>JANKKI010000114.1:1200000-1940000 GCA_025175665.1 Cinchona pubescens
TAATGAGGAAAGGAAAATAAATGGTAAATATTAACATTGACAGGTAGATTTAGCCCGGGTCCAATTAAAAGTCGCACACATTGAGCTTGTAGTGCCCTTTAACTCCCAAGGGGCAAAATAGTCATTTATCATGCACGCCGGAGTTTATTTCTAGCCCAATTTTATATTATTGATACAATTATTAAGTCCTGGGCTAAATTGAATTTGATTCAAATATTTAACGTCTAGTTGTGCAACTAATCAAAAATTTGAGGGCAAAAGAGTAAATTCGCATAATTTAACAAGTAAGATAGGAGACAAGGGTAATTAAAACGTATTAAAATGCCAAACAGAAAATCAAAGTAAAAACTTGGTGGTTATTCATTAAAACATGTAATTTGGAAGAAATTTGAAGAGAAAAAATAGTAATATTAAAGAAAAGCCCTTAAGGGCCTATATGTAATTGAGGGCAATTTCGATATATAACCGGACATCTGTCTCTGGAGGGCCAAAAGCAAATAAACGCCACGTCATCGATGACGTGGCCCCACCAGATGCCACGTCATCGATGACGTGGCAAAAAATCCAAAATTTCAACGTCATCGATGACGTGGCGTCTTATACACATCTAGATGTCGGTGCAATTTGATTGTGCCACATCATCGATGACGTCGCGCAATCTGGCAGCGCCGCGTCATAGCTGACGTTATACAATTTGATTGCATAACGTCATCGATGACGTGCGCGCAATCTGGTAGTGCCACGTCATAGATGACGCGGTGCAATCTGGTGGTGCCACGTCATCGATGACGTGGCATCAAGCGGGCCCTATCAGAAGGGCCTAAATGTAATTTAAGAAAATATTCTCGGGCTACACTAAAAAAAACTGAAATGTGGAGGAGTAAAATGGAAATAAAATTTTCTAACCTTTCCTTTTTTTTGTGCAGATTTTTATGGGCTACCAGCCTTCTTCCACCACAATTTTGACCCAGAAGATGAACGATTTTGCTTCGGATTTGGAAAGGAAAGTTGTAGCTCCAGGAACGGTCTATAACTTTTATTCTTTGAGTTTAATCCAGTTCCTCTTCTATCGATGGAAATGATGGCCCAAATTTGGTTGTCTGGAAAATTTTCCAGACTTGGAAATTTTTTCTGCAGATCCTTTGGACCAACAGCCTTTTTCTACCAGGTTTGTTGACCCTATAAATGGATGATTTTTCTTTGGGTTTGAAAATAGAAGTTGTACCTCCAGGTACCTTCTACAATTTTTCTTCTTTGATTTCAGTCTAATTCTTCTCCGATCGTATGGAATTTTGGCTCAAAGTTGGCTGTCTAGAAAATTTTCTAGACTTAGAAATTTTTCTGGAAAATCCTCTGGACCAACAGCCTTTTTCTACCACATTTTTGACCCTCCAAATGGACGATTTTGACAAGATTTACGAAGAGAAGTTTTATCCCCAGGAACCCTCTACAATTTTTCTTCTTTGAGTTCAGTCTAATTCCTCTCCGATCGTATGGAATTTCAGCTCAAAGTTGGCTGTTTGGCAGATTTTTTGGCTTAAGAAAATTCTCTCCAGAAAATTTTTTTCCTCTTCCCTTTAGATTCTCTTTTTGTGCTTCTTTATGTATAATTGGACAGAGTGTAAAAATGGTCAAAGACCATTCCTTGTCATGTGGGGAGTATGGCCATCTGAAATTTTTGGTGATTTGTAATAGTAAACTAAAAATTGATGTTTATAACGCGATAAAAGCTTGCCCCTCTTTGCCAGAGTGTCGAAGAGGATCGAAGAAACTCTAGGCAAAGATTGTAGACACCGCATGACTGGATGATTCCAATCGTGCCGCAAAATTTGCCACATGTCAACCTTAAGCTCATGAGGTCATGGAAGGAAAAATTCACTATCTTGACGAACACACTGGGGAGATTAGATCTATCTATTCATCCGGAGCGGAAAAGTCCTTATTGGGGAAAAGAAATGAACAAAAAAATGCGTAGTGAATTGAACCATTAAAGACATAAATGAAACTTGAAAACAAGAATGAAATCTCGATCTGGTGTTTATCGGGAGTACAGGGATTTAGAATGAAACGTAGCTGTGAATGACAAAGAAAACTAACTTGACATAACATTCAAACGCCACTGGTAATGAAACTCAACAAGCGATGTGAATTAAAAGCCCGACTTTGTATCATCATGGCAAGGGTTTGTAAATACGAATGAAAATCCGACTTTATGTCATCAGGGTAAAGACATATAAAATAAAATGAAAACCCGACTTTGTGTCATCAAGGTAACAAGAGTGAAATGAAAACCCGAACGGTGAGTTTATCGGGTAATGCAAAATTGAAATGAAAGCCGAAATTCGTTTACAGATTGATACAGAAATACAAACCTGAAATTCGTTTATCAGGTTAATAGAAATGGAAACCTGAAATTTATTTATCGGGAATGAAAATGCAAACCCGAAATTCGTTTATCAGGTTGATGAAATGAATTTGAGAACCCGAAATTCGTTTATCGGGGATGAAAATGCCAACCTGAAATTCGTTTATCAGGTTGATGAAAATGAAAATGAGAACCCAAATTCGTTTATCGGGATGAAAATGTAAACTGAAATTCGTTTATCAGGTTGATGAAATGAAAATGAGAAACCGAAATTCGTTTATCGGGATGAAAATGCCAACTCGAAATTCGTTTATCCGGTTGATGAAAATGAAAATGAGAACCCAAATTCGCTTATCGGGATGAAAATGCAAACTGAAATTCGTTTATCCGGTTGATGAAAATGAAAATGAGAACCCAAATTCGTTTATCGGGATGAAAATGCAAACTGAAATTCGTTTATCGAGTTGATGAAAATGAAAATGAGAACCCAAATTCGTTTATCGGGATGAAAATGCAAACTGAAATTCGTTTATCGAGTTGATGAAAATGAAAATGAGAACCCAAATTCGTTTATCGGGAGGAAAATGCAAACTCGAAATTCGTTTATCGAGTTGATGAAATAAAAATGAGAACCCGAAATTCGTTTATCGGGATGAAAATGCAAACCGAAATTCGTTTATCGTTGATGAAAATGAAAATGAGAACCCAAATTCGTTTATCGGGGAAAATGCAAACTGAAATTCGTTTATCGAGTTGATGAAAATGACTGCATTTTTATCCCTCAAATAATTTTTTTAAAATTACATATCTGTCTCTTATACACATCTCATTTTCATTTTTCACCCGATAAAAGAATTTTGGGTTCTTATTTTCATGGCAATCAACCTCTTATACACATCTAGAAATGAATAAGAGAACCCGAAATTCGTCGATCGGGAGGAAAATGCAAACCTGAAATTCGTTTATCAGGTTGATGAAATGAAAATAAGAACCCAAAATTCGTTTATCGGGTGAAAAATGAAAATGTGAACCCAAAATTCGTTTATCGGGAAGAAAATACAAACCTGAAATTCGTTTATCAGGTTGATGAAATGAAAATGAGAACCCGAAATTCGTTTATCGGGAGGAAAAGGCAACTAGTAATTAACCCTAACATGACTAACTGGATTGTAAACTAGAACATGAAGCCCTAAACGGTAAATGACAATATCATTTAAACTGAGAGGTATGACTGGGAATTCGGTGCACCCTCTCCCAAGTGGCGATCACCTGTAAGGTTGATTGCTTCATTAGGGGTTGGCGTGAATCACCTTTTTTTAAAAATGTGAAAAAAGACCGTTGGGTATCAAGAATGCTGTCTCGGACGCATAATCCCTGTCTCTTATAAGAGACATCTAGATACAGTATAAGAATTTGTATCCATAGATCATTTAGGCAGATTAGATAGGGTATTAAAGAATTTGTCGTCATGCAGATACTCATGGCACCAATTGATATTGAGCAACAGACTCTGGGTACACTGGGTGCGTTGGCCAAGCTTCAAGATGTTGCTTAATGAATATAATAAGCAAGGTGACCGAGCTCGGTAGGAGCTGCCTACGTATCCCACCAGGGGAATCAGGTCGAACGTAATTCGATTCAACAGATGATTTTCACATATTTGACAACTAAGACATCAACAACAAGAAGAAAAACTACAAACAAACAAAATGGCATTGTGTGAGTTAGAAATACATGAATAAATAATACAGGCACATGGGAGCAATCTTAGTAAAAATCGTGCCATCACCGTATTAACACCGCTTTGCCTTTCATTCTAAGTTATTTGGACCCGATCAGGCAATCCTTTGGATCCATCGGAGACGTGCTCCAGGAGGCAGACACTGCCCAGTCACCAGAGAACGGCATAGACACAACCAATAAGCCTAACTTCAGTCAACAAATTTCGATTACACTTTCCCAGACGTGGACTAAGAGAAGTCATCAACCAGACTTTGACCGTTTGCTCGATTTGCCCCTTCCTCAGCGCCTTTTTTCAGGTTTTCGCTAAGGTTCCCCTCCCTTTTATTTTTATTTTTGCATTTTTCCGCACACTCTCCTTTTGCCTAGGCCGCCCCGTAGGGTTTTCAACCTAGCATCTCTTTAGCTTTTGGTTTTTTTTTTTTTTTAAAAAAAAAAACAAACAAAGGTGCCCTTTCCGGGTTTTCACCTAGGAGGTCCAAGTAAACAGCAAGGTGTGGGAGTAAACGGAAGACGTCTGGCTAAGTAATCGCCTTTTCCAATGCATGCGAACTTTAGTTTTCAAAGTTTTTCGGCATCTAAGGCTGCCTTCCCTGTTCTTGGGATAGACATGTTAACATCAATCGCTAGAGACCGGACAAACTGCTCCCTTTAAGCTTATGCAGAACTTAGGATAGTTAGGGTCAAAATGGGTTAAGTCGTGTGATTGGTAAAGATTGGGATTATCTTAATAAAAATTTGCCCCAGTTTAAGATGGGCGCTTTGGTTGGAAAGAATATAGCTACAAGGGATGGAAGAGCGGGTTTGTGATATGAGGAAAAACTGGTTATGTCCCTTATCTAAAAGAATTGCTCTAGTTTTGGGCTGAGAGTCTTACCTGAATGCAACTGTCTGAACTGGGGAAATAGATGAAAAAAATTGCCCCAGTTTTATTATAACAAACTGAGTTTTGTTGGGTATTTGTTTTTGGTCAGCATCTCGAACTTTTTTTGTTTGTTTGTTTGTTTGTTTTTTTGTTTTTTGATGTGTAAAAGAGACAATTATACACCCTACATCGTAAATGAGCTCAGTTCCAATTTGTTTTTGCAAAAAATGATAGGGACAAAGCACAATTGAAACGAAAGATAGGCAAATAAAGAGAAGAGATATGAAAGGGTTTAGTCCGGATGTGGATAAAAAGGGAAAGAAAACAACATCTAGAATTCTATCCTACGTTCTGCAATGACTTAAAGGTTTATGCCAAATCGGATGAAAAACTTTTTGACCATGTCCGCATTTATCGGTTGAGGAAAACTGTCCATCCATCTCCGTAAGGATAAGAGCTCTCAATTTAAATGATATTGTCATTTACCGTTTAGGGCTTCAAGAGCTACTTGCCCTTTGCTTCGTCCTGTATTGGCAATATACGTTTCAAAACTAGATCGCCAGTCTGAAAATGTCTGGGCTTGACTTTCTTGTTGTAAGCTCGGGCCACCAAGCAATCAACCTTACAGGTGATCGCCACTTGGGAGCTGTCTCTTATACACATCTAGATGTGTATAAGAGACAGGTATCGAGTTTGTCCGCAGGTGTGTTAAGTGCCAAATGCACGGGGATGAGATAAAATGAAGCACCAATTGAATTGCACTGAGGTAAACGAATTTAGTGAAATATTCAATCGCTACTAGAATGAAGCGATGACCATTAGAAGCTGGCGGCTCGATCAATCCAATGACATCCATTCCCCAAATTGAACAAGGCCATGGAGTAGTAATGTTGTGCAATTCAATTGGTGCTTTCTTTATCTCATCCCCGTGCATTTGGCACTTAACATGTGTATAAGAGACTCTTTACAACAGGCTGCCATGTGATCGTCAATTTGGATCTGTCTCTTATACACATCTAGATGTGTATAAGAGACAGGTTTTGTTTATGCCATTTAGCATTGAACATCCTCCACAATGTATAAGCGACCTCTTTCTTATCAACGCACCTCAGAAGACCCAGATCTGTCGTCCTTCGATAAAGCATATTGCCATTTAAAAAGAACTTGATCGACATTCGGAGTAGGAACTTCTTATCTGAAGTACTAGCCCTTGGAGGGTAGTTGCCTTTGTCCAAAAACTCCTTGATGTCATGAAACCAAGGCGTCCATCGATTCTGAGTCCACGTCTGGGAAAGTGTTCAATCGAAATTTGTTGACTGAAGTTAGGTTTATTGGTTGCCTCTATGTCGTCTGTCTCTTAGACACATCTAGATGTACTCGCCATGTTGTTCGTACACGGAAATTGTAACTTGGTTGGGGCGATGTCTGCCTCTGGAGATATCAAAACTGCTCCTATGCTCGCACCGAAAGTGTTGGATGCACCATCAAAGAATAGCCTCCAATGTGGGCATTCATCTTTCATGTCTTCGATGCCAATGAATAAGATGTCTTCGTCCGGAGCTGAATAAGAAGGGGATCACACCTGGAAATGAGATAAGTGGTATGACCCAGTAGATAATGCCTTAGCCATTGCGAGATCCAAACTAATGCACAACATATTCGTTCTAGAAAAGAATAATTAGCTTCATGGACTGTAAACTTCTTACTTAGATAATAGATAGACTGCTCCATTTCTGCCCGAATTATCATGCTGCCCCAAGACACCATTCATGCTCCTTCCAAAATCGACAGATACATGATTAATGGCAATCCCTGGCTCTTATACACCAACACAGGAGGGTTCACAAGATAATCTTTGATTGTGTCAACCCTCCTGTGTTGGTCATTTTCCAAAGGATCGGTGCATTTTGGATTATCTTTTGATACCTTCCTAAGATTGGTCCCCTTAGCCTCGGCCTTCTTGGATTTGATGATATATCATCGACATAGACCTCCATCTCTTCGTGTATCATGTCATGAAACAAGGTGGTCATAGTGCGTTGATATGTTGCACCAGCATTTTTAAGTCCAAATGGCATAACTCTATAGTAGAATGTCCCCCAAGGAGTAATGAATATGAGTCTTTTCCCTGTCTTCCTAAGAGACTAGGATTTGGTCAATACTATATGCAGCATATCATCATAAGACCAGGCAAAGACGTCTTGGAACAAAATCAAAAATTCTATCATCTCTTTCCTCTGCCCTCTAGTCAAATATATGCTGATTTTAACCTCTCTTACGTCTCGTATTCCATCCCAATGTTTACCGCTTCTCAAAGAAGTGACAATGACTCAGATCAAACCGTTTTATTTGGATTCGGAGCCCGTCCTGGAAGACTCTCAGATTGTGTAGAAATAGGGTCAGGTGTGATATCAAAATTGCCCTCATCGGCCTCACCTATGGTAGTATCCGAAGGATCAAAAGCATTGATTTTGGGCCATCTGGGAGAAAAATAAAATATGAAATGAAAGAAAACAAAATGAGCTAAAACATCTTGAAGAAAAAGTTCTCATTAATCAAAGATTTGTACAAGTGATCCTAGAGAACATAAACTTAACATTCATTGGCCATCCTATAAAAAATCAATTGTCTTCAGAATTCACCCTCCAAAAAGATGAATAAGATGAATCATTAAGGCAATATCATGATTGTACTTGCCTTACTAATTGAATTGTTTTCAAGATTCATCTCCAAAACAAATGAACGAGATGAATCATGAATACAATGTTGTGCATGCACCTATTTCTTGACTAGATGGCATAAACAAAACAGCTTAAAAAATACGAAACATACATACAAAGATGAAATTAAAAGGAGGGGCGAAAACCGAGCCCAAATGTATTCATCTGCGTTGGTAGATCAATAGGGTGTGTTATGCCTTGTAAATTCATCCCCAAACCTTGGCCGATGCGATATTCTCCACGCAGCATTTCCTTTGCAATCATTACACTCGCCTTATCCCAGACAACTTTCATTGATGACTGCTTTTCAGGCCCTAATTAATTCGACACTTAGATTCCCAACTTATCCAATGTCTTCAAAGGACAAATATTTAAAGCAGACCCATTATCAACCATGACCCTAGGCAAATGCCGCCCCTCACATCTAACCGAGATGAATAGAGCCTTGTTGTGGTCGCTCCCTTCAGAAGTTAAGTCATCATCAGAAAAATAAAAGCTATTTGGTTTGATGCCAACTCTTGCCCACTAACCCAGCAAGTTTGTCAGTGGGAATGTAACAAGACACATGGGCCTCACTCAAAATCTTCAATCCGCCTCCTGTGTAGCTCGGATGTTAACAATAAGTTGAGCATAGAAATTTGTGAGGGCATCTTATTCAATGCTCCACTACCGAATATTCACTTTTTCGATCAATCTTAGAAAGTCCTCCACATCTTTGTCTCATTCTGACCTTAGGGGCTGCATAGGCTCTTTACCTTTCTGGATTGTCCGACCTCAAAACTCGTTGTCATTTGTGATTCGGCCCGACCTCGTGACAGAGACACTTCCTCCTCGAAACCGGCTTTCCACCGACTATCACAACCGAGGGTTGGTAATTCCACCCTTGCATGTGTGCTCTCAATTGGCAATTGTGTTGGTAGTTCAATCACAACGGGATCTTGGGGTTCTACCTCAAACGGATCCACGTCTATGATAAAAGTCTCAGATGGCTCCGAATCTCCCCAAGTTGGTGAAATTGCGGGGTGGTCTGTCATGTGGTCTGGCTTGGTTGGGGTTTGGTGGAGGGAAGTTATTTGGCTGGTTGGGTCTTTGACTGTTTGAGGGTTGTGGTCTTGGATTATAATATGGGAGCTGTGGATTAGAACAAACTTTGCACGGGCACTTGTACTTGTGTTTGATATACGGGTTGAGGATAGTATTGAGGTAGTAGTGGAGGTAGTGCATAAAAGGGTTGTTGGTTACGTCTTTGGTATTGATGGAAATTGCGTGGTGGTAGGCGGTTGGGTTGGTTGAAAATAAAAGTCACTTCCTCTTCCTTCTTGTCAAGCTTCTTGCTCAGGGGTTTCTTAGCCACAGACGTGCTCCCCTGCATGGATTCTATCTGAAGTTTGAAAGCCGTCATGTCAATAATTTTCCCGCTTTTCATGCCTGTCTCACCTCCGCTTGGGACGATTTCGAAAAGGATTTGCCAATAGACCGGTCAACTTTGTATGTATGTTTCGTATTTTTTTTAAGCTGTTTTGTTTATGCCATCTAGTCAAGAAATAGGTGCATGCACAGCATTGTATTCATGATTCATCTCTTTCATTTGTTTTGGAGATGAATCTTGAAAGGGCTTCTTCTTTAAGTTCATCGAGCAAAACGGTCGGGCTCTAGGTTTTAGCTCATTTTGTTTTCTTTCATTTCATATTCTGTATCTTATAACATCTAGATTAAATAATCTTAACGCATCTCCCTGTGTATTCTGGAAAATACCCTCATTTGAATCCGAGGGTCGCTTGTTGGATTTCCCAACAAGTTGCAGAACATTTTAAGGTGAGCTACCGGAACTCCAGTGCCATTGTACTTTGGAAATTCTGGGATTTTAAATTTTGGCGGCAATTGCACCTCAAGGAATAGACATAGATCTTGGTAGTCGATAGCTCCAAATTTATCTGTCCCCTGTTGCTGGTTCATGAAACTATCGAACCGCTCCTATTTTTAATAGGGCATCATTGACAGTCGGTACAGGGGGTGGTGGTGGCATTAATTCACTTCCTCTCCGGGGTGTACTCCAACTCAAGAGGAGGTGGTGGTTGTGGAATTGGATCCGGTGGTGGCACTGAAGTTGGCTGAGGTTGATTCTGTGGTGGTATTTCTATGCGTATACACATCTCATTTATTTTTGTTTCCTCATTATTTCTTGGTTCATACCGCCATAGCACCATCATAGATTCCATCTGTTTGTTGCGCCTGTCTCTTATACACATCTAGATGTGTATAAGAGACAGAGCTCACATGTGTGCTGGTAAGCTAATCATACTGTATTCAAATCGAAGATGACCACGCGAGCGGGTATAAATAGGGCTCATTAACATGGCAGATATTTTGACACTTAGTACTGTCTCATATTAAAACATAATTAAAAAAAGAAAATTCAGATATATATAAATAAATATAATCATAAGTTTATAGCATAAAACGCGGTTCCTTCCCCAAGAACCCTAAAAACAAAAAAAACTCCAAAGGGGACGAAGCCCATTTGAACTTATTCGGCGAGCTCCTTTAGATGGTCTCGTATCTTCATCAGTTGCTCCTCGTACCGCAGAAGCTTGCTACGTGCTGATTCAAGACCCCCTAAGGCTGTAACAGACAAAGATGTGGAGGACTTTCTAAGATCTGTCTCTTATACACATCTAGATGTGTATAAGAGACAGCTTAAAGAGTAAAGATCTATGAGAGACAGTATTAAAGCCTGAAGTGAGGACCACATCAAGGCTATATTGCATCTCACTAGCCGTAGAAGGGATACTTTTATCGGATACCCGTACTAGAATTGCATACCTATCTGCATGAAATACATGTTAGCCTTACCTGAGGCTGGTACCCCTTTAGAGCCTTTATAAAATGAACACGCAATCATGCAAATCCCATTGTAGGTTATGTACCTAGGCATAGGTATGCAATTCTATGTACGGGTATCCGATAGGGTATCCCTTCTACGGCTAGTGATATGCAATAAGTAGCCTACGGTGGGCCTATATCGGTGGGGTTAGCCTACATGCACACAAGGGATAATAAAACTTTGGAAACATGTTGTAGGGATGGGTCTCCTATTAGGGCTTGAGAACCATATGCCTTGATCCTACCTAAAGGCTTATGCAATACAAAAATTAAAATTTACTCTTTCTTGCGGAAAGTAGATACAAATTACATGGCATCTAAAGTAAATCATACGAATCAGCCAAACTAATTACTATTACATAGCAAAAATTGTAAGGCTATTTACTATTACAAGCCAGATAAATGGGTGGGTCTTACCGCCTCGTATCTAGTGTCCTAAACAAGGTCCACACGGTTCTGCCCTATGGTTTAAGCTATATGACCATGAGGTTAGGCTTACTGATGCAATCTAGATAGGCTTGGTTCCCGAACCTTCGACTTTGAGTACCGTGAGTCTGTCTCAATTCCAATGGGCCTTATCGTCGGTGGTTGGGTGATCGCCACAAATACCGTTACGTGCACATTGTGTCACGATCGCATATCTGGGTAGATCATCTTAATTCCTACAGGGAATGTGGAAACGACACCCACAAAAAATAGGACATGCAATAAATGAGACATGTGTTATGCTGTGTTCACTTGGAGGCGGTAAGATTTCATACATTTTAGCGCGTTTGGCTCTAAAGGTTTGATGCACCCCAGTACCCCAAAAATTTCTCCCAAATTAACGACAAACAGGTATAATAGCAAGATATATTAAAACATGTACAATAAAGCAAGAACAAATCACACCATAAATAGACAGGATATGGCACGTAAAACGAGACCTAAATCGAGCAAATTGGCACTCAAGACAGAAAACATAGTGAAATACAGTAAAACAAGTGTAAAATAATCTGAAAAGAACAAAGAAAGTAACAGATAGCATGTGGCACATAAAACGAGACCTAAAATCCGTAAATCGGCACACAAGACAGCAAAAATGGTGAAATACGTTAAAACAAGTGCAAATTAATTGAAAAGAACAAATAAAGTAACATATAGCATATGGCACACAAAACGAGGTATAAAGCTGGTAACATAGCACACAAAATGGGTAAAAATTAGCCGGTTTATAATGAACCCTTTTTTTTTTTTTTTAAAATCTACCTCTTATACACATCTAGATGTGTATAAGAGACAGGTGTTTCACGAGCGTGTACTAGGGACGCATACAAAGATCAGACACACTTACAATTTACAAACATAAATTACCTACTTACTATTACAAATGTAAATGATACCTATTTACTATTACATAAGAGACCTTCAATGCGACTATACAATTCATAGTCGCATAAACTAGGAAAACAAGACTGAGTCGCCACCCGGTGTGTTGGTGCGTCGGGACACAAAAAATATATCAAAATTTAAAAAGAAAATAAACCCTAGTTTAGATTGACTTCTGGTCCATGTAACTCAAGAAAATGAGTTCAGGAATCCTGTTGTAAAATGGGAAGGTTTGGGATTGATTTGAATTTCCTCGCATGTGTATAACCCTCAGTTGTTACCGGTTGCGTGATTTTATCGCGTTTCCCTTTTCAATTTTTTAGTATTCATTATTGCCGACTTTGTAACATACGTGTGCTTTGAGATAGTTTAAAAGTAACAAAATATGTACATGTTAATGAGGAAAGAAAAATAAATGGTAAATATTAACATTGACAGGTAGATTTAGCCACATCTAGATGTGTATAAGAGACATTGAGCTTGTTTATAATTTTAACTCTGTCCAAGGGGCAAAATTAGTCATTTATCATGCACGCCGGAGTTTACACATTGCCCAATTTTATATTATTATACAATTATTAAGTCACTTTTAAACTATCTTGAGGGAAATATTTAACGTCAAGTTGTGCAACTAATCAAAAATTTGAGGGCAAAAGAGTAAATTCGCATAATTTTACAAGTAAGATAAGGCATAAATATTATATTGAGACCAACAAACATTAAAATAAAGCACCAATCATCACAAAAGCAATTAATCAAAAATATGTGCAAAGATCAAAGTCTATTTACAATTTAATACTTATAAGGGCAAAACAGTAATTTCATCCAATCAAGGGTAATTAAAACGTATTAAAATGCCAAACAGAAAATCAAAATAAAAACTTGGTGGTTATTGACATAAAACATGTAAATTAGAAGAAATTTGAAGAGAAAAAATAGTAATATTAAAGAAAATTCCTTAAGGGCCTAAATGTAATTTTAAAAAATTATTTGAGGGATAAAAATGCAGAAATCCGAAATCTGGAGGGCCAAAAAGTAAATAAAAATTTCTCTGAAAATTTGGAATTTTTTAAAAATGCCACGTCATCGATGACGTGGCGCAATCTGGTTGTGCCCCGTCATTGATGATGTGGCGCAATCTGGTAGGGCCACGTCATCGATGACGTGGCATCAAGCCGGCCCTATCAGAAGGGCTTAAATGTTATTTAAGAAAATATTTTCGGGCTAAACTAAAAAAAACTGAAATATGGAGGAGCAAAATGGAAATAAAATTTTCTAACCTTTCTTTTTTTTTTTTGCAGATTTTGGTGGGCTACTAGCCTTTTTCCAGCACGCTTTTGACCCACCAGTTTAACGATTTTGCTTCTGATTTGAAAATAAAAGTTGTAGTTCCAGGAACCCTCTATAACTTTTATTCTTTGAGTTCACTCCAGTTCCTCCTCCATCGCTTGAAATCTTGGCTCAAAGTTGGTTGTCTGGAAAATTTTCCAGACTTGAAATTTTTCTGGAAAATCCTCTGGACCAACAGCCTTTTTCTACCACGTTTTTGACCCTCCAAATGGACGATTTTACTTAAGATTTACAAAGAGAAGTTTTATCCCCAGGAACGTTCTACAATTTTTCTTCTTTCAGTTCAGTCTAATTCCTCTCCGATCGTATGTAATTTTGGCTCAAAGTTGGCTGTCTAGAAAATTTTCTGGACTTGAAATTTTTCTGGAAAATCCTCTGGACCAACAGCCTTTTTCTACCACGTTTTTGACCCTCCAAATGGACGATTTTGCTTAAGATTTACAAAGAGAAGTTTTAGCTCCAGGAACCCTCTACAATTTTTCTTCTTTGATAAATTTTCAGTCTAATTCCTCTCCTATCGTATGGAATTTTGGCTCAAATTTGGTTGTTTTGGCAGATTTTTTGGCTTAAGAAAATCCTCTCCAGAAAAATTTTTTCGTCCCCCCTTTAGACTGATTTTTTGTGCTTTTTATGAATTGGATTGAGTGTAAAAATGGTCAAAGACCATTCCTGGTCATGTGGGGAGTAAGTCATCGAAATTTTTGGTGAAAAATGGGTGAAAATGCAGAAAACGTGGCCAAAAGTCATTGTTCGATGCGTGAGCGACGCTGCATCGTTCATGCGCTGATTTTTTTTTTTTTAATTTTTAACCAATTAATTAATTAATAATTTTTTAATTAATAATTAATTAATAATATTTTAATTAATTAATTAATTTTTTTTTTTTAAAATCTAAAAATTCAATAATATTAGAACTCATTCTTAGTATTTAAAAAATGCATAAAACACATAATAATTAAACACCATAAGACAAATTAAGAGAGAATTAAAGGATAAATTAAGAGGAAATCCAAAATCAGGTTAAAAAGAAATTAAAAGGGAAATTAAAAAGAAAATTGAGAGTCAAATTAAAAGAAAAATAGTAATTTTACTTACGGGACAAAAATAGGTGTCTACAAACCCCATTAAATTATAATTCCTAATTGGTAAGAGATTTGTTTAATTATGTCAACAATGTCTCGCTTAAACCAAACTCTTAATGGAAGCAGCTTACATCATCCATGAACAACTACAATCAAGAATTGCTTCCATTGACTTTGCCTTTTTTTTCCTCACCTAGTTTGTTGCATAATTTTCCTTGATCTTCATCTTTTGATTTTGTCAACTAATCCAAGCATTTGGATAAATAATTTTCATTGTACACTTTTTCTTCAATTTATCAAATTCGTCCATTGATGACAACTTCTATCCAAATTTCTCAAACTTATGAAAGAAATCGCAGCCAACAAGTTTGATAGTAATTTTTATCAATGTCCAACACCATAAAATAATTACGACTAAATCCTTTTTTTTAGATCTTTTTATCTGTGCGAACTAGTGTCAATTTTGTTATACTCTAATTGTCAACAAACAATTACCCCAAAGAGCAACCTCGTGGTCCAATTTTTGAGATTTTAGTACTTCAAATAAACTTTTTCTTTTTTTTTTTAAAAAGTAAACTTGACAATCACCCAGAATCACAACTGGGCTTTGATATTACTTGTTCATATAAAAAAAAAAAAAAAGTGTAATGGAAGATAAAATTACTAGATACATACAAAAATATGTAGGAAACGAGGAGGAGTTATAAAATAAATTATATCAGACTCTTATATTGAGACCTGCATAAAACTACGGCATAACAGCCTTTCACACAACCTAAAATTTCTCTAGACTCTCTTGATTAAACTATTCTCAATTGAATAAACTCATAATCCCTCTATTTATAAGTCACAAGACTTGACTATCAACAAATCTAATTCAATTAGAAAATATAACTATAATAGAAAACAAACAAATACTGCTTAATATCTAAAATAACTAAACTACCAAAACATCTCCACTAAACTATAATTCCTAATTGGTAAGAGTTTGATTAATTATGTCAACAAAACTCAATCTATTTTGAAGTTTAATTTAAGGATTTCCTAAACTAATCTGACTTGACCATCCTCTCAGGTCAGGTTTGTGTCAAGTTATGTTTATGTCAAATTAAATAAGGTTTCTCTAATAATTGATGTCAATATATATATATATATATATATATATATATATCATATATGGTATGTAAATATGTGTTTGATATAATTTCCTAATTGCTTCCCTAAATTAGATAATTACCTTTGTAACCTAATTTTCTAGATTAGCATTACTTACCATGTATAGATTACCTAGAATGTTCTCTTATAAACCTATGTAAAGGTTCCCTATCTACCAATTGTAATGAAACCTAATTTATATATATTTTACATACTCTCTTGTCCCTAACATGGTATCAGAGCCTCCACCTATAAATATGTTTTGCTTCGGTTCTTTGTTTTCAACCTCCGAGTTTTTCACGATCGGATGGATTTTTTAACCTTCGGTTTTTTTTTTTCAATTGTGAACCTTCAAGTTTTCTCGGTTTTGGGCTTTCATTTTTTCTCGATTCTAAGCCTTTGAGTTCTCTCGGTTTTGAACCTTCGAGTTCTTTTAGTTTTTCAGCCTTCGGTTTTTTTGGTTTCAACTTTCAGGTTCTCTTGATTTCTCGATTTTGTGCCTCCAAGTTCTCTCAATTTTCAATCCTTATGTTCTCTTGGTTTCAAATTTTGGGCTTTCTTGGATTTCTGAGTTCTCAATCAACACATCATCGCCATGTGATATTTTAATCTCTTATTTTTCAAGTTTGTTTTAAACTCAATTTAATTTTCCATAACTAAATTCAGTTTATGGGGGGGATGTCAATATATGTATATTGTTGGCCCAAAAAGCAACCTAAGAGGGGGGGTGAATTAGGTTGTGTCTAAAACAAACCTTTTTATGTGCTTAGTAGGAAATGCAAATTTTATGCACCAAATAAAAACTTAAGCACAAATGAATACAATAGAGTATTCAACAATTTAAGCTTAAAGAACAAATAAGAATATTGAGATTAAGAGAATCAAACCAAACTCCCAAGCTTCTCAAGCTTGGAGCTTACAACAACAAAGAGCTTCTTACAAGGCAACTACCAAGTTCACAACTTGAAGTTTAGCCACTAAAAGTCTCTTAAAAGTAGGTGAGACAATAACCTCTTGTACGCAAATGAGAATCACTCTTGCTCACACTAATTTCCTTTAGTTGAGCCAAGAGTTTTACACTCACAACCTCCCTTTGTTACAATTGTTTTCTCTCCACTCTCACACTTGAAGAACTCTTACACTTATAAACTCTTTTCACAAAACTACCTACACTATTACAACACTTGTACCCACTATTTCTCCCAAATAGCTCAAGTATTACTTGTAATCAATGTAGAAGTCTCTTCTTAATTAATTCAGGCTTAGGGGTATTTATAGTTGCCAAAAATCTGCTTTCAACAACTTCCCAAAGGCTATTTTTTGTTTACTGGAACAACTAGTCGTTGGACCTTTCGGACGGCCGATGCAGCAAGTGTGCGTCCGAACGAACTAGCCGTTGGAATATTCGGACGGCCGCTGCTAAACCCTACGTCCGACGCTGGTCCGTTCTCTGAGGGTATTCGTTCGGACGTCCGAGGATGCGTCCGAACCTGCGTCCGATTGAAGCAAAGTCTTCTGGAAATATGATCGGATGCTGTTCTTTGTCCGAGACTTGCTTCAAATTCTTTGTGTCGGACGATTACCATCATCCGAAAATCTGTCTTTCGGACAGTCATTTGCGTCCGTAGAGTCTTCTGGTTGTTTTGTTCGGACGATCATTTGCGTCCAAATCTACCTATTTTTCTGCACACTTGTTTTCAAACCATTAGTGCGATTTGGTCATCATCAAAACATGATTAACATAACTGGGGTTCAACATATATAACATATATGGTATGTAAATATGTGATTGATGTAATTACCCTAATTGCTCTCCTAATTATGTAAGTACCTTTGTAACCTGATGCTATGTCTTGTTTAGCAAGACTTACCAGGTATAAATTACCTAGAATGTTCTCTTGTAAGCCTATAAATAGGCTCCCTATCTACCAATTGTATTAAGCCCTGATCTATACATATTATTCATACTCTCTTATGTCTAACATAGCATATATGGTATGTGAATATGTGATTGATGTAATTACTCTAATTACTCCCCCAAATTAGGTAATTACCTTTGTAAAGTTTTGATTAGCAAGACTTACCATTTATAGATTACCTAGAATGTTCTCTTGTAGGCCTATATAAAGGCTCTTCATCTACCAATTGTTATGAAACTTGATTTATATATATTATAAATATGAAACTTGATTTATACATATTATACATACTCTCTTGTTCCTAATATAGTATCAATGCCTCCACTTGTAAATATGTTTTGTTTTGATTCTTAGTTTTCAACCTTTGGCTTTTTGATCAATTTTGGTTTCGTTTTGGTTCTGGTTCTTGGTTCTTGGTTCTCGGTTCTCTTGTCGAAATACTCAGTTTCGGTTTTCTATTTTCAAGTTTTGCTTCAAACACAATTTTGTTGATTTTCAAGATATGTATATAGAATATATGGTATGTAAATATGTGATTGATGTAATTACCCTAATAATTACCTTTGTAACCTGACTATTTTGATTAGCAAGACTTATCATGTATAGGTTACCTAGAATGTTCTCTTGTAAGCCTATATAAAGGCTCCATATCTACCAATTATATTGAGATTTGATTTATACGTATTATTCACACTCTCTTATTTTTAACATGGTATCAGAGCTAGCCTCAATTTTTCTCACATCCACATGTGCCTTGGATTCCATCTAATGTCCTTTACAATGGGCTCTCTTATATCCAAACCATGTAATGGGTTCCAGTTCACGTTTAGCCCAAGGAACGAATTATAGTCCACGTCCAACTCACGTAATGATTTTTTAACTAATCCAAGTCATGTGTGAAAGGGGGAGTGAAAGTATAAGTTTTTCACATCTGTTAGTCTAAAGATGTACCTATAATAGTTCATAACTTCTTGGACCATACCACTCGTCACCAATTGATTTTGAGATGGAAGCCCATGTTCTTTAACAGTTGATGTTAGAAAAATATTTATATGCACTTTATAGTTACAACTTGTTATCAATTTTACTTAGCAGGGACTCGCAGGGACTCTGAATAAATGATTTATATGCATCATACTAGTATTATTTGTTTTTTATTGTCTACATCCGACATTTTGATAACATGCTAAAAGCTTAAAGAGTAACTCAAACAAATGCAACACACGACTCTCTATCATACTGTGCTTTCTAAGTTTGCTTGTTCCCCTTCTTCCTTAACCTTTTTTCTTTGTTTTTTTACCAAAGTATTATTTTATTGATCAGCAATTTGGAAGTTTGTTCACAAGGGTTTATAAACATCAGTACAATAGAAAATGTTTCAACTCCAATCTAAAGAAAACAACAGAACTCCTACTAATTAATTGCAAGAAATTTAATTTGCAAAAATGGTTTGATAATCTTCCCATTTCATTGTCAGCTGCGAGTTCACTTGGTTCCTCTTGTGTTTTTCCCAATCCAATTATGTTAGCCCTACAATATTCATGGTCTCAGCAACTATCCCAGTAGCTAGCTGAATAAGACTTCTGCTGGAACAAAACTGCATTTCTATTCCTCTAAATGACATAAACCATAGCATTGAAAGATTCTTTTCAACTAATCAACAAAAGAGTTAGTACACTAATGTTTGCAAAGTCAACCTATCTCTTCCTGCAATGACTAATTCCCTCTGTATTTCATATAGAATTGCTGAATTTTAAGCTAGGCTGAGTTTGTGACTTTACATTCAAAGAATAAGTGTTCAATAGTCTCATCCCTCTCCTGACATAGGTCACAAAGTGAAGAACTGCACCTTATACCTCATTGATGCAATTTATTTTTAGTACTGAGTTTTCTTTTGCTAAAGCAACCAAGAAATGAAAAATGCCTAGGCACATGTCCTTTGCCTCAAACCAATTATCCCATTCACGCATCATTTGTAGTTACTTTAGTACATTCCATAGCAAACTTCATAGTGAAAATGCCCGAGTTACTAGGTTCGCAGTAAACTTGATCAAAACTGTTAGCTGGAAGTACAAAGCTTGCAAGAGTAGTCTCCTGCAGCCTTTCAACCTCTTTTGTGGCCTTCCTCCCTGTAGGCCATGTTAGTGTATGCCCTAAAGTCAATTTGTTTTAGAGACAAATTATATTTTTATATTTATGCATGTTTTGTAGTATGGCATTTTTATCTATTTGATATGATAAAGATTTTACAAATGAAATATATATATGAGAAAATTCATAAATAGTTATGATGATGCATTTCTTTAAACAGTTATATTCATAAATATCTCTATTCGTGTTTGCATGGAAAGATTAGCACATAATTGTATGTGGATACTTATTGAGAATAAGTGCATTGGATTGACCTACTAAGATAAATTCTACACGGATTATTATCAAATGTTAGTGGATTAATCTCTTTGTAATAGTAATAGTGTAATGATCCTTAGACTTGAGGTCACCTTTGGCTGTATTAGTTGTTACTCTTATAGTGTTGCACATAATGTAGAGTTCGGGTATAGTGTGAATCATAAAAAGATAAGTTATGACCAATAAAGGATTCACTATCCCTTATAATGGGAGAGTATGTCCCAGTATAGCCACTTCTTGAAATATGACTCAGAAATCTTTGCACAAAGTACAAATAGAACTAAAAGTGTCTTAAAATCTATTTCAAGTGAATTTCAAGTGAGTTGTATTTTTGATTGCTTCGTTAGGTAGAATTCAACTTTGAAATGACGAACAAGTAATAATTAACCACACTAATTTACTATACTTTACCTAACTTCCGCAAGTATACGAGTTGATAGTGGCACAGGATGAGTGGGTATTGTCCCACAAGGATTGTTGGAAGGCAATTACCAAGATTTACGGATATTTGTGTAGTTAAGCAAAATCAATCAATGGATGATGAAACTATTCTAATAAAAACCGCTTAATACATATAATTAAATGAAAGCGATAAAAACTTAATTTTAAGCTAGATTAACTAAAAAGCAAGTAAGTGAAAATAACCAATTACGATATTAAGAAACTAGTTAATCTATTCTAATAAAAGCAAGTAAAGGAAATCACTTAATTCTAACCTAAATTAACCAAATTAAGACTTAAATTAAAAGCAAGCAAATTACCCAATTAAAAGGACTACAAATAAGAAACCTTGAAGACAAAAAACACCCATTTCTAAATTAGAAATTGGAAAGAGTTAAACTTGAAATCTAAATATTTTTGGATTTTTGATAAAAATAGAGGAAGCCCACTAGGAATTAACTAGAATTAATGCAAGAAATTGAGAATTCTTAACTAAAAAGCAAGAAATTATCAAGAACCCTAATTTTCCTAAGAAACCCTGGATTGCAAGCAAAGAAATTCTTACTAATTTAAAATAGAAAGCAAGTAAAAATTATATCTACGCGAAGCTTGCGATTAACCCATTACGATTATCTTGGATATTCAAAATTCGAACTTGACAAGAAATTAAAAGTAGATCTAAGAGACAATTAAAGAGAAATTTCTATTAAAGAAGGAAATTTGGGGTTCAAGATATCCTAAACTATCCTAAAATCTACTAACTATCTAATTCTAATCCTACTTACTTTCACTTCCTATTTTTAAGTAGCTTAAATAGTGTAGTGTTACACAAGGCAAAAATCAGGAGTTGTTGGTTGAAAGTTTACAAAATTGCCCTTACAACATAACCCTCAGTGAGTCGAGGTCGCAATATGGAAAATTGGAGGTTGCGATCTCGACTCTAATACATTTAAGACATTTTCCCGAGTCGAGATTGCGATATGGAAAGTTTGAGATCGTGATCTCGACTCTCTTCCCAGCATTCTTCATTTCTTCCAATATTGCAATTTGGTTCTTTGAGCTATGTTCATTCCAGCTTCCAACCTCTAATTTTTGACCTGCATAATATTAACAACATTAAGCAATTAATTAACCTAGAAATAGTTAATAAAAACTTATCATATTTAATCAAGAACGAAAATTCAAACTCATATGAAAGAAATTAACTAAAATCTTCAATTACTTACCCAAAGTTCAGGATTTAAACTATCAAAATGCTATAATTTAGAGTGAAATATAGAGTTATCAATTTTCGAAAGAAGTAAATTGATACAACAAGAGTTGGCATTATATCTGTATTATTGAACTAATCAAGATAAAGTGTGGTAAAAGGGTAATGATTACACAGTAATTAAATCACTGATAGATGAAGTCCAACCACTTTGACACATCTCAATACTTGGGTGGTCATGATACTTTGCTAGAAGTCAATCTTGATCTGTAAGTATAAATTCATTAATTAGTGAATTATTGATAAATTAAAGTTGTTTAATTTATCTAATTCAAATTATTTTAGGATTATAATTTATCTAATCCTAATTAATTTAGAATTATAATTTATACTTATTAACAACATGAATGGGAGTCTAAAGAGTCACAGACTTTAGTCTAATGTGAGATGATTAATTCGAGATTAAATTGACTGTTTGATAACTATGAGATATTTATGGGTTAATTTATGAGATAAATTAACTTTTTAGGCTCAATTATAATAAATTAACTTTAAGATGATTAATTCGAGATTAAATTGACTGTTTGATAACTATGAGATACTTATGGGTTAATTTATGAGATAAATTAACTTTTTAGATTCAATTATAATAAGCCATAACTTTTATGGACTAATATGTAATATATTAATATTCCAAGTTTTTTATGCATATTAAAGTCCTAAACCCAAGTTGATTGGATCTCATGATTTTGTGCGTTTCACATTTTAAATTCTTGAAGAACATGAAAAGAAATATAAAATGGAGCTAGTACTCTGTGGTTTGGGTTAATCAATCTGGTGAACATCTTAAATTAATTATCTGTATGGATACCATTAAAGGCCATACATTTGTGCGGCTTGTGGATCGACAAACCTGATAGATTGGAAATTTTACTGAGATTTTGAGATATAATCTTTATACTCCTTTATACTACGCGTAAATTAATCAAGGTGATCCGTGATAGGAAGTATTTTTAAATTCTGCTGCGTTTTGTATAATTTACTTTCTTACAGTGGTATTAGAGCCACCCCTTGATTAATTTTTGATGTAGTTGTGTTTAGTTATTAGGAATATTGAATTTATTCAAACTATATGAATTTTTTATGTTGTTTTTGAAAATATTGGAGAAGTAAAAAAAAATTTTTTTTTTTGCCTGCCTATTACTAACACCAGCAGATGATGTTAGCGGTTGACATCATCAAATGACGTTAGAAAGTTTTTTTTAAAAAATATTTTATTTTATTTTATTTTGTTACTTTTAGTGATAGGGTTTTGTCACTAAAAGTGCTTAATAAGTCAAGTTACTTTTAGTGACACTTAATTTTATATTTTCAAATTAAAGGTTTTTCAAAATTTGGTTTTCGAAACACCAAATATTTTTTGATAAATGTTGTTTAAAATTAATTGTTAATATTTAGAAACGTATTTTTTTTTTTGATTTGATTAACTTTTAGAAAGTACAAAACATTTGAAAATATTTATGTAATTCTAATGACATTAGAAATAGAAAATTTGTTTAAATTTTAGAAATTTATTATTTTTCAATGAGATTGAAATTTAATTTTTGAAAATTGCTTCTAATATAATTTTTGAAATTTTATTATTTAAAGTGTTTATTTTCTATTGAGATTTGAAAATAATTTTCCACCATAAAATATTTTCATAAATAATTCAAGAATGATGATTTCACTGAGATTGGAATAATGGTGTATAGTGAACATGATTAGATACTAAATGCAGTTTTTGTGCTTTTATTTAATTATTGAATTATATAATGGCATGATGGATGATTATGAACTTAAGACCAATGTGATTGTGTATGGTTTACTTGGTTTAAATTTATATAAAATTTTAAATAGGGTCTACTTGTCCTAACTTTGTCTATTATTATGGGTGTAATTCTTTTCTCATCTTGATCCCCTCGAATCTAGAATTCAAGGTTTTTTGATCAATCATGTAATGTATATTGAGATATTTTAGGGATAAGATTGAATATCTAAAATATTTAGATAGAATTACATTTGTAGTGTACAAGATGATGGAGATGGCGCAAAAGTACAACCAGGGAGGAAATTTTCAAATGTTGAAAATTACCTTTAGGATTTTATCACTTACTTTCCTTTGTGACTCAATGAAACTAGTTTAGTAAAAATACATAATCATCCATGGTTTTATGCATGTTTTATTTATTAAATGTTGATATGATAATATTGAATGTAATTTGATGAGACCTAATAGATAATTGAAAGGAAAAATCTCTCAAATCAATATTAAGTCAATAAATAAGTTACCTTATGAAAATAGATACGCTCACAAATGCACCCAACACATCTCAACAGTTGTCAACATGAATAATCAAGAACCATGCCATCATCAAAAGTAATCCACAAACTCAAAAGTTCAAATGCTAATAAAACCCTACACATGAAATCCAGATTTGTGTGTGAATATAGCCAATTTAATAAAAACTCAGTTTAATCTAGACACTTAGATCAAATTATGCAAACTCTTAGAATTTTTTTGAATACTCTATGGCTCACTTTTCTTACGTATCTCCACTAATATAGACAACTAACTTAGAAGGCGTTTGGTTTATGGGTATGAGAGGGGGGAATGGGAATCAAAGTTAATGATACCCATAGATGGTGTTTGGTTGAACACTATGGGAATTATTCTATGGGAATGAAAGTGTTAGAAAATACCTACTTTCATTCCCTACTTGTGATATGGGTTTCAAGTTGAGTAACTTATTAATACAATGAAACCCATTCCTATGTTAAACCAAACAAGTAAGGAGGAATGATATAAACCCATACCAATAGTGAGGTTTATGATTTCCATTCCGATTTCGATTCCCGAATGTGAACCAAACACCTCCTTAATGTAAATCAGGTATGACTTTTTAGATTGTAACGTTAGTCTAGGGTATTGGTTAATCAAAGAGGATATACAAGGATTGGGATATCATAAAACAAAAGAAGGAGCTTTAATTTAATGCTGGCCATACATCAAAATAAAACTTCCTCTCCAACATGTTAAATACCAATCCTCCACAGAAATAACCCCACACTTAATCAACAAACACTCCATGAAAAATTTTATACAACAAACAAAAATGTCTTCATTCTTCAATTTCAACCCAACATGCCAACCTTTTCCTCGAACATTTATTTACCAAAAATTTTAATATCTACTCCTAATACGGGTACCAGTGATATGCACTATCCCACAAACACGTCAATGCAGGTACTAGTTATGGGTACTACCTGCACATACAGGTACCAGTGATAGGTACTACTTATATCACAATAAGGCAGGTACCAGTGATAGGCACTACGTGCACTTGTCGAAATTTTTTTCTCAACTCAAAATTTTTTTTCTAGTACCCCCTCTTGCCCCATCAATATACACCATTCACTCTTACATTTCCCACCCTCATTTAACTACTTTTCACCCTCTTACACCTTCCTCTTAACAAGTAATGTGTGTAATAAAGTTCTTTAAGGAACATTTTGGATAGAAAAATTAAAGAATTTAGTAGGCTCATAAAGGTAGGTAAAATGAGTTTTTATGAAAGAGTACGAATGGTGTTTCTCTCTATTCATTACAAATTAAGGCTCAAATAGGGTACTAAGGATAAAATTTTAACAAGGTTGGCTTGGAAGGCTCAAACATCCAAAGAAATGTTCTACCTCATCTTTAAATCAAATTAAGCTATCTATAAAATTTGCTTCGAAAATGTAATAAAGCAATTTCTGGGATACAATATAAGTGAATTTATATAATTATCTCTAAGTGTCAAAAATAAAAATAAATTGTGGCTATTAGTGCTAAAAAATTTATAGAAATCGTGTAAGAAAAATATTAACATTGACACCCTACTAATGACGGTTTAGCTCAAAAATTATCACATAGAAAATCAAAGAGACATGCTAAGCGATTGCAAAATTTATCAAAATTTTAGAAATCATACAACTTCCACTAGTTCACACAAAATTTTCAAAAATCTTAAAAAGCTCTCAAATTAAAAGAAAAGTTAAGATATTGAAGTAAAAATTGAACAAACTATACTAAACAAATATAAATGCAGATAACTTAAAAATTTAGCAAACTATACCAAACAAATATAAATCCAGATAACTCCTTACCCCACACTTAGAAATATATATTGTCTTGAATGTTAAGGAAAATAAAACATAAAAAGAGAAAGAGAAAGCTTCTTCGGCAATGTAGAATAGTTGGCATAGTGTATCCCGACATAAATATCCATGAAGTGAGTTGAAACACGTCATTAACACTAAAACAAAAACAAAATGTTAAACCCATTAAGAAATTAAGAAAAAGCAAATAAACACAACCTAACATATTTAAGTAACTAAATGTAAAGAACAATAAGAAAGCAATAAAAGCTTTGGTTGCCTCCTAAAAAAAAGCCTTGTTTATAGTCTTAGACTTGATTTTGGTACTTGAGATCAGTTCTCTCTAAGCACTTAAGGATGGTTGGCCATCCTTTTCTTTTCGGCTTCCACAGGAAAAGTTTAACACCATTTTTCACAACTCTTGAAGCTTGATTCTTGACTCTAACTTGAACTTGTCCTTTTCTCCATGTATTGTCAAAGATAGTGCACAAATTATCGCCTCCAGTTGCTCTTTGAACAAGTTTTTCTTCTTCTTGCACATCACTTTGCTCAAACATTACCTTTCCGCTCTTGTGAAACCATTCCATGAGTCTTTCTCATCTTACTTTCCTCATCCGGTGGTCATTCTCCAAGTCAATTGTGGAATCTTTATTTGTTTCAACATCCTTTTTGAGTACATTACCCTGACCCACCTTGGGTACCTCGTCTTCAAACTTATCAATGAATGAACCAAGAGAATAATTAGCACATTTTTCTTCAAATATTGGGACATTAACATCATAATTAAAAACATCAATTTCCACATATTCATTATCAACTCGCAAAATTAACTTTCCTTTACTGATTTAATGTCAATTAAAGCATGTCCGGTTGATAAAATGACCTCCCTAGAGTCAATAAAATTTCATTATCCTTGCTGATGTCCAACACCAAGAAATCAACAGGAAACACCAACTTTTCCAATTGAACAAGTGCATCCTCCAACAAACTATATGGTTTTATCTTGACAAATCTGCCAATTGAAGTGTGATGTTGGTTTGTTTTGCACTGGTGATCCCTAGCCTATCATAGATAGACTTCGGCATGATATTGATACTCGTCCTCAAATCACAAAGTGCTCGATACAATGTATGTCCTCCAATGTTCACCGGTATAGAGAAAGTATTGGGATCCTTGAGTTTAGGAGGTAACCTCCGTTGAACAATAGCACTGCCCTTGGCATTGAGGCAAACTGTCTCATCATCATGCTACTGCTATTTTTGAGCCAAGAGATACTTCATGAATCGAGCATAATTAGGCATCTTGTTGAGAATGTCAACCAAAGAGATGTTTACATTAAGCTTCTTGACAAGCATATCGAGGAACTTGTGGAATTTTTTTTCTTTTTCTTCCTTCCTTGGATCAACGAGTCATTGAGGAAATGGCATTTTCACTACAAGATCCAATTTCACGGGTTCCTATATTTGTTGTCCCTTTGACTTCTTTATTGCATTCCCTTTTGTCACCTTCTATTCCTCACCTTCAGCTTCAAGTTTATCAGCACTTATCTCATATTTTTGCTTCTCAAGTTCCGTATCAATATTTTTTTTCTCATTTTGTACAACCAATTCCTTTCCACTCTTTAGTGATTTAGCATTGTGTTTCTCTTTCGAATTCAGAATTATGTAGCTTGGCAATGCTCCCATAGGTCTTTCATTAGTTTGCCGAGCTAATTGTCCAAGTTGCAATTCCATAATCCCGGTAGAAGCTCACAAGTTTTCATACTCCATCTGCAAAACTTCAAAGTTTCTCCTCAAATTATTCTCAATAGATTGATTATGGTTTACATATGGAAAACAATTGGGATTTTGAGGTGTAGGGGTCTTGACGGTGGGGATTGGTAGGATTTATTTTGTTGAGGAGAAAAGTTCTAAAAATTCCTCTAGTGAAGTTGTTGATATGGTCTAGAGGATGAAGTTTGGTTGGAAGAATTTGACTGTGGCTGGTTGGGTTGGAAGGATGGATTTTGAACATTATTTTGATTGCTATAAGAAAAATTTGGATGGTTGTGCCAAGATGGATTATATGTGTTACCTATGAATTAGGCAGATTCCTTGACCTTGAATTATGATTGGCAATGAATTGGACTTGTTCACCTTGTGGCATGGGTGTTTCACAAAGGCCGTTTTGATGATTTCCTCCATAGAAGTCATAAGTTAGAATCCCTTGAGGTGTTGACTCTATGGAGTTCACTGAATTCTTTCCCAAATTTTCTAGGGCCTTTGTCAAATTGGCCATCATATTCAACATCATGCCCTGTCGAGCTAAGAAGGCATCATTAAGATTAATCATACCTCCTTGTTAGGCATTAACTTGATAGAATTTGTTGTTGCAGTTGTTGTCCAGTCAAAGGAGTGATTGGGCCATGTAGTAATGCGTTGATGCCATCCTGTCTAGTAGCTCTTGTGCCTTTTCTGGAGTTTTAAGAGGAAAAGCGCATTTGAATTGATTGCAACCTTGCTAGAATGATTGCAACCAAGCCTTTGCCCCATCCCGCAGAGAAAATAGAAAAGCTCTCATTTGAATAGAATCGGGATATACCCCATTATATTTAAATGTATCAATGACTTCTTCAAAATTCATCAGCTAAGCATAGGGATTCTTGTTTGGCCCACCTCCAAACATAGCATAGGTTTGGATCATTTGAATTAATGTTGCCTTGATTTCAAAGTTGTTGGCTTGTACGGATACTCGGGCAATGCTAGAACTTGCCCCCTCAAAATTTGGAACGACATAATATCTAAGGGGTCGAGGATTAGCATTACCTCTATTGCCATGGTTACCCGCTACTTCTTCTTGATCCCCAATATTACGATTTGGATTGTTTTCATTAAATTCTCTCATTGGCTTGATTCTTGTATTTTTTCTACAGTTTCTAGATATAGTTCGTTCAATCTCCAAATTATCTGGAAGCAATGGTTGGTTGGAAGAATGAGTATTTACCATAAGCTACAAGAAAAAGACCAAAGTTCGAATATTAAAGCAAAAATCCAAAAGAAAAACAAAAAAGAACAAAAATTAACTGTTAATAACTAAAAGAAAATAAATATTCTATCTAGTAAGGTTTATTAAACCTAATATTGCACCAAAAATAGTCCCCAACAATGGCGTCAAAAACTTGTTCACGTAAATATTGATTAGGCAATTCAATTTATAAACAAGTTAATAAATAAGCCTTAATAACCCTAATCAATACTTATGCATGCTCGCAAGGATACGAAGTAAGTTTGTAGATTGAGTGAGTAATGATCGTTCCCATGAGAACTATTGGTCAAGTACTAGGGTTTACAAACCTTCGAATTAGTTAGACAAATTAATTGTAAGATTGTTTTATTCTACCTAACTAAATTAATTTTAACCACTAAGAAATCAAGAACAATTATAAAACTGTAGAACCCCAGTTGTGATACTCATGTTTTGATGATGACCAAATCATACTAATGATTTGCAATCAAGTGTGCAGAAAAGCAGGATAATTCGGACGCAAGGGAGTGTCCGAAAGAAAGGTGTTCGGACGCAAGGGAGCGTCCGACAGAGAAGAATTTGAAGTAGCCTCGGATGCAGGAGAATGTCCGAAACACAACCAAAAGCTGTAGGATGCACATGACCGTCCGAAGAGAAGAGCTCAAAATGAAGAAGTTTTTGTCAAAGCTGTAGGAAGTATACAACCGTCCGAAGCACTGTTCATATTGTTATCGGACTCATCATCGGATGCAGAGGCTTTACATCGGACGTCCGAAAGTCCAACGGCTAGTTCAATCGGACGTACGTTCACAGCATCGGCAGTCTGAAAGACCAAACTGCTAGTTTCTCAGGAAACAGAAAATAGCCGTCTGTTAGAGAACTGTTGGAAGCAATTTCTGGGATTCTATAAATAATCCCTTGTCTGTAATTTTAAAATGAGAGAAAGAACTACTGCATTCAATACAAACAGTTGCAAGAGCTATTTGGGAAGAAATAGGCTAAAATATTGTGGGTTGTATTAGTTTGAGTAGTATAGTTCTCTTGGCTCAACTAGAGAGAATTAGTCTGAGCAAGAGTAGACTAGTGAGTGATCTTCAAGTGTAAGAGTTGAGGGATAACAAGTGTACGAAAGTGAGGTTGTATTGTAAAACCCTTTGGCTCAATTAGAGAGACTTAGTTGGTGCAAGGGTGAGACTACTTTGTGTACAAGAAGGTTATTGTCTCACCTTCTTTGAAGAGGCACTACTAGTGGTTATACTCCAATTTTGAGAAGGTTGGGAGTTTGGTTTGATACTCTCTATCCCAATCATCTTTATATTTGTTCTTTGAGTTTCAATTATTTAATATCTTTTGTATTCACTTGTGCTTAAGTGTGCTTATTTGTTGCATAAAGTTTGCATTTCTCATTAAGCACATTAAAAGGATTGTTTTTTGAAATAGCCTAATTCACCCCCCTCTTAGGTTGCTTTTTGTGCCAACAAAAACTAATTAAAACTAAAGAAAGAAATGAAATTTACTATAAACAAACTTAAATTTAATGAACTAGAAAAGTAAATGCAATAAGTTAAATTAAAACAACAACATTGAAATAAAATCTGAGGTTGGATTGAATTTAAACGAAGAGATAAAACTCAATAGCTTAGCTGGAACAAAAGTTGATATGCTTGATGTCTTGAACAAAAAAGAATAAAATCCTATATATGATTTTCCTAATCTAATGTTTAACATAACTAATGATGATCACATATGTTCACCTCCCCACATAATGGGGTATTTATAGGGGATACAACAGGGTTTTGACCCTAAGATGGTCAAAATTTGCCAGAACACGGAAAAAAGTCTAACCAGGAAGAGAAAACTTCCAAAACAAGTAATTTATTTCACCAGAACTGCTTGTCGTGTGCACATGTGCGGCCTTTCTTGCACATGTGTACAAATTCCAGTAGCTAAATTTCTTTTTTCTCGGATTGGGCACATGCACAGACTTTCCTTCGTTCATGTGTACGAATTCCAGTACACCAATTTGAAATTCCACCGTGATTTTGACCTTGATACTTATGGAATTTAGAAAAAATCAAAATATGAAAATTGTATCTCTCACCTTGATACTTATGGAATTTAGAAAAAATCAAAATATGAAAATTGTATCTCTCTCTCTTTCTCTTAACTTTTCAAAGATCTTGAATCACCTCAATTGGAGCTCGGACAAGGAAGTAATGCTCCAAATGCTGAATAGTGTCTAAATTTACTCCTCGCCGAGCATGTTTTTCCTCATTTAAATTTTCTCCAACTTTTTGATATTTTTGGCTCATTTTTCATGAAAAAGCTTCACAAACTAAAAATAAAACAATTAAGCTCATAATTAACTTAATTATTGCTCAAATTACATAAAAACGGAGATAAATGACACATAAAATACACAACATTTATGAGCTTATCACTTTCTATTATTATATCAACAAACAAGAGTGCTTCTTAGATATAACTTGTTGGGTTAATCCCAGGTTACTCTACGTTGAACATGTTTAAGTTATGAGGTGAATTCTCTGAATAATAGGTATGATTTAATTGAGGCATATAATTTATTGGGCACATTCAAGCATGTCTTTGTGGCAAAGGTTAGGAGTCACATAAGATGTGCTATCAAGAGTTAATACCTAACTATCTAGGAATTCCAAAGTATTGTAATTGTTATGAGTTACCTACCTTTCAAAATTGTTTTAGTTTGTTGGGTACACTCAAGAATAAAATAATTAGATGGGATCCTAACCCTCTAGGGGTTCTATGAGAGCTCCCAAATCAATGTGAGGGTTATTTGAGTTGAATTAAAATAGTGGGGATAAAACTAAATTAAATTAAGTTCATATTATATTTTAGTTTTGTTTATACATAAGCAGATAGAAATTCTTATTCTATCTTTATTTGCATGTTGTAGAACATGAGTAGCAATGTTAATCTGCATCCTATTTTAAATAATAACAAACTTACTGGACCAAATTTTCAAGACTGGAAATACAACTTGAGAATTATTCTCAAGCATGAGATAATTGATTATGTCTTCGATCAGTCTATTCCTGATTCGCTAGCAGATGATGTTGATCAAGCAGTTCATAATGCTTATCGTAAGTACATGGAGGATAACAATACTACCACTGGTATCATGTTGGCCGCTATGAATTCTGAATTGCAGAAATAGCATGAAAAGATGGATGTTCTTTCTATGTTTCTTCATCTCAAGGAGTTGTTTAATAAAGAGTCAAGGAATGAGAGATATGAGATCTCTAAGAAGCCCTTTTGTTATAAAATGCCAGAGGGCACTTCAGTAACTATTCATATACTAAAGATGATCGTATTGATTGAAAAATTGGAACGATTGGGATTTGTGCAAAATTATGAGTTACAAGAATGTTGGCTTGATTTTGCAATCTCTTCTGGAACGCTTTTCACAATTCATGATGAACTATCAATCAATAAGTTGTCTACAACTCTTTCTAAACTGTTGAATATGCCTAAGACTGCTGAGACTACTATTTTAAAGGAAAGCAAACAAGTGTTGGTTATTTATTCTTCTAATAGGAAGAAAAAGAAATCCAAGATTGGTTTTAAGAAAGCCAAGTTTGGGGTGAAACCAACACCTGTGATTAAAAAGAACAAGCCTAGGGGTACTGGCTTCTATTGCAGAATGGATGGACATTGGAAGAGGAACAAGGATTACTTGGATATCTTGAAGCAGAAGAGGCTTGGTGAACCTTCTACTTCAGGTATGTTTATGATCGAGATCAGTATTTCTACTTTCAAATTAGATTTTTGAGTATTAGATACCGAATCTGCATCTCATATTTATAAAAATAAGTAGGGACCAAAGAGAAGTAGAATGTTAGCAAAAGGAGAAGTGGACCTACGGTGGGAAACAGCTGGAGCAAGTGTTGCTACTTTATCCATTGGAACTTATTTTCTTTCTTTGCCTAGTAGTCTTATTTTAGAACTTAAAGACTGTTATTATGTTCCATTTCTTATTAAAAATATTATTTGTATTCTATGTTTAGATACTGATGTTTTGTCATTATGCAAAAGAATAAATAGTTCTTTTTCACATGATGGCATTTTGTATGGAACTGCTTCTATGATTAATGGTTTTTTATATTCTAGACATGAAAAATCTAATTCTCAACATAAATCCTAAAAGGCCTAAAATTGATAATGTGAAACAATCTTTCCTTTAGCACTGTAGACTTGGTTATATAAATGAGAAACGTATTACCAAATTACACAATAATGATTATTTGAGATCATTTGATTATGAATCGTATGATAAAAGTGAGAATTATTTACTTAGTAAAATGACCAAATCACTTTTTCTGGTAAGCTGATAGATCTAATGAATTTTTAGGGCTAATACATACTGATATTTGTGGTCCTATCCAGTCAATCGATACTGGAAGAAGTTTTTCATCCTTCATTAACTTTATGCATGACCATTCTAGATATGGTTATATATACTTGATGAAGTATAAGTCCTAAGCCCTTGAAAAGTTTAAGGAATTTAGGAATAAAGTTGAAAAATAACTTGGTAAAAGTATTAAAATACTTCGATTGTATCGAGATAGGGAATACTTAAACCAAGAGTTTCAAGATTATCTTAAGGAGAATGGGATTCTACCTCAATAGACTCATCCTTATACACCACAGCTAAATGATGTATCTGAGAAACATAATCGAACTCTATTAGATATAGTTCGATTAATGACAAGTCTTGCAGACCTTCCCAAATCATTTTGGGGCTATGCTCTTAATACTACCTCCTATTTACTAAATCGTGTTCCATAAAATTGTTGATTCCACTCTATATGAGATATGGTTTAGAAAGAAACCTAAACTTTCGTATTTGAAAATTTGGAGCTACCCTGCTTATGTGAAGAGGGTACAGTTTTGACAAAGTTAAAGCTAAGTTAGATAAATGCCAATTTATGGGGTATCTAAAGGAGACATATTGATACTATTTCTATAATCCCGTTGGGCAAAAAGTGTTTATCTCAAAACATACCGCCTTTCTAGAAAAGGAGTTTACTTTTGAAAAGCAGGCAGGAGCAAAATAGATCTTGAAAATGTTCAAGAAATACAATTTGACATTAATCAACAAGTGGAACATGAGCTTCAATCACATGATGATGTGATAGAAAATGAAGTTAATGATACACAAACTCTTTGTAGGACTACTGGGATACGTCATACCCCAAAGAGATATGATTTTCTTGTAAGCGAGGACAATGATGTGTTAAACTTACAAATGATAAACCTACGTCTTACGAAGAAGCACTATCTGATAAAGACTCTCAGAAGTGGCTACAATTCATGAGTTCCAAGATGGATTTCATGTATGATAATAAGGTTTGGACCTTAGTCGATACACTTGAAGGGATTAAACCCATAGGTGGTGTAAGTGGGTCTTTAAGAGAAAGACTGACATGAATTGTAATATGATTACCTATAAGGTGCAATTGGTGGCAAAGGGTTACAAACAAAGACAAGGAGTTGATTTTGATGAAACTTTCTTACTAGTTGCAATGTTGAAATCCATTTGGATTTTACTTGCTAGAGCTGCATATTATGATTATGAAATTTGGCTAATAGATGTAAAAACTACATTTCTTAATGGAAATCTGCTGGAAGAAGTCTGAAGAGTTTATATCCACAGATCCCAGTAAAGTATGCAAGCTACGAAGGTATATTTAAGGACTAAAGCAAGATTCTAGGAGTTAGAGTATTTGTTTTGATGAGACAATCAAAGAGTTTTATTTATCAAAAATGAGGATTAACCTTAAGTATACAAGAAGGTTAGTGGGAGCACCATTGTTTTCTTGATACTTTATGTAGATGAACGATATACCTATACTTCGAAGTATAAAAGTGTGGTTGTCCAATAATATTTTCATGTGAAAAGATTTAGGAGAGGCAACCTTCAATCTGAGAACGAGGATCTATAGAGATAGATAAAAAATGTTGCTTGGTCTTACTCAGTCAACATACATAAACAAGATATTAAAGAGGTTTAGCATAGATCAATCATAAAATGGTTACTTACCCATATCTCATGGTGTGCACCTTTCTGAAGACATGTGTCCTATGACGGATGTTGAAAAAGATAGCATGAAAAAAATCCCATATACTTTGGCTATACACTCTATAATATATGCTATGTTATTTACTAGACCCTATGTCTTTTATATCTTAAATGTTATGAGAAAGTTTCAATCTAACTCAGAAAGTGATAACTGGATAGCAGTCAAGAATATTCCTAAGTACTTAAGAAGGATTAAAGATTTATTCTTGATTTATGGTGGGTAAGTGTTGATGGTTTGTGGATACATATATATTAGCTTTTAATTTGACAAGGATGATAGAAAATCACAACTAGGTTATTCATTTACTCTTAATGGTGGTGCAATCAGATTGAAAAGTTCCAAGCAAGACAGCACGAATGATTCTATAATAGAACCTGAATATATAGCCCCTTCAGATGCAGCAAAAGAAGCGGTTTGGATCAAGAAGTTTGTGGCTGAACTTAGAGTACCTCCCCCTATTAGTGATCCTATACTCTTGTATTATGATAATAATGGAGCTATTGCACAAGCGAAGGAACCCAGGTCTCATTAGCAAATGATCTTGACTGGAATAGATCTCATTAAGATATTACTACGTACTTACACATTTTTTTTTTGCCAAATAAGCCAACAGTTGTTGACGTTTTGCCAAAATTTTTCGCAAACCTCTTTGAGATAAATAGTCATTTTTGTGCAATTCCAAATGGGAAGTAAGTCTCCGTATCCTATTGGTAAAACAAAATACTTGAAATTCAAACGGCCCTCTATTTTCTTCTTTAGATATAACTAAAATGAGTGTATTTTTTACCATAAAAGATTTCCCCTCTTCCTCCTTTTATACAATTGTGGATTTTAATGATGAGTAATTATAATGATATTCATTTTAATGTGGTATATATAATAATTTGAATTTCTTTACGGACTCCTAATTTTATCAATTCACATTAATCAATCCAATTTTGAATTAAATTTGATTCAGATAGGAATACAAAAACATGATCCATTTTTCCATTCAAAAAGGACATAATTTTGACCTAAAATGAATAAGATTCTATTAATTGATTTCTAGGTCTAATTGATAAGTTATTAGTTTTAATATATATATTAGAATGAGAAATAAGATAGGTCATGCGTGAATCCTATTTTCTTTCATATACCCTATAGGATATAGTATATATACGAAAAACGTACTATCAAGGACTTTTCAACCGCGGATACATATGTATCCTTAACATACTGAAATGACTGCCATTATTGGTATCAAGCCAATAGGGATTCATACAAGCTAAATCTTCTAATCGATAATTAGGCCAAAGAAAGAACTTGAATTTAATTAATTCATTTTGTCTTTAACACCAGAGATCTTTATTTTTTGTCCAAAAATGGATTGCAGTTTTTCTTGGTTAAAAATGCTAAATTTCTATTTACATCATTCCTATCTATTGAATTGAAACAAATTAAAATTCTCAACTCTCTACGGTATCTAGGCGATAACATATTTTCAGGAACAAGTAGATCGAAAAAATTCTTGTCCAACATATGTTTGTTCTCGGTATCCTTGATTAATTTGGTGCTTATTCTTATGAATGAACAAAATACCTAAGGTTTGGTACATAATAAATTGTCCATCATTTTTTACAGACGACAGGAAGGTTCGATAATCAATACTTCCCTTTTGATCAATTCTGCAAGACATAAATTTTTCCGAATCAGCATTATATCCAAACTTATTTCTCTTCTTTGAATCGAGGATATAGTAATTTTTCTTGGATTTATCTTCAAGACTTAAAATTTTCTGAATCAGCATTATATGCAAACTCATTCTCTTCTTTGAATCGAGGATATAGTAAATTTTCTTGGATTTATGGCACTCTAAGCAGGAGACAATAGATTTTGATATTGTTGATCGTTCTTTGATTTAAAACATCGCCCCATCTCAATTGAAAAGTAAATAACGTTTTAGGAAGAAATCTATTTCTGCTTCCGTGTTACTGTTGTATTATTTTTTCTTTTTACCCCTTTTTATCTTTGATACTCCATAATCCTCTTCACTATATTTTTTTTTTTTGGTTTGTTGAGGGAACGGATTCAAGATTTTCTTGTTTTAGTGCATCTGATCTAAGATCTCCTCGGCCTACCTGGGGGTTCTTTTTCTTTTTGATTTTGATTTTGATTATTTATTTGTTTATTCGATGGTATTGTACGTTCCCCCTTTTGTTTTCCATCAATGTTTTTATTTTCACTAATAACTTTTTCATTTAGATTCAAATTGAAAAGAAGTATTTTGCTTGGTATAATCCACAATTTCATTTTATATAGATTATAAAGGAGTATGAATTGCGGAAAGAACCAAAGTTCCAGATTCGAAATGGGGACGTTTTTTTTTCTAAGATAAAAATTGAAAATTTTCCAATCAAAATATTTTCTATCGAGATTTTTTTCCATATATCTAATATCGCCCTTTCCTAGATAATGACTGATAGGGATACTCCACAACATATCAAAAGCGTTGAGTTTGTATGTGTTGGAATTAAAAAAAAAATGTCTTGGTACTTATTTACTTGTACTTGAAAGGGTGACTCAGAAATAGATAAGTCACTCTTATTTTCATAATTAATAAATTTATATGATAAAAGATCATATCTAGAGTTTTTTTTGACAATTTTCTTTTTGATTCAATAATGAATATGAGAGACACTTCAGAATCCTTTTGTTTTTTGTAATGAATTAATTGATCTTTTTCATATGAATTCCATTTGAAAATTTGATTTTGTACTATACGATGTTGATTAAATTTATTTCTCCATCTTTCTGATATTAATTTTGACCATCTATTTTGGGGTGAATCATATTGATAATGTCCTTTTAACCAATTTTTCCATTGAGCCATTCCATAACTTGGAAGTTTCTTAAGACTTAATGCAGAATGAATAATTCCTTGTCTTTCAAAAGAATGCTTTATTTCAATCTGAAGAAAAAAAGACATTCCGGGGTAGTCAAAAATTGATCTTAATTTATACAAATTAATAACTTGAGTTTGTGATAATTTGTAAAAAACATACGCTTGTGAAAAGTAGGATAAGTCAAAAAATATGTGAATTTTGCAATATTTCTAATAATATCAATTGATTTTTTTATAGTCGAAATAAAGTAAAGTGTATTTTTATTTTTTTATTAAATGTTTCTTGATTTTCTTTATTAATGGATCCTTTCTCCATAATTTTTTTTTATTGATTCAATAAAAGTTGTGTATTGAGTCTGGGAATATTAATGATAAATAAAAGAAAAAATAAATTTTGAAAAAAAAGAAAAATTTTGAAATTTTTATTCAATGTCATTCGAACAAATTCAAAAAGAACCTATTGCAATAAAAGAAATTAGCATAAAAGTTTCCCGATGGTCATACAAATTAATTACCGATTTAAAATAACATCAGGAGAATATCAAGTAAACATACCAGTTGATCATCAAATTCGCTCAAGAAAAGCCAAACGTGTAGTAATTTTTGCTACTAACAGGGAAAATACCAATTCTAATACTTATAAGGATATTGACCCTCTGGATTAAAAAAACGAAGTGGCTTTGACACGCTATTCCCAACAGTCGGATTTTCGACGAGGAATAATTAAAGGTTCTATGCGTTCTCAAATGCGTAAAATTGTTATTTGGGAATTGTTTCAAGCAAATTCACATGCTCCACTTTTTTTGGACAGGATAAAAAGTTTATTCCCTTATTGTCCCTTTGATATATCCAAACTGATTAAACTTATTTTTAGAAATTGGGTAGGGAAAGGGGCCGAATTTGAAATTCTGGAGTATACAGTAGAAGAAAGAAAAAAGGAAGACAAAAAAAGAAAAGGACGAAAAAGAATAGAAAAAGAACAAGCACGGATCGAAATAGAAGAAGCCCTGGATACCATTCTATTTGCGCAAGTAATAAGAGGCTCCATATTAATAAGTCAATCGATTATTAGAAAATATATTCGTGTGCCTTTATGCATAATAATCAAAAATGTTGGACGTATGATATTATTGCAATTTCCTGAATGGTCTGAGGATCTACAGGAATGGAATAGAGTAATGCATATTAAATGTATCCATAATGGCATTCAATTATCGGTGACAGAATTTTCAAAAAATTGGTTGATAGATGGCCTTAAGATAAAAATCCTATTTCCTTTCTCTTGGCACAGATCTAAACTACGACCCTCTCGTAGAGATTTAATCAAAAATTTAAACAAAAAAAACAAAAAGATGATTTTTGTTTTTAACAATTTGGGGAATGGAAACTGAACTTCCTTTTGTTTCGCCCAGAAAACAATCTTCCTTTTTTGAGCCCAATTTTTAAGGAATTGGAAACAAAAATTGTAAAATTCGAAAGGGCATATTTTCTAGTTCTAAAAGTTTTAAAGGGGAAAAAAAATTACTTTTAACAGTTTCAAAATAAACAAAAAAAATGGATTATCGAAAGTTTTTTTATTTCTAAAAAGAATAATAATAAACTTTCCAAATTAAATCCAATTATATTATTTAGATTAAGAGAAGTATATGAATGGAATGAACCTAAAACAAAAAAGATTCTTTAATCAGCAATCAAATAATTTATGAATCTTTTAGTCAAATTCAATATCCAAATTGGACAAATTCTTCACTGAAAGAAAAAAAGAAGGATGTGACTGATAGAACAAGAACAATCAGAAATCAAATAGAAAGAATTACGAAAGAGAAAAAAAAAGAAAAAACCCAATGACAGGCAATATATATTAGTCCTAAATAAAGAAGTTATAATACTAAAAGATTCAAATTGCCAAAAAATATTTGGAAAATAGTAAAAAGAAGAAATTATTGATTAATCTCTAAATTGAATTCTTTTATAAAAATTTTCGTTGAAAGAATATACATAAATATTTTTTTATTTATCATTAATATTCCCAGACTCAATACACAACTTTTTATTGAATTAATAAAAAAAAATTATGAAGAAATCCATTAATAAAGAAAATCAAGAAACATTTAATATAAAAAATAAAAATACAATTTACTTTGTTTGGATTAAAAAAAAAAAATCAATTGATACTATTAGAAATATGGAAAATTCACATATTTTTTGTGACTTATCCTACTTTTCACAAGTGTATGTATTTTACAAATTATCACAAAATCAAGTTATTAATTTGTATAAATTAAGATCGATTTTCACTACCCGATACTTCTTTTTTTTTCTGAAGACTGAAATAAAGCATTCTTTTGAAAGACAAAGAATAATTCAATTTTCTCTTATGACATTATGCATTAAGTCTTAAGAAACTTCCAATTTATGGAATGGCTCAATGGAAAAATTGGTTAAAAGGACATTATCAATATGATTTACCCCAACTTAGATGGTCTAAATTAATATCAGAAAGATGGAGAAATATAGCTAATCAACATCGTATAGTTCAAAATCAAAATGTCAGATGGAATTCATATGAAAAAGATCGATTAATTCATTACAAAAAACAACAGAATTCTGAAGTATATTCATTATTGAATCAAAAAGAAAATTTTGAAAAAAAACTCTAGATATGATCTTTCATCATATAAATCTATTAATTATGAAAATAAGATGGACTTATCTATTTCTGAATCACCTTTTCAGTACAAGTAAATAAGAACCAAGACTTTTTTTTTTTATTATTTATAAATCCAACACATATAAACACAACCCTTTTGATATGTTGGGAGTATCCCTATCAGTCATTATCTAGGAAAGGGCAATATTAGATATATGGAAAAAAAATCCCGATAGAAAATAGTTTTGATTAGAAAATTTCCAATTTTATCTTAGAAGAAAAGTTGATATTGAGGCCTAGGTCAAGATTGGTGCCAAGAGTAATCAAAATACTAAGATTGGTACTAATTATCAAATAATTGATAAAATAAATAAAAATGGCCTTTTTTATCTTACACTTTCGCAAAATCAAAAAATAAATTGCCCAAGTTCAAAAAACTTTTTTTTTGGATTGGATGGGAGTGAATGAAGAAATACTAAATCATCCCATTTCGAATCTGGAACTTTCGTTCTTTTCGAAATTCGTACTCCTTTATAATCTATATAAAATGAAACCATGAATTATACCAAGCAAAGTACTTCTTTTCAATTTGAATCTAAATGAAAATGTTATTAGTGAAAATAAAAACATCGATGGAAAACAAAAGGGGAAATGTGCGATACCATTGAATAAACAAATAAATAATCAAAATCAAAATCAAAAAGAAAAAGAACTTGCTGCAGGCCGAGAAGATCTTAGCTCAAATGCACAAAATCATATCTCATGACAAGAGAATCTTGGATTCGTTCCCTCAACAAACCACAAAAAATATGGTGAAGAGGATTGTGGAGTATTAAAGATAAAAAGGGGTAAAAAGAAAAAACAATACAAAAGTAAGACGGAAGCAGAACTAGATTTCTTCCTGAAACATTATTTACTTTTTCAATTGAGATGGGGTGATGTTTTAAATCAAAGAATGATCAATAATGTCAAAACATATTGTCTCCTTCTTAGACTGATAAATCCAAGAAAAATTACTATATTCTCGATTCAAAGAAGAGAAATGAGTTTGGATATAATGCTAATTTAAAAAAATTTTAAGTCTTGAAAAATTGATCTAAAAGGGAGTATTGGTTATTGAACCCGCCGGTTGTCTGTAAAAAGTGATGGACAATTTATTATGTATCAAACCTTAGGTATTTTATTGGTTAATAAGAGTAAGCACCAAATTAATCAAGGATACCGAGAATAAACATATGTTGATAAGAATTCTTTTGATTTCCTTGCTCCTGAAATTGAAGATATTTCATCGCCTAGACACCGTAGAGAGTTGAGAATTTAATTTGTTTCAATTCAAAAGATAGGAATGATGTTAATAGAAATTCAGCATTTTGCACCAAGAACAACTACAATCAATTTTTGGACAAAATGAAAGATCTTGATAAAGACAAAAATGAATTAATGAAATTGAAGTTCTTTCTTTAGCCTAATTATCGATTAGAAGATTTAGCTTGTATGAATTGCTATTGGATTGATACCAATAATGGTAGTCATTTTAGTATGTTAAGGATACATATGTATCCGCGGTTGAAAAGTCCTTGATAGTATATTTTTCTTATATATGCTATATCCTATAGGGTATATGAAAGCAAATAGGATTCTACCTTATATCTCATTTTAATATTGATACTAAAACCAATAATGTATCAATTAGACCTAGAAATCAATTAATATCTTATTCATTTTAGGTCAAAATTATGTCCTTTTCTGAGTGAAAAAATGGATCTCCATTTTGTATTCCTATCTGAATCAAATTTAATTCAAAACTGGATTGATTAATGTGAATTGATAAAATTAGGAGTCCATAAAGAAATTCAAATTATTAAATAAGAGAATTCAAATTATTATATATACCACATTAAAATGAATATCATTATTATTACTGATCATTAAAGTACATATTTGTATAAAAAGGGGAAGAGGGGAAATCTTTTATGGTAAAAAATACGCTCATTTCAGTTATTTCTGAAGAAGAAAATAAAAGGTCTATTGAATTTCAATTATTCCATTTTACTAATAATTATGGAGACTTACTTTCCATTTGGAATTGCATAAAAAAGACTATTTATCTCAGAGAAGTTTGCAAAATTTTTTGGAAAAACCTCAACGGCTGTTGGCTTAGTTGGGAAAAAAAATAGAGTACGTCGTAATATCTAATTGTGGATATGATGAAATCAATTTTTGTTAATGGAAATCTCTTATTCTAATTGAATTTCTAAAAATTCTTTTCTATATCTAGAAAGAGCCTCATTTACTTGGTATCCAAATAGGATATGTATTTAAAAAAATTGAGGATCTATTCTTCTTTTTTTTTTCAAAAAAATTATCTTGGAGATTGTATAATGCTTACTCTCAAACTCTTTGTTTACACAGTAGTGATATTTTTTGCTTCTCACTTCATCTTTGGATTCCTATCTAATGATCCCGGACGTAATCCTTGGCATGAAGAATAAAAAAGGGTTTTCTCTTATACATTTTCTTAGGACTTTATGTTTAACTACGAAGAGGGGATTTTTACAAAATTTGAAAAAAAATCAAGTCATCAATGGAAACGGAAAGGGAGGGAGTCCGTTCTTGCCAGAGTAGGAGCTAATCTTTATGCTTTTTAAATAATATTTCCTCCGCTAAATGGATAACCATTTGCTACCAATGGAGAATCGCTTCTCATCGTGATTGGATTTCGACCAATGGAAACCATGAAATTCATACACAATGGTGGGATATGATAGATTTTCTTAGTTTTTTAGATAGTGAATGGAGTCCCTTAACCTTCTATTCTATTCTATTCACTGGTACTGATCATTGATACTGGCAAGGTTGTTTTCTTGTCATCTTTTCTAAATTGATGTTCCAATATCTTATTGTCATTTCTACCCATACCCCTTTTTTAAAAAAAAAACAAAAGGAAAGAGAGATGAGGAACCTCAATCTGAAATATAAATTTGTTCCGATTGAATCTTCGGCTCTACCGTAAATTAGCTGTAGATGCGCGACTCAAGCCATTATTCTTTCTATTCATTATTCTTTTTATTAGTACTAAATAAAATGACCATAACCATAACAAATCAAATAAAAAAAATCAAATAAAATAAGGTAATGAAAGGAATGAATCTCTTCTTAGGAATTATTAAATCCTATAAAAGATTGTTCTGATGTATCGTGGAAATTCTTTGAAAGTAAAGAATCAAATAATTTTTTGTAGTGAAGCAAAATATCTCTCATTTCCTCCTCAAATATATTCCTTTTTTTGGTTTCCAAGGGAATCTTGTTATGTTGTTTTGACCAGGGTGCACTAATCCTTTGATTCCGATCCCAACGGGAATCTTACCCCCCAAAACAACGTTCTCTTTCAAACCTTTTAACCAATCGATATGCCCCTGAAGAGCGGCTTTTGCTAAAATTCACGTGGTTTCTTGAAAACTCACTTTAGGTATGAAACTTTGAGTATTGAGAGATGCTCGAGTTATTCCCAATAAAATAGCTCGGTAATAGATCACTTCTTCTAAACCACGCCCCATTCGTTTTGCTCCCAACAATCCAATTAGTTCTCCAGGTGAAAAAAACGTTAGACATTCTGCCTTTTGAAACCAACACTTTTGATGTTATTTGACGTGCAATAATTTCTATATGCTTATTATGAATCTGTACCCCTCGAGATCGATAAACCTTTTGGATCTTATCAACCAAAGAGATACGACTTCGCACTATAGTTAACCTCCTTTTTTCAACTATGAAGTTCAGCTCTTCTCTTTCTTCTTTGAAATGGGTATGGAAGCCAAGAAATAATGCGTCATATCCATTTCTTTTAAAATGCTTCTCAAATTTAAAGCCAAATTCAATATAGCCCGGTTCCAATTGCTCTAAGTATTCTTTTAAAGAGTTAGAAATATGATTGGTAGTATCACATGACGATTATGTGCAATCAGATTTGATAATTTGTCATTATTTCAAAGGAAAAGGGCACTCTCAGCTACATATCATGGATTCATAAACAAATAATTAAACTGGATATTGATATGAATGTTGGAAACCTTGGTACACAAATGCAACTTCTAAGGTAAAAAACTATTCAAATGAATGAAAGTGAGAAAGAAATAGAGCTTTTACAAATTTTGACAATGTTATTATCAGATATTGACCGATTATGCTGTGAGAAAAATTATACTATAATAAACTCGAAATGCTAAAGCAATATGATTATATGAGGAAGAAGAAGAATAAGAGCAAATAAAAAAAAAGGAATTTTACTGACTCCTTTCTACTATTCTTACAGTGAGTTTCTGACTTTATGAGTGAAAAGAAGGCTAGAGTAGAAATTTTAAGTTATATGAGAAAGAAAGAGGAAAAAAAGAGAAATGGAGAGATTTTAATGTTGTTTGGGAGTTTAGTGAAAGTAATAGAATGATTTACGACATAAAAGTAAATAAAATTTTACTACATAATCATTTTAGATCATAATGGGAAAATTCCAAAAAGAATCATAAGTGTTATATTAGTTTCTGCTGCTTTCCATCCAATTTGGGTGAAAATGTGTTTTTTTTTTTTTTTTACTATAGCGCCTAATTTTTAACTCTTCCTGTGTCGAGTTTTCTTAGCATAGCCGGTCCCAAGCCCGGGTAAAGGAGGAGAGTTGCGTTAGGTCAAGAGCCAGCGTAAAACTTTGTCAATCTTATGAGATGAATCCACCACGATATTGTGCTAATGCTAGGGCGTTCTCTGTAAGCGATGCAGTGTGGTAAATAGTGGGCAAGGGCTGCTACATCTCTATGGGGGTCCAGGTGTAGTGAAAAATATAGGGGAGAGTAGTGGGGGAGTAAAAATGTTTGTTGGAGAATAGGATTACAATTGGAACTTGGAATATCGGAACTCGTATTGGTAAATCAATGGAGGTGGTAGATAAAATGATTAGAAGAAAAATTAATATTCTGTGTTTACAAGAGACAAAATGGGTTGGACAAAAGGCTAAACTTTTAGATAATTCAGGATTTAAACTTTGGTACTCAGGAGTAAACAAAACTAGAAATGGGGTAGGTATTATTGTAGATGGGTCGATAAAGGGTGATGTAGTGCAGGTGACTAAGAAAGGAGATAGGATTATTATAGCCCTTAAACTAATTTTAGGATGTGAAACTATTAATATCATTAGTGTCTATGAGCCTCAAGTAGGTCTAGATGAGTCCATTAAGGCTAAGTTTTGGGAGGATTGAGATGAGTTGATAGGCAGTGTCCCCCAAGGAGAGCAAATTTTTATAGGAGGTGATCTAGATGGACATGTGGGAAGAGATAATGAGGATTATGAAGAAGTGCATGGTGGATATGGTTATGAGGGAGGGTAGAAATGAAGAAGGAAAATCAATCTTGGAGTTTGGAATGCCATTCAACCTTTGCATTATCAATATTTTTTTCATGAAGAGGGAGGAACATTTAGTTACCTTTAAAAGTGGTTCAACAAAGTCACAGATTGACTTTCTCCTCACAAGAAAGAGATATAGAAGTGTTTGTAGAGATTGTAAAATTATACCTGGAGAAAGTTTAACCCCACAACATAGGCTTTTGGTGGTGGATTTGAGGTTTAAACATCACATTAGGCGAAGGAACCTACTTAGATCACCTAGAATTAAGTGGAGGAAAGAAGGAAAAAGAAGAAAATTTTAAGGAAGATTTGTTAGGGAAAAGTATTTGGGACTTACAAGGAGAATCTGACACCTTATTGAATGACATGGCAACTAGAGTGAGAACAATGGCTTAGAAGTTACTTGGAGAGTCAAGAGGTTATGCCTCCATGAACAAGAATCTTTGTTGTGGGATGAAGGTGTACAAGATAAAATCAAAGTTAAGGAAGGCTAACTATAAGGCTCTATATAGCTGTAGAAGTGAGAAAATATTGAGAAATATAGGCTTGCTAAAAAGGATAGAAAAAAAGGCTGTAAGTGAAGTGAGGGTTAGGGCTTTTGAAGATTTTTACCAAAAATTAAAATCTAAGGAGGGGGAGGGAGATATTTATAAAATTTTTAAAGCAAGAACCCATAGGACAAAGGATTTAAGCCAAGTCAAGTGCATCAAGGATGAAAATAATAAGGTGCTACTAAGAAATGAGAAAATTAAGGAAAGATGGGAGATATATTTCCATCAACTATTCAATGAAGACAATGGAGACGATATTATTCTAGGAGAGCTAGCTAAGCCTGAGGAGTATAAAAACGTAATGTATTATCGAAGGATTTCGGAATCAGAGGTGGAAGAAGCTTTGAAGAAGATGAAGAAAGAAAAAGCAGTTGGCCCCGATGACATCCCAATCGAGGTATGGAAATTCTTAGGAAAGAAGGGCATTAGTTGGCTTACCAATTGTTTCAATAAAAATATTGAAGAGTAGAAAGATGTCTGACTAGTAGAAAAAGAGTACTCTCGTACCCATATTCAAAAATAAGGGGATGTATAAAATTGTGCGAATTACAGAGGTGTTAAGGTAATGAGCCATACAATGAAACTTTGGGAGAGGGTAATAGAAAGAAGGTTAAGAAATGAGACTAAGGTGTCAAATAATCAGTTTGGTTTTATGCCAGGATTCGACTACTGAAACTATACATCTCTTAAGGAGACTTACTAAGAGATATTGGGATAAAGAAAAGGATTTACATATGATTTTTATTGATCTTGAAAAGGCATTTGATACAGTCCCTAGAGAAGTTATGTGGAGAGTTTTAGAAAAAAGAGGAGTTAGAGTAGCATACATAGAATCAATAAAGGAGATGTATAGGGATGTGATTACAAGTGTGAGAACACCAGAAGGGTTGACACGAGAGTTCCCTATAAATATAGGTTTACACCAAGGTTCAGTTCTAAGTCACTTATCTGTTTGCTTTGGTCATAGATGAACTTACAAGGCACATACAGGAGGAAATACCATGGTGTATGTTATTTGTAGATTACATTATGTTAGTAGATGAAACAAAAGATGGGTTAATGCTAAACTCAAGGTTTGGAGAGAGACACTTGAGGCAAAAGGGTTTAGAATTAGTAGATCAAAAATAGAATATATGGAATTTAAGTTTAGCAAGGTTGCATGTGGGAATGGAATAAGGGTTAGTATCAGAGATCAAGAGATACCCATAAAGTGAAATTTTTAAATAGTTAGGATCAGTTATTCAGAGTAATGGTGGTATAGATCGAGATGTTACTCGTCAGATACAAGCGGGATGGACTAAATGGAGAATGGCATCAAAAATTTTATGTGATCGCAAAATTCCATTACGACTTAAGGGTAAATTCTATAGAATGACAATTAGGCTAGCGATACTCTATGGGTATGAGTGTTGGGCAGTGAATCACACACATGAGGAAAAGATGAGAGTAGTAGTAGAAATGTGAATGTTAAGATGGATATATGGGCATACTAGGATGGACAAGATACAGAATGAGCATATTTGTGAGAAGATTGGAGTAGCATCTACTGATGAGAAGATGAGAAAAACACACTTAAGGTGGTTACATCATGTGTTAAGACGACCAGTAGAAGTGCTTCTCAGGCGAGTAGATTTTAGAGAGAGTAGTCAACCTAAGAGGGGTAGAGAGAGACCAAAAAAGACTTGGTGGGTAACTTGTAGGAAAGATATAGCCCGTCTAGGAATTGAGGAGGATATGGTCCATGACAGAACGCAATGGCGTAGCAGGATTCATGCAACCAACCCTACTTAGTGGGATTAAGGCTTGGTTTGTTTGTTTATTATAGCGCCTAATTGTTCACTTTGACTGCCTCTTTTTTCTTTCCTTTCTATCGTATGACTTCTCCCAAACAAGTTAAAGGCTAATTTTACTTTCTTTCCATTTCTTTTCGTTCCAAATCCATCACTCCCAAATGCAACCAGAATTGTACTATCTTTCACTTCCTTCTCAACAGTCAAGATTGAAGGGTCAACACTGGTTGTACTTTAGAAAATTAGGTACCCAATAGTCAATTCTTGGATCATCCATTGCCTGTTGTCCACTTTCTCATCTTCCACTAGTCCTTCCTGTTCCTTTGTCTCGCTTTCCCCAAATATGTTTTGGCCCCATCCCTCTAGAATGCCAGCCTACCTCATTTTAGTTTTTTCTTTGTCTTGTCTATGTCTCCTAACCCCTCTCCCAGCATCTTGCTATCATCCTTGGCATTGTGCCAGTGATGCGATGGTGGTAATCGTGAGAAAGGAAGGCAAAAGGTCGTGAAGAAAGAAAGATGAAATAGGAAATGAAAATGAAAGTTGCCATGACATTTGCGTTGTCTATTATATTGTTATGTTTTATATTTGATAAGCTTGGAATTAAGGCTATTACTGTGCTCCTTTAGATTTAGTTTTTAGTGTTTCAAATCTTTATTATTGTGTTTTTGTGATGTTTTGTGTTGTCGCTAAGATCCTAGTTAGATCAGGTTGTGTGTTTTTAAGTGATTTTAGTGTTTAATTAAGTTTAATTTAGCCATACATGGTTGTTTCATTTTCTATGCTAGTAAAAAGGTATAATGACTAAGTTAGAGAGTTAGAGTATAGGTGAAAAGTTGAAAACAAGTCCAGGCAGAAGGGTCATTTGTTGTGGCAAACGGAACTAGGCTAAATTGGTTTGTAGTGGTGAACACAGAAATCCAAAAGGCAAAAGGTTCGTTTGCCAATTGCAAACCAAACCATGCATAAACCCTTCGCCACGACAAAGCTATTAGCGAGAGTTAAATTTAGAAAGTGCTAATTTTGGCGAGATTTCTATTTCTTACTTGCATTAGACCTTTATTTTGGCATTTTACCTGATTATGGAAAGCTCCTAATTTTTAGGAGTTGAGTAGGAAATAAACTATGAACTCCACAACTTATTTTAGGAGGCGAGTAGTATTCTTGGGACAATTCAGTACTCTATAGTTAGGGTTTTTCATTTTTTTCGTTGCACTACTTTCAAGATATTATTTTAGAGATGAGTTCAAGTTTAATTGAAGTTTTCTAGTTCGGTATAATTGTTGTCAATTTCTTTACTTGTTGAATTAATTTCCATTCCTACTTTTATTATTTTTTTATGTGAATTGTAGTATCAAAACCTAATACCATTGTTTATTCATTTTCTTGCATTATTATCAATTCTTATGTTTTTATTTTATTAGTCACGAACTAAATCTGTTAGGGTTAGGTACAAGAAACATGATTTTCCTATGAATCAATTCAATTAACCATTAATCGGATCCATTGAATTCTTGGGTAATAATATTCATAAATTAGACAATTCTTGAGAGTAGCTAACACTAGTTTTGATTGGATTGGTTCAAGTAACACGGGAGTCAACTCTCTATCATAGATAAGTGGTAATTGATCGATTAGATTAATTTGTGGTCGTGACTGGCATTATTTTCTAATTTGTTTATTGTAATTCCCTATACCAAATCACTCGATTTAATTGGATTTAGGCCTAGAGGGAACTAACTCTAAAACCAATTAGATTGTTTGGAGTCATCATTGTGAGGAATCGGGATTGAGTTGATATTTGAGAATTGAATCCCCTTTATGTGTGATTGAGTTGATTGATTGGTGTATTGAATTAATTCAAAATAATTGCTAGCCAGTCCTTGACTCATTTTCTTATCATTTGGTAATTTCTTTCTTTTAATTCAATTTTGTTTATTGCCCTTCTCAAATTCTGTTCAATTGTTATTTTATTATGTTGAAAATTTTAAAACTTCTATCAGATTCTCTAAATAGAAATCGTCAACCACTTTTGGTACTTGTCTACGTATTTCTCCGTTGGAGCAACCCCTATTCATCCTATTATAATGATAACCATATACTTGTGGAAATTGGTGAGTAGTTGAGGACAGGCAAATTTAATTTGCACCTACACACATAGCACATTAATTTTTTGGTGCCATTGCTGGAGAAGTATTATATTACGGCAATATTAAAAGTCAAGATGATTCCTAATTTATGTCATTTTCTTTTCTTTTGTTTTAGAATATATTTATTTCTTTGTGAAACGTTATTTTCTATTAATTTACTCATCGTGGTTTAATTATTGTATACTGTTGCACATAAATATGTTCTTTGAGTGTTTTGTAGTTTATGTGCTCTGCCCGCAGTACTGTAACTTTTTATAAGATTGAAAGGACTCTTAGACACCAGAGAAAAGTGCTACGACAATAGAAACAGGAAGCAAAATTAAGCATGGCTCACGATAGACAGCCAAGACAACCAGTGATACTACCAGAGAATCCAGAAAACGTTGGAAATAATGGGAATAATGTCGAATTTGGAGACAAAGGTCATGATGGACAACAATCAAAATCTAGTGATTACACACTTTACTTACTTTTGGAGGATCGAATTCCAACATTGGTCCACTGCCCATTCAAGCTAATAACTTTGAGATAAAATTTGGTCTTGTATCCATGCTTCAACAGCATGCACGAGCCTATTTTAGAGGATTTGCTAGTGAAGATCCAAATCACCAGTTGATAAACTTCGAGGAAATGTGTAATACCTTTAAACAAAATGGTGCAAATCATGATGCTCTTAAACTGAGGTTATTTCCTTTTTCATTGAAGGATAAAGCGAAGCTCTGGCTATAAGGGTAGAAGCAAGACATTCAACACATGGGAAGGACTGGCCCAAGCTTTTACGACAAAACACTATCCACCCTCTAAAATACCCAAGCTTAGAAACGACATCACTTGTTTCACCTAATAATATAGGGAAAATCTCAGTGAAGCTTGGGAAATGTACAATGACCTTTTGAGTAAATGCCCTCATCAAGGTTTTGTTGTTATGGATGCAAATTCAAACCTTTTACTAGTTTATCTCAAGAGACATGTGAGTCAATTGATTCCTCGGCTAACAAATCGCTATCTCGTCCAACAACTTCTTCATAAAATGTTGAACAACTATTATCAATCATTAGGTTCCCAAAAGGGACCATCAGTTAAAGGGGTACTTGAATTGAATACAATGGATGCTTTAATGGCCCAAGCAATGTCATAGCAAAACACCTGGAATAGCTGACGTAGAGTATGGATAGGACAACAACAAATATCGTGGCTACTCCACGCCATTTATTTGTGATTTTTGTGCAGATGATCATCCTAATGGTCAATTTAGTACTCTAAACTATTGTTCTTCTTTTTTAGGTCATGAGAAGGTCAATTACATGAGTAATAAGGGACAAAACTAGAACAGGCTACTGATTAACTAGTTCAGTAACACTTAAAACCCAAGTTAGAGAAATCACCCAAATCTCTCCTGGGAAAATCAATAGAACTAAAATCATGTTAAGTCAAATACCTCAAATCCTGGAACCTATTTTAGCAGCAACAATATCAGCCTTAACATCAGCTCAATCAAATCTAATCATTAAAACTAGAGTTTAGTTTAGAGATGCAACAAATTAGTTTGTTTAGTTTACTGCTAACATGATAAATTATTAGGTATGTTTGAAATAAAAATATGAAGATTCTGATAGGGAAAATTGCAAAGAATCTAGCAGAGAGACCAATGGTGACATTACCTAGTGACACAATCACCAATCTAAGAGAGCAAGCAAAATTTGTGCAGAGTGGGTGAGCAGTTGGAACTGAAGTGCCCAATGAAAGTTAGGAAAAGTAGGATGAGTAGGTACAGGAGGAAAAGAAGTACTTGATTCCACCAAAGAGAAAACGAGATAGTCCATCATTAGATCTATTAGTTAAGATTCCTTTTCCTAATTGGTTGGAAGCTAAAGAGGAAGACAATAGATTCAAGAGATTTCTGGAGATTCTCAAAAAAGTTGAAATCAATATCCCACTCATAGAGACCCTCGGGAAGATGCCTATCTATGTAAGGTTCATGAAGCAAATATTGTCTAACAAGAGGAAATTTCTAGGTCACAAGGTTTTGCACTAAACGAAGGGATGCGGTGCCATTCACTAGAAAAGATTGCCACTAAAGATGAAAGAAGATCATGGTTCGTTTTCCATTCCATCCACTGTTAGAGGGATGGATTTTGGAAATGCACTCTGTGATTCAGGAGTATCGATTCACTTGATATCGGTATCTATTTATAAGAGATTAAATAGCAAGAAGGTTAAATTGACAAATGTTTCACTCGAGTTGGCTGACAAAAGCATAAAATAGCTAGTAGGAATAGTGGAGGATGTTGGTCCCAAAGCAACCTAAGAGGGGAGGGGTGAATTAGGTTTCTAAAAATACTTTTAGAAATATTAAAATTTTTCAAATAAAAACTGATATAATCGAATCAGTGAAATAGTGAAGTAAGAAAGAGAGAAAATTAATCAGCCAATATTTCCAAGCTAACAACCTTGAAGTATCAAATCACTAAAATGCTTCACACACTTGGTGAGCCAAAAATCTTTACAAAGTAGGGATATTCATGCTCACACTAAAATTCTTTTAGTTGAGCCAAGAATCTTACTTACAACCTCACTTTCGTACAAGATTATCAGTACTATAGTGCGTCCGAAAACCTTGTCTCTAGCAAAACAAATAACAGACCTACAAAAACTTATTTACAGAGTTAAGCTACATGTTTATGTCATCATCAAAATAAGGTTTGGAAAATATCAGAGGATATTTTAGTTAAAGTGGGAAAATGCTATCTATAGGAGAATTTTATTATTTTAGATATGGAGGAAGACAAGGACATGCCGTTAATCCTTGGAAGGCCTTTCTTATCGACCGACAAAGCTCTAATCAATGTAAAAGAGGGGAAGTTACAACTAAGAGTCAATGATCAAACTGTCAATATTTCTATTTTCTACTCTCTAGAACTTCCTTCTATGTATGATGATGCTTGATGATTGATTTAGTTGATACACTTTCTAATCCAATTTGGACGAGTTAGGCTCTATAGTTGTTCAACAATTTAACACAGAAGTTTCACAGGAGCTGAGAAGTATGATGATTGTTCAGCTAGGATCTGGATGGTTAAAAACAATCAAACAAATAATAAAAATAACCCTAACATCACCTAACCAACACCGCACTCTTGCAAGTATACGAGGTAAGTTTGTAGGTTAGTAGTCAGCTATCTTGAGTGTCGTTGTCTACATTGATTGGTGATTACTAGGCTATTAGGGTCGTTTACTATTTAGACAAATCAAAATGGGTAATTTTCTACCCTGTTTTTGCAATAAAAACTTGATAAAGAAGAAAGTATTAAAATTAATCTAAAAGCAATTAAAGCTGTAACTAACTAAATTAGATAAACATGAAAAGAAACGAGCACATGTGAACGCATACTAGGCTAAAATGTAACTTAAAGTGCAAGAGTAATTAAAAGATGGGGTAAACAACAGCCAGAACTTTAACTACTCAAACAATTAGATTAAGCTAAAATGTTATACTAGATCTACCAAGCAAGAAGTGCAATTAAAGAGCAATAAACTATTTAGGCAATTAAAATTCTACACTAAAAAGGCAAACTAGACCTAAACAAGTGAACAATTAAACTAAACTAGTACTAAACTCCTCTACAACTAAGAAAGCAATTAAAAGCTAGACTAGGAAGGCAAGAAATTAAATGACAATAAATAGTTTAGCCGGCACCGGTGGGACCGGCACCGTCGCCACGTGTGGTGCTCGTGAAATAGGTGATTGAATGAAAAAATCCTACTTAAAATTTACAAACATAAATTACCTACTTACTATTACATAACGGGGCCTTCAATGCGACTATGAATTGTATAAAAATAATCTAAACTAGGGAAAACAAGACTGGAGTCGCCACCCGGTGAACCAGTGCGCCGGGACACAAAAAATACATCAAAATTTAAAAAGAAAATAAACCCTAGTTTAGATTGACTCCTGGTCCACGTAACTCAAGAAAATGAGTTCGGGAATCCTGTTGTAAAATGGGAAGGTTTGGGATTGATTTGAATTTCCCTCGGCACCACTTTACCCGGCGTTGGACCGGTTGCGTGATTTTATCGCGTTTCGCTTTTCAATTTTAGTATTCATTATTGCCGGCTTTGTAGCATACGTGTATCTGCTTTGAGATAGTTTTAAAGTAATAAAATATGTACATGTTAATGAGGAAACGAAAATAAATAGTAAATATTAACATTGACAGGTAGATTTAGCCCGGGTCCAATTAAAAGTCGCACACATTGAGCTTGTAGTGCCTTTTAACTCCCAAGGGGCAAAATAGTCATTTATCATGCACGCGGAGTTTATTTCTAGCCCAATTTTATATTATTGATACAATTATTAAGTCCTAGGCTAAATTGAATTTTATTCAAATATTTAACTTCTAGTTGTTCAACTAATCCAAAATTTGAGGGCAAAAGAGTAAATTCACCTAATTTAACAAATAAGATAAGGCATAAATATTATAATGAGACCAATAAACATTAAAATAAAGCACCAATCATCACAAAATCAATTAATAAAAAATGTGCAAAGATCAAAGTATATTTACAATTAAACACTCATAAGGGCAAAACAATAATTTCACAATCCAAGGATAATTAAAATATATTAAAATGCCAAACGAGAAATCAAAGCAAAAATTGGTGGTTATTGACATAAAACATGTAATTTGAAAGAAATTTGAAGAAGAAAAAAAATAAAAAATAAACAGTAATATTAAAGAAAATTCCTTAAGGGCCAAAATGTAAATAAAAAAAATTATTTGAGGGCTAAAAATACAGAAGTATGAAATCTGGAGGGCCAAAAAGCAAATAAAATTTTTTCTGAAATTTTGGATTTTTTTTATAAAAAATGCCACGTCACCGATGACGTGGCGCAATCTGGTGGCGCCACGTCACGGATGACCTGGCGCAATCTGGGGGTGCCACGTCATCGATGACGTGGCATCAAAGTGGGCCCTATCAGAAGGGCCTAAATGTAATTTAAGAAAATATTCTCGAGCTAAACTAAAAGAAAACTGAAATATGGGGGAGTAAAATGGAAAAATTTTCTAACCTTTCTTTTTTTTGTGCAGATTTTTATGGGCTACCAGCCTTTTTCCACCACGATTTTGTCCCAGAATATTAACGATTTTAAGTTTCGGGTTTGAAAAGAAAAGTTGTAGCTTCAGGAACGGTCTACAACTTTTATTCTTTGAGTTTAATCCAGTTCCTCTTCCATAGCTTGAAATCTTGGCTCAAAGTTGGTTGTCTGGAAAATTTTTCAGACTCGAAAATTTTTCTGGAAAATCCTCTGGACCAACAGCCTTTTTCTACCACGTTTTTGACCCTACAAATGGACGATTTTTCTTTGGATTTCAAAAGAGAAGTTGTAGTTCCAGGTACCTTATACAACTTTTGTTCTTTGAGTTTAGTCTAATTCCTATTCCATCGCTTGAAATCTTGGCTCAAAGTTGGTTGTCTGGAAAATTTTCCAGACTCAGAAATTTTTCTGGAAAGGAATCTGGACCAAACTCAAAGAACAAACGTTTTAAGAGTCCCTCGAAATGGAAGATTTGTCTTTGGGTTTCAAAAGAGAAATTGCAGTTCCAGGGACTCTCTAAAACTTTTGTTCTTTGAGTTTAGTCTAATTCCTCTTTGATCAAACTTGTTCATATAAATGAACTTTTTTTTTTTTTTATAAAATTTTAAACCAATTAATTAGTTAATAATATTTTAATTAATAATTAATTAATTAATTAATTTTAATTTTTTTTTTAAAATCTAAAAATTCAATAATATTAGAACTTATTCTTAGTATTTCAAAAACATAAAATGCATAAGAATAATTAAACATCACAACATAAATTAAGAAGGAATTAAAGAGACAGTACGTAGGCAGCTCTGCGAGTTAAAAAGACATTGAAAAGCAAAAATTAAAAGAAAATTGAGAGACAAATTAAAAGGAAAATAGGGGACAACTTAAGGGACAAAAATAGGTGTCTACAGGTTGCCCCATGTGCCAAATTTCATTTTCAGGATCGAAGAAGTTTAGGCAAAGATTGTAGACACCGCATGACTGGATGATTCCAATCGTGCAACAAAATTTGCCACATGTCAACCTTAAGCTCATGAGGTGATGGAAGGAAAAATTCACCATCTTGACAAACACACTGGGGAGATTAGATCTATCTATTCATCTAGAGCGGAAAAGTCCTTATTGGGGGAAAGATGTGAATAAAAAGACTCCCAGTGGAATCATCCAGTCACTGTCTCTTATACACATCTAGATGTGTATAAGAGACAGACCCAGCGGTCTTTTTAAAAGCTCGACTTTGTATCATCAAGGCAATAGTATGTAAATACGAATGAAAACCCGACTTTATGTCATCGGGGTAAAGACATATAAATTAAAATGAAAACCCGACTTTGTGTCATCGAGGTAACAAGAGTGAAATGAAAACCCAAACGGTGAGTTTGTCGGGTAATGTAAACTTGAAATGAAGGCCAAATTTGTTTATCGGATAAAATGCAAACTGAAATTCGTTTATCGAGTTGATAGGCAATAGAAGAAAAGGTACAAGATTTGGGGTTTAAATATTTAATATATATTTTTACCCCGATGACATAATTCGGGTTCATTCACTTAAATTTACATACGCAACATAAGGATGACTGTACTCTTATACACATGCAATGATGTATTGATGACAGTTAAAAGGCACTACAAGCTCAATTATCGGGAGGAAACCATCTACTGAATTTTTTTATTGCATTTCACCCGATAAATGAGAATTCGGAATCTCATTTATCATTTCATCAACCTGATAAACAAAATCACTCTTGTTACCTCGATGACACAAAGTCGGGTTTTCATCAACTTGATACACTGTCTCTTATACACATCTAGATCGGGTATAAGATTCAGGTGTTAATACTTCATCAGGTTGATGAATTTCAGGTTTGCAAAGTCTGTCTCTTATACACATCTAGATGTGATGATAAGCAGACATGAAATCCGTTTATGGATCCAAAGCAATGCCTGATAAAATGCCACGTCATCGATGACGTGGCGCAATCTGGTGCGCCACGTCACGGATGACGTGGAAAATGAAAATGAGAACCGAAATTCGTTTATCGGGATGAAATGCAAACCTGAAATTTGTTTATCAAAGTTGATGAAATGAAAATGAGAACCCGAAATTCGTTTATCGGATGACGTGGCTGTCCTTATACACATCTAGATGTGTAATAAGAAACAGATATACGAATTTCGGGTTCTCATTTTCATTTTTCCCCCGATAAATGAAATTCGAATTCTCAGGTTGATGAAAAGAAAATGAGAACCCAAAATTCGTTTATACCCGAAAAATGAAAATGAGAACCCGAAATTCGTTTATCAACCTGATAAACAAAATTCAGAACCCGAAATTTTCATATCGGGGATGAAAATGCAAACCTGAAATTCGTTTATTACATGTTTTAAGATGTGTATAAGAGACAGCCCGAAATTCGTTTATCGGGAAGAAAATGCCAACCTGAAATTCGTTTATCAGGTTGATGAAATGAAAAATGAGAATCCAAAATTCGTTTATCGGGTGAAAATGCAAACCTAAAATTCGTTTATCAGGTTGATGAAAATGAAAATGAGATCCCGAAATTCGTTTATCGGATATGAAAATGCAAACCTGAATTTTGTTTATCAGGTTGATGAAATGAAAAATGAGAATCCGAAATTCGTTTATCGGGTATGAAAATGCAAACCTGAAATTCGTTTATCAGGTTGTTGAAAATGAAAATGAGAACTTTTTTTTCATTTTTCTCCCGTTTATCGGGAGGAAAATGTAAACCTGAAATTCGTTTATCAAGTTGATAAATGAAAATGAGAACCCGAAATTCGTTTATCGGGTGAAAATACAAACCTGAAATTCGTTTATCAGGTTGATGAAATGAAAATGAGAACCCGAAATTCGTTTATCGGGGGAAACGAGACGATAAATGTAATGAAAATGAGAACCCGAAATTCGTTTATCGGGGATGAAAATGCAAACCTGAAATTCGTTTATCAGGTTGATGAAAATGAAAATGAGAACCCGAAATTCGTTTATCGGGAGGAAAATGCAAACCTGAAATTCGTTTATCAGGTTGATAAAAATGAAAATGAGAACCCGAAATTCGTTTATCGGGTATGAAAATGCAAACCTGAAATTCGTTTATCAGGTTGATGAAAATGAAAATGAGAACCCGAAATTCGTTTATCGGGTATGAAAATGCAAACCTGAAATTCGTTTATCAGGTTGATGAGAATGAAAATGAGAACCCGAAATTCATTTATCGGGGATGAAAATGCAAACCTGAAATTCGTTTATCAGGTTGATGAAAATGAAAATGAGAACCTGAAATTCGTTTAATGGGAGGAAAATGCAAACCTGAAATTCGTTTATCAGGTTGATAAAAAATGAAAATGAGAACCCGAAATTCGTTTATCGGGTGAAAATGCAATAAGATATGACACGCACACGGAGCCATGCCATTGGGCTTACCCATGAAATAAAGTGTAAAAGGCAACTAGTAATTAACCCTAACATGACTGGATTGTAAACTAGAACACGAAGCCCTAAACGGTAAATGATAGTATCATTTAAACTGAGAGGTTTGATGAAAATTCGGTGCACCCTTTTCCAAGTGGCGATCACCTGTGAGGTTGATTGTTTTCATTAGGGGTTGGCGTGAATCACTCTTTTTAAAATGTGGATACACATCTAGATGGGTATCAGAGTTCTAGAGCTGTATAAGTCACCTTAGATGGTATATAAACTGATAAACGAATTTCAGATTGCAAATCAATCAAATGGATGTCGTTGATTTTAGCATCCACTTTATTTCGTGTACCTGCAAGTACTCAAAACAATGCGATATTGAGCAAAGAAAACTCGAATTGGTCAGTGTCATAACATACAAAATGTCAATCTTAGTGAACATTACTATAAGCAAGGTGACCGAGCTCGGTAAGAGCTTTGTCCACAGGGGAATCAGGTCGAACGTAGTTACATTCAACAGATGATTTTCACATATCAACAACAAAAAGAACAACTACAGACAATCAAAATGGCAATGTGTGAGTTAGATAGAAGTACATGAATAAATAATACAGGCACATGGGAGCAATCTTAGTAAAAATCGTGCCATCACCGTATTAACACCGCTTTGCCTTTCATTCTAAGATTTGGACTTTGGAAGTCACTCACTTTGGATCCATCGGATACGTGCCTCTTAAAGGCCAACGATCGTGTCGAGAGAAGACATAGAGGCAACTTATACACATCTACATGTGTCAAGAAGCCTTGCCGATTGCACACATAGTTACCCATTACCATTCAGGTGCTGGAAAAGCCAGGGTACCGTTTGCTCGATTGGCCCTTTCCTCAGCGCCTTTTCAGTGTTTTGCTAAGAGACAGGAGCATGAGTTATAAGAGAGTTTGTCAGCAACTGTGCCAGATTGTCCAATTGCACGGGGATGATATAAGGGCAGGTTCCAAAGCGCCCATGAGGAACTTAGGATAGTTAGGGTCAAAATGGGTTAAGTCGTGTGATTGGTAAAGATTGGGATTATCTTAACAAAAACTTGCCCCAATTTAAAATGGGCGCTTTGGTTGGAAAGAATATAGCTACAAGGGATGGAAAAGCGGGTTTGTGGTATGAGGAAAAACTGGTGATGTCCCTTATCTAAAAGAATTGCCCCAGTTTTGGGCTGAGAGTCTTACTTGAATGCAACTGACTGTCCAACTGGGGAAATAGATGAAAAAAAAAAAAATTGCCCCAGTTTTATTATAACAAACTGAGTTTTGTTGGGTATTTGTTTTGGTCAGCATCTCGAACTTTCTTTTTTTTTTTTTTGTTTTTTTTTTTGTTTTTTGTTTTTTGTTTTTTTGTTTTTTTTTTTTTTTGTTTTTTTGTTGTTTTTTTTGCCACCCAAAACTGTCAATTTCCCCAACATTGCAAATGCCTTCAAGTCCAACCTGTCTTTTACGGCAAAGGATAGGGACAAAGCACAATTGAAACGAAAGATAGGCAAATTCAGAACCTGATAATGAAAGGGTTTAGTCCGGATGTGGGTAAAAGGGGAAGATTGTTGAATGAATGGACCACGCCGAGTTAGGAGCAAACTTGCCCTTTGCTTCGTCCTGTATTGCCAATATACTGTTTCTTAAACTACATCTGCCGATGAGTGCAATATCTGCACTATGACCACCTTGTTGTAAGCTTGGGCCATCATCCGTTGATAACATTGGCCATGACGATGTTTTGCCGTCATCACAATCCAGCAAAGGTAAAGAGGATCAGGCCCCTAAGGCTGTAACAAACAAAGATGTGGAGGACTTTCTAAGATTGCTCAGAAAAAGTGAATATGTCAGTAGTCCGGCAGTACGGAATGGAAGCTGTTCTGCCAGCGGAAGTAAGATGTTGTCTCTAGATGTCCTTATGGAAGTTCGATAAGAGACAGCCTCATATGGACTATCATCAGGAGGCAAGCAGATCAAAGGAATCTCTCGAATAATTCTCTTAAGATTCTTGAACATCTTAAGAGAATTCATTTTTGAAAGATGGTTAGATGGTGGAGTTCCGATGCTTAATCTTGAATTGGGCACAAAGCAAGCCATGTACCATGTCATTGTTCAGATTCTGGGCATTATCGGTAACCAATGTATCCGGGATCCCAAAGCGGCAAATGATGTTCTTTGATCTTTAAGCTCATTTCTGGCTTAAACTTCCTTGGCTTCTGCTTTCCAGGCTGGCATTTATGATCATTGGCCGCTTTGGGATCCCGGATACATTGGTTGAAATGCCGGGCATATCATCATAAGACCAGGCAAAGACGTCTTGGAACAAAATCAAAAATTCTATCATCTCTTTCTTCTGCCCTCTAGTCAAGTGTATGCTGATTTTAACCTCTCTTACGTCCGTGTCTGTCCCAATGTTTACCGTTTCTGTTTCTTCCAAGTTAGGCTTTGGTTTTTCCTCGTGTCGCCCAAATTCATTTTCAATATCACACTCGTCCTCATCACTCTCAAATTGTGTAGAAATAGGGTCAGGTGTGATATCGAAATTGCACTCATCGGCCTCATAAATGGTAGTTTCCGAAGGATCAAAAGCATTGATTTTGGGCCATCTGGGAGAAAATAAAGTATGAAATGAAAGAAAACAAAATGAGCTAAAACATCTTTGAAGAAAAAAGTTCTCTTTTAATCGAAGATTTGTACAAGTGATCTTAGAGAACATAAACTTGACATTCATTGGCCATCCTATAAAAATCAATTGTCTTCAGAATTCGCCTCAAAAATAGATGAATAAGATGAATGATGAAGGCAATATCACGATTGTACTTGTTTTACTAATCAAATTGTTTTCAAGATTCATTTCCAAAACAGATGAATGAGATGAATCATGAATACAATGCTGTGAATGCACCTACTTCTTGACTAGAAGACATAAGCAAAACAACTTAAGAAGTACGAAACATATATACAAAGATGAAATTAAAATGGAGCAAAACTAAAAATAATATCCTTTCAAATTTACCGAAACTCCCTGTGAATAGGGAGATCATCAGATGTCCAATTATGCAGTTGGTCGATCTGTATAAGATACAGATGCAGTGTCATCCTCCTCCGCTGCGTTCTTGAATAATTACCCCCCGCAAATAATTCGGCTATCCCTTGGATAAGGCATTGCCTTTTCAGCCTCAAATGCATTAGAGCCAGAATGGCGGCAGAATGTGAAAAAGTAATCTTAAGAGGTGGAGATGGTAATAGGCAATGCTCGACCTTCCTGTTCAGCTCTCTTCAGCTCCTTAATCTCCCTCAACTGCCTGGCATTCGGGCGAAAACCGAGCCCAAATGTATTCATCTGTGTTGGTAGATCAATAGGGTGTGTTATGCCTTGCAAATTCATCCCCAAACCTTGGCCGATGCGATATCCTCCACGTAGCATTTCCTTTGCAATCATTACACTCGCCTTATCCAAGGCATAACTTTCGTTAATGACTGCTCTCCAGGCCCTCGGCTGACAGAGACCACATCATAAGCTAGGAAAGGCACCGGAGTGTCGCTGCTTTCTCCAACTTCCTCCTTGACCATCATGGCGTGGTCGTCTTCGGCAAACAGAGTAATCAGCTTAAGCTCGTAACAATCATGAATTTAACCCTTTGATGCAAAGATGACGGAATAGCCCCAGCAGAATGGATCCAGGGACGTCCCAACGTTCAAATTATATACCCCAACAATTGGAAGAACTTATACAAGTCTAGATGAGTAGATGAGACAGACTTCCAAAACAAGCTTTATCTTATACACATGGCTTGTCTTGAGCCCGTCAAAACCTCGGATCACCATGGATGAATTCTTGACCAGGTCATGAGAGATTCCCAACTTATCCAATGTCTTCAAAGGACAAATATTTAAAGTAGACCCATTATCAACCATGACCCTAGGCAAATGCTGCCATTCACATCTAACCGAGATGAATAGAGCCTTGTTGTGGTCACTCCCTTCAGAAGTTAAGTCATCATCAGAAAAACAAATTTGGTTTGATGCCAGCACACTGTCTCTTATACACATCAAGATTTGCAAGTAAGAATGTCACGAGACACATGGGCCTCACTCAAAGCATTCAATCTACCTGTCTGGTAGGCTTGGGTCTAACAATAGCTACTGTGTATAAGAGATTTTTCCGAGGGCAGAACCGGAGGAAAGGGTTCTTGAAGTTCTACACTCAAACGGTATGCCACGGAATGAGAGCACCATGCGTTGCCAGATGGTCCGAATCCAAATAAAACGGTTTGATCTGAGTCATTGTCACTTCTTTGATTGCTCATTCTTCCTCTTCGATCTCCGCTTCTATACAAACCATCCCAACATGAGGCTCATGCCGTGGCAGCAAATTAGTGTTTACTTCATGCTTAGAAGAGCCCTTTGTTCCGGCCTCCTAATGACAATCTCTAGTGCATTGATCATGCCTTGCACCTTATTCTTCAACGTCCAACAATTAGCCGTGGAATGCCCTGGGGCTCCAGAATGATAGGCACAGTGGGCGTTGGCGTCAAACCTATCCGGAACTCCCCTCGGATACTGAGGAGGAGCTATAGGATTCAATCTCCCCGCCGATCTCAACTACTCATATAGTTGCTCGATGGGCCGTCCCAAGTTGGTGAAATTGCGGGGTGGTCTGTCATGTGGTCTGGCTTGGTTGGGGTTTGGTGGAGGGAAGTTATTTGGCTGGTTGGGTCTTTGACTGTTACACATCTGGTCTTGGATTATAATATGGGAGCTGTAGATTAGGCACTGTCACTTGTACACATGTGATTGGTATACGGGTTGAGGATAGTATTGAGGTGGTAGTGGAGGTGGTGCATAAAAGGGTTGTGGGTTAGGTCTTTGATATTGATAAAAATTGCGTGGTGGTTGGAGGATGTTTCACAAAAGCATTTGCCAAGTCCGTCCAATCCTGCAGTTTTTTGGGATCAAGCATTAAATACCATGATAACGCATCTCCCTCCAGGCTTCTGGCAAATACCCTCACCTAGCTTATGATGTGGTCTCTGTCAGCCGAGGGCCTGGAGAGCAGTCATCAATGAAAGTTGTCTGGGATAAGGCGAGTGTAATGATTGCAATCAAACCGCTAGGTGCATCTTTTTCAATAGGACATCATTGACAGTCGGTACAGGGGGTGGTGGTGGCATTAATTCAGCTTCCTCTCCCGGGGTATACTCCAACTCAAGAGGAGGTAGTGGTGGTGGAGTTGGATCTGTCAGTGGTGGCACTGAAGTTGGAGGAGGTTGATTTTGTGGTGGTGGGGGTAGCGGCATCCCCATGCCGAGATTAGGCATATAAGGAGGCAGCATCTCTGCACTGGCGGGGTGAGGCCCATAAGTTTGCCTATACCATTGAATTTCTTGGGTTAAATTCATTTACGAGCTTAAGCATATTCCATCTGTTTGCGCAACTCTGCTATCTCCGGGTTTTGATCCCCACTGGTCCCTTCCACATCTTTTGCCGATACAGTGCTCATACTGTCTTCAAATCGGAGTTTACTTGCACGCGAGCGTGTATAAATAGGGCTGCGTTGGGCAGCTATTTTGACACTTAGTACCTACATATTAAAACATAATAAAAAGAAAAAATCTCTTATCAGATATAGCTACATAGAATTGCATACCTATCCCTAGGTACATAACCTACAAAGGGATTTGCAAGCAAAAAAACTCTAAAGGGGACGAAGCCCGTTTGAACTTATTCGGCGAGCTCCTTTAGATGGTCTCGTGACTTCATCTCTTTTTCTTTTACTAGAAGCTTGCTACGTGCTGATTCAGCAGCCCCATTATGCATTAGGCGTCCCAGATCATCGGCCATCTCGGTGCATGCCCTCTTTCGGTTGTATTCCTGCTCTCGAATACAGGATTGCTGTTCTTGAAGTCTTTTTCGTAAGCTTGCCTGTGCTTATCTAGAGCTATCTTCGTTCCCACTCCTGTAGCAAATAGGGCACTTTGGTCGCCCTTTCAATTACTCGAGCAAAACTTATCTGCATGAAATACATGTTAGCCTTACCTGAGGCTTGTACCCCTTCAGAGCCTTTATAAAATGAACACGCAAGCTTGCAAATCCCTTTGTAGGTTATGTACCTAGGGATAGGTATGCAATTCTATGTAGCGTATCCGATAGGGTATCCCTTCTACGGCTAATGATATGCAATAAGTAGCCTACGGTGGCCCTACATCGGTGGGGTTAATCTACATGCACACAAGGGATAATAAAACTTTGGAAACATGTTGTAGGGATGGGTCTCCTATTAAGGCTTGACAACCATATGCCTTTGACCCTACCTAAGGCTTATGCAATGCAAAAATTGAAATTTACTCTTTCTTGCGGGAAGTAGATACAAATTACAGGGCCAATATAAATCATACGAATCAGTAAAACTGAGACAGCTACGTGCACAAAGTCACGACCGCATATTTGGGTAGATCATCTTAATTCCTACAGGGAATGTGGGAACGACACCCACAAAAATAGGACATGCAATAAATGAGACATGTGTTATGCTGTGTTCACTTGGAGGCGGTAAGATTCACACATTTTAGCGCGTTTGGCTCTAAAGGTTTGATGCACCCCAACACCCCAAAATTTCCCCCAAATTAACCACAAACAGGTATAATAGCAAGATATATTAAAGTACACATGTACAATAAAGCAAGAACAAATCACACCATAAGTAGACAAGATATGGCACGTAAAACGAGACCTAAATCGAGCAAATTGGCACTCAAGACAGCAAACATAGTGAAATACAGTAAAACAAGTGTAAAATAATTTGAAAAGAACAAAGAAAGTAACAGATAGCATGTGGCACATAAAACGAAACCTAAAATCCGTAAATTGGCACACAAGTCAGCAAAAATGGTGAAATACGTTAAAACAAGTGCAAATCATTGTGAGGAATCGGGATTGAGTTGATATTTGAGAATTAAATCCCCTTTATGTGTGATTGAGTTGATTGATTGGTGTATTGAATTAATTCAAAATAATTGCTAGCCAGTCCTTGACTCATTTTCTTATCATTTGGTAATTTCTTTCTTTTAATTCAATTTTGTTTATTGCCCTTCTCAAATTCTGTTCAATTGTTATTTTATTATGTTGAAAATTTTAAAACTTCTATCAGATTCTCTAAATAGAAATCGAACCCTGATCAACCACTTTTGGTACTTGTCTACGTATTTCTCCGTTGGAGCAATCCCTATTCATCCTATTATAATGATAACCATATACTTGTGGAAATTGGTGAGTAATTGAAGACAGGCAAATTTAATTTGCACCTACACACATAGCACATTAATTTTTTGGTGCCATTGCTGGAGAAGTATTATATTAGGCAATATTAAAAGTCAAGATGATTCCTAATTTATGTCATTTTCTTTTCTTTTGTTTTAGAATATATTTATTTCTTTGTGAAACGTTATTTTCTATTAATTTACTCATCGTGGTTTATATTATTGTATGCTTGTTGCACATATCTTTATGTTCTTTGAGTGTTTTCAAGTTTATGTGCTCTGCCCGCAGTACTGTAACTTTTTATAAGATTGAAAGGACTCTTATACACATCTAAATGTGTATAATATGCACAGAGCAAAATTGAGCATGTGTGAAGATTTAGTGATTTGATACTTCAAGGATACTACCAGAGAATCCAGAAAACGTTGGAAATAATGGGAATAATGTCGAATTTGGAGACAAAGGTCATGATGGACAACAATCAAAATCTAGTGATTACACACTTTACTTACTTTTGGAGGATCGAATTCCAACATTGGTCCACTGCCCATTCAAGCTAATAACTTTGAGATAAAATTTGGTCTTGTATCCATGCTTCAACAGCATGCAATGTTAGAGGATTTGCTAGTGAAGATCCAAATCACCAGTTGATAAACTTCGAGGAAATGTGTAATACCTTTAAACAAAATGGTGCAAATCATGATGCTCTTAAACTGAGGTTATTTCCTTTTTCATTGAAGGATAAAGCGAAGCTCTGGCTATAAGATTAGGAGCAGTGTTTTCAACAAATGTCTAACAGTGGCCCAAGCTGTTTACGACTGTCACTATCCACCTCTAAAATACCCAAGCTTAGAAACGAAATCACTTGTTTCACCTAATAATATAGGGAAAATCTCAGTGAAGCTTGGGAAATGTACAATGACCTGACTTTGAGTAAATGCCCTCATCAAGGTTTTGTTGTTATGGATGCAAATTCAAACCTTTTACTAGTTTATCTCAAGAGACATGTGAGTCAATTGATTCCTCGGCTAACAAATCGCTATCTCGTCCAAGAACTTCTTCATAAAATGTTGAACAACTATTATCAATCATTAGGTTCCCAAAAGGGACCACAGTTAGAGGGTTACTTGAATTGAATACAATGGATTCTTTAATGGCCCAAGACAATGTCATAGCAAAACACCTGGAATAGCTGACGTAGAGTATGGTGTATAAGAGACAGATGCGGAGGTGAATCTTTGCCAGATTTATTTGTGATTTTTGTGCGAGACAGATCATCCTAATGGTCAATTTAGTATCTAAACTATTGTTCTTCTAGATTACTCATGAGACTGTCAATTACATGACCTAATAAGGGACAAAACTAGAACATACTACTGATTAACTAGTTCAGTAACACTTAAAACCCAAGTTAGAGAAATCACCCAAATCTCTCCTGAGGGAAAATCAATAGAACTAAAATCATGTTAAGTCAAATACCTCAAATCCTGGAACCTATTTTAGCAGCAACAATATCAGCCTTAACATCAGCTCAATCAAATCTAATCATTAAAACTAGAGTTTAGTTTAGAGATGCAACAAATTAGTTTGTTTAGTTTACTGCTAACATGATAAATTATTAGGATGTTTCAAATAAAAATATGAAGATTCTGATAGGGAAAATTGCAAAGAATCTAGCAGAGAGACCAATGGTGACATTACCTAGTGACACAATCACCAATCTAAGAGAGCAAGCAAAATTTGTGCAGAGTGGGTGAGCAGTTGGAACTGAAGTGCCCAATGAAAGTTAGGGAAAGTAGGATGAGTAGGTACAGGAGGAAAAGAAGTACTTGATTCCACCAAAGAGAAAACGAGATAGTCCATCATTAGATCCTTAGTTAAGATTCCTTTTCCTAATTGGTTGGAAGCTAAAGAGGAAGACAATAGATTCAAGAGATTTCTGGAAGATTCTCAAAAAAGTTGAAATCAATATCCCACTCATAGAGACCCTCGGGAAGATGCCTATCTATGTAAGGTTCATGAAGCAAATATTGTCTAACAAGAGGAAATTTCTAGGTCACAAGGTTTTGCACTAAACGAAGGGATGCGGTGCCATTCACTAGAAAAGATTGCCACTAAAGATGAAAGATCATGGTTCGTTTTCCATTCCATCCACTTTTAGAGGGATGGATTTTGGAAATGCACTCTGTGATTCAGGAGTATCGATTCACTTGACATCGGTATCCATTTATAAGAGATTAAATAGCAAGAAGGTTAAATTGACAAATGTTTCACTCGAGTTGGCTAACAAAAGCATAAAATAGCTGGTAGGAATAGTGGAGGATGTTGGTCCTAAAGCAACCTAAGAGGAGGGGTGAATTAGGTTTCTAAAAATACTTTTAGAAATATTAAAATTTTTCAAATAAAAACTGATATAATCGAATCAGTGAAATAGTGAAGTAAGAAAGACGAGAAAATTAATCAGCCAATATTTCCAAGCTAACAACCTTGAAGTATCAAATCACTAAAATGCTTCACACACTTGGTGAGCCAAAAATCTTTACAAAGTAGGGATATTCATGCTCACACTAAAATTCTTTTAGTTGAGCCAAGAATCTTACTTACAACCTCACTTTCGTACAAGATTATCACTCCACTCAAAGTTGAATTACACTATAAACTGCACACTAATACAACAAAGCACTATAGCCAATTTGTACTAAAATTGCTCTTCTCTAAGGCTTGTATTCAATGTATTAGATAATCTTTACAGAATATCAAAGAAGTTATTTATAAGAGCAATAAATTGTGGTTGCAACTACTTCTTAACGGCTAAATAATAAATGCACAAAAAGTAGCCGTTGGGGTTTCGGACGTCCGAGATAGATGGGATACATCCGACACAGCGTCCGATCTTCATGCAGTTGGTGAAGAGCTTCGTTCAGACGTCCGTGCATGCATCCGTTCCATCGTCTGATAGAGGCTTCAGACGGTCATGTTTGTCCGTTTGGAGAAGCAGTAGGATTCTTCCTTCTGCCTGTTCGTTCAGACGGTGGAATACGTCCGAGAAGCTTTGACACAGTTCGGACGGCATAGTGCGTCCGAAAAACCTTGTCTCTAGCAAAACAAATAACAGACCTACAAAAACTTATTTACAGAGTTAAGTGTTTATGTCATCATCAAAATAAGGTTTGAAAAATATCAGAGGATATTTTAGTTAAAGTGGGAAAATGCTATCTATAGCAGAATTTTATTATTTTAGATATGGAGGAAGACAAGGACATGCCGTTAATCCTTGGAAGGCCTTTCTTAGCGACCGACAAAGCTCTAATCAATGTGAAAGAGAGGAAGTTACAACTAAGAGTCAATGATCAAACTGTCAATATTTCTATTTTCTACTCTCTTAAACTTCCTTCTATGTATGATGATGCTATGATGATTGATTTAGTTGATACACTTTCTAATCAATTTTGCAGGAGGTTAGGCTCTATAGCTTTCATTAGAAAAGGCTTTGAAGTATGCATAGGATGCTGAGAAGTATGATGATTGTTCAGCTAGGATTGGATGGTGAAAAACAATCAAACAAATAATAAAAATAACCCTAACATCACCTAACCAACACCGCACTCTTGCAAGTATACGAGGTAAGTTTGTAGGTTAGTAGTCAGTGAGTGTCGTTCCCACGTGGATTGATTGGTGATTACTAGGCTATTAGGGTCGTTTACTATTTAGACAAATCAAAATGGGTATTTTTCTATTCTGTCAAAGCAATAAAAACTTGATAAAGAAGAAAGTATTAAAATTAATCTAAAAGTAATTAAACCTGTAACTAACTAAATTAGATAAACATGAAAAGAAACGAGCACATGTGCACGCATACTGGGCTAAAAAGTAACTTAAAGTGCAATAGTAATTAAAAGATGGGGTAAACAACAGCCAGAACTTTAACTACTCATACAATTAGATTAAGCTAAAATGTTATGACTAGATTACCAAGCAAGAAGTGCAATTAAAGAGCAATAAACTATTTAGGCAATTAAAATTCTACACTAAAAGGGCAAACTAGACCTAAACAAGTGAACAATTAAACTAAACTAGTACGAAACTCCTCTACAACTAAGAAAGCAATTAAAAGCTAGACTAGGAAGGCAAGAAATTAAATGACAATAAAGCACTAAAATTAAATAATATTATAAGTGTCGCGCTCCCCCTTTACAGCTTACCGACCATGGTCCGGCCGGCAAATTTTGTGGGACCGGCACCGTCGCCACGTGTGGTGCTCGTGAAATAGGTGATTGAATGAAAAAATCCTACTTAAAATTTACAAACATAAATTACCTACTTACTATTACATAACGGGGCCTTCAATGCGACTATGAATTGTATAAAAATAATCTAAACTAGGGAAAACAAGACTGGAGTCGCCACCCGGTGTGTTAGTGCGCCGGGACACAAAAAATACATCAAAATTTAAATGACTATTTTGCCTAGTTTAGATTGACTCCTGGTCCACGTAACTCAAGAAAATGAGTTCGGGAATCCTGTTGTAAAATGGGAAGGTTTGGGATTGATTTGAATTTCCCTCAAGACTTTACCCGGCGTTGGACCGGTTGCGTGATTTTATCGCGTTTCGCTTTTCAATTTTAGTATTCATTATTGCCGACTTTGTAGCATACGTGTGCTTTGAGATAGTTTAAAGTAATAAAATATGTACATGTTAATGAGGAAACGAAAATAAATAGTAAATATTAACATTGACAGGTAGATTTAGCCCGGGTCCAATTAAAAGTCGCACACATTGAGCTTGTAGTGCCTTTTAACTCCCAAGGGGCAAAATAGTCATTTATCATGCACGCCGGAGTTTATTTCTAGCCCAATTTTATATTATTGATACAATTATTAAGTCCTAGGCTAAATTGAATTTTATTCAAATATTTAACTTCTAGTTGTTCAACTAATCCAAAATTTGAGGGCAAAAGAGTAAATTCACCTAATTTAACAAATAAGATAAGGCATAAATATTATAATGAGACCAATAAACATTAAAATAAAGCACCAATCATCACAAAATCAATCAATGCTGTCTCTTATACACATCTAGATACTAAAATTGAAAATCCTCCACGCGATCCTACCCTGTCTCTTATACACATCTAGATGTGTATAAGAGACAGGTTTTAGATCTTGTGTTTTCCTTCGATGACGTGGCACCACCAGATTGCGCCACGTCATTGATGACGTGGCATTTTTTATAAAAAAATAAAAATAAACAAGTAATATTAAAGAAAATTCCTTACTTCACTATTTCACTGATTCGATGTGTATATCAGACAGCTTCTGATAGGGCCCACTTTGGCGCCAGATCATCGTATGACGAGGCAGCCCCCAGATTGCGCCATTTTTTCTGATCATTTTGGATTTTTTTTATAAAAAATGCCACGTCATCAATGACGTGGCGCAATCTGGTGGTGCCACGTCATCGAAGACCTGGCGCAATCTGGGGGTGCCACGTCATCGATGACGTGGCGCCAAAGTGTGGCCCTATCAGAAGGGCCTAAATGTAATTTAAGAAAATATTCTCGAGCTAAACTAAAAGAAAACTGAAATATGGGGGATCTAAATGTGAAAAATTTTCAGCCTGTCTCTTATACACATCTAGATGTGTATAAGAGACAGACATATTTCAAGTTCTGGATTAAACTCAAAGAATAAAAGTTGTAGGGTTTGAAGAAGAAAAGTTGTAGCTTCAGGAACGGTCTACAACTTTTATTCTTTGAGTTTAATCCAGTTCCTCTTCCATAGCTTGAAATCTTGGCTCAAAGTTGGTTGTCTGGAAAATTTTTCAGACTCGAAAATTTTTCTGGAAAATCCTCTGGACCAACAGCCTTTTTCTACCACGTTTTTGACCCTACAAATGGACGATTTTTCTTTGGATTTCAAAAGAGAAGTTGTAGTTCCAGGTACCTTATACAACTTTTGTTAGCCTGAGTTTAGTCTAATTCCTATTCCATCGCTTGAAATCTTGGCTCAAAGTTGGTTGTCAATTGGAAAATTTTCCAGACTCAGAAATTTTTCTGGAAAATCCTCTGGACCAACAGCTTTTTCTACCACGTTTTTGACCCTCGAAATGGAAGATTTTGCTTTGGGTTTCAAAGAGAAATTGTAGTTCCAGGGACTCTCTAAAACTTTTGTTCTTTGAGTTTAGTCTAATTCCTCTCTGATCGTATGGAATCTTCTCTTATACACATTAATTAATAATTAATTAATTAATTTTAATTTTTTTTTAAATCTAAAAATTCAATAATATTAGAACTTATTCTTAGTATTTCAAAAACATAAAATGCATAAGAATAATTAAACATCACAACATAAATTAAGAAGGAATTAAAGGGTAAATTAAAAGAAAATCAAAGTGCAGGTTAAAAAGACATTGAAAAGCAAAAATTAAAAGAAAATTGAGAGACAAATTAAAAGGAAAATAGGGGACAACTTAAGGGACAAAAATAGGTGTCTACAATAAGGAAGCATTTAAATCATGAATAACTAATGATTTCATAATTATTGAACAATAAGAAGGAAATTGCTAAAAATAGAAATTCCTAAACTACATGCTATGGAGTTCTTAATTCTTTGCTAGTTTGGAAAAGAAATGAAATGCAAGATTTTTAGATTTAGGCTAATGTTTGAGCTAAGAAAACTAGATTTAATGAAAACCCATAACTAAAAAAATCTTCGAACCTAGGAAAACACAAGATTTAAAACTACATTAGTAACAAAAATGAAGATTTAGGCTAAGTTTAAAAACTAGTTAAAATTTGACTTGAATAAAAATGCAAGAGAGAGAAAATAAAAGCAAGTAAATTGGATATCAAATTGAAGAGAATCAAAAACCCAATAAATTAGGACCAAAAGGTAGAATTTTTACAATTAAAATTAAACTAAAGATTGAGTTGAAGATGAAAGTAGCAAAAGAAAGAATTGACAAGAGTAGACTACTACTAAGGAGATTAAAAGTAAACTACACCTACAACTATGTGCTTGTAGGTGTGTCAATTAGGGTAATTTGAAAAATCTTTTGGTCAAAGTGTTGATTTTTGTCCATAACTGCGGTCACCATTTTATCTATACAAATTTGTTGACCGCAGTTCTTGATGGAATCTCATTTCTGGCTTAGAAACTGCGGTTGTCAAATTTGCTCTTGGAATCTCGTGACCGCGATTGTTGCACCTTGAAGTTGAAGAGTGGAAACCACGGTTAGTGAAATTGTGAACCTGGAATCCTTAACCACGATTGTGAAGATGTTGGCTAGACTTTGACTTTTCCAGTTAATTGCATTCCAGCCCCTAGTTTCTTTCTCTTCTTTAACTAGCAATAAAATTCCAAAATTACCTACAAAATCACACCATAATTCATAAATTAAAATGTGACTAATATCATAATTGTCAATTAAGCTCTAATTAGTGCATAATTCTACCAAAAATCCTAATATAAGTCTAAGTTCTTAAAAATCATGGTTCGGTATGAAATATGTACAAAAACAAATAAAATCAATTTGAATAGGACTAACAATGCCAAAATTACATGGGAAATAAGGGTAAAATAAGTCTATGTAATCAATGATGTGACAAGGGCTTGCATAAGGATGCTAGAGGCAAATCTTAACACCTCAGGAAGATATAGGTAGTGAGGAGAGGGGTCTCCAACGAACGAACCACCCCAAGACAGAGTTAAAGCCACTCCCTTCTCACATGAAGTACAAGTGTCATAGGGAGAAAATAAAACTTTACCTATTATTGTGAGTGGAATTCTATTTGATGAACAATTGCGAAAATTACTGGATGTTTAGCAAAAGCATAGATCTAAAATTGCTTGGAGCTTAACTGGCATTAAAGGGATTGTTCCTGCATTCTACATACATAAAATTTTAATGATTGACGCTTAGAAACAATGCAGGTAGCCTTAGCGTCGGTTAAACCCCACCTTGAAAGAAGTCGTGAAAAAAGAAGTAATGAAATTACTAGATGTAGGCATAATTTATATGATCAGTGATAGTGCATAGGTTAGCCCCAATCAAATAGTTCCTAAAAAGAGTGGAATGGCAGTAATTGTCAATGATATTAGTGAATTAATCTCTTCTAGAGTAGTTATCGGATGGCGGGTTTTGTATTGACTGTAGGAAATTGAACAATGCCACTTGGAAGGACCATTTTTCCTTTCCCTTCATTGATCAAATTCTAGAACACCTAGCTGCCCCATGGTTTGCTTATTATTTTCTATGTAGTTACTCTTGGTATTTTCAAATTGCTATAGCCTTGGAAGACCAATTCAGATGACTTTCACTTGTCTTTATGGCACTTTTGCCTATAGGAGGATGCCTTTTGGTTTTTGTAATGCATCTGGTACTTTTGAAAGATGCATATTTGATATTTTCCATGATATGATCGAAAAGTGCATTGCTGTTTCTGTGGATGACTTTCTATTTTTGGAACCACATTTGATAACTGTTTGCATAACTTGTCTTTAGTTCTTCAATGTTTTGAAGAAACTAATCTTGCATTGAATTGCAAAAAGTGCTATTTTATGGTAGAAGAGGGAGTTATTCTGAGGCATAAAGTTTTTGCTGAAGGGATAGAGGTAGATAAGGCCAAAGTTGAAGTAATTGAAAAATTACCTCCATCCATTAATGTTAAGGGAATTAAAAGTTTTCTTGGGCATGCAAGATTCTAAGGCATTTTATAAAAAATTTTTCCTTATTTCTATGCCTCATTATGTGAGTTGTTAGAAAAAGATATGGTTTTTAACTTTGATGAAAATGTTTACATGCATTTGAAGTTCTAAAGAAGGCATTAGTGATAGCACCCGTGATTGTATCACCCGATTGGTCTTTACCTTTGGAGGTTATGTATGATGTAGTGATTATGCTGTAAGTGCAGTCGTTTGCTAGCGAAAGGATATGGTTTTTACATGTTGCATATTATGCTAGCAAGACATTGAATGAAGCTCAAATAATTTATTCTATAATTAAAAAACAATTGCTAGCTGTGGTCTTTGCTTTTGAAAATTTCATTTTTATTTGATAGGTTCTAAAGTAATTATTCACACAGATTATACTTCACTAAAATATTTATGGTCCAAGCATGATACGAAACCCAGATTGATAAGTTGGAGCTTGTTGTTGCTAGAATTTGATTGGAGATGATCGATAAGAAAGGCAGCTAGAATACAATGGCCGATCACTTGTCAAGATTAGACCTACCTCCAAGGAATGAAGTGGAATTATTTTCGATTGAGAAGTTTCCTAAAGAGAGATTGATAGCAGTAAGCATCAACCCATGGTATGCTGATTTGGCTAATTACTTGGCAGCAAAAGTTTTGCCCCTAGGTTTGAATTAAAATCAGAAGAAGAAATTTTTTTCTGACCTGAAATTCTACTACTGGGATGAACCATATCTTTATAAGAGGTACAACGACCAAATGATTCAAATGTGTGTGCCTGAGAAAGAGATGGAAGTATTGTGTATATGTCACTCTTCACCTGTAGGAAGGCACCACGGCAATCAATGCACATATGTCAAGGTACTTCAGAGTGGGTTATACTGACCTATATTATTTCGAGATGACAAATTATTTGTGGAGTAATGTGATGCTCGTCAATGAACTAAAAATATATGTTGAGGGATGAATGCTTAATCATATTTTAGAGGTAGAGCAATTTGATGTATGGGATATTGATTTCATAGGTCCATTCCCAAGTCCATTCTCCAACAAATATATCCTCTGGTTTCTATAGACTATGTCTAGAACTGGGTTGAGGCGGAGGCATTGCCAACAAATGATGCTTGAGTGGTTTCCAAGTTCATCAAGCTCAATATTTTCCCAAGCTTTGGGGTTCCAAGAGCCATTAGTAGTAATAGGGGTTTTCACTTCAAAAACTCTCATTTGAAGGTTTTATTGTCCACACGTGGGTAACACATAAAGTTACTTTACATTATGGGAAAAAGACCAATTTGGTCCCTTATTATTAGGGTATCGACTAATTTGGTCCCTCATCATTAAAAAATTAACCAACCTAAGGCCTGTGACAGAAATTATTGACAAATTAACGAAGAAGACCACATGATAATCACACGGGCATTAACCTGCAGTAGATGTGTTGTTAATAACTCCATTAGTTTGTCAATAATTTGTGTCACAAGGCTTAAATTGATTAATTTTGTTAAGGATAGGGGACGAAATTGGCCGTTGTGATAGCTAAGGGACTAAATTGGTCGATACCCAAAAGATAACCCATCAAGACCAAATTGGTCTTTGTTCCTTTACATTATCATCTCCAAACTTCTGAACAAGTTGTGGTGTCGAATCGGGAATTGAAATGAATCTTGGAAAAGATAGTCAATACCTCTCATAAAGATTGTTCTCACAAATTGGATGTACATTATCAGCATATCGAACAACATTCAAAACCCCAATTGGTATGTCATCTTACAAGTTGGTGTTTCAGAAGGCATGTTACCTACCAAAGGAATTGTAGCACAAAGCTTTTTGGGCAATCAAGGCCCTTAATTTTGATTATAAGTCAGTCGGTGAGAACAGGTTATTGGACCTTTGCGAGTTGGAAGAATTTCACGGGGAAGCATATTACAAAGCATGTTTCATGTCGTGATAAGGTGTTACTTTAAAATTTTAGAGTTCGGCTATTTCCTAGAAAGGTGAAATCCCAATAGAGCATACCTTATGAAGTGGTTCGTGTTGGTCCCAAAGGGCAACCTAAGAGGGGGGGGATGAATTAGGTTGTATCTAAAAACAAACATTTTTATGTGCTTAATAAAAATGCAAACTTTATGCACCAAATAAAAACTTAAGCACAAATGAATACATTAGATATTCAACAATTTAAGCTTAAAGAACAAATAAGAATATTGAGATTAAGAGAATCAAACCAAACTCCCAAGCTTATCAAGCTTGGAGCTTAAAACTACAAAGAGCTTCTTACAAGGTAACTACCAAGTTCACAACTTGAAGTTTAGCCACTAAAAGTCTCTTCAAAGTAGGTGAGATAATAACCTCTTGTACACAAATGAGGATCACTCTTGCTCACACTAATTTCCCTTAGTTGAGCCAAGAGTTTTACACTCACAACCTCCCTTTGTTACAATTGTTATTTCTCCACTCTTACACTTGAAGAACTCTTACACTTCTAAGCTCTTTTCACAAAACTACCTATACTATTACAACACTTGTGCCCACTATTTCTCCCAAATAGCTCAAGTATTACTTGTAATCAGTGTAGAAGTCTCTTTTTTATTTAATTCAGGTTAAGGGGTATTTATAGTTGTCCAAAATCTGCTTCTAACAACTTTCCAACGGCAATTTTCTGTTTACTGGAAAACTAGCCGTTGGACCTTTTGGACGGCCGATGCAGTGGGTGTGCATCCGAACTAACTAGCTGTTCGACATTTCAGACAGCCATTGGTAACCTCTGCGTTCGACACTACATCCATTCTCTGAGGGTATACGTTCGGACGTCCGAGGATGCGTCCGAACCTGCGTCCGAACCTGCGTCCGATCGAAGCAATGTCTTCTGGAAATATGATCGGACGCTGTTCTTCATCCGAGAATGCTTCAGATTCTTTTGTGTCAGACGATTACCATCGTCCGAAACTCTGTCTTTCGGACAGTCATTTCCATCCGTGGATTCTTCTGATTATTTTGTTCGGATGATAATTTGCGTTCGAGCCTCCCTGTTTTGTTGCACACTTGTTTTGAAACTGTTAGTGCGATTTGGTCATCATCAAAACATGATTATCATAATTGGGGTCATCCTGTTCAACAATCTCCCCATTTTTTATGATGACAAATCAGTTGGACAATTCAAAAAACAACCATAAAATATGAAGTACAACTATCTCTTATACAGAATTTGTCCATTATATCTCCCCCTTTTGGCATTATCAAAACATAAGAAGGATAATGCAATTTAAGCTCTCCCTTAGTTTGTTCTCCCCCTTGAAAGGTGAATATAATTCAATATGAGTACATGGAGAATAGGTCAAGTTATGCAAAACATTTTTTCCCTTCAAGAATATGTATTCCAGTAGATATGAGGGAATTCATGCAAAGAATTAGGATCAAAACACTTTTCGCTCATTCCTGGCCAAAAAGCTTCATCAAAACAATGAAGCATGTGTGATGCAATTTTTTTGTGCAAAATAATCTATTTGGAAAACAATTTTGAATGCTCCCCATTTCTTTTGAAAGTAGTGACTTATTACAGACAAAAAATTGGGGATACATATTCCCTAGCATTCTAAATAGATTCAATCACATAGATGAGTAACAGATTCAAGAGAACATAGTTCAACTTAATAAATTAAAGCACATTCTTAACACAAAATTTTAGAAGTTACCCATTTCAATATCATCTTAACTCTTTTGCCTTGAACACCTTCCATTGATAATCTATCTTGAATTCCTTGGTGCTCCTCCAAGCATACCTACAAGCAAAGTTAAGCAACAACTTTTGGTACCCAAACTTTCTTGGGTCCAATTGGGTTAGAAACATGCTTAATCACCCAAATAGAATTTATTCCCAAATTTTCATTTCTTTTAACATAACAATTTTTCTTTACATGGCCATGTTGATGACAATAATTACAAATAATATTCCTATTGCCATATAAAGAAGATTTAGATTTAACATAGCACAAATCATTCTTTCTAAAGGTGATAAAATTTTTGTTCAAAAACATATTTCTAGTTCTTTTCTTTTCAAAAATATTTTCTTTCTTCTTTTTCAAAATATCATCCAGATCATCTATTCTCCTTTTCAATGAAGCTTGTTTGCTTCCATGATCTTGGTTTTTCCTACAAATTTTTCTTTCAAAACATCATTTTCTTTTGTCAAAGAATTACTTTCATGCACAAGTTTTGAGTTGGTACTCAATAAAGCAACACTTTAATTTTTAACTCTTTTTCTCTAGCATATGATTCTTTCAAACATTCATGCATTTTAAAAATAAATGATTCAACATCATCATCATCATTATCACATGAATCATCTCAAGAATCACAACTAGAGGATACCTCATTATTGCCAAGTGCCATAAAAGTCATTTGAGCCTCCTCATATTCTTCTTCAACCTCTCCATCCGAATTGCAATCATCCCAAGTGATTTGGAAGTTGTTGAAGTGAGGCTTCATTGAGTATTTTTTCTTTTTTGATGAAGCTTTAAATGCTATGCTTCTTCTTCCCTTTCCCTCCTTATCTTGTACCTTGTATTTTAACTTCAATTCAAAAGAGGTTAGAGAATTGATCAATGAATCAATAGGCACAGAATTTAAATAAATTTTTTAGACTCTTCTATGGCAATGGATTTAGGTTCCCATTCCTTAGGTAAAGCATTCAAAATTTTTCCATTCTTTTCACCCAAGGAATATTCTTTACCCAAACCTTCCAAATCCTTTACCATATCATTGAACATACAATACATCTTGTCAATGTTCTCATGAGGTTCAATTTTGAAGGATTCATATTAAGCCACAAGAAGTGACTTCTTTTGCTCTCTTATATCTTCACTTCTTTCATGGATTTCTTTCAATTTGTCCCATATCTCCTTGGCCAATATGCAACCTTTCACTTTAGAAAACTCATTTGCATCCAAAGCATTATACAAAATATTAATGGCTTTGTATATTTAAAGATAAATTTATTTTATCTTGTGCATTTAACTCATATCTAGTCCTAGGCCTTAATCTATGAGTATTCTCATCAAGAATATTTGCCTCAAAAGGACCTTCATAAATAATATACCACAATTCAATATTAATAGATTCAACAAAAATTTTCATTCTAACTATCCCTCCAATAAACAAAAATAATACCATTAAACACGGGAGGTCTAGAAATAGAATGCCCCTCTAAAAATAAGGCATTATTGGTTGCCATGATCTTTACTCTAATACAATTTAAGCAAAAATAAAGAGACCAATGCTCTAATACCAATTGTTGGTCCCAAAGGGCAACCAAAGAGGGAGGGGGTGAATTAGGTTGTATCCAAAATAAACTTTTTATGTGCTTAATAAAAATGCAAACTTTATGCACCAAATAAAAACTTAAGCACAAATGAATACAATAGATATTCAACAATTTAAGCTTAAAGAACAAATAAGAATATTAAGATTAAGATAATCAAACCAAACTCCCAAGCTTCTCAAGCTTGGCGCTTTCAACTACAAAGAGCTTCTTACAAGGCAACTACCAAGTTTACAACTTGAAGTTTAGCCACTAAAAGTCTCTTCAAAGTAGGTGAGACAATAACCTCTTGTACCCAAATGAGGATCACTCTTGCTCACACTAATTGTACAACCTTTAGTTGAGCCAAGAGTTTTACACTCACAACCTCCCTTTGTTACAATCGTTATCTCTCCACTCTTACACTTGAAGAACTCTTACACTTCTAAGCTCTTTTCACAAAACTACACTATTACAACACTTGTTCCCACTATTTCTCCCAAATAGCTCAAGAGTTATTTGTAATCAATGTAGAAGTCTTTCTTTAATTAATTCAGGTTTAGGGGTATTTATAGTTGCCAAATATCTGCTTCCAACAACTTCCCAACGGCTATTTTCTGTTTACTGGAAAACTAGCCGTTAGACCTTTCAGACGGCCGATGCAGTAAGTATGCGTCCGAACGAACTAGCCGTTGGACCTTTGGACCGTTCGGACGGCCGCTACTAATTCCTGCGTCCGACTCTGCGTCCGTTGTCTAAGGATATTCGTTCGGACGTTCGAGGATGCGTCCAAACATGCATCCGATCGAAGCAAAGTCTTCTGGAAATATGATCGGACGCTATTTTTCGTCCGAAACTTGCTGCATCAAACGGATTATGTCGGAGGATTACCATCGTCCGAAGATCTGTCTTTCGGACAGTCATTTGCGTCCGAACCTACCTATTTTTCTAGACACTTGTTTTCAAACCATTAATGCGATTTGGTCATCATCAAAACATGATTATCATAACTGGGGTTCAACAGTTTTATCTCAAAATTTCAAAATTTTGTTTTCCTTTAGAAAAGTAATATCTTTCTTATACTATCTATTTTCATACATTGCGGGTTGAACATTTATTTTGGTTGAATTTTTTGGATTCCTTTGCATGTTTGGATTAAACTTGTTAAAAATATTTATTGTGGATAGTTGTGGTTGTGATTTTTCAAATTATTTATTTTGGTGTTTTTGTGTGGAAGTTTAATTCATATTTTTGGTTAATTAGTGCTTGTTGCTAATTGAATTGGAAGATGGTCAAAAAGAGAAAATTTTCATTAACCACCAAAACTCGTGGTTCTTATATACCATTGGATTTACCTGAAATTCAATTTATTAATAGTAATAGATTTGTTATCACTGAGGCTGAAAACGTACACGATGAAAAATTGGTTAAAATTAGCAAACCATGTTTGGATGGGGTATTTGAGTTTTATGTAGATCCGGGGAATATTATGGATTTTTTTGGGAGGCAAGACAAACTAGATGTTATTTGCTTGATGAATTGGGTTGTAGGGGATAGCTGTATTTTAGACAGCTACTAGACATTGAGGGTAATTAAATACTTGTAAGAGAATTTATTACTAATTCTTATAAAGTAGCTGACATGGTTATCATTGTTCGAAGGAAGCTAGTAGATTTTTGAAGGAAAATCATTAGTGTACACTATCAACTTCCTACTATTGAAAATAGTGAATTTGCCCAATTTTTACAATCTAAAATAGATTATGATATGGTTTTGAGGGAATTGTGTGATGATAAAAATATTGGGAAAAATGGATGGGAAGTTTACCTTGATGGCAAGCCTAGCCAATTTAATAGAAGTTTTCTCTCTATTCGTAAGCACTTTCATGGTATTATTTTGTCACTTTCCATATTTTTATATCACTAACTTGAAGTCACTAACAATCATGCATTGTTGGTCTATGCCTTTATTAAAGGGATGTCAATTGATATTGATTTCGAGATTCAACAGAAATTCTTCATAATGGGAACAAGGATCACATTGGATTAATTTTTTCTAATCTTATTACGTATTTGTGTTCTTAAACATCACATCAAGAGAAGGAACTTACATAGATTACCTAGAATTAAATGGAGGAATTTAAAGAAGGAAAAAGAAGAAATTTTTAGGAAAGATTTGTTAAGGCATAGTATTTGAGACTTAAAAGAAGAATCTGATACTTTATGGAATGACACAGTAACTAGAGTGAGAACAGTAGGTATGAAAATACTTGGAGAATCAAGAGGTTATGCCCCCATGAACAAGGAATCTTGGTGGTAGGATGAAGGTGTACAATATAAAGTAAAAGTTAAGAGGTCTAACTATAAGACTTTATATAGTTGTTGTAAAATTGAAGGAAATATTGAAAAATATAAGCTTGCTAAAAATGAGGCAGAAAAGGTTGTAAGTGAAGTGAGGGATATGGTTATTAAACAATTTTACCAAAAATTAGAATCTAAGAAGGGAGAGCGAGATATTTATAAAATTTATAAGACAAGAGCACATAGGACGAAGGAATTAACCCAAGTCAAGTGCATTAAGGATGAAACTAATAAGGTACCAGTAAGAGATGTGGAAATTAGGGAAAGGTGGGAGAGGTACTTCTATCAACTATTCAATGAAAACAATGAAGACGATATCATTTTGGGAGAGATAAGTCGAGGAGTATAGAAACATAATGTATTATTGAAGGATTCAGGAATCATAGGTGGAGGAGGCTTTGAAGAAGATGTAGAAAGGAAAAGCAGTTGACCCCAGTGATATTCCAATTGAGATAGATGGCTTACCAATCTTTTCAATAAAATAATTGTTAGTCCAAAAGCAACCTAAGAGGGGGGGTTAATTAGGTGATAAGACTGTCTCAAAAAACAAACCTTTTAATGTGCTTAATGGAAATTCAAACTTTGTGCAACAAATGCATACTTAAGCACAAATGATCTAAGATAACTATTTAACAATCAAAGCATAAAGAAGAAATAAAAGATTGAGATAAAGCATATCAAACCAAACTCCCAAGCTTCTCAAGCTTGGAGTACATCCACTAGTAGTGCCTCTTCAAAGAAGGCGAGGCAATAACCTTCTTGTACACAAAGTAGGCTCACCCTTGCACCAACTAAGTTCCTCTAGTTGAGCCAAAGGGTTTTACACTACAACCTCACTTTTGTACACTTGTTATCCCTCCACTCTTACACTTGAAGATCACTCACTAGTCTATTCTTGCTCACACTAATTTCCTCTAGTTGAGACAAGAGAACTATACTACCCAAACCAATACAACCCACAATATTTTAGCCGATTTCTCCCAAAATAGCTCTTACAAGTGTTTGTATTGAATGGAGTAGTTCCTTACATCATTTGAACAGATATCCTTGGGCTATTTATAGGTAAAAGATGTGCTGAAATGTAGCTCCAACGGTCAAAACACTAGCTGTTAAAAACTAGCCGTTAGGGGTTCGGAGGTGGTTCGGACGTCCGTTCATGCATCCTACAGCTTGATGAACAGTGTCTCGGATGGTCATATGCATCCTACAGCTTGATGAACAGTGTCTCGGACGGTCATATGTGTCATACAGCTCCAACAGAAAAATTACTTCATTTCAAGCTCCTTTCTTCGGACGGTCTTCAACGTCCGATCTTTTTTTGGCTTCGGACGGTCTTCAACGTCCGATCATCGTACTTTAAAATTCCTTGTCTCGGACGGTCTTTTGTGTCGTAAGCACTATCCTTCGGACAGTTATCAACGTTCGAAAGATGTGTTCTTCCTTGGTGTTGTCTAATCATGTTTCGGATGGTCTCTTGCGTCCGAGCTCTTTTCTTTCGGACGCTCTTCATCGTCCGTAAGGTGTTGTTCAACTTTTGGTTGTTTTACTTCTTGATTGTGTTCGGATAATCATTTTCATCCGAGCCTCCTATTTTTCTGCACACTTGTTTTCAAGCCGTTAGTACAATTTGGTCGTCATCAAAACATGATTATCATAATTGGGGTCCAACAATAATGAAGAGTAGAATGATGCCTGACCAATGGAAGTAAAGTACTCTTATATCTATATTCAAAAACAAAGGGGATAAATTATACGAATTATAGAGGTATTAAATTAAGGAGCCATACAATGAAACTAAGAAAGGGTGATAGAAAAGAAGGTTAAGAAATGAGACTAAGGTGTCACATAACCTGTTTGGTTTTGTGCCAGGGAGATCGACTACTGAAGCCATACATCTTTTAAGAAGATTTAGCCAGAGATACTAGAATAAGGAAAAGAATTTACACATGACTTTTATTGATCTTAAAAAGACATACGATAGAATCCCTAGAAAAGTTATGTGGAAAGTTTTTTACAAAAAAAGAGAAGTTATAGAAGCATATATAGAATCATATAAAGGAGATGTATGGGATGTGGTTACAAGTGTGAGAACACCAGGAGGATTGACCCAAGAGTTCCCAATAAATATAGGCTTACCCCAAGGTTTAGCTTTAAGTCCTTATCTATTTGCATTGGTCATAGATGAACTTATAAGGCATATATAGGAGAAAATACCATGGTTTATGTTATTTGCAGTTGACATTGTTTTAATAGATGAGACAAAAAAGAGGATAATACTAAACTCGAGGTCTGGAGAGAGGCACTTGAGTGTAAAGGTTTTAGACTTAGTTGATCAAAAACAGAATATATGGAATTTAAATTTAGCACGAATGCATGAAGGAATAGAATAGGGGTTAGAATCGAAGATCAAGAGATACCCATAAGTAAAAATTTTAAGTATTTAGGTTCAGTTCTACAGAATGATAGTTGTATAGATCGAGCTATTACACATCGATACATGGGGGTTGGACGAAATGGAGAATGGCATCAGGAATATTATGTGACCACAAAATTCTCTCTTTTAGACTTAAGGGTAAATTTTGTAGAATGGCCATTAGGTCAGCGATGCTTTATGAGTTTAAATGTGGGGTGGTGAATTACTCACATAAGCGAATAACTATAGTAGAAATACGAATGTTAAGATGGATGTGTGGGTATACTAGGATGGACAAAATACACAATGAGCATATTCAAGATACGATTGGAGTAGCACCTATCGATGAGAAGATGAGAGAAACACGCCTAAGGTGGTTAGGTCATGTGGTAAGACAATCAGTAGATGTGCCTGTTAGGCAAATAGATTTTAGAAAGAGTGGTCAATGTAAGAGAGGTAGGGGAAAGTTTGAAAAAGAGTTGGTGGGTAACTTGTAAGAAAGATATAGCCCATTTAATAATTAAGGAGGATATGGTTCATAACATAGCACAATGGCATAGTAGGATTCATGTAGACGACCCTACTTAGTGGGAATAAGGCTTGGTTTGTTTATTTTATTTCGTATTTGTGTTACAATGTAGGTGTTAGTATATCTTTCAGGACTGGTAACAAAATTCTACCTGACAAGCCCATCACGGGAGATTGGCTTTAAACTACCATCAAAAGGCATAACAAGGAAATCTGTGATTGTCTAGCCTCTCAACAAAGATAACTCTAAGATAAGCAAGGTGATGAGCAAAACCTCTGGATACCATCTCCTCAGGATAATCCTGAGTACGTCTTCTATCAGGCTCACACTGAGACTGGAGTCCTGAAGTGCCTAGTTTATAGCTAGAGCTTGTATGTCGTCCATCAAAGCTTGACATTCTCACTTATCGGATGAATAGTATGCAATCATTTACCATGAGGAGTTGGCCAGTGGAACCACATACTGAACATTGGTATTTTAGGCTATCGAACGACGAAGTGGAGACAGGTGACGAGGAGGTAGATGTGGAGGATGAGGAAGTTGATGAGGTAGGTTCGTCTGGAACCGCTTGAGAGAGTTCTCTTTTGCCCCTTTCTAAAATTAAATCTCTTCCGTTTCTTTATTTTATTTCTAGCATTTGTTCACTAGCATCTTAGTAAGCATTGGAGACAATATTTTGTGCAAGTCAGGAGAATTGGTGGTGTTAATAGTTGTTTTGGTGGTGTTAGTTTATTATGTTTTTGGTAGTGTTTGTACGTTTTTTATTTTTGCTATTTTTTTGGTCTAGATAGTTTGTCGATGTTTAGTGTTTAAATGTGTTGTCTATCTTTGTGTTAAGTGCACAAACTCTATAAATTTTATATCGCTGATAGTAAATGATATTAATTAATTATGTGAATAATTCTTTATGTGTATAGGAGCTTTTGTCTTGTGACCTCACTGATTCATGAAAATGCTATCACTCTACACATACGTATCCAAGTGTGATGTGAGCGAGTTGGAAGCCTAGTTATAATTCATGAATGATAGTCTTGACAGCTTTTTGAAACTTGATTTTATTTGAGACAATGGGTTCAGGAAGTCTCATGTTTGCAAAATTTTGGTGAAGTTTGGATCTAGGAAATATTTTTTGAACCATAAAATATAATTTGAGTCTAAATAGCCTACCTTATAATATGATATACCTAGTGTCCCCCCTTTGAGCCATATTAGACTATTTTTATTGTTTTATCCATATGATTTGCCAATTTACCTTTTTATGTTTAACTTATCTTTTTACCCATCACCCTAGTTAGCATTAATGTTATATTGGCATTATAATGTCAATTTTGTATTATGGTTAGTTGGAAGACGTGCGATGTTATTATAAAGAAGTTAGAAGAAAGTATGACTTCTATGTTGGTATAAAAAAATCAAAATAAAAAATAGAAAATCTGTGTTATTTATTTTGTTGAAATTGTAAATATGAGGATCATTACCTCTTGTATCAATAATGTTGTAGTTATTGCAAAATTAACTACTTCGTTAAGTGATATGTCTTTGTTAATGAGTAATTTGTGCTTTTGTAGTTTGGTTAAATGTTGTGATTATTATGTAAAGTTGAAGCGTAATGCAACTAAGGTGATTTTAGCTAATGTATTGGTGCTTATGGGAGTAAATGATTACACTTTGTGTCCAACCGTGTTGTCGCATGGTGAAACTATGGTTGATGTAAGTTGTCAAGATTGGTAAGATGAGCGAGTTTGCTTCCTTCTTCTTCCTGTGAGTGGAAAGTCTGGAATTTTTATGATGGTTGTGGGATCGTGAGTATAATTCTCTTATGCATTGAGTAATTTAATTAAATTCTGATCTTTCATTGAATTCATTATCGTTGATACGGTTCAAATAGAGTTAGGTTGTATGTATTGTGTTCGTTATCTTTAGTTCTTGTCTCTTTTGCTTGGGACAAGAAAAAAGACCAAGTTGGGGGAGTTTGATAACATTAGAATTAACGTTATTATTGTGCTCCTTTGAACATTGCTTTTAGTATTTTCAGTCTTTATTATTGAGATTTCGTAATGTTTTTTTAAGATTCTATTTAGATTAGTTTGTGTGTTTTAAGTGATTTTAGTATTTAATTCTGTTTGAATTAGTCATTTATGTTTGTTACATTTTCTATGCAGGTAAAAAGCTAGAATAACTAAGTTGGAGAGTTAGAGCACAAGTGAAAAGCTGAAAACAAGTCTAGGTAGAAGGGTCACTCGCTGTACAAACGAAAGTAGGTTGAATTGATTCCGCGAAGCTATCCAAAAGGCAAACAGTTTGTTCTCCATGGCGAACCAATCTATGAATAAACTCTTCACTGCGGCCTGTCTCTTAGCTGGAGTTAAATTTGGAAAGTGTTGATTTTGGCTAGATTTCAATATCTTACTTTTATTAGGCCTTCCTTTTTGCATCTTTACTTGACTAGGAAAAGTTCCTGATTTTTAGTAGTTGAGTAGGAAATATATTATGAACTCCTAGACTTATTTTAGGAGGTTAATCGTATTCGAGGGAGAATTTAGTACTCTCTAGTTAGTGTTTTTCATTTTTTTTCTTTGTACTACTTTCAAGATATCATTAGAGATGAGTTCAAATTTAATTCAAGTTTTTCTAATTCAGTATAATTGTTGGTAATTTCTTTTACTTGAAGAGTTGAATTAATTTCCATTCTTGCTATTGTTATTTATTTTTATGCGAATCATAGTATTAGATTCAATTCTTATGTTTTCATTTTATTAGTCATGAACTAAATCTGTTAGAGTTGAGTACGGGTAAAATGATTTTCCTATGAATCGATTCAATTAACTATTAATCTTATCAATTACAGTCTTGGGCAACAATTACCATAAATTAGACAATTCTAGGGAGTAGCTAACTCTAATTTTGGTTAGATTGGCTGAGCTAACACGCAAATCATGTTGACTTGGAATTTTGGTTTTGATGATGACAAATACAATCAAATAGTTTGAAAATGAGTTGTGCAGGAATTTTGCAGTATCGGACACAACAAGGTTTTCCCACTTTGCACATTGTCTGGAATGGAAGAGCTTCGAATGATCAACATCGTCCGAATGGGACTAAGTTTCTCGGACACAATACACCATCTGAAAGGTCAGGTAGAGAGCAAGGATTCTAAGGAGTTGACAATGGATGCACATATATCTACATCGTCCAAAGAAAATTTTATCGGCACACCTGACTGTCCGAGGCAGATCAACAATTCTAAAGTAATAAACATTCCAAATGCACTGCACTATTTATGGACCTAACTCAACACCCTATCAGCTTCAGACGTAAGAATGAATGCAATCTTGGCCATCCAAACATAGATTTCAATGTCCATGTTGTTGATGATCAGACGTTCAAAAAGGTTTCAGACGTCCGAAACATATAACGACTAGTTTCTCAACATTTATTACTTAGCCATTAGGAAATGGTTGGAAGCTATTTTATTGCATCTATAAATACCAACCAATCTGAATTTATGAGAAATAACTTCCACATTGAATACAAGCATCTTCAAAAGCTATTTGAGTGAAAATAGGCTTTCAATAGTGTTGTATTAGCAAAGTGTAAAAATGAGTGATCTTCAATTGTGAAGAGTGGAAAGATAATTATTGTACGAAAGTAAGGTTATGTGTAAAACTCTTAGCTCAACTAAAGATAATCAATTAGTGTGAGCAAGAGTGATCCTACTTGGTGTACAAAAAGATTATTGTCTCACTTACATTGAAGAGGCACAAAGTAGTGGATTGCACCTCCGGCTTGTGAAGATTCGGAGTTTGGTTCGATTTTTCTAAATCTCATTATTTGTCTCTCTTTTATTTATACTAGTACATTTATTGTTTTGATCATTACTTGTATTGCATCCATCCTACTTGAGTTTTTATTACTCAATAGTTGCAATTAGTTTTTAAACAACCTAATTCACCCCCTTTTAGGTTGCTTTCGGGCCAACAATTGTATCAAAACTTGGTCTCTTTCTTTTGCTTAAATTGCATATGAGTAAACATCTTTATGGTAACCAATAATGCTTTATTTCTTGAAGGTCAATCTATCACTAGACCACCTATGTTTAATGGGGTGAATTTTATTAGTTGGAAAGAAAGAATGAAAATCTTTTTGCAATCTATTGAAATTTATTTGTAGTATGTTGCAAGTGAAAGTCCTTTTAGTATAGAAACCACTATAATTGATGATCATACCAATAGAACAAGAGAAAAAACAAGGGATGAACTTACCTCACAAGATAAAATAAATTTGACTTTGAATGCTAAAGCCATGAATGTGTCATACAATGCCTTGGATGCTAACGAGTCTACTTGTGTCAAAGGTTGTGTTTTAGCTAAGGAGATTTGGGATAAATTGAAAGAAATTCATGAAGGTAGTGATGATGTGAGAGAACAAAAGAAATCCTTGCTTGTTGCCAAGTATGAGTCTTTCAAGATGGAACCTCACGAGAATATTGATAAGATGTATAGTAGATTCAATGATGTCATTAACGATCTGGAGGCCTTGGGTAAGGAATATTCTTTGGGTGAAAAGAATAAAAAGATCTTGAATGCTCTATCCAAAGAATGGGAAGCCAAATCTATTGCTATAGAGGAGGCAAAGAATTTAAATACCCTAGCCATTGATCTTTGATTAACTCTCTTACATCTTATGAATTGAAGCTCAAGGAGTCTAAAGTTATTGAGATGACAAAGCAAGACCAAAAAAAAGCATTGCCTTGAAGACTTCCCAAGAAGAAGATGAAAATGGCTCCATCAATTTAGAAGATGAAGATCTTGATGAAGGTGATTTTGCACTCATCACCAAAGGATTTATCAAATACTACATCAACAAAAGGAGAATGAGGAAAGGTAGAGCAATCAACTCCAATAACTTCAAAAGGAAGACCACGCTAGAAATTGAGAAGCAAAATGAAAAATGATTTGAATGTGGTCAACCTAAACACTTTGCAAATGAGTGCCCTTCCAAGAAGAAAAAGGAATGAAGCAAGCCCGGCTTCAATAATTTTCAAATAACATGGGATGATTGCAATTCCGAATGAGAAATTGAAGAAGAGATAGAATCGGCACAAATGGCCTGTATGGCTATTGGTGATGATGAGGTAACAACAACTAATGATGAAAATGATGATCTTGAAGCTTTTATTATAAAATTACATGATAGCTGGTTATTAAACAAATTATATGCTAGAAATGAGGAGTGTGTTAGAAAAAATAATGCCTTGTTGAATGCTGACTCCGAACTTGTGAATGAAAATAATAGATTATCACAGGAAAATGATGATTCATGTGAAAACAAAGATCAAGGAAGAAAAAGCCTCCTTGAAGAAAAGATTAGATGATCTTCATGTACTCTTGCACAGAAAGAAGGAAAACGTTGTTGATTTGGGAAGAAATAGAAACATGTTGATCAACAAGAACTTTACCACTTTTAGAAAGAATGATTTATGTTTTGTAAAATCAAAATCCTCTTTGTATGGAAATAAGAATATTTTTTGCAATTATTACCAACAACATGACATGTGAAAAATAATTGTCATGTCAAGAGAAATGAAAAACTTGGAATGAATTCCATGTGGATTTGTAGTCAATTTACTAACTCTTATGGACCCAAGAAAATATGGGTACCAAAAGTTATCGCCTAATTCTTTTTGTAGGTAATGAACATCACCAAGAGAGAATGCTAAGTGGTTCATTGATAGTGAGAGTTCAAGACACATGACCGATGATGCATCTCTCTTCACCGATCTCAAGTCCAAAACAGTGGAAGGTGACTTTTGAGGATAACATGAAAGCAAAATCAATTGGCATTGGCGATGTAGGTAAAAATAGTGAGATTTTGATTAAAAATGTGCTCTTGGTTGACAATTTGAACTATAATCTTTTAAGTGTTAGTAAATTATGTGATAGAAATTTATGTGTTCTTTACTAAGCTTGAATGTTTAATTCTTGATAAGAACTTTGTTGTTTTGTTTAAAGGTACAAGGCATAATGATGTTTATGTGGTTTATCTTGATAATATTGATAGTGGTAATATAAAATGTTTAACCGCTTCTAAGGATGATCCTTGGCATTGGCATTAGAAGGCTTTGTCATTTCAACATGGATTTGATGATAATCTTGCTAAGAAAGAATTGGTAAGAGGTTTGCCAAAATTTAAGTTTGAGAACAACAAAATTTGTGATGCTTGCCAATTTGGTAAAAAAGCTAAAGTTTCTTTTAAACCAGAGAATTGTTTGTCTACTTCTAAACCTTTAGAATTATTGCATTTGGATTTGTTTGGTCCAACTCAACATGCTAGTCTTGGTGGTAGCAAGTATGCTTTTGTTATTGTTGAAGATTATTCCAAGTATACTTGGGTACTATTTCTTGTTCACAAAAATGAAACCTTTGAAAATTTAGTAAAATTGTTTTCCAAAGTACAAAATTTGTCGAATTTGAGAATTGTTAATTTGAAAAGTGATAATGGGTCCAAATTCAAATTCAGTGGTTTTCCCAAATTTTGTGATCATAATGGTATTTTGCATGAATTTTTTGCTGCTAAAATGCCTCAACAAATTGGTATTGTTGAAAGGACAAATAGAACAATTCAAGAGACCACTAGAACCATGATTAATGAGTGTGATTTACCAAAATATTTTTGGGCTAAAGCCATTAACACGATTTGTTATGTTTGAATTGATTGCTTGTTCTTTTAAGACTGATTTTGAACAAAACTTCTTATGAACTCTTGTTTTGTAAAAAGCCTGTTGTGAGAAATTTCAAAGTTTTTGGTTGTAAGTGTTTTATTTTGAGAATTAAAGAGCATCTTGGAAAATTTGACAAGAAACCGAATGAAGGAATTTTCTTAGAATATTCTAGTGACAAGAAAACATACCCAGTATACAATAAAAGAACTCTTGTGATTGAAGAAGTTGTGCACGTTACATTTGATGAAACTAATGATGTTATTTCAAGAGATGTTTGTGAAGATGAAGATGTAAGTATGCAAAAGAAGCTTGAGAAGCTCACTATTCAAGAAGATCATCAAGAGACCATGGAAAGCAATGAGAAAATACTCGTCATTTGGATGAAGAAGGAGAAAGGAAAGATGATTCTCCAAAAGATCTTCCAAAAGCATGGAGATTTGCCTCAAGTCATCCTCAATAATTAGCCAAAAGTGATGCATCCGATGGGGTAAGAACTCGTTCTCATATACCTTTGAATAATAATTGTGCCTTACTTTCTCATATTGAACCTAAAAATGATGATTTAAAAGATGAATCTTGGATTCTTTCCATGCAAGAAGAACTTAGTCAATTCGGTAAGAATAATGTGTAGACTTTAGTTGAAAGACCATCAAATCTTCCGGTAATAGGAACAAAATGGGTTTTTAAAAATAAACTAAATGATAAAGGTGAGATAGTTAGAAATAAAGCTAGACTAGTTGTGAAGGGTTGTGCTCAAGAAGAAGGGATTGATTTTGAAGAAACCTTCGCACCCGTTGCTCGTTTAAAATTCATTCGTACGTTTCTTACATATGCATGCTTTAACAATTTCAAATGATCTCAAATGGATGTGAAAAGTGTCTTTTTAAATGGTTTTATTGATCAAGATATTTTTGAACAACCCTCGGGTTTTAAAAATAAATATTCTAATTCATGTTTTTAAACTATCAAAATCTTTGTATGGTTTGAAACAATGTTCTTAGAGTTTGGTATGAAAGATTAAGTGATTTTTTCATTGAAAATGGTTTCAAAGAAGTGTTGTTGATACCACACTTTTCACCAAAATTAGTCATAATTATTTTGTTGGTTGTTCAAATTTATATTGATAATATCATTTTTGGAGCAACTAATGAAAGTTTGTGCAAGGAATTCTCTTGTTTGATGCCAAAGGAATTTGAAATAAGTGTGATGGGAGAATTGCAATTCTCCTTGGGCTACAAATTCACCAAACAAAGAAGGGAACTTTCATCACACAAATCAAGTACACAAAGGAGTTACTCAAGTTCTTTGGAATGGAAGATTGCAAACAAGTTGAAATGCCAATGTGCACCTCAAGCAAACTTGACAAAGATGAAGAAGGTAATAGTGTTGATGAAAAACACTATAGAGGTATGATCTGAAACTTACTTTATTTAATGGTTAGTAGGCCGGATATTATGTTTGTCATTTGTCTTTATGCAAGATTTCAATCTTGTGTCATCCTAAAGAATCACTCTTAATTGCTGTCAAAAGAATTTTTAGATACTTGAAAGGGACATTGAATTATGGCTTATGGTATCCTAAATCCACTATTTTTGATTTGATTAGTTACTCGGATGCTGACTTTACTGGTTGTAAGATTTATAGAAAAAGTACTAGTGGTATGTGTTACTTTTGGGGTAATTGCTTGGTGTCTTGGTTTAGCAAGAAACAAAGTACTATTTCTTTGTCTACGACGAAAGTCGAGTATATTGCTGCAAGAAATTGTTGTACTCAACTTCTTTGGATGAACATATCCGTCTGAACTCTTTCGTTTTTTGAATTTTTGGTCTCAGACATTACCTTTCGTCCAAGTTGTCCATCTATACCCCCAAACTCTCTAGAAAACCTTTCGAACGATCACAACCGTCTGTCAGCCTTTCGGACGCATAAGGCAACTATTCCAGCTGTCCAATCATCAATGATCGGACGTGTGTTCTAACGTATACCAATCGTTCAGAAGCCCGAACGAACTTTTTTATACTGTTAAAACCTTTCATTTTCCTCTTTTTGGACACTTACTCTCCACCAAACCCTAACTCTGCTGAAAAAGGAGAAATCTTCTCAATTCCTTCAATTCGTTGCATTTTCTCCCAAATTCATCAAGCAAATCATCTTCCCATCTCTTCACCAATATTATTTCAACCCTTTCTACCTTATTAACATCCCATTTCTTCCAATTCCTTAAAATCTCTTCACTCCCATTTTCACAGTCTCCAATTCTTACCTCTAATTCAAGATAGTTCAATCGTGTGGAGGTTCTTTAACAGGCCCCAGAGGAAAGAAATCGTCCCTCCATCATAGATCAATTGTAATTGTTAGATTATAATAATTTGTGGTTGTGACTGACATAAAATTCTAATTGGTTCATTGTAATTTCATATACTAAATCACTCAATTTAATTAGATTTAGTCCTAGAGGGATCTATCCTTAAAACCAATTCAATTGATAGGAATCATCATTACGAACGATTGTGGGTTGAATTGATATTTGGGAGTTGAATCTCTATTTTGTGTGATTTAGTCTATTGGTTGGTGTATTGAATTAATTCGGGTAAATTGCTACCCTAGTACTTGATTCGTTTTCTTATCATTTGGTAATTTCATTCTTTTATTTCAGTTCTGTTTATTGCATTTCTCAAATTTTGTTTAATTGTTATTTTATTTAAGTTGAAAATTTTAAAACTTTTATCAAATTGTCTGAATAGAAATTGTCAACTGCTTTTGATACTTGCATTTATATTTTTCTGTGGGAATGATCATAATTCATTCTATTACATTGATAACCGTATACTTACTGAAATCTATAAACAAGTGACGATAGGTTAATTTGACTTGCACCTACCACATGTAGCACATTAATAGTTATTATGAAGAAATTAAATTAATACAATAGTGGGAGTAAAATGACCGTGGGCTACATTATTGCATATTTAAAGTCTTTTCAAGTAAAAAAACATGTTATGATTGTATGCACCCTCCTAATTTTATCGATTTGTTTTTTCTGTTCTTTTATTTCTAATTATGACCAAGAATCATATATGTTATCTTCCATATCCGTGCCATGTGTTTCTCTACTAGAACTAGTACAAGAAACAAATACCACCATGCCAAAAGGAAGTGTCACGAGTATCTTCAAGTAAGTTGCTAGAAGATGTTATCGGATAAGAAAGAGAACAATTACGTAAAAGTGATAATTGATGATGCAGCATTTGATCCGCCAAAATAATGGTATTATTACCTTTCGGAACTTAACCGTATTGATTGGTTCTAGATTCTCTTCCAACTCAGAAAGATCACTTCCTTTCGGCTATTTGTTACTTTGAGTACCTTAACCGTCCTTTAACTACACCGCTAGCTAATTTGGGATCAAATACGTAATAAACGTAATTAATGAGAAATCAATAATAAAATAATTTAATAAAAGACAAACTACAATATGAAATATGAGTGACACACAATATTTAATGTGATTCGTCTTTAGTTACCAAATTTACATCCACGGATAGAAAATCTGTTCTTTATTATGAGAGAAAATACGCATACAAGAATACAACTTAAATCCCTAGTCCAACCCTTGTATAATATCTCTCACCCCAAGAACACTCTTACCACAAATATAGAATTATATAATTCCTAACTTATATTCTCCCCTCTTGTATTGTGTGTTTGTAGTTAACTAATTCACCTAATTATAAGAAATATTACTTGGTCACCACTTCAAATAATAATAGGAAATAACTTGTCTTACAAGTTAAACCCTATACAAATAAGAAATTATTTAGCAACTACTCCAAGTAAGTAAATTATTAGAAAACTACTTTACTCCCTATGCAAAAAAATTTACTTCAAAAAAAATTAACCAATTTCCTAGCATTGGGATCCTTCTCAAGAAGTTGTGTTGTGCAATATGATAACTGTTGAAAGTGAACTCCCAAAGATTTTGGCTTGCAACGGTAGCAAAGTCCTCCATAAAAAGATCTATTTATGCTCTTCCTTCGACTGTAGTGCGAATCCAGTAATCACACCCTTAAAATTTCCAATAATTCTGCAATTCCATTATGCTTCTCGGTCTCAAATCTTTACCTATAAAACACATTACTGATACAGCATCCTAATAAATGACCGATTCATAATAAATTTCCCATAAATCTTATGCAAAACAGTTTTCCAACGGTCCATTTACCCTCGATCTTCCGAACCAAACAAGTCAAGTAATCTCACAATAAATGAATGATTTATATACATCTTAGATGCTTTAGCTTCCAAAACAAGTGAAATGACAAACTTAAGCAAAAAAATCACACTCAAACGGCAAATACGACCACACATGGTCGAATGTTATGTAGGCTCATCATCGTCATTTTTATTAACATGTAAACTATTATTCTTCGTGCTATAATTAGGCGGGAAAATATCAACAAATTTATAGCACATTATTTTACAGACAACGAAAATCGTGAATTTCAAATACCTCAGTGTATCAATATTATACAAAATCAATAGTTCAATCGATGTAACACTTTTTATTTCCTTCACAGTGGTATTCTTACTTGGATTAGTAAAATCAAATCCCACACAATAGAGACTTAATAATGAGTAGATTCCTGTGTCCAGACTTGGGAACATCTTTGGATGGCACCGTGATTAAATTCAGTTAGTGTATGCTCTAAAATCAATTTATTTTAAGAACAAATTATATTTTTATATTTATATATATTTTGTAATATAGCATTTTTTGAATAAAATTTATATATATATATATGAGGAAAAATTATAATTAGTTATGATGATGTAATTCTCTATATAGTAATATTTTATTCGTAAATATCTCTAATTGTAGTATTTAACATGAGTAGATTAGCACATAATTGTATGTGGATGCTTATTGAGAACAAGTATATCTGATTGACCTGCTAAAAATATTCCGCACAAATTATTATTCGAATGCCAGTGGATTAATTTTTTTGTAATAGTAGTGTAATGATCTTGCGCCTGGATTTGAGGTCATAAGTTTATCTTGACTGTAGATTATTATACTTTGATTTTATTAGTTGTTACTCTTAACGAGTCGCATATACAGTAGAGTGGGTTATAGTGTGAATCATGAAAATATAAGATATGACTAATATAAGATTCACCACTCCTTATAATGGAAGAGTATATCCCAATATGGCTATTTCTTGAAATATGATTCAGAAATCTTTGGGCAAAGTGAAAATAGAATTAAAAGTGTCTCAATTTCTATTTCAAGTGAATTGTATATTAGAAAGAAGTAAATTAATTAATTCAACAAAAGATGGTATTATATCTGTACTATTGAATTAATCAGGATATAGTATGGTGAAAGGATAATAATTAAACGAGAACTGAATCACGGATAGGTAAAGTCGAACCTCTTGATATATCTCAATACTTGGGTGGTCATGATACTTTGTCAGAAGTCAATTTTGATCTATAAGCGTAGATTAATTAATTAGTGAATTAATGACAAATTAAAGTTAAATTAAAGTTGTTTAATTTATCTGCTCCAAATTATATTAGGATTATAATTTATCTCATCCTAATTAATTTAAAATTATAATTTATACTTATTGCCAACGTGATTGGGAACCTAAAGAGTCACACACTTAAGGATGATTAGTTTGGAATTAAATTGATTATTTAATAAATATGAGATACTTATAAGTTAATTTATGAGATAAATTAATATTTTGGATTCAATTATAATAAGTCATAAATTTTAGAAATTAATATATAATATATTAGTATTCCTAGGGTTTTATGGTTATTGGTGAGTCTTAAACCCAATCTGATTATAATTATTAAGCTATATGCCTAAACACACACACACGAATATATATATATATATATATATATATATATATGCTTGTGTCCAAGCATATAGATAATAAGAAGCAGCAATTCAAATCACGTCAAATTAACGTCACGTCCGATAAAGCATAAGAAATGTGAGAAAAATAAAATAATTGAGAATACGTTAGCACTCTGTGGTTTGGATTAATTAATCTGGTAAAGATTCTTGAATTAATTATCTTTCTGAATGCCATTAGAGGTTAAGTGTTTGTGCAGCTTGTGGATCGACATCCCAAATGCATTGGAGATTTTACCGCAATTTTAAGGTATAGTCTTTATATTTTTCTTATACTACGAATAAATTAAACAAAGTGTATTCATGATGGGAAAACTGTCTCTTATACAATCTAGATGCGTTATAAGCATTTTTTTTTACTTTCTAATAGTGGTATTCGAGTCACTCTTAATTAACATATGATACAGATATATTTAGTTGTCATGAATATTAAATTATTCAAACTATACAAATTTTTGATTTTATTTTAAAAATGTTTAAAACAAAAGTCATTATTATTGCCGTAAATTTGATTCATGGCAATATGGATTATCCATATTTAATATGGCTTACCATGTTTGATTATGTTATCATGGCTTATCCATATTTGGTATGGTTATCACCAATTGTCACTACAAATTGTTTAATTAGTTAAATAAGTTTGAGTGACACAGGAAAAAATTTAATATTTTCATATAAAAGATTTTTCTAAATTTGATTTTTAAAGCCATCAATTAATTTTTGATAATTGTTGTTTAAAATTAATTGTCAACACTTAGAAACTCTCTTTATTTTAATTTGATTAAATTTAAAGAGTATAAAATTTTTGAAAATATTTATTTAATTATGACGAAATTGGAATTACATAACTAACTAACTAACTAACTAAATTTTATTCCCACTAAGTAGGGTCGGCTACATGAATCTGGCTACGCTATTATGCTCTGTTATGGACCATTTCCTCATCAATTCCTAGATGGGCTATATCTTTCTTACAAGTTATGCACAAAGTCTTTTTCAGTCTTTCCCTACCCCTTTTATGTTGTATTATCCCTAAAATCTACTCGTCTAATAGATGCTTCTACTAACTATCTTAACACATGACCTAACCATCTTAGATAGTTTGTTTAAATTTTTGAAATTTATTATTATTTTTAAATGAGATTGGAATTTAATAAATGTTCAAAAATTTATTGAAATTGTTTATAATAAATGGTGTATCTGAGAGACATATTCGAATTCTATTAGATATGATTCAATCAATAATGAGTCTTGTAGACCCCCAAATCGTTTTGGAGCTATGGTCTTAATACTGCATCCCATTTATTAGACTGTATTCCATCAAAAGTTGTTGAGTCCACTCCATATGAGATGTAATTTAAAAAGAAACCTAAACTTTCACACTTGAAAGTTTTGAAAGTTTGGGTTTGCCCTACTTATGTGAAGAGGGTAGAACCTAACAAAATTGAAGTTAAGTTAGCTAAATGCCTATTTGTGGGGTATCCAAAGGAGACATATAGCTACTATTTCTATAATCCCATTGAGCAAAAGGTATTTGTCTCAAAACATGTTGTCTTTCTAAAAAGGGAGTTTATTCTTGAAAATGCAAGTGAGAGCAAAATAGATTTTGAAGAAGTTCAAGAAAACACAATTTGGCATTGATCAACAAGTGGAACAAGAGCTTCAATCACATGATAATGCAATACAAAATGAAATTAATGATAAATAAGCTCTTCGTATGACTCTAGAATGTATCGTGCTCTAAAGAGATATGAGTTTCTTATAAGTGGGCACAATGATAAATTAATCATTTCAAATGATGAACCTACACCTTACGAAAATGCAGTATCTAATAAAAAATCTTAGAAGTGGCTACAAGCCATGAAGTTTGAGATGGATTCCATGTATGACAATAAGGTTTGGACCTTAGTCAATTCACCTGAAGGGATTAAACCCATTGGGTGCAAGTGGGTCTTTGAGAGAAAGACTGACATGGATGGTAATATAATTTCCTATAAAGCACGATTGGTGGTAAAGGGTTATACACAAAGACAAGGAGTTTATTTTGATGAAACTTTCTCATAAGTTGCAATGCTGAAATCTATTCAGATTTTGCTTGCTATAGCTGAATATTATGATTTTGAGATTTGGAAAATAGATGTAAAAACTACATTTCTTAATGAAAATTTATAGGAAGAGGTGTATACGATACAACCTGAAGGGTTTATATCCACAGATCCTAATAAGTATGCAGGCTACAGGTTATTATTGGACTAAAGCAAGCTTCTAAGAGTTGGAACATCCGTTTTGATAAGACAATCAAAGATTTTGATTTTATTAAAAATGAGGATGAACCTTGTCTATACAAAAATGTTAGTGGGAACGCCATTGTTTTCTTGATACATTATGTGGATGATATATTATTGATGGGAAACGACATACCTATGCTTCAAAGTTTAAAGGTATGGTTGTCCAAAATTTTTTCATGAGGCGTTTAGGAGAGACGACCTACATTCTGAAAATGAGGATCTATAGAGATAGATTTAAGTGGTTGCTTGGTCTTACTCAATCAACGTACATAGACATGATGCAAAAGAGGTTTAGCATGGATCAATCAAAAAAGAGTTACTTACCAATGTCTCATGATATCGTACCTTTCTAATGACATGTATCCTAAGATATATAACAAAAGGATAGCATGAAAAAGATCTCATATGCTTCGGGTATAGGCTCTATAATATATATTATGTTATGTACTAGACCCGATGTCTTCTATACTCTAAGTGTTACGAGCAGGTTTCAATACAACCTTGGGAGTGGTCAAAGAATAGAAATCAAGAATATTGATAAGTGCTTAAGTTGACTAAAGATTTATTTTTTATTTATGGTGGGTAAGAGTTGATAGTTTATGGTACACAAATGCTAGCTTTCAATCTGATAACGAAGATAGCAAATAGCAATCTGTATACGTATTTACTCTTAATAGTGGTGCATTCAGTTGGAAGAGTTCCAAACAAGATACCACAACTAATTCTACAACAGAATCCTAATACATTGCATCTTTAGAAGCAGCAAAAGAAGTGGTTTGGATAAAGAAGTTTTGTGGCTGAACTTGGAGTGGTTCCTTCCATTAGTGGTCCTATACTTTTGCCTATAATATTGTGATAGGAATAGGGCTACTGCACAAGTAGAGGAATCTAGTTCTAAAGAAATCATTAATAGAAATGAAGTAACAATAGAGAAGATCCCCACTGATGATAACATTGCTGATCCGTTTACTAATATCTTGTCCTAGAAGAAACATAAAAGTCATGTGAACTCATTCGATCTTAAGCACAAGAATGATTGGCTTTAGTGCACGTGGAGTTTCTTAGTGTATGCCCTAAAGCCAATATATTTAAGGGACAAATTACACTTTTATATTTATGTATATTTTGTAATATGACATTTTTTGGATAAAATAAATATGAGGAAAAATCATAAGTAGTTATGATGATGTAATTCTCTATGTAGTTATATTTTATTCGAAAATATCCCTAATCATAGTGTTTGACAAGGATAGATTAGCACATAATTGTTTGTGCATAGATGCTTATTGAGAATAAGTGCATTGAATTGATCCACTAAGAGTATTCCATATGGATTATTATTCGAATGCTCAAGTGGATTAATATCTTTGTGATAGTAATGTTATGATCCTTGGACTTGAGGTCATGAGTTTATCTTGTCTGTGAATTACTATACTTTGCCTCTATTAGTTGTTACTCTTAATAAGTCGCACATACTATAGAGTTCAGGTATAGTGTGAATCATGAAAATATAAGATATGACCAATATAGGATTCACCACGCCTTATAATGAGAGTGGATATCCCAATATGGCCACTGATCCGGAAATCTTTGCGCAAAGTAGAAATAGAATTAAGAGTGTCTTAAGTTCTATTTCAGGTGAGTTATATTTTGGAAAGAAATAAATTGATTAATTCAATAAGCGTTGGCATTATATCTATACGTTTGAATTAATCGAGCTATAGTGGGGTGAAAGGATAATAATTATGTGAGAACTGAATCACGTATAGGTGAAGTCGAACCTCTTGACATATATCAATACTTGGATGGTCATGATACATTGCTAGAAGTCAATCTTGATCTTTAAGTACAAATATATTCTAATTAATTAGAGAATTAATGATAAATTAAAATTGTTTAATTTGTCTAATCCAAATTATAATATGATTATAATTTGTCTAATCCTAATTAATTTAGAATTATAATTTATACTTATTACCAACATGATTGGGAACCTAAAGGGTCACACACTTGCGGATGATTATTTCAGAATTAAATTGATTATATGAATTTTTTTTCAGTACTATCATGTTAGGATTAGTTACAAGTTCGAATTTGATGCAATTTTTTTTTTTTTTTTTTGAGAATTGGTTGGGATGTGTTCCTATCTATTAATAGGGTTTTGTGGTGATGTGGGCGGAGGTTTCTGACAAATACAAATAACCTCTGATTTTTTTTTTCAGATTTGGAGAGCATCTGGAATAACGAGTGAATTACAACTCTGTTGTACTACAATTGGAATGAAAGATCTCGCTGAATTGAAGTGGGTCCTTGAATCTAAGAAATAGTTAGATTTGATAAGTATGAGATATTTATGGGTTAATTTATGAGACATAAACTAACTTTTTGGGCTCAATTATAATAAGTCATAAATTTTAGGAACTAATATGTACTACATTAGCATTCCTAGGTTTTTATGCTCATTAGTGAGTCTTAAACCCAATCTGATTATAATTATTATGGGATATGTGCAAACATACATATAGATACATACATACATATATACATATATACATATATATATTATCTACGTGTCCAAGCATGTAGCTATTAAGAAGCAGCAATTCAAATCACGTCAAATTGGTTGTGAATGTCACATCCGATAAAGCGTGAGAATTGTTAGAAAAATAAAATAACTAAGAAGGTAGAAATCCATGGTTTCTGTCAATCAATCGTATAAAGATTCCTGAATTAATTATCTATATGGATACCATTAGAAGCCAGATATTTGTGCAGCTTCTGGATTGCCATCCCAAACATATTGGAGATTTTACCACAATTCTAATGTACAATCTCTATACTTTTCTTATACTACGCATAAATTAATCAAGCTAATCAATACGTGATAGGAAGTAAAAATTTTAAATTCTGCTACGTTTTGGTCTTTTACTTTCTAACAAAACCCCGCAATCATACTTGCTGAGAAAATAGCTAAGAGGTCTTTTTGATAACTACTCCAGCCTCTCTTTTACTAGAACTACTATTTGGGCTAAGAGGGCTAAAAGAGTTTGGTGATCTTTCTGAATTAAGTGAGTCAGCTTTTGAAAGGGATTTTCTTGGGAGTCTATTCAAAGTGTGCTTCGGCATTTTATTTTCTTATTTTATGTTAGAACCAACAAAATTCAAATACAAGAAATTCAAATGAAAGGCACTAGGATAAGATAGTAGAGGCAATGGATTTGAAATTGAAAACCTAGAGCTGCTTCATGATTAGGGATGATGAAATTTGGAATTTGGACATAAAATGTCCTAAATTACTGCATGAAAATTGAAGAAAATTTCATATCTTTGGAGAAAGTCTCCAAAGAAAAGGCTAATGGGTTCAATAAATGAAAAATTTTATTTCTGACAAACAAAGTTTATATTTTATTGGCTCAAAATTAAGCAAAAATTCAAACTTTTATGCACTGAATCTACCAATGCATACTAAAAGATAAGAAGGTTTTTTGTCCCTTCTTTGTGTATATGTGTAGTGGAGTGATAAGCTCATAAATGTAGTATGTTTCATGTGTTGTTTACCTCCATTTTCATGTAATATGAGAATTAATTGAGTTAATTATGAGTTTAAATGTTTTATTTTTAGTTCGTGTAGGTCTTGAGTGAAAAAGGGGCCAAAAAGATTAAAAAGTTGGAGAAAAATCAAAAGGTTACAAAACGTGCACCGGTGAGGAGCAAATTTGGATACTGCTTGGTATTTTGGTCATAACTTTCTTGTCTAAACTCCAATTAAGGTGACTCAAAATATTTTGGAAAGGTAAGACGGAGTTCATGTTTTGAGGTTTTCCAAATTCCAACAGCATCAAGTTCAAAATCGAGGTGGAAATTGAAGCTGACAGTCTGCCATTTGCACAACTCTTGTGCGTAAGAAAAATCCTGTGCATGCGCGCAGACCGAGAAGAGGGAGTTGTTGCTACTGGAATTTGCGCACATGTGCAACCTGCACATGTGTGCACGCTGAGCTGCAGTTTATGTGAAATACTTGTTTTAGAAGTTTTCTTCATCCAGTTGGACTCCTTATCAAAAGTTAACGTATTTTTATCATCTTAGTGGTCTACATCCCTAATGTAACCCCAATAAATACCCTATAAAGAGTGGAGTTGAATATAACATAGCAGCTATTCGTTAGATTATGTTTAGAATAGAAAAAAAATTCTTGGTCAAGACTTCAAGCATATCAACTTCTTGTTGCAAACTACACTATTGTATTTGATTTCATGATATAAATTCAATTTGATTCTATTTTTTTTTTCAATTTCATAGTTTTATTTTAATCTTGCTACGTTTGTTTTCTAGTTCATTAATTTAACTTTGCTTCCGGTGAATTTTATTGCTTTCTCTAGATTTACTTTTTTGCTTCCACTAGAATTTTTACTTGTTTTTTATAATTGTTTTTAGTTTCCTAGTAGTTCAACTTGATCTAGTCAGGATAGAACAAAACTCTTGCAATTGATTTGTCTAACTGGTTTGTAGGTTTATAAACCCTAATAATTGATAAATAGTCCTCATGGGAATAATCGTTACTCACCCAATCTACAAAAGCACCTTGTATTCTTACGAGTGTGTGTAGGTATTTATTAGGGTTAATAAGGCTTAATTATTACTGTTTGTAAATTGAATTACCCAAACAATATTACATCAAACAAGTTTTTGGTGCCCGTTATTATTGGCGCAATATTAGGTTTAGCAAGCCTTATTAGATTAGACTTTTTATTTCTTTTTCATTATTTACAAGAGCTTTTTGTTTTGCTTTGATATTCGAACATTGGTTTCTTTAATTGTAGTTTATGGTCAATATTTATTCTTCCAAATTTCCACTATATCCTGGTAATTTGGAGATTGATTGGACTCGAACCAAAATGCAATAAGTAAGGAACGAAAAGACTTAAATCAATGAGAGAATATCATGGCAAAATTAGTTTGCAATGTTGGGGATGAAGAAGAGGCAGTGGATAACAATGGTAATGGAGGCAATACTAATCACCGACTCCTTAGAGATTTCGGATTTAACCAACTCACCCTTAGAGTTTTCAAATTTTATGGTTTCATTAGGGTTTTCCACTTGCTTAACCTTTTTCAATTCAGCCTTTTCCGTATAATATTTAACAAATGAATTTTTGATGTACAATTGTTCCATACTCACTTGATGAGGAGGTAGTGGTTTAAGGACAATCTTTTGGCCATCTTTAAGAAATGTATACTTATTCAAATAGCTATCATGGTTAGTGTGTTTATCAAGTTTCCATGGTCTACCTAACAATATGTGACTCGTTTGCATTGGAACAATATCACTCAAAATTTCATCCTTATATTTTCCAATAGCTAGTGAAACTAATGCTTGTTTAGTTACTTTGACTTAATCACATTCATATTTAGCCATTGTAATTTATATGGATGTGGATGTTTTTGACAAGGAAAACTCAATTTGTCAACTATTGTCTTATTAACAACATTAACACAACTACTACCATCTACAATCAAACTACTTGCACGACCTTGAACAACATATTTTGTAATGAAAATATTCTCATGTTGTACCTCATTTTGGTCATCCTTGGTCTGATTGTGAAGTGCCCACAATATCACCACGGTGATATCTAAGAAAAATCCTCTTTCTCCTTATCATCATTACTAGGGCCCTCCAATGCTGGCATGTAGTCATCTTCGTCTTCATTTCCTTCACTTACCACTTCATTTCCTTGCATGAAGAGTGCATGCTTGTTAGGACAATCATTTGCATGGTGATCTATGCCTAAACATCGATAACACTTAATATCACGAGTGCGTTTCGAAGTGTTAGAAGATGAACCTTTAACTAAAGAATCCATGGGATGTTTATAAGGTCTATGTTCAGATTTATTAGTTTAGGGTTATCTAATTGGGATTAGGACGTGAAGGATTATTAGACCAATTTCTACGCCAATTAGAACTAGACTCATCCCTACATTTACCTCTATTTTTAAGTTGCCTTTCCACTTTAATTGCTTTTTTGACTATGTCTTGCAATTTAATCATGCAACTCTACAATGTTGGAAATTTCTCTACTAAGTCCACACAAGAATCAAGCTACAGTGGCTTCGCGATATTCAACCACATTAGCTCTCATTGGACATCTTTGAAGCTCCCTATGATACTCTTACCTTGCCTTAAAGTTTGCAATGTTTGATGCAAATCACAATGATATGTAGAAGGTACAAATCTTTTGCTTAAATGCAGCTTTTAAGGATGTACAATCATTAATTGGTGGCTCTTCACACCTAATTCTACTGGTTTTAAATTGATCCCACCACTCTAAAGCATAATCACTAAATGTAGCTGTGGCTAATTGTACTTTCTTTCTTTCAAAGTAGTTATGATAGTAAAAAGTAACCTCTACCTCTTCTTTTTCCAATTGATATAAACATTAGGATCAAGATTACCTTAAAAGCAAGGATAGTCAATTAAATGTTATAAGTATCATTGTCAACCTTACGACCATCTCACATATGTCGGCGATTCCTTGACCTTACACCTACATCATTCCATTCGTCCCCAGATTCATACTCATTGGAATCGTAATTAAGGTATGTACCTTAACGAGCTTGTCTTGTCGTCCGAACATAAGGCTCAACTCGGCCAGCTTGTTGAAGTGGTTTATTCCGTCCTTTAGTTAAGTCTCGAGAGAGCATTGAATACATTCAAGAGACATTGCCATTTCGACAACATGAGATTCCAAGACATTAACCCTTGAACTTTCTTCTTCTTGAGACATTTTAAATCTGCAAAATAAACCAAAACAAACACAAGGAATTTCAAGAATTAGGGTTAATAAAACTAAAGAAGGACATCACGACACTCCTTCAGTGCTTATGCTCAAATTTAAAGATGTTACACAATTTCAACTCATGTTTCAGTTAAATTCAAGGCTTCTACCCTCAAATGAACTCGCCACTCCTGCCTTTTTCCTCTCGTATAAATTATCCTTCAAAGTCTTTCGCCGACTTGACAAGTACGCACCAAGAATGACATAATTACCAACACTTTATAACACAATTAGTAATTATAGACTAAGGAAGCAAGAAAACAACAAAGCAATGGCGGATCGATTAATCAAAGAACACACACAAAGCACTGTAGAAAGTCAAACAATAAGATGGTCAAAACAAATTAGGGTTTCAGGCAAGAAAGAATTAACTCGAGGGAATTAGGGGTATTATGGGAATTTCAAAATTATTTTTTTAAATGATTTGAGAGCAAATTATGGGAAAAACAAACTGAAAGAGGAATCTTTTATACTAAACCCAAGAGCAAGAATGAGACAATTACTACAAAATCCTAGTAGGAAAAGGATTTACAACAATTCTTGGATGAGATAGGATTATTGCACGAATTCCAAGTTGGAAAAAGCACTAACCATGATTCAATTGAGCAATTTAATCCAACTAAGAATAAGATTCAAATTGTGCAAGTATGAAAGAATAAGGAATGACAACAAATTTGGAATTCACAATAACCATGCAAACCCTAATTCTTAGGGTTCCAGGAAAATTGGTTTTTCCCTTCGCTTTCTTTTTTTTAACAGACTACTACACAAATTTCCATCAACAAAATATCACCAAAACTTTACAAAAACAGTTACAAAATTCTAAGCACAAGAAAAACCCAGAACACTAAACGGCTACGATTTTTTTTAAAACTCAATTTTTTTTCATGGGTTTTTTTTTTTCCAGCAGGTTATGCATGAATTCAACAATTAATCAAGAGCACGAGATGACAAGAACTTACACAAAACAACCAAAAACTAGAAGAACAAGAAAATTTGAGAAAATCCTAATTGGCTAGGGTTTTTGGTGGTCTGATTTTTTTTATCAAGAATTCGAACAACCAAAAAAGTAAAACAATTAGGATATAATCTTAGTGGATTTATGAGAACAATAGAAAAAAAAATGCATTTTAGGGAACCCAAAGCTCTGATGCCTCTTTGATACAAACCCCGCTGTTGAACTGGTAAGGCTCGAATTTGAATTGCGAAACCAAGATCGCCCTGATACATAACTTTCACAAAAATTCATGGAAAATAATACCTTGGGCAACCCTAGGAGGAGATCCAGCCAAGATGGAACAACAAAGAATAGGAAAATTAGCAACAAAGAAACGAATAACACAAGTTTCAACATGAGGGATTTAAACTTTTATTAAGAAATTAAAATTTTAAAGATATCTGTTCTCGAATGTATAAGATATCGATTTGTTGCCTATAACGAGACAAGAACCAATAGTATTCTTGGTTGGTAATCACAAGAATTATTCTCACAATACTAGAAGTCTTTGGAAGAGAATTTGGGAGAATTTCCTCACAAAATATTATTGAATAATCTGAGTGTTAGGTTTCAGCCATAAGTGTAACACCCCGGCCTTGGGTTGGCCCAACAACAAATAAAGGTTTTGAACAGAAACAACATGTTCAAAATTATTAAGCCAATTTGTTACTAGTTCATGACCATGGATGTTATATTCACATACACTACTTTATTCCCAACTGATGTGGAACAAACGGGTCATCACATACAACTCTCCTTAAGGCCTTGCATTCTTGCAAGGCTTACACCAAACCATACTAGTTGTGCAGGATTCTAGAGGTAGCTCGTATGAGTCCTAGAAGTGGCTCCCGTCCTTAGATGGACGTAGCTCTTGGTCCTGCACAATAGTTAGTTCTTGTACTCCATTGCATAGTCACAACCCAATACCACTAGACCAGTCTCACCTCGTGTAGAGAACACACGGGATTCGCTCTAATGCCAACTATAAAACTTCAAGCCTAATCTAGCCCAACAACTTTTGAATGGAAACAACGGGTTCAAAATCTAAGTGAAGTTGTTAGTAGCCCAAGACTCTTGATGTTATATTCACATGCACTACTTTATTCCAAGCTGATGTGGGACAAATGGGTTGGGTCATCACAATAAGCCCTTATTTAAGTGTGAAAAATTCAGCCATAACTCCTAAAAACTAGGACATCAACTAGCCAAATCCAACAAGACTTGGATTTTCACAAAAGACCTAAACCTCGGCTGAAATGACTAATTTGTCCAAGTTAAGAAAAAGAAATAAAACAATATGCTTAGAAATAAGTCTTGAACCTAAATTCTAGGCCAAGAATTAGTATGGCCGATTATAGGGCTTGGCTGAAATTAGGGTTTTTTCGAACCCTTTTGGAAGCTCTTCAATTCCTGGGCTTGAAACTTTTTGGAACTTTGAAGAATTGGACTTTATCTATTAATGAATTGAGAATAGTCCAATCCAACTTGATCAGAACACCACGAATATGCTCCAATCTAGGCAAGCTTGCTCCCGTTTTCATCTCCTTAACTCAATACATGCTTAGCATATCTAGACTCGTATCAATCCATGTGACGTTTTCTTCTCCAACTCGTCATGACTTCTAGCTGTTTACTTTCTTTTACTTGTTTTTATGTATTAGTTTTGTGTTAGGGGTTGATGTAGCCCAACTACATAATTCATGTGTTCTTACATTGAATAAAGATTCACTCATTTCATGTCAATTATTCATAACAATATATGTTGTTATTTTTAATGCTTTTCTTTATATGAATTGATACTCGATCATGTCTAGAAATTGATATTTGAATATTAGTCAAAAATAATACATGCCATTATTTGTATATGTTCATAAAAGGAATTTGGTCACAGATGAATTGCGTAGTCCGTTTAGTATCCTTGAAAGAGCACTAACAGCCCGAGATTCCAAAGATCCTAATGTTCTAATTCTATTTGCCTAGATAATTCTAAAAAGAGTTCTTCAAAAGAAAATCTAATTGGAATAATTATTAGCTTTTTAAAGTTTAATACAAATTAGGGGACTTTGCCATATTATGTGCCTTTAGATTAATTCTTGTTTGATCTGAGTCTAATGGTTATGTTAGATAGGTGATAGTCAATTTCCTAACATCCTTAATTCTTATTCTTTTGCCTTTGTTCATGCTTTAATTTATTTAATTGCTTAATTTTAGTTTAGTTTAGTTAGTTAATTTTCTCCTTCTTTTGATTGCTCATATAACGTCTATAGTTGAGCTGTGATTATTTGCGATTCATTCATTCTTCTTGATGGGAAACGATACTCTTCTCAGAACAGTTTATTACTTATTTGACTAATACACTTGCTAGTATGGTTAGCAAGCATGGATAAAGGAGGTAAGGAAAGAAGAAGGGATATGGGACGAATTTCATATGCAAAAAATGGAGAAGAATAGGTCAAAATCTTGAGTTCATTTTCGTAAACCTAGACATGGATCCATATGGGCATACGGTGCATCATTATTTCTAGGATTAATTGCAATTTTCACCCTTAAAGTATCATTGCGTTCGCTGCCTATACTATCAATTATAGCATTCAAGTATCTTTATGTTAATTTTGTTGAACATTGCTCAAACTGATATCTTAAAACTTAGTGACTTTTAATATTTTTTTTAATGTAAAGACTTTACAGCAATAGATAAAACATAGTGATTTAGTGAATAATTTAGTAAACAAATATAAATTATAGGTATAGGTATTAGGTATTAATATGTTTTCATTCAAAAGTAGTTAGACATTTTTGTTTATTTTCAAATAATTTAAACAATGTATTATAAATTGACAGTATAAGGTAATAAAATGCTAATTGATACTTTAGGGTCGAAGTACAAATTAATAATATTTAGAGGTACATACTGCAATTATCCCTTATTTCTATGCCTTGTGATTATAATTTGTTTATGATGAATCTACGAACCGTGATGTACGTTTCACTATGCAATTTGAGCTAACTATTGTATTGGCCTCGAATCCAGAGGATTAGATATTCTCTTTGTAGGGCCTATTATTTATATTTTAACTCAATGTGCAAGATAACACATACTTAATAAGGGCTAATTCCACTTACCCCTTGTAGTTTAGCCAATTCTCCACAAGATTTTCATATGTTATAAAAACATTCAAATAACCCTGTAGCTTAGGCTTAACTATCTAGCGAATGGAAAATATCTCCCTTAACAGAGGGTGACTGGGATGCGCGTCAAGTGCGTTTGGTCATGAATTTTTCAAAATCCTAACTTTTTCCTTCAAATATTACACTTTTAATTTACTAAAGCTCTTAGGTAAAATCAAATTTCATAACAATTTTGGTCCAATATTTCAGAAAAGAAAATTAAGGGATTGAGCGATGGGGTAGAGAGAGGGGTTGGGTGACAGGGACGAGGGTGGGGACATGGGCTGGGAACAAGGGGTTGGATTTTAAGGAGTCGGTGGCAGGGCTATGGGCAAGGAAGGGATTTAAGGGGACTAAGAGGAGGAGAAAAATGTGGTGGGAAAGAATGGAGAGGGTGGAGGTGGTGGAGGGAAGAGGGAAAGGATATCAGGGGCTCCAAACAAGAGAGAAAGGTGTCAGGTTGCAGGAGAGAGAAGAATGGGAAAGGTAGCGGGGCCTAGGGATGAGGGCAGGGTAGTAGGGAAGAATGAAAGGTGCGGCTGGTGATAGGAAAGAAGGAAGGGGCAACAAGTGGTACAAAAGAGAGGGAGGATATCTAGCAAGGGCTAGGGAAGAAGCAGGGATAAGGAGGTGGTAAGTGTCATGGAAAAAGAGAGAAGGTTGATGGAGGAAGGGGTTTCAATTTTTGTTTTTTAAATCTATTTTTTCACTTTTTTAAGTTTTTATTTTTTTACTTTATTACTCTATAAAATCAATTTTTATTCTTTTTTACTCTTTCTTTCTTGAATATTTTTCCTTTTTCATTAGTTTTTCTTCTTATTTTTCTTATTTTTACATTTTAATTCCCTCAAATTGTATTTTTTTTGTTTATATTCTTTTTTTTTTAAAAAAAAAAATCATTCTCTCAAAAATAATTTTTCTTTTGATGTTTCATTTTTTTTAAAGAATAAATTAGTATTCAAAATAGAAAAAGGACATGTAGGAAAATTGTAGGAATCATTAGTAGGAGGTATATTTTTCCACTAATGACGATACCATAAATGGTAAATACTTAGATAGATCCGGTTTTTGAACCCACTTGTAGATCCTGTGGTGTGGATTAAACCTTAGAGAATCTATGACATCAGCTGATGTAAGCAAGATTCTTTAACCTTTAATCCTGACCACAGGATCTACAGGTGGGATCAAAGAACAAGTCTACCTAAGTATTTTCCTACCATAAGTATTGAGATTTTCCGTCCGTCGAACATTTCAATCACAAGTATAGGGGATGTTTGTATGTTTTTGACTCACAATGATGTAATGTAAAAAATGGCCAAATCATAAGGGTTGTAAGTGAAATTTGTCTACTTATAACAAATAGTTTCACTAGTGCTTTTATGCAAGATTTTTATATGGACTCAATTAATAGTCTCACTTATGGATTTTTTGGTCTAAATAAGAACCATATAAGTGAAATAATGCATACTAATATAAGAAAAGTGATATTTTGGCTCTTGTGGGGCTATAAATCTAGCCCATGCAAAAATTTCATTCTTTTCAAATATATGTTTACATCATTCAGAAAATTATTGAACTTCAAAATTTAAATTACCGTCCAAATTTTATTTATTTTTAAATTTAGTCTTGCCATCCAAATTTGATTTATTTTTAAATTTAGTCTTACCATCCAAATTTGATTTATTTTTAAATTTAGTCTTTAATAGTTCTTGTGACTATTGTCTTCAAAAATTGGGGCAAAAAAAAAAAACCTTATCAAAACGTAAGAGAAATAACTTAAATGAGTACTGATTGAATGCCCTTATTTTAAATATTTAATCATAATATTTACTAAGAAAAGTCACTTTATATGATTAAAATTTAAATAATTTAAATAAAGAGATAAAAATTATGGAAGCTAGAAAAAGAGAAAAATCATCAAAATAATCCTTCCTTCAACGTTTTATTAACAAGTGTAAAGTTACTCAACTTATTTTTAGCCAATTAAGTCTTCTAACTTTTTATTTGTAAGCTAATTTGCTCCATGCTTGACTGACCACTCAAAAAAATAAATTTTCACATCTATGACCAGTCCAATGATGGGTCTATTGGGAATATATATTTGATAGATCTTTGAAAATACAAAAAGCTGGACAATAAGACCAGCAGATGCAACAAGAACTATATCCAACAAGGAACATCACTCTCAAAAAAATCCAACAAACGAAGTATACTAGCCAATGAACGTTTCAAGTGAATAATGTGATTTATCCTATTCTTAGAGACGCACCCTCTTATGGCTTCTATTTGTGGACATAAGAGTATATGAAGGAGCAACTATGAATCAAATTTTGATGCATCTTTAATGAAATAAGTGTCTATTTAGAGCAAATTTCCAATTTTCTTGTTTTTCAAGAATAGTGCACATTTTTCACAAAATTCGCTTTTGCATAAAGTTTTGTTCTAGATCATTTTCGAAAAAGAGAGGGAAACATTATTTGATAAGACTTATTAGTTGTATATAGAGATGATTATACATCTGATTTTTTGGAGTTTAGCTTGTAACATGAAATTTAGAGTCATATATTAGTTCCTTTCTGTGTTAGTTTGGCTGGGGAATTATCTAGGCCTTCTTTGGTTATTTTAACCTAAATGCCTACCCTTTTATTAAAATTTTCCCTAATGTCTCCTTTGAGCCTTGAAAGCCTTATTTTCTCTGACTATTGCTATAATTTAACCTTGTATCTATTTATTTATTTATTTATATCCTATTTTTCTTATCCCGTCACCTGTTGACACATTCAAGTTTTCTCACATGCTTGCTTGTATTAATTTGCAAAGGGAGAACGCAATGAGTGCTGGTTTAGAAAAATGAAAAAAAAAAAGAGAAAAAAGGAAAAAGATAGGTGTTGATGAGTAAAAAAAATTAGCACCAAAGTATAAAATAAAATTCGAGTCCTTATAGTCCAAATCCTCCCATACTATAGCAAATTGAGCGCGTGTACCCGCGTTTTAGGAAACCTACAACCAAATACAAGAGCGGCAGGGGCTATGTCCCCCAGGGGAAGCTCTGACGCTCAAGTCAGAATTGGTGATAGGGCGAGAATTGAGAGTGAAATGAGAGCCAGAATTAGTAAAGTGTGGAGTTGAGAGAATGTAGTATTGACCTGCTTATTTTACCTTCCAAATTACTATTTATATTCTTCTAGGATGGGTTTGATTGGTTCATGGGCTTGGAAATATTTATTAGGCCCATGAATGTCTTGACAACTTTGACAGACTGGCCACGTGTCTGTGAACTATTTGATAATATTTTTAGGCATTATCACTTACCCTCCACTCTCAAGATGAATTTGTACAGGTTGAGAGTAGTACGATGATCTTTTACTTGCGTCTTGAATGGAGCCGAAAAAATAATTTTTTAGCCGGAGTTAATAAAGGTTTGACCGGAGTCAATACGATTTTGGTCGGAACCAAAAATTCAAAATTTTGAATTTTATTCTTGGGGCGGAAGATTGACCCCTAACTCCTTTAGTGCTTGCACTCCTCCTCCATAGCCGCAAAATCAATTGAGTAGTGGTACTCCTTTGCTCATTTTTGAGCTTTTGTGATACTTGTACTTAGTATTTCAAAATAATAATTTTTATTCAAAATTCCACCTTTACTTCAACACCCAACACTCAACCCTCAACCCTCAACCTTCCACCCTACGCCAAAACCCAACATTCAACCCTCAACCCTCCACCCTTACGCCAAAACCCAACACTCAGCCCTCATCCCCCCATCCTTACTCCAAAAGCCCAATACTCAACCCTCAACCCCCCACCCTTACGCCAACAGCCAACACTCAACCGTCAACCCCCCATCCTTATGCCAAAAACCCAACACTCAACCCTCAACCCATCACTCAAAACTCAATACTCCACCCTCAACCCTCCACCCTTAATTCCCTACAACCAAACTTCAACACTTTACTCTTACTCATCAAACCCAAAACCCAAACCTACATACAAGATTTCAATATTGTCTTGCATTTTCCCAAAGGCTTGGATCAAGTAAGTACACTTTGCAGGATATGATAAGAGACTTCCTTTTAATTTCTCTCTCTTCATTTTGTATCTTGGGCATTTTATCAAACACCTATTATGCACTTGCTTGAACATTCATATTAACCACTACTCTTTATGCATTTGATTCTCAAACTTCAAAGTAAGAATAAATATAGTATCCATATCTTAGATTATTAGCTTGATAAGGATTTCTTTGACTTGGGATATGGGCATAGAAAGAATGAAGCAGAGATGTAATAATGGGAGAAGTAAAGAAGAAAAGAAAGAAGAAAAATGAGAGGATGAGAGGAGAAGAAAAGAAAAGATGAAAATGAAAGTGAAAGATACAAACGAAGGTTTGGTCCGAGTTGGGGTTGCCATGCTTGCTGCTGGACAAGAGTCAATCGACACTATTGCTGCAGCTCAAGAAATATTTGTTGAGGCTAAGATTGTTGAATCTAAACACCAGGGTTTTGCGACTACTGGAGTAGAGGAAACCGAGGCAGCAGCTGCTCTTGGGTTCGCTGGTGCTGCTGCTCTAAAATACAACCTCGTCGGTGGAGTTGCTGCCCAAGATCTTGTTGTCACCAGTGCGGCTGCTCAACTGGATGCCAGCTTCAAAGACGCTGCTGCTCGAGGAGGTGCCGAAGTGACTGCCGCTGCTGGTCATTCGCCCTTAGCAGTTGACACGACTATTGATAAGGATGAAAGTCCACATCACGATGTTGTTGCCATAGGTAAAAATAGTGCAGCAACTGCTTGTAGGGATGAAGAAAGGATGGCAGTTTCTGCTCAAGCGTCTGCTGAAGCTTCTGTAGCTCCAAAGGTTGACGACGACGATGCGACAATTCTCTTATCACACTGTAGCAACCCCAAGTAGTCCTCTGCTGCTATTGGGTCTAAAATTAAGCCTTTTGTTGCTGCTATTATGGGGAAAAATAGAACAGCAATAGTCTGAGTAGAGAGACTAGACTCGACCACTAAACGAGGTGCTACTTCAGCCACCAAAATCGCTGAAACCAGTCATGCTACAGCTACAATACAATTTTGCGGAGAAAAAAGGCAGTAGCTATTGCGGAGCAGCCCCAAAAAACAAGAACCGGAATTGACCCCATTATGACTCCTCGACTCTCCATGAATTCTAGCAACGGAAGTGTTAATGCCAATGCTGAAATCCCATGTAACAAAAAGGGATGCAATGTGGCTGCTACATCTTGTTCTACAATGGAGGGGAAGAATACATCATCGAAAGAACTTGAAGTGTGCACAATTGTAGCTTTACCTGCACAAATAAAAGATAAGTAGGCAAAGGTATAAATGGCAAGAAAAAATTGTCTCATGGTAATAACCAATTTTATTTAATTGATTCTAACACCACGGACATAGTTGATGATGATGATGAGCTTAATTGTGCCCGGGGGTGTGACATTGATGATTTAGAGAAAATGCCAAGGTTATCACAAGATAAGGGGACAAATAGTATCCAAAATTTGGGTGGTGCTATTGTTGACAACTTAAATTCTCATGGGGTTGCCAATGATGTTGAGCATAATTGATTGTGCACAAGAAAGGGATGTTGACAAGTCATGCAACACTATTAATATGATTGATAGTCTGAATGAGGCGGAGGATATTCTTGAACATGTATTTGGTGAGTTGCATGAAATCCCAAGTAAGGTAGTTCGCCCATTGCGTGAACCTTTTGACCTGGATTCGCTTAAGATAACCTTGATATGAGACCAAAACCAAGAAAATTTTGGCAAAGTATGTTTGCGGGTAGACCCTTGATTGGTGGCGCTTCCTCTTCCAAGGTGAGGGTGAATATGAGTAGAACTACCGTTGCACCTACAATTGTGTCACCAGGACTCCCACAAGTGCATCGGACTAGAGGGCAACACCTTGAACGGAAAAACTCTAATGAAGAGGATTTACCTCAACATGAGCATGAGCCTTCTAATCAAGAGGTTGTGGTTCCTTTTCCATCCAATTGGAAAAAGATCAAAGGTTCTCTCACAATGAAGAAAAAAAGAAAGTTAAGGGTGATATTAATGACCCTTTCACATATGTGTACTCTCAATTGTCTCGTTCGCTTGTCGATTTGAAGTTGATTAGGAAATGGATGGAGAAATATCACATTCCTAATTTTTACAAGGTGAAAGTTCCTCTTCTCGACTATAGACCATGCATAAACTCTTCCAGATATGTGTCTGTATATTTGGCGCAACTAGAAGAGGCATTGAGATTCCCATTGTCGTTATTCTTTCACAAGGTGTTGGAGCATTACCAAGTGGGGCTTGGACAATTACATGCCAAATCCATCCGCCACATCAATGCATATTTGATCACTTGTGCCACTCTTGGTGTAAAACCTTCAATTGGCACCTTTAAAAAGTTGTTTCGACTTGTACCAAGTGGAGTGGAGTACACCTTTAGTTGGCGGTCTAACAAAAAATTGGCCGAAGAAGCTCACCCCAAGCTAGTTGATTGGAGAAGTCATTACTTTTTCATCCGACGGTTGCCCGAATGGAATTTCCCCACTTGGAGCTATAATTTAAAGGTTTCTACAAAAAGATCAACAAGCTTTCTCCTCTTAGCGGGAGCGAGAGCGGGAATCTTGCTATGCTTATGGAGGCTGAACCACTTGCTTAGCAAAAAGTGGTTGATGAACAAGTGTTGGTATCGGCGGGGTTGAGCCCGGCCAATCTTGATCCTCTTGTCCCTCTAGGTTTCCATGCATATGCATTTTACTTAGTATTTTTTGCACAAAAATTTTTCTAATCTTCCTTTTGTGTTAATATTCAACTTGACCTTAATTTGTCATTCTTGATCTTGTAGTGGATGCTTTGAAGGATACCATTTGTGAACGCATTTTGAAGAGGTGACAAGAAAGGCATGATGGTTCATCTCAAGTTCCCAAGAAATCTACCATTGGGATCTTGGGGACAAAGAGGCCGGCACAAAAACTCTTGCGCTATCTTCTCCTAAGAAGAAGACAATGCCTTCCAAAGACGATACTCCGACACCATTGGCTCAAGTAGAGACTTCTACTCAAGAAACTTCAACTCCACTAAGTCTTGATTCAAATCCGTCCCAAGAGCAAGTTCCCCCATGGGTTGAGGTCTCTAATTCTTCCCGCATGATCTATATTCCTTCTTGGGAGGTTTATGAGGATTCCTCTTTGGAAGAATTGAGCCGCCCATTGGTAGAAGCAATAGCATTGCCCAAGTCGCGAAAGAATAGAGCTGGCAAATCCATGAGCTCTATTTGTGTCGCCGATGCCGACGCCATGTTCAAACATATTGCTTAAGTAAATTGCTCCTTCTTCTTTTCATAAAATGACTAAGTATTTTTATTACACTTATGGATAACATTGTTCTCTCCTCATGATTTTTAGATTGGCGATCTTTACTACCACTTGAACAAAGCTCAAGAATACCATCTTTCTCAGAATTCGGCTTTGGAAGTTAAGCTTAGAAAGTCTGAAGAAGCGAAAGAAAAACACTTCCAAGCTATGTGTGTTGCATCTAAACACAATCAAGAGAACCTCCAAGAGATCGCCAAATTGAAGAAACTCGAGTGAGAACCAAGAGCTTGGAGCCTCTCATAAAAATGAAGTTAATGAGATTCAAGCATCTCATAAGAGCGAGGTAAAGAAGCTTTGCGTGTTGCACGAGGAGCTTAAATTAATGGAAAAGAAGAGTAGAGATTCCGCCATCTTGGAGTTCCTTGATTCTCAAGACTACAAGGATCGCATGGAAAAGGATTTTGTAGACTATCACGCTAGTCCCGAATTTGAGGATTTGGTAGAAGACCGTAGCTTGGGGTATTTCGACGAGGGTTATGATCGAGCCCTGTCTTATGTGAAGAAGAAGTATCCAAGCTTGGATATTGAATACTTGCTTCAAGGCCGTGTTCCTTCTACTCCTCTTCACCCTAGCTCTTCGAGTGTTTCCCCTAAGGATGGAGCAACTTAGTTTAGCCTTTTGCTTAGTTATTTTACCTTTTTTAAGACTAGAGCTCGGGTCTCTTATGTGTACGGGCTCCATCTCCGGCTAGTATATGTTATTTGTTTTCCTTATCCTATACTTACTTTCTTGAGTTTGTTGCTTGGCTTTGAGTTGGGGCCTTCCTTTGTACCAACTCCACCTAAGTTATGCCTTTCCTTTGCTTATATGATATCGCGGCTTTCCTTTGAAAGTTTGTGTTTTTAATTTTCTTCACGCATTTCCACATATGCCTTTGCCCCCCTTAGACTCTTGAATATTTTTTCAAGTGACTAAGATTGTGAGGTTGATCTTTTCATCGCTATACTTGCGCAAAAGAGTTTTTTGCCCCCGAAGGGTAAACCATGGCTCTTACGCCGAATCAAAATGACTATAAGCGTACTTCTTTTATGAAGACTTTATCATCGCCCTTGGAAGAACTATAGTGGCATACTTGACCAAGGAACTATGTCTTCAAAGAGAAGTTTATTTTCATCCCCGGAAGGGTCATCCTAGGCACAAATCTCCCAAGTAAAACCTTAGTATTGTTATTAAGGTTTCCTTAGGCGTAAATCTCCTACGAAAAATTTACTCTAGTCCTCCGAAGGAGTATGGTTGCTCTTTCGAGCATACTTAACCAAGGAACTACTTCTCCAAGGATAAGCTTAATTTCGTCCCCAGAGGGATTGTCCTAGGCACAAATCTCCTAAGTAAAACTTTAGTGTTGATACTAAGGTTACCTTAGGCACAAATCTCCTAGGAAAATTTTTCTTCTTGCCTCTGCAAAGGCTATGGTCGCTCTTTTGAGCCTACTTAACCAAGGAACTACTTTTCCAAAGAGGATTTGGACTATAAGGACTCGAATTTATTTTACACTTTGGTGCTAATTTTTTTTACGCATCAACATTTGGCTCCGTCTGTGGGAACCACGTGGTCGTGGGTTCGATTCCCACAGATGGAGCCAAATGTTGATGCGTAAAAAAAATTAGCACCAAAGTGTGAAATAAAATTCGTGTCCTTATAGTCTAAATCCTCTAGTGCTATGGCAAATTGCGCGCGTGTACCCACGTTTTAGGGGACATAGCCTCGACTCTCAAGTCAGAATTGGTGAGCTAGGTAGTGAGAATTGAGAGTGAAATGAGGGCCAGAATTAGTAAAGTGTGGAGTTGAGAGAATGTAGTATTGACCTCCTTATTTTACCTTCCAAATTACTATTTATACTCTTCTCGGATGGGCTTGATTGGTTCATGGGCTTGGAAATATTTATTAGGCCCATGAATGTCTTGACAGCTTTGACAGACTGGCCACGTGTCCGTGAATTATTTGATAATATTTTTAGACATCATCAATATGTGTTTGTTGCTTGTCTGTAATAAAGGGTACAAAGGGGAGAACTTTATGTCAATTGGTGCCCGTTTGCTTAAAAAGTTATAAATTACACTCCATGTCATGATTTATTTGAGGTGGTTGTTGGTATTCTATGCGTTTTTACTTGTGGGATTTGTATGCCATTATTAACTTATTTTGTTTAAGGTGATTTTTAAGTCAGTATTTTCCATATTATCTTACCTAATCATCCAAGCCTACATTACAAGATTAATAAAGCGTAAATGATTTCCCTTTAGTCCAAGTCTAGTTTTTCCTGGCAAGAGATAGGATAAAAGTATGTCGAATAAGTGGAGTGTTCCTTGCTAAGATCTTATATTTGTATAGACTGATCTATATGAACTTGATGTTGCATTACTGAATTATTTTCGTAATAAAAACCTATGTCTATATGGATTCTAATAAGAAGTTTACGTACTCTTATTTGTAACTATTGACTGAATCTTACAATTGTATGGATCGATGTAGTTAGGGCGAAGAAAGACTGTTCCCACAAGGACTATGCAAGCAAGTACCAAGAATGCTCGACCATACTGTACTTGGACAAACAAAAGATGATTGAATGAAAATTTTGTAAAATATTTCAACAGTAGCAAAATACTAACTATGAATTACCAATTAATTACAACTACTAACAAATAAGAATCCTATCAAATTAATAGGTGGATTAAGTATTGGGATGAGTAAATTGCTGGGATTCCTCAAATTAATTTGTCAATCAATTAAATTACACATCTTCAGAAATTCAATTCCCACTATAGCCTAATTCTAATCCCTCGTGACACTTAAACTCTCAACTCAACTAGACTGAGGATGGAGCCTTACTTTTCATGAATCTAATCAAACTGTATTTTTCACATACAATTACTAAGAACCAATCGGGCATTACAATATGGTATGATCTAAAAATAACCCTAATATAATAATTAGCAGTAATATATGATGAGCGATCAACTCCCATTCTCTCCCTGATCATTCTAACTTGTTTATAATTAGCTCCTTTCTTAAGTTGCCATTCAAAATTAATTATTACCCAAGAAGTGTAATTCTTCCATTTAGTCATACAATTTCTCTGGTAAAATGCATCACCCATACCTAACTCTAAGGATTTAGTGCACGCTCATCATAGGAAACATCAAAGAGATCAGTAACTTAGAAAAACCCATATTTAACTATGATTAGGTTTTGAATAAAATATTACTTTTCCAAATAGAAAGTACTAAACCACCAACAATGAGAAGAAAAGAAAACAAGATACCAAACTGAAATTAATCCGAGGTGGAAAATCATAGTTCAATTGAGAATTCACCAAAATCCTATGCTAAAGAAAAATAAGAACGTAAAAAGTAGGGGTGAGCAAGTATTCAGTTAATCGAATTTTTAATTAGTTTCAAATTAAATTCAATTAATAAAATCAATTAATTTTGAATAATTTTGACTTTGGTCAAAAATTGGTTAAATGAATTCATGAATTAGGAGCTCAAAATGAAGAAAGTTTTGTGTCAGGCTGTAGGACACATATGACCGTCTGAGACACTGTTCATCTAGCTTTAGGACGCATATGACCGTCCGAGACACTGATCATGAAGTTGTAGGATGCATGATCGGACGTCTGAACCACCGTCTGAACCCTTAACGGCTAGTTTTCTGACCGTTGGAGCTCAAATTTCAGCACATCTTTCACCTATAAATAGCCCAAGGATATCCAAATGATGTGTGGAACTACTACATTCAATACATTAAACACTTGTAAGAGCTATTTTGGGAGAAATAGGCTAAAATATTGTGGGTTGTATTGGTTTGAGTAGTATAGTTCTCTTGGCTCAACTAGAGAAAATTAGTGTGAGCAAGAGTAGACTAGTGAGTGATCTTCAAGTGTATGAGTGGAGTGATAACAAGTGTACAAAAGTGTGGTTGTAGTGTAAAACCCTTTGGCTCAACTAGAGAAACTTAGTTGGTGCAAGGGTGAGCCTACTTTGTGTACAAGAAAGTTATTGCCTCACCTTCTTTGAAGAGGCACTACTAGTGGATGTACTCCAATTTTGAGAAGGTTGGGAGTTTGGTTTGATATTCTTTATCTCAATCTTTTATTTCTTCTTTAAGCTTTGACTGTTAAATATTTATCTTTGATCATTTGTGCTTAAGTATTCATTTGTTACACAAAGTTTGCATTTTCATTAAGCACTTCAAAAGGTTTGTCTTTTGAGACAACTTAATTCACCCCCTCTTGGGTTGCTTTTGGGTATTCAAAATCCAACACATCCTACCCCTAACACGGTCTCTCCTTCCCCATCTCTCCATAGCCTCGATCCCCCATTTCCACCCTTTAGATCTCCTTAGTTCCCTAGTCCCCTATCCAACTACTATCCTCTCTCCTCCTCCCTACTACTTTCCCAACCCAATCCCCATTTCCCTACTAGTCCCCGCCACCCCAACCTCATGTCCCAACCACCTCATCACTCCAACTCCCTTTCCCACCATTTCTCAGCCCCACTCCAAACCTCAATCTATCCCTTTTCTTACTCAACCCAATCTCTCCCTTCCTTCTTCCACCAAAGCCTAATCTCCCAGAGAATAAGGGCTAAATTGAGATGATATTATGAAGTATTAGATTAGGTAGGATATGGGATTTCAGAAGATGTAATAGAGAAAGAAGGAGAAGGAAGTGAGAAATCGCAGCAACTGGTGAAATTTAGGTAGGTGGCTATATTGGTTGAAAAGAGTAAGAAGAGAAATGGGAAAGAAACCCTAAAATGAATACTTCATCCTGACGGTTACTTTTGTTATGTCATAGACCTTTTATTTTTTTCTGTCATTTTTACCCAAAAGATAACACTTGCATTTTAGTCCAAAGTACGAGGAGATAAAATGTATATTTCTAGACCAAAAGTGGGTAACTCACAGGCAACTATACCACAAGGGAGTTTTGTGTAATTTACTCTAATGCAAATAAGTACATAGCATATAAAACATGTACAAAGTTGAGCACATAGAAGCATAGTATCTAGCATAAGCTCAACATAATAGAAAATGGCAAAGCACAAAGCTAATAAGCCTTATCTATTCATGCACGTCTTATCATCTTTATAGGGATGGGACCCAATAAATCTCACATTCCTACTAAATAGAAAGGAAAACCTGTATCCGAACATAAGGCCTTACCCTATGTACGACACTCTAAGAAAGCGGTGAATTGGATAAAAATAAATGGTATTAATAAAATTAAAAATAAGGAAAAGCAATTAAAACAATTTGCATGCCATAAATCTATTTTTTTAAATCCACTTTCTCATATCTCTTAGCGAGTCAAACCCATGACCAATAGGTCATAAGGAAGCATCTCACCACCTAAACTGCATTTTAGTGTCTAATTAGCATGCCAATTACATAAGTACATATTGCACATAATGCGTATAGCTCTTGGAAGTGCCAAAAGGTACAAAATTATTCTATTTTTGGCTTAAAAACATGAACAAACATATCAATGTACTAATATAAAAGTATAAATAACAATTAAAATACACAAATAATATTATTAGCCTAAAAAAATTTAATTTCTAAAATTAAGCTAATCTATCCTAAAAATGATTAAAAAATTATTGAAAGGAAAAGTTTGTTAATTGAACCAAATCTAGACTTTTAGGGATGTAATTGCTATATCAAGGGGTCAAAATGCTAAAAACAACAAAATTCTAGTGCTAAAATAACAATTGTGCAGAAAAAAGAAATTAATTAGGGACCATCTAAGCTGCCAATTGCTTAATTGAAAGCCAAGGATTAAGCATAGTAAACCCCCTTAAGGTTTGGTGAGTTTTGCACTATAGTCTCTGACATTATTTTTTATTACTTTAATCCTTTCGACACATCACTAATTTGACTATTAAAAAGTCAAAAAAAGACATTGTTACTCCTTAATAGAACATAAAAACCCTATGCACTACAAGAAAACATAAAATTAACCCCCTTAAAATTTATTATATTTTCTAGTTTAGTCCCTAACTCCAATTTTCGTCAATTGACCAACTTTAGTCATTAATAAATATAAAAATATTATAAAAATTATAAAAACATAAAGATGCCTACAAGTACCTGTAGGCTTTTTTTAATACTTGCGATGTGAAAACAAATTTAAATACAAAGATTCCTAACATTGTTGCTGTTTTTTTGGTCTTTTCATTGTATTTTATTTCACGTGAAAGATAATTTTATTTTAAAAGAAAAAATGACATTAGAATATATGTTGACTTTAATTTAAATATATAAGATCCATAATCATCTATTATCTATATAAAATCCATCATTCTCTTTTATTTTTGCTTTTCTCTATGTTATTTCAAATTATTTTCTTTTTCTTTTTTCATTGTTACTATGTTTTTAAACCCATCATTCACTTATCCCTTAGTGACTCAAATTCATGAACAAAGGTTATAGGTGAAGCATTTTACCACCTAAGCTGCACTTTGTTGTCAAATTGTCAACATAATTCCATTATCACTAATAACTCTATTATATAGAGTTATTTTGCCTTCAATTACAATGCAATTGTGGTTATATTAGTCCCATTCGGATTGATTTTATGTGTTTTTGTTCATAATTTGTGTTTATTAGTGAGTTTTGTTACCTTAGAGTAATATTAGGATTTTTGGTAGTAAATTTGCACTAAATTGACACTTAATGATTTCATGTGCATTTTGACTTAGTGATTTTGGTGTATTTTGTAGGGAAACTTGAAGATTTGATGGCAAGTTGAAAGAGTGGAAGCAGCCAAGGGCAAAGAAGTAATTTTACAGAAAGATACCCATCAATGGAAGACCAAGGCTTAGGTTGCTGCTCTCGTTGACCGCGGTCAAAGAATTCATGAAGAAAGCTTATTAATCATGGTCAACACTACTATAACTCTAGATGTCAGTTAACTATGGTCAAGCACATCAAGGCACAATTTTGTTAACTGCGGTCAACAGGTAACTATGAGGAATCAGTGATTAACTGCCGTCAATGAAATTATATAGGAGAAATATTGACTGTGGTTAATAAGTCAACTACCACTTTGATTCATATTTTTTTAAATACTCTAGAAGACTCTACCAAAAACACACAGTAATTGGTATAGGTGGATAGAATAGTGCAGCTACTAGTTTAGTCTTACAATTCGTACTTTTTACCTTCTTCTTAAACTCTAATTTTAGTCTCAATTTTAGTTGTAAAATTTAACCTTTTTACTCTTGAATTATTGGGGTTTTCATTAGCTTTAATTTGATCCCAATTTCACTTTTTTTCTCATCTCAATCTTGCAATTTGGTTTATTTGCAGACAAGTTCTTACCATTTTCATAGAGTTAGCTTAAATCGTAGATTAAATAGTAGATCTTTATGCAAATCTTGTTTTTCTTAGTGTCAATTCTTTAGTTAGTAGTAGGTTTCCAATATGGCTTTTAAAACCTAATCATTAGTTTAAATCAAGATTTCTTTCATATTCCGAACCTTCCAAAAATAGTAAAAATGAAGAACATAGTTCTTCTAGTGTAGAAATTGCTATTTTAGGTAAATTCCTTCTTATTCTCTCTTTACTCTTTCAATCAATGCTTGCTTATTATTTATTATGCTTTCCTAGTTTAGGCTTTTACATTGCTTTCTTAATTTAATTACTTTAATTCTAGTTGAATACCTTAATTGTTCTCTTAGCACAACAATTTACTTTCTTTCTTAGACTAGAACTTTACTTGCTTTCCTAGTTCCCTATCTTTAATAGCTGTTTACAGTGTAGTATTCTAGTCATTTCACTAGTCAATGTTTAAGTGATTTATTAGAATTAGAACATTTTTGCACTTTTCTAATTTCTTTCTTAATCTATATCTTAATCACTTTTTAGGATTTATGTTCCATTGTAGTCAAATTTAGTTTTAAGGTGTTTCTATGCTTATATGTTGTATGCTAGAGTAAGAATTACTGATAGTTCTTTACATGCTTTCTTTGATTAGTTTAATTACTAGTTCTACATAAACTTTCCGTCTTGTTATAATTGTAGTTAGTAAGACCCCTTTCTTTGACTTGTCTATAAAGACCTGCTAAGCCTAGTAATCACCATCTCAATTGTTGTGGGAACGACACCCACTTACCACTAACTCATAAACCTATCTCATATACTTGTGAGAGTAAAGGTGTTGGTTAGGTGAAAGGTTTATTTTTGTCACTTGTTTGACGTTTTAAAAACCTTACTAACATAGACCGAGCAATCACCTAAGTATAATACGATAAGTAACTTTTTCCATGTAAAACTAAAACTCAAATTTAAATAACTTAGACAATTTTACTTGTCTAAATGAGTTGTTATTAATCATCTTCCTGACATTGATAATTGTCAATTTGAGGAGTTCATGAAAGGTGAAGTTGGTTATGATGAAATACTTAAACTTTGTGACTGAGAGGGGAACTACATGGTAATTAATAGCAAAAGGAAAACTAAAATTGTTTAGAAGGAGATACCAATTGTGTAATATTACCGGTATACGTGCATTGATGGAGTTAAAATGATACCAATTAGGAACATCACCAACATATGCATAGTCAAAATTTTCAAACATCAAAAGGCATGCATGATCAGAATTCAAGCAGCAACTAATGGGAGTAGGAGCGGGAGATGATGCTGATGAGGATGGTAAAGAAAATGAAGAAAGGAAGTTACCAATTCCACCACCTGCAAGGAAGATAGATCATGTATTTTACTATCTGATAACCCTAAAAAGTTAACTTTCGAGATAAGTATGATGCGTCCGACACAGCGTCCGATCTCTATGCAGTTGGTGAAGGACATCGTTCGGACTGCCGTGCATGCGTCGTTCCTATTGTCTGATCAAAGCTTCGGACGGTCATGTTCGTCAAAAAGAGACTTTGTTCGGACAGTTGTGTGTGTCCGTAAAGAAGCATTAAGAACCTTTCTTTCTGCCTGTTAGTTCGGACGGTGAAATGCGTCCGAGAAATTTGACATAGTTCGGACGGTGTACTGCATCCGAACACCCTATTTCCAGCAGAAAAAGTAACAGACCTGCAAAGCTTGTTTCCAGAGTTTAGTGCTTATGTCATCATCAAAATAAAGTTTGAAAAACATCAAATGGAAATGAGCAAGTCTACTATGTATCAAATCAACCTTCATCTTCAAGGAACTCACAAGGAGCTTATGGAAATACTTATAATCCTTCATGGAGAAACCATCCTAACTTCTCTTGGAGCAACCCAAACAATTAACAAAATCTTCTATACCAACTTAATCCTCTACCTCAAAACTTTCAAAACCAAGCCCCAAGTTCCTCTTCTAGACCTTATCAATACCTACACTAAAGAAACTTCCAAGCATGGTCAAACTCATTTCAACCTCCATCTAACCCTCTGTTTCAACAACAACAATCAAGACCTCCATTCCAACCTCCAAATTTTTCCCAACCTATGCATAATAACCAATTTGCTCCGAGAGAAAATGCATATAAAGGTGGTTGGAAAAGAGAGGCTGACTACTTTAGAAGGGAATTGGAAAGAGAAAATAGGGAAAGATAAGAGCAAAAGAGAGACTATAAAAATTTGAGAGATTGACAAGAAACTTGAAAATTCAATTGGGACAATTGGCAAGAGTGAACAATGAGAGATCTATGAGGGTTTTCCCTAGTGACACCATTCCAAATCCAAGAGAGAATAAAGAAAAAGAGCAAGTTTAGGCTATCAACCTTAGAAGTGATAAGGAAATAGGAGACGAGTAGGGAAAAATTCATTCAAAGGCCAAGGGAAGGAAAGCGTTGAAGATAGTGTGAAAGATAAAGGAAAGTCTTTGATGGGTCAAGGCAAAATGATAAATGAGCCTACCAAACTAACTCAATGAGCAATTTGATGAAGACAGGGACCCTACACTTCAAATCTCAAGAAAATTAGGGTATAGTTTCCTCAAAGGTTGAAAGAGGATGAAAAAGAAAGAAAATTCAAAAAGTTTCTTGAGGCATTTAAAATTTTTGAAATCAATATTCCTTTTATGCAAGAGCTTGAAAATATGCCTACTTATGCCAAATTCTTGAAACAAGTTCTCACTTCAAAGAGCAAATTGCATGGAAATGAAATCTTATGTCTTACAGAAAATTGTAGTGCATTAATAATAAGCTCATACATGTCTTATATTTTATGTATCATTTACTGCATTTTTATGTAATGAGAGCAATAATTGAGTTAATTATGAGCTTAATTGCTTTATTTTTAGTTTGTGTAGATCTTGAATGGAAAAAGGAGTCAAAATGATCAAAAAGTTGTGGAAAATCACAAGGATGAAAGACATACATCGTAAAGGAATGGATTTGGACACTATTTGATATTTTGAGCATAACTTTCACTTGTCCAAGATTCGACCAAGTTGATTTAAGATGCATTGGAAAGCTAAGAAGAAGAGATACAACTATCATGTTTTGCATTTTTCCAAATTATATCATCATCAAGGTCAAAATTGAGATTAAATTTTGCAGCAGGTACAAATTCTAGTAACAAATTCCTTAGCAAGCACAAGCACGAGGTTTAGTGCACATGTGCGCACGATGTAGCAGTACTCCAGCAAAATTTCTTATTTTGGCAGCCTTTTTGGTTCAATTGGACTCCTTTTCACGGGCTTTTACGTTTCTATAATTGGAGAGGGGATTTAACCTTAATATCCCTTATAAATACCCCATTGTATAGAGGAATTGAGATATAGAGTAGTCATTAGTTAGAATAGACATTAGATTATTAGAATAGAAAAATCATTAGATTAGGGTTTTATCTTTCTTGTCAAAACTTCAAACTTTGTCAAGTTTTGTTCTGAATACAATTACTAAGTTTGAATAAGCTTTCTTTATTCGTATTCAATTTATTCTAGTTCTTTACTGAAATTCTTTAACTGTAAGTTTCATCTTGGTGTGTTTATTTTTCTAGTTCGTCAATTGAAATTTGATTTCGTTAAAGTTAATCACTTTCTTAAGTTTTAATTAGATTTGGTAATTGTTCTTATTTCTCAGTGGTTAGAATTAATTTAGTTGGGTAGAAACAAGATCTCTTAATTAATTTGTCTAACTAGTGAAAAATTTTTTGAACCCTAGTAATTGTTCCATAGTCCTCATGGGAACAATCCTTACTCACCCAATCTAGGAACTTACCTCGTATCCTTGCAAGTGTGTGTAAGTATTGATTAGGGTTGTTAAGGCCATATTTATTGCTTGTTTGTAAATTGAATAACCTAATGTAAATTGAATTACCTAATCCAATATTTATCCAAACAAGTTTTTGGTGCTCGAAGACTATTCTTGGTACAATATTAGGTTTATTGAGCTTTACTAGATTAGACTTTTTATAGTTATTTTTTAATTATATACAATTTCTCATTTGTTTCTTTATTTTTCTTTTTAGATTTTGCTTTGATATTCAAACTTTGGTCTTTTCTTGTAGTTTACGGTAAATGCTCGTTCTTCCAAACAACAACTACATCTTGGTGGTTTGAAGATTGAACGAACTCTAACCAAAAACCGCAGTAAACCACAAGAATCAAGCCAAGGATAGAATACAATGGAAAATCCAAATTGCAATGCTACAGAGCAAGATGAGGAGGCTGGTAACCATGGCAATAGAGAAGATGTTAATCCTCGACCCCTTAGAGACTATGCAATACCAACTTTGAGGGGGGCAAGTTCTAGCATTGCCCGAATATCTGTATAAGTCAATAACTTTAAGATCAAGCCTGCTTGATTCAAATGCTCCAAACCCATGCTATGTTGGGAAGTAGGCCAAGCGAAGATCCCTATACACATTTGGTAAATTTTGAGAAAGTCATTAAGACATTCAAATACAATGGAGTGCATCGGAAGTCTCTGATTGTATTAGAATGAGAGCTTTTCCATTTTCTCTGCGAGATAGGGAAAATGCTTGGTTACAATCCTTTGAGCAAGGTACTTTCATTACATAGAATAAGTTGGCTCAAGAGTTTTTAGCCAAGTACTTTCCACCATCGAGGACCGTAAAGCTCTGCAATGACATTACTTCATTCAAACAAATCACTGGGGAGAGTTTAAGTGAAGCATGGAAACGCTTAAAGGAATTGTTTAGGAAGTATCCACATCATGCCATTCCATTGTGGCTACAAGTACAGATATTCTACAATGGATTGTTTCCGGAAACTAGATTGATTATCGATGCAAGTGCAGGAGGCATTTTTCCTCTTAAAACTCTGAAAAAAACTTAAGAATTGTTGGAAAGAATGGCATCTACTCATTATTACTATGGCACAATTACTCCTTTGGCTAGGCAATAACCACAACAACAAGTGCGTCAAGTCAATGCCCAACAAGGAGGTGTGATTAATTTCAATGATACTTGATCTTAGCTCAACAGGGTATGATGTTGAGCATGATGACGGATCTGACAATGGCCTTGGAAAATATGGGAAAGAGTCCGGTGAACTCCATTGCTTCAACACCTCAAGGGATGTTAAATTGTGACATTTGGGGAGGAAACCATCTGAATGGCCTTTTTGAAGCACCTATGATGCAAGGTGAGTAGGTTCAATGCATTTCCATCCAAAATTCTAACTCAAGGAACCCACCTACATTCTATTGTAATACCTATAACCCATCTAGACATAATCATCCAATTTTCTCATTGAGTAATCAAAGCCATGTTCAAAATCCATCTTTCCAACCCAACCGACCACAATCAAATTTTTCTAACCAAGCCTCATCTTCTAGACCATATCAACCATCTCACCAAAGGAATTTCCAAAACTCTCTTCCTCAACTAAATAAATCATACCAATCTCTACTACTAAGATCCCCACCTCAAAATCACAATTATCCTTCACATGTACCCTATGATCAATCCAATTGAAAGATAATTTGATGGGGGAATTGGAAACCTTATAGAGGGAGTATGAGAATTTGAGAGCTTCTATAAAGAACTTGGAACTTTAAATAGGACAATTAGTTCGGCAAAATGATAAAAAACCTATGGGAGCCTTGCCAAGCGACACCATTCCAAGTCCAAAACAACAATGCAATTCTATTGCATTGAGGAGAGGAATTGAATTGGTTGTGCCAATAGAGAAGAAAAAGTTGATAAAGAAGTTGAGAAGCATAAATCCAAGATAATTGAAAATAAAATTAAAGTTGAAGGTGATGATAAGAAGATAACAAAAGAGAATGAAATGAAAGAGTCAAAGAGAAAATAGGTGGAGGAACCCTTGAAATTGGATACATCAGAGAGGGTAGCATTTCAATGACTCATTGATCCAAGAAAGAAGGAAAAAGAGAAAAAATTTCACAAATTCCTCGATATGCTCAAAAAGCTTAATGTAAACATCCCTTTGGTTGGTGTTCTCAACAAGATGCCCAAGGTTATGCACGGTTTATGAAGGATTTCTTGGCTAAGAAGTGGAAATGGAATGATGATGAGAAAGTTTGCCTCGATGCCAAGTGTAGTGCCATTGTACAACAGAGATTACCCCTTAAGCTCAAGGATCCCGGTAGTTTCTCTATACTAGTGAACATAGGATGACACATGTTGCATCGTTCACTTTATGATTTGGGAGCGAGCATAAATATCATGCCGAAAGTCATCTACGATAAACTAGGGATCACCAAAACAAAACCAACCAACAATTACACTTCAATAAGTAGATTTGTCCGAGATAAAACTATATGGCTTATTGGAGAATGCACTTGTTCAAGTGAAAAAATTAGTATTTCCTGTTGATTTCTTGGTATTGAACATCAGCAAAGAAAATGAGATTACATTGATTCTAGGGAGGCAGTTTTTATCACCGCACATGCTTTAATTGACGTTCACAAAGCGAAGTTTATTTTCCAAGTTGATAATGAATCGGTTGAAATCGATTTTTTATTTATGATGACAATGTCCCAATAATTGTAGAAAAATGTGCTAATTATTCTCTTGGGCATTTATTGATAGGTCTGAAGATTTCAAAATTGAGCTGGAGAAAAAAATACCTAACGATGAAAGTGAGATGAAAATGAATCATGAAATGGTTTGACAAGAACGGAAAGATGAGGATTTGAGCAAAGTGACAATGAGCAAGAAGAAGAAAAGGCGATTCAAGAAGCAATGTGATGCGATAATTGGTGCATTAGCTTTGGGAAACGCATGGAGAAAAGGACAAGTTCAAGTTAGAGCCAAGAATTAACCTTCAAGAGTAGAGAAAAATGATGTCAAGCTTCTCTCGTAGAAGCCAAAAGGAAAAGGATGGTCGGCCACTCTTAAGTTCTTGGAATGATCAAACATGCCAAATTCGAGTCTAAGACTATAAACGAGGCCACTTCTTGGGAGGCAACCTAAGCTTTTATTGCTTTCTTATTATTCTTTTCATTTAGTTACTTAAATATGTTGGTTAAGATTGTGTTTGTTTTCTTTTTCTTAATTTCTTGTAGGGTTTATGATAACTTTAGTAAACTAGAGTTATTTTCCTCTAAATTATAGTATTTTGATAGTTTAAATCCCGAACTTTGGGTAAGTAATTGAAGATTTATTTAATTTCTTTCATATGTGTTTGTATTTCCATTCTTGATTAAATATGATAAGTTTTTATTAAATTTCTAGCTTAATTAATTGCTTAATGGTGTTAATATTATGTAGGTCAAAAATTAGAGGTTGGAAGCTGGAATGAACAAAGCTCAAAGGACCAAATTGTAATAATGGAAGAAATGAAGAATGCTGGGAAGAGAGTCGAGATCGCGATCTCAAACTTTCCATATCGCGATCTCGACTCGGGAAAATGTCTTAAATGTATTAGAGTCGAGATCGTGATCTCAAACTTTCCATATCGCGATCTCGACTCGAGAAAATGTCTTAAATGTATTAGAGTCGAGATCGCGATCTCAAATTTTCTATATCGTTGGCACGATCTCGACTCGCTGAGGGTTAAGTTGTAAGGGTAATTTTGTAAACTTTCAGCCAACAACTCTTGATTTTTTGCCTTGTGTAACAATACACTATTTAAGCTACTTAAAAATAGAAGTGGAGGCAAGTAGGATTAGAATTAGATAGTTAGTACATTTTAGGATAGTTTAGGATATTTTGAACCCCATGTTTTCTTCTTTAATAGAAATTTCTCTTTAATTGTCTCTTAGATCTGCTTTTAATTTCTTGTCAAGTTCGAATTTTGATTAGATAATCGTAGTGGGTTAATCGTAATCTTCACGTAGATATGATTTTTACTTGCTTTTTAGTCGAATTTAGTAAGAATTTCTTTCATTGCAATCTAGGGTTTCTTAGGAAAATTAGAGTTCTATATAATTTCTTGCTTTTTAGTTAAGAATTCTCAATTTCTTGCATTAATTTCTAGTTAATTCCTAGTGGGCTTTCTCTATTTTTATCAAAAATCCAAAATTACTTAGATTTCAACTGTAGGTTTAACTCTTTCCAATTTCTAGTTTAGAAATAGGTGCTTTTAGTCTTCAAGATTTTTTATTTGTGGTCCTTTTAATTGGGTAATTTGCTTGCTTTTAATTTTAGTCTTAATTTGGTCAATTTAGGTTAGAATTAAGTGCTTTCCTTTACTTGCTTTTACTAGAATAGATTAACTAGTTTCTTAATATCGTAATTGGTTACTTTCACTTACTTGCTTTTTAGTTAATCTAGCTTAAAATTAAGTTTTTATCGCTTTCATTTAGTTATGGTTTTTATTAGAATAGTTTCATCATCCATTGTTTGAGTTTGCTTAACTACACAAATTTCCGTAAATCTTGGTATTTGCCTTCCAACAATTCTTGTGGGATGATACCCACTCATCCTATACCACTATCAACTTCGTATACTTGCGGAAGTTAGGTAGAGTATAGTGAATTAGTGTGGTTAATTATTCCTTATTTGTCCTTTCAAAGTTGAATTCTACCTAACGAAGCAATCAGTTCTTATACCGTTGTGTTTTTGTTCTAGTGTTAATGATGTGTTTCAACATCACTGGTGGATATTTATTTCGTGATACACTACACTAGCCGTTCTTTACTGCCAGAGAAGCTTTTCCTTCCCTCTTTATGCTTTTATTTTCTTTAACATTAGCCACAATGTTTCTTTCTAAGTGTGGGATGAGGACTTATATGATTTTATAATTGTTGGTGTAGTTTGCTCAATTTTTGCTGCAATATTTTAATTTTCTTTTGATTTGAGACCTTTTTTAGTATTTATGAAAATATTTTTGTGGGTTAAATACAGTAAAAACCCCCTAAGGTTTGGTTATTTTGCACTAAAACCCTTAACGTTATTTTTTCTCATTTTGCCCCTTCCGTCAGCAATTTGACTATTAAAATGTCAAAAAAGATATTTTTTCCCCTAGACACTACAGGAATATAATAAACTAACCCTTAAAGTTTATTATTTTTTTTATTCCATAATTCTAATTTTGTATCAATTTACCTACTTTAGAACGTCGTTAATCAATATAAAAATATTGTCAAAGCAATTGAAAATATAATGATGTCCACCAATACCAGTGACTCTTTAAATATAATTGTGAAAAAATTTAAATATAAAAATTTCCTACCACTATCAGTATTTTTTGGTCTTTTTATTATATTTTATTTTCTTGTAAAAATAAATTTTTAAATGTACGAGACTTATAACCATCTGTCAAAGTTATATCAGTCTATTTTTCTTTTGCTTTTATTTATGTTTATTTAAAATGATTTTCTTCTTATTTTTTTCCTTTGTTAATATAATTTAACTAATACCTAAATTATACAAAGTAACTTTATCATATAAATAAAAGCATAAATTAAAATAATTTAGATGAAATACCTTTAATAATTCATCAAAAATTTTAAAATTAATTATTTCACCGTATTTTTAAATTTTAAATATTGAAGAAAGTATAATTCGAGAATTAAAATATTAGCAATTAATTTGGAGCATATTTATATTTTTAACAATATTGATAACATTATTGAATTTTATTTTTATCCCACTGTATTAAATGCTACAAAATTTACCTGAGGGGGTAAAGTAAAATTTTGCTTAAACCTTAAGGGGGTTTACAACAATTGATCTTAAGGGGTAAAATTGTCTTTTTGAAAAAACTAATGGCAGAGTTACAGTTTACCGTTAGTCAAAGTGGTAAAGTGAGAAAAAAATAATGTTAGGGGGTTTAGTGTAAAATAGCCCAAACTTTAAGGGGGTTTACTGTATTTAACCCTATTTTTGTTCAAATTAGTTGAAATTTTTGAAATTTTCAAAAATTTCGCAATGGTTAGCATGTCTATTTGATTTTCTGCATGATAATTTTTGAGCTAAACCAATCATGAGTTGAGTAATCAATGTTAATATTTTCCTTGCATGAATTCTGAGAATTCTTGAGCACTTAGCCATAAAATATTTTATTTTTGACACCTAGAGATAATTATGTAGACTTACGTATATTACATCCCAAAAACTTGTTTTACTACCTTGTTCGAAGCAAAATTTACAAACAGCTTGATTTGGTTTAAAGATAAAGGTAGAGTCTCCTTTGCTCGTTTGAACCTTTCAAGCCAACCCTTATTAAAATTTTTATCCTTAGTACCCTATTTGAGCCTTAATTTGTAATAATTGGAGAAAAACTTCATTCACTTTCTTTCATTAAAACTCACTTTACCTACCTTTATGAGCTTAATAAATTCATTAATTTTTCTATCCCAAAATGTCCCTTAAGAGCATTAATACACATAATTATTCGTTAAAGGGATAACGTGAAGCTCTTTCTTTTTCTTGTGATATCCTTATCCCTTCTTTAATTAGCCAATATCCTAGCCTAGTGTTACAAGCTAAAAAGTCCTACCTGATTTATATTAAGCCCATTGTCTATATTAGTGGAGAGGTATAAGAAAAGTGAGCTATGCGGTGTTCAGAAAAATTCTAAGAGTTTGCATGATTTGATCTAAGTGTCTTGAAAATTGAGTTTTTATTCAATGGATTTCATGTCTAGGTTTTATTAGCATTTAAGCTCTTGAGTTCTTATACTACTCGTGATGGTGGCGTGATTCTTGATTCTTTATGTGGACAATTGTTGAGATGTGTTGGCTGCCTTTTTAATGAGCTTATCTATTTTAATTCTATTTTTTTTAGGACGATCAAAAGCTAAGTGTAAGGTATTTGATAAGCTCATAAATGTCTTATATATTATGTATCATTTACCGTGTTCTTATATAATACGAGCAATAATTGAGTAAATTATGAGCTTAATTGCTTTATTTTTAGGTTGTGTAGGTCTTGAATGAACAAGGAGTCAAAAGGATCAAAAAGTTGGAGAAAAATCAAAAGGATGAAAAATGTACACCGGCAAGAGCGGATTTGGATACTATTTGGTATTTTGAACATAACTTTCTTGTCTAAGCTCTGATTGAAATTATTCAAGATACATTGGAAAGATAAGAGGAAGATCTACAGCTTTCATGTTTTGTATTTTCCCAAATTGCACACGTCATCAACATCAAGGTCAAAATTGAGGTTGAAATTGAAGCAGAGCGTGTGCACCTAAGCTTGCGCATGTGTGCAAATTCTAGTAGAAAATGCCTTAGCGCACACATGGACGAGGTTTTGTGCACATGTGCGCATGACACAGAAGTACTCCAACGAAATTTGTTATTTTGGTAGCCTTTTTTGTTTAGTTGGACTCCTTTTCTTGGGCTTTTACGTCTCTACCATTGGAAAGGAGATTTAACCCGAATATCCTCAATAAATGTGCCATTGTAAAATGGAGTTGAGATATAGAGTAGTCATTAGTTAGAGTAGACATTAGATTATTAGAATAGAAAAACCATTAGATTAGGGTTTTATCCTTCTTGTCAAGACTTCAAACTTCATCAACTTTTGTTCCGGCCACAATTACAGAGTTTGCTTTCTTTATTCGTATTCAATTTAATTCTAGATCTTTATTGTAACTCCTTAGTTTTAAGTTTAATCTTTCTTTAAAATTAATCACTTTATAACTTTATTTTTAATTAGATTTGGTAATTATTTTTATTTTTCAGTGGTTAGAATTGATTTATTTAGGTAGAAACAAAATCTCTTTATTAATTTGTCTAACTAGTGAAAGGTTTGGAAACCCTAGTTATTGTTCTATTAGTTCTCGTGGAAATGATCTTTACTCATCCAATCTACAAACTTGCCTCGTATCCTTGCGAGCGTATGTAAGTATTGATTAAGGTTATTAAGGCTTTATTTATTGCTTGTTCGTGAATTGAATTACCTAATCCAATATTCACCCGAACAATTGCTCTCAAAAAGGTTAGCTCCCAAGCTTAAGGACCCCAATTCCTTCACCATACCTTGTGAATTTTGAGGTTTGCAATTTGAAAAAGCCTTGTGTGATTTGGGTGCTTCAATTAATCTTATGCCTTACGTGTTTTCAAAAAGCTAAATGGAGGAGAGTTGAGGCCCACTAGTGTTTCACTATAACTTGCGGATCGAAGCATAAGGTTTCCAAGAGTGAATTGTCGAGCATGTCATTATAAAAATTGGCAAGCTTTATCTTTCAATGGATTTCATAATTTTAGATATGGAATAAGATGAGGAGATGCCAATCAATCTTCAAAGACCTTTCCTTGCAACCGGGTATACACTTATAGATGTTCAAGAAAGGAAGTTGGAATTTCGAATAAATAATGAAATTTTTACTTTCAATGTTTTTGAATCATTAAAATTTCCTTCTAGGTATAATGATGTTATGAGTATAAATGTAGTGGATGATCTAATTGATGGTTTTTGTAGATACAACTTGGTGAATTCTCCCTTAGAAAGAGCTACGATAAATCCAAATGATATAGCTCAAGAAAATGAAGTGTTGGAATGCTTGAATTAATTGAAGCATAATACATCATTGCAAGAACAGGAATAAGAATGCAATGAAAAAGGTAAAGGGGGGTTTCCGACCAACGAATTTCCCGAGGTTGAACTTAAGGCTCTTTCTACTCATTTGATGTATGTGTATCTATGGTAAAAATGAGACATACCCGACGATTGTGAATGGTTCTTTAACGGGTGAGTAACTTGGCAAATTGATTATGGTGCTTAAAATGTACAAAAATACTATTGCTTGGTTGATTGATGATATTAAGGGAATCAGCCCTTCCATATATATGCATAAAATTTTATTAAATGAGGGAAATAAACCAGTAAGACAACCTCAAAGGAGGTTTAACCCCACCTTAAAAGAGGCTGTGAGGATAGAGGTTATTAAGCTCTTAAATGCCAATATTATAAACCTATTAGCAATAGTGAGTGGGTTAGCCCCACTCAAGTTATCCCTAAAAATGATAGAATTACTGTGATAGTAAATCAAACCAATGAACTCCTCCCCTCTAGATTGGTTATGGGTTGGCATATATACATTGATTTTCGTAAATTAAATGAGGTTACCCACAAAGAACATTTTCATTTACATTTTATTGATCAAATGCTTGAAAGATTGGCTAATTTTGCATATTATTGCTTCCTTTGATGGGTATTCTGGTTATCTTCAAATTGTTATTTGCCTGAAAGATCAAGAGAAAACAACTTTTATATGCCCATTTGGTACTTTTGCATATAGGAGAATGCCCTCTGGGCTTTGCAATGTTCCTTGTACATTTCAATGTTGCATGTTTTCTTTCTTTCATGATATGGCTGAAAAGTGCATAGAAATCTTTATGGATGATTTTAGTGTATTCGGTACATCATTTGATAATTGCCTTTCAAATTTGTCTAATGTGTTGAAAAGATGTGCTGAGACTAATTTGGTACTTAATTTGGAGAAATGTCATTTTATGGTACAAGAAGGAATTGTTTGAGTCGTAAAGTTTCATCGAAAGGCATAGAGGTTGATAGGGCAAAGGTAGAGGTGATTAAAAAGGTTCCCCCACCTATTAATGTTAGAGGTGTGAGAAGTTTTCTTGCCCATGTGGGCTTTTATAGGAGGTTCATTAAAAACATTTCTCATATAGCTAGACCACTATGCTTTTTACTGACTCCATTCAAAAGGATTGTGTTTTCAACTTTGATGATTCTTGTTTGCATGCATTTACTGAGTTGAAACATGTCCTTGTAAATGCACCAATCATTGTGGCACCCTTGGTCTCTTCTATTTGAGCTTTTGTGTGATGCAGTAACTATGCAATAGGTGCCATCTTGTGTCAAAAAGTGGATAAAATGTTGCATGTCATTTATTATGCAAGTAAAAGCTTGAATGAAGTACAAATTAATTATTCTACCATAGAAAAAGAACTACCTACTATAGTTTTCGCATTTGACAAATTTAGATTTTATCTCATTGGGTTCAAGATAATTGTACATACTAATCACTCTACATTAAAATACTTATTGCCAAACCACGCTTATTAAGATGGATATTTCTTTTATAGGAGTTAGATTGGGAGGTTATAGACAAAAAAGTGTGTTGAAAATGTGATAGAAGATCATTTATCGAGGATTGAAGCATCTAGGCTTGTGAATCAAGAAACAAGGGCCATTGTTACATGATAGGAGTCATCAATTGAAAATTGCTTGAAGTGAAGGAAGCAGGTCCTTTGTATGCCGACATTGTGAACTATTTAGATGCAAAAGTAATACCAAGCATGCTTAATATCAATGAGAATAGGAAATTCTTCACAGAAATTAAGTATTACTTTTGGGAATAACCTTATATTTTTTGAAAATGTAATGATCAAGTTTTGAAGAGGTGTGCTCCGAAAGGAGAAGTGAATGACATCATGAAACATTATCACTCATCTCCTATAGGAGGTCATTATGGGGCACAATGTACGGCTTTCAAGGTTCTTCAATGTGGTTTGTATTGGCCAACACTCTCCAACGACTCTAGAAGGTTCGTTCTTCAATGTGATGAATGCTAAATGGTAGGTAATATCTCAAGAAGACAAGAGATGCCTCTTAATAGTATTGTTGAGTTGGAGGTATTTGAAGCTTAGGATATCGATTTTATGGTACCATTTCTTACCTCATATTCTAACAAATTCATTTTGGTTACGAACACGATGGAGTACATGTATGAGAACTCTTTGATTTACAAGGAATATACCAAGGCATAGCATGATAAGCTCATTTTGAGAATGGAGTTCAAGACTGGTGACTTAGTATTGCTCTTCAATTCGAGGTTGAAACTATTTCTGGGAAAACTCAAATCAAGATGGAGCAATCCGTTTGAAGTGGTTCAACTTTTTCCTAATGGAGTTGTGGAGATTAAAGGGAAAGAATGCACTTTCAAAGTCACTGTTCATCGACTCAAACTTTATTTTGGAGGAGTTATCAATGAAGGATGAGAAACTGTCCAATTTGCACAAGAATGATCAATTGTTACCATGGTCAAGCTAGTGACTATAAAAAGTGCTTCTTGGGCGGCAACCCAAGCTTTAATTTAATGTTTTTTACTTAATTTTGGCATTAATTTGTGTTTAATTACAATTAAGTATGATTGAGTTCAAATTAGGTTAGATTGGTTTCAGAAGTTTTGCTTTTAATTTCCATAATTTGAGCTTTAACAAAAATGGATGGAAATTATCTTTGATTTTTGTTTTGAATGTTTTCAAGTGATGAGAAGATGTGGCTTGAAGTACGGAAGAACTTGGAAAAATTGGCTAAGTGTTGAAAATGAACTTTATAGAAGTTTAGTCGTGACGTCAAATTTGATGTCGTGACATCAACCTCAAACTTTTGCATGGGCAAAAATTGAACGCCATTTTCGTATCCTGACATCAGATTTGATGTCACGACACCGAGGCACGAGCAGAGTACATGACACATTCTATGTCATGACATCAAATTCGATGTCTCGACATCAAAGCACTAATTCAAATTTCAAATTTAATTTGATTTCGCAACACCAAAAACGATGTCACAACATCGACTTCAAGCAGAATAAAAAACAATTCGACTTCTTCTTCTTCTTCTTCTTCTTCTTCTTCTTCTTGTTCTATTCCCCCAATTTTAAACCCTAGTCGTACACCCTTTTCTCCCAACTCCAAAATTTATCAATGTGAAGAGATTTCTCCATCAAATCACCCTCCAACACCTTCAATTCATCTTCTCAATACATATTCTTTATCAATTGCTCACAAGTTGTGGACTTTTCAAAGGATTGACCAAGGTTCAACCAGAGGTTCTTCATCAACAATTCAAGGATTTTTCTTCAAAACATGGGTAATGTCTTTCAATTTTTATGTGCTTAGGTCTGTGAGGATTTAAATTGTAAAAATTTTGGTTGCATTATTGGTGATTATTTGGATAATTGACATTGTAAAACATTGGACATTCTTGAGCAAATTGTTGCAAATTTTGGTGAGAATTTTTGTGGGAATTTCCTGTTATTCTGATTGTCATTCAATTGGAAATACTTTATGTTGGAAAATTTAAGATAATTGTTTGGGATTTTATCTGTTGGCAATATTTTAATTGTTCGATAATTGTTCACTTTTAGCGATGGTTGACAGTTTTGGGCCAAAAAAAGACGAGGGAGTTTTATGGATTTGCTTAGAGGAGAGCAAGATAATGAGAAGTAGAGAAAGAAGGAATGGTTCAAGAAATCCCTAAAAGGCAGTGATGAGGATGATCAGGAGGGCATGGATGACAGCTGATGTGACATCAAGAAGAAAAGATTTTATTTGATAGAATTTTGGGATATTTTCAGACATTTTTATTATTATTTCTTAGTATTTTAGTAGTTTATTATATTTTATGCTTTTAGATCTTTTAATTTGGATAATTTGCTTTTGATTAGATTGGCTAAGGGTCTTACGCTGATGTCAAGTTACCTATGTTGATATTTGACTTGAGATTTATCCCTTTGAACTTCATAGTTGAATATTTGGATTGATGCATATTGTGTTCTTAGTTGATGATTTGTTGAGAATGGTGATAATAGTTAAGGGCCTTAAGTTGCTGCCATGTAGATTATTATTAATGTTTAAAGGCTGGAAATCATGATTGTGAGCTTAATTGATTATCATATGGCGTAGTTTGATGTGTTCTTGGTGGTATCACTTAGTGGTGTCTAATAAGTTTTATGATTGTGTTGATTTAGTCTAAAGTTTGTTTTCATTAGTTCGTGTTGGAATTTTAGGTGAGTGGTAGGACAAGTTTACTCATCAATTGGAATAAAATAGTCAAGTTTAGGGGTGTTTACTTCTTGTGTCGAGAATGGTCATTTTATGTTTATATGTGTCTGATGACTTTTGGATAGAAAATTTATCAATTTGATACTCGATGAAGATATTTGGCTTGCAATATTATATGATTGAACTATTTGATTGGTCATTTCATGAACTTAAATATGTGTGAGTGATTCTTTTATAATATAAGAATTTCAAAAACTTGGTATTACCATTTTCAAGAAGAGGTACTAATATTTTTGGGGAAATTTAATTGAAATATTGTTTTTGATCAAATAATCGATGTTACTTTGTTAGTCAATGTATCTTCTGGAAAAATTAGGTTAAATGGAATAGATGGAATTTAGGACAATTTGTATGATTGCAGAGGGAATGTTGATCTAATCAATTGTGAATGATTGGTACTAGATATTAATTTTAAGTACGTTTTACTCCTCTTCCTCGGTTTAGGGCCGTGCAAAAAATAATAATTTGCAAGTAGTTTTTGAACCCCAATTGTGATACTCATGTTTTGATGATGACCAAATCATACTAATGATTTGCAATCAAGTGTGCAGAGAAGCAGGATAATTCGGACGCAAGGAAGCGTCTGAAAGAAAGGTGTTCGGACGCAAGGGAGCATCCGACAAAGAAGAATCTTAAGTAGCATCGGGCGCAAGAGAACGTCTGAAACATAACCAAAGCTGTAGGACGCACATTGTTGAACCCCAGTTATTAATCATGTTTTGATGATGACCAAATCGCACTAATGGTTTGAAAAGTATGCATAAAAATAGGGAGGTTCGAACACAAATGATCGTCCGAACAAAACAACCAGAAGACTCCACGGACGCAAATAACTATCCGAAAGACAGAGTTTCGGAAAATGGTAATCATCTGACACAAAGAACCTAAAGCAGTGCTCAGACGAAAAACATAGTCTGATCATATTCCAGAAGACATTGCTTCGATCAAACGTACATTCGAACACATCCTCGGACGTCCGAACGAATACCCTCAGAGAACGGATGCAGCTTCGGTCGCAGAGGTTAGCGGCGGCCGTCCGAAAGGTCTAACGGGTAGTTTTCTAGTAAACAAAAAATAGCCATTGGAAAGCTGTTGGAAGCAGATTTTGGGCAATTACCCCTTAGCCTGAACTAAATAAAAAGAGACTTCTACATTGATTACAAGTAATTCTTGAGCTATTTGGGAAAAATAGTGAGTACAAGTGTTGTAATAGTGTAGGTAGTTTTGTGAAAAGAGCTTAGAAGTGCAAAAGTTCTTCAAGTGTAAAGTGGAGAGATAACAATTGTAACAAAGGGAGGTTGTGAGTGTAAAACTCTTGACTCAGCTAAAGGAAATTAGTGCGAGCAAGAGTGATCCTAATTTGTGTACAAGAGGTTATTGTCTTACCTACTTTGAAGAGACTTTTAATAAGGCTGAACTTCAAGTTGAGAACTTGGTAGTTGCCTTGAGAGAAGTTCTTTGTGAATGTACTCCAACCTTGAGAAGCTTGGAAGTTTAGTTTGCATTTCTTAATCTTAATCTTTTTATTGGTTCTTTGTGATTCAATTGTTGAATCTCTACTTGTGATTATTTGTGCTTAAGTGTTCATTTGTTGCATAAAGTTTGAATTTCTATTAAGCACATTAAAAGTTTTATTTTTAGAAACAACCTAATTTGCCCTCCTCTTAGGTTGCTTTTTGGGCCAACACACATGACCGTCCGAAGAGAAGAGCTAAAAATGAAGAAGTTTCTGTCAAAGCTGTAGGACGTATACAACCATTCGAAACACTGTTCATATTGTTATCAGACGCATCATCAGACACAGAGGCTTTACATCGGACGTCTGAAAGTCCAACGGCTAGTTCGTTCGGACGCACATTCACAGCATCGGCTGTTAGAAAGACCAAACAGCTAGTTTCTCGAGAAACAAAAAATAGCCGTTAGAGAACAACTGTTGTATGCAATTTTTGGGCTTCTATAAATACCCCTTTGTCGGTAATTGTAAAAGAAAAAAGAGTAGAACTACTGCATTCAATACAAACACTTGTAAGATCTATTTGGGAAGAAATAGGCTAAAATATTGTGTGTTGTATTGGTTTGGGTAGTGTAGTTCTCTTGGCTCAACTAGAGGGAATTAGTGTGAGCAAGACTGGTCAGTGATCTTCAAGTGTAAGAGTAAAGGAATAACAAGTGTACAAAAGTGAGGTTGTATTGTAAAACCTTTGGCTCAACTAGAGGGATTTAGTTGGTACAAGGGTGAGCCTACTTTGTGTACAAGAAGGTTATTGCCTCACCTTCTTTGAAGAGGCACTACTAGTGGATATACTCCAAGCTTGAGAAGCTTGGGAGTTCGGTTTGATACTCTCTATCTCAATCATCTTTATATTTGTTCTTTGAGGTTCAATTGTTGAATATGTTTTGTATTCATTTGTCCTTAAGTGTTTATTTGTTGTATAAAAGTTTGCATTTCTCATTAAGCACATTAAAAGGTTTGTTTTTTGAAACAACCTAATTCACCCCCCCTCTTAGGTTGCTCTTTGGGGCCAACAATTGGTATCAGAGATTGTTCTCTTATATTGAGCTTAACTAGCTTTTGAGGAAAAATCATGGAAACCAATAATGCATTGTTTTTAGAGGGGCATTCTATTACTAGACCTCCCATGGTTAAGGGCATTAATTTTTTTTTTGGAGGGATAGAATGAAAATTTTTGTTCAATCTATTGATATTGATTTATGTTATATTATTTGTGAATGTCCTTTAGAAGCAAACATCATTGATGTAAATACTCATAGATTAAGACCTAAGATTAGATATGAGTTAAATGCACAACATAAAGTAAGTTTATCTTTAAATTCATTAAAGCCATTAATATTTTGTATAATGCTTTGGATGCAGATGAGTTTTCTAAAGTAAAAGGTTACAAATCAGCCAAGGAGATATGGGAAAAATTGACATCTAGATCTCCATGAAGGAAATGAATTTTTGCACGGCCCTAAACCGAATAAAAAAATTTTGAATGCTTTACCTAAGGAATGGGAACCTAAATCCATTGCCATAGAGGAGTCTAAAAATTTAAATTCTATGTCTCTTATACACATCTATTAATTGTCTAAGAGACTTTGATCTTGAAGATGAAATACAAGGTACAAGATGATGAGTAGCGTTTAAAGCTTCATTCTTATACACATCTAGATGTGTATAACTTTGCAGACTCATTTGGCTTGATTGCCTCATAATCTTCTTCAACTTCTCCAAGGAGATTAGAGATTAGGCTCAAATGGATTTGATAGGCAGATGAATATAATGAGGTCTCTTATAGAATCTAGATTCTATAAGTCAATCAAGTGAGAAATACATGCATTTATTTTTAAAATGCATGAATGTTTGAAAGAATCATATGCTAAGAACAAAGAGTTAAAAATTAAAGTTAATGCTTTATTGAGTGCCAACTCAAAACTTGTGCATGAAAATAATTCTTTGACAAAAGAAAATGATGTTTTGAAGAAAAATTTTGTTAAAAAAACCAAGATAATGGATGAACAAGCTCAGATAATATAATCTAGATGTGTATTTTGAAAAAGAAGAAAGAAAATGTTTTCTTGAAAAGAAAATTTGTTAAAATTTATTCCCAATAATTCATGAACAAGCTTCATCCTGTCTCTTATACACATCTTGATGATATTTTGAAAAAGAAGAAAGAAAATGTTTTTGAAAAGAAAAGAACTAGATATATGTTTTTGAACAAGAATTTTATCACCTTTAGAAAAAATGATTTGTGCTTTGTTAAATCTAAATCTTCTTTCTATGGCAATAAGAATGTTATTTGTAAATATTGTCATCAACACATCTAGATGTGTATAAGAGACAGATGCTATTAATATAATCGCTGATCGTATTTCTATTTGGGTGATTATACACATCTTGCATTTCTTTATGTGGTAATATATACTAATTTGTCTATTATAGTTGTTGCTTAAATTTGCATGTAGGTATGCTTGGAAGAGCACCAAGGAATTCAAGATAGATTATCAATGGAGGGTGTTAAAAGCACAAGATGACATTAAAATGGGTAACATCTAAAATTTTATGTTAAGAATGTGCTTTCATTTACTAAGTTGAACTATGTTCTCTTGAATGTTACTCATCTATGTGATTTAATTTGTTTAGAATGCTAGGTAATATGTATCCCCCATTTTTGTCTATAATAAGTCACTACTTGCAAAAGAAAGCCAAATTCTCTTTTTTAAATGGATTATTTTGCAAGAAATTGCATCACCCATGCTTCATTGTTTTGATGATGCTTTTTCGTAAAGAATGAGCGAAAATTATTTTGATCCTAATTCTTTGCATGAATTCCCTCATATCTTATTGAATACATATTCTTGAAGAGAAGAATTGTTTTGCATAACTTGACTTATTCTCCGTGTACTCATGTGAATTATATTCGAGATCTTTCAAGGGGGAGATTAAATTGCATTATTTTATGTTTTGATGACGCCAAAAGGGGGAGAAAATAATGGACAACACTTCTAGATTTATGCTTCATATCTTAGAAATGTTTTTTTAGAAATATCCAAATGATTTGTCATCATCAAAAAGGGAGAGATTGTTGAACCCCAGTTGTGATACTCATGTTTTGATGATGACCAAATCATACTAATGATTTGCAATCAAGTCTACAGAGAAGCGGGATAATTCATATGCAAGGGAGCATCCGACATAGAAGAATTTAGCCTTTCAGAGGACGCACATGACCATCCGAAGAAAAGCTCAAAATGAAGAAGTTTCTATCAAAATGTTCATATTGTTATCGGACGCATCATCGGATTTTACATCGGACGTAAAGGTAACGACTAGTGTTCGAACACATAAGTTTCTCGAGAAATAGAAAATAGCCGTTAGAGAATTGTTGGAAGCAATTTTTGGGCTTCTATAAATGCCCCCTTGTCTGTAATTGTAAAAAAAAAAAAAGAGTCAAAGAACTACTGCATTCAATACAAACACTTGTAAGATCTATTTGGGAAGAAATATGCTAAAATATTGTGTGTTGTATTGGTTTGGGTAGTGTAGTTCTCTTGGCTCAACTAGAGGGAATTAGTGTGAGCAAGAGTAGACTGGTCAGTGATCTTCAAGTGTAAGAGTGGAGGAATAACAAGTGAACAAAAGTGAGGTTGTATTGTAAATCCCTTTGGCTCAACTAGAGGGATTTAGTTGGTACAAGGGTGAGCCTACTTTGTGTACAAGAAGGTTATTGCCTCACCTTCTTTGAAGAGGCACTACTAGTGGATATACTCCAAACTTGAGAAGTTTGGGAGTTTGATTTGATACTCTCTATCTCAATCATCTTTATATTTGTTCTTTTAGCTTCAATTATTGAATATGTTTTGTATTCATTTGTGCTTAAGTGTTTATTTGTTGCATAAAGTTTGTATTTCTCATTAAACACATTAAAATGTTTGTTTTTTGAAACAACCTAATTCACCCCCCTCTTGCACTTAGGTTGCTCTTTGGGGCCAACATTTGTAATAATGCAAGTACGGGATTCTGCTATATACCCATGTTGTTCTCCAAATTAAGCCACTAGGAATTGCAATTTAAAATACCAACAAGTCGATGGAGGGAATGTTTGTAATACTTATCATTGATATCATACACGCATTTCTTAATAGGTTAATATTCTCAAATTGTGTGGCATGTGCATATAAGTAGACTCCTAGTGAATTTCTATTTCCATGCGACCTCGTTGGGATAATTGAACAACTTTTTAATATTTGTAATTTTAAAAAAAATGATGTTTTAAATAAATAGAACTCAATTTTTGGAATCTTTATGAGAATGGTTAATGCTTAGTAATTTAAAGTCTTGTGTAGTAAATAAACTTTTGAATTTTGGAAATTTTGAAAACTTAGATTGACTAATTGAAATAGTTCAAATGTCATATAATATTTGAGGTCTTTTGAGATATTGATCATAAGTACATCCATTTGTCATCGGTTGTTCATTGTTATTTTTGGTGTACTTGTTAATTAGGTAGTAAGGTTCTTTTTATTTCTTTGTTTTGCTTGGGACTAGCAAAAATAAATTTTGGGATATGATAACTCTAGTAAACTGGAACAATTTACTTCTAAATCATTTTGTTAACTTTAACTCCGAATTTTGGTGTTTATTTGAGTGTTTTAGTTAATATTTACAGTATCTGTTTGCATTTTTATTTTTAATGAATATTATGGGTTTTATTTAAATTTTAATCAATTTAGTTACTTATTTAGTTTAATATTTTGCAAGTTTATAATTGGAAACTGGAAGTCAAATTGAACAAGGTTTAGTGGCGAAAGAGCAATTAAAGAAGAATTGAAAACTATTACTGAAATAGAACCAATGTTAAGATATTGAGGCGGGATTTGGATTTTAATATTTTAGTTCGATGTCGTGACAACGAATTTCATGTTGCGACATCGAAATACGATCAGCGATTATATTAATAGCATTTTTCTATAAATTTTGACTACCAGATTTTAAGTATTAACTTATGTAATATTCCAACTATATATAGAATTTTAGTAGGTATTAATACACACACTAGAATAGAGTAGTTAGTATATTTTCACATAGTTAGTAGTGTAGTTAGTGTAGCTTAAACTTCAAGCCTTCTTAGTTTAATATTAGTTCTTATTTAATTTCTCTTAGATCTTGTCTTTAATTTCTTGAAAGTTTAAATTTTGATTAGATAGTTTTAGTAGGTTAATTTTTAGTTACAAGTAGATATAATTTTTACTTGCTTTCTAGTTTAATTTCTTGAAAATCTCTTTACTTCCAATTCAAGCTTTCTTAGTAAGTTTTATATTTCTTTTAATTTTATTGATCTTTGGCTAAAAATTTTCAATTACTTGCTTTAATTTCTAGTGATTTTCATTGGAATTTATTTTATTAAACTAAAAGTCCAAAATATTTAGTTTAAATTTAGTTTGATTCACTAATTTTGTTAGGTCAATAGGATTTAGTAGAGAATGGAGTTTACTTGTTTTGCATGCTTTCTATTTGCTTTCCTTAGACAAGTTAAATTTAGTTGCCTTTCAAATCTATTTTATTTTTAGTTATTCTAGTCAATTTAGGAGTAATTTTACTTGCTTTTATTTACTTGCTTTCTTCAAATTTAGGTTGAGTAGTCCTTTAATTAGTGTGTTTAGTTGCCTTCCTTCAATCACTGTAGTAGATAGAATAGTTTTTAATCCTAAATTATTTGCTTGTTCAATTTTTGGCTTTGAGTAGAATAAGTGTTTGCTCTCTTAATGAATTGCCTAACTATACAATGGCCCCTAAATCTTGATAATTGGTAACCAATAATCCTCGTGAGATGATTCCGCTTACCACTATCTACTACCTCCCCGTATACTTGCGAGAGCGTAGTTAGAAATCAATAAAAAAGTGAGGTTTATTACTTGTTTGAATTCTTAATTGATTTTAATTCTACCTAGAACACTAACAAAGACACACTAATGTTCACTCTATTTTCTCTTTAGTACATTAGTTATATCTCTAAATCAATAAACAAAAAGTAATACAACTAATAGTGACGCTAACAATAAGATATACTATTAAAACTATTTTTTAATGTATTATGACTATATAATCATATAAGAATAATGTCTATTGATATTGAATAAGTAATTACCAATAAATAGAAAGTTCAAAAAAAATGCAAAGAAAAAATTGATCGACAACCTTTTTTGATCTTTTGTGATATAATAAATTGTTGTTCTTTTGATAAATATTAACTTAAAGTAATTAGGTTGCAAGAATGATATCATTTATACATAGTTAAGTTGACAACGAATTACAGTTTAGCCAATAAAACACTTTTTCTATGACCTCATGCGTTCGAGCCGTTAAAGGGTAGGGGGAAGGGTATTTTAAAAAAAAAAGACATAGTTAAGTTCAATATTTTTCTACTTTTATGAAAGTTATTATTTAAGTATATCGATTTAAAATTAATTTATTAACAATAATATATACTATAAAGATAAAAGTGTTGCATAATTAAAAAATTATTTATTTTCTTAACTTATATTTAATAATTGATACTTATATGATGATTTATAATACATGTTTAATTAATTAACATTTTTGGAAAAAAATAATTATAAGAGGTATGTATAAATTGAGGATTTAAAAAAATAAAATTAGGATAGCTAAAGATAAAATTAGGTAACTATTTAAATTTCATTGTTAAGTAGTTCATTTTTATCTATCGTAAAACCCCGTGCAATGCATTGGGAAGACCATATATATAACTAGTGGAATGATATATATGTTTGTCAGAATAATGACGATATAAAAAAATTTAATAATTAAGTAAATAAAAACAAAAAAAAAACTAAGTAATAATTAATAAATTTTATACCAGGAAAAACTTAAAAGTAAAAGAAATAATAAAATTAAGGAACTTATAATTGTTAGAGTTCATTACTTAGTTTTTATTTCTTATTTAGATCAAAATATGTTTGATATTTATGAAAATATAAGTGATCATTTTGAATACTAAAAAAATTATCTATTAAAAAATAACCAAGAAAAGGTGAAGGGATTTTTTTTTTTTAATTTTCACTTTTTTTATTACCCAAAAAAAATATAAAATCAAATTATAAATATAAGGTAAAACTTTTTATTTTGATAAGTTCCGGTTTTCATAATAGTTAATGTAAGATGTAAGTATTTGGAACTAAGAAATCAAGAAAAGAAAAACAAAAAGACAAAATGTAGGGAAAATATTTTTTTCTATATAAAAGGTTTAAGAGGATTTAGTCCATCTTAAATTTTGTCAAATTAGTTAAAAAGTATTAAATGTGGAATGTTTAAAGTTTTCATTCGAGTGTCCAAATTATTGATTGAAAATTACTCTATTCTTTTCGAAAAGAAATTGATTATTAATTTTAATTTCTATGAACATTACTTAATCAGAGATGATATTTCTTATATATATGAAAATATTTTAAAAATCATGTTTGTTTAATAAAATAATTTTTAAAGTATTACTATATATAGTGTATTTTTGTAACTCTTTTGTAAAGAAATAATCAATTATAAGAAATATATATGCATAAAATAAAGATTTTGAATAAAAAAATAGTTAAAAGTAAGATTTAATCAAATTAATTTGAATTCAAGATAGTTAAATATTTTATTTTTACTATTACTATTTACTATGTAAATTTCCTATATCTAAAATATGCCTCGTGTCATCTTTTTGTACCTTTTCACAAAAACTTATTCCCCTATACTATATATAGGGAAAACAACCTTAACAGTCCCTCACATTTCACATATGTAATTTTTTTATCCCCTCACATTTAAAATGATATATTTTAGTTCCTCACAAATTCAAAATACATTATTTTGGTCCCTTAAGACAATTATGGGCATATATTTGGTTTGAAATATTCACATACGTATAAAATATTACATTTTTTATGGACACAATTGGTAATATTTAAATTTTAAATACTAAACGACACTACCTAAAACCTCCCCCATTACAATCCCAAAATTCCTCACCTAGAATCACCTAACTATTTCCCTCCCTCGCCACTTTTTCTCCGCCACCCCTACTCCAATAGCCCCAATTTTCTTTCTTTTTGGGACAATTTAGTGTTTAAAGTTATGCATTATCAATTTTACATTTAAATATGATACATTCGATACGTGCGTAGTATTTCAGACCAAAATATATCCATAATTGTGTCGAAAGACTAAAAATGGTGCATTTTGACTTTGTGAATGACTAAAATGCATCATTTTGAATGCGATGGACTAAAAAAGCGTAAATATAAAATGTGAAATACTATTAAAGTCATTTTTTCTGCTATATATATAGATAGATAATAGTCACTAAGGCACATTCAATGAGTGTGCTAATAACTAATAAGGAGGAGATAGGAGTTGAAAGTGGAACATAAAAGAAAATGGGTGGTCAAAAAAGATGAAGAAGAGAAAATAGATAAAGTAATTAGTTATTTGAACGAATTTAAAGACATTTTTAAAAATTCATTAATTTATGATATTACACCAAATCTTAGACTTTATATACAGTTACATAGATACAATGTATAACTGTTCAACACATATAAACATAAACATATAAATATAATTTTCTCAACAAGGCGATTAAGTTTCCTAAAAATATTACTCGGACAATTTTACAGACTCTCCAGTCCCATTTGAAGTTTGGGCCCTTCGGGATCTCTCACATTGTTCTCGACAAAAAAGTAAAGGCAAATACTTAGGTAGATATAATTTTTGACCTTATTTGTAAATTCTGTGGTGTGGATTAAATTTTATAAAATTTATGACATTAGCTGATGTAAGTAAAATTTTTTAAAATTTAATGACCAAATAATTTATAAGTAGGGTCAAAAACCAGATCTACCTAAATATTTTTCAATGGTAAATACTAGAAAGTATGACGGTATTTTAGATAATGTAAATAAAAAAGTCTAGAAAATAAATTATTTTCTTTTTCTTTTTTCCATAATTGAAAAATATTTCCAATCCAAATATTCTCATGTGATCAATGCCAAGCAACATACAAATTATAGTAGGAAAATTCTCCCCATCTCTATCACCAAAAAAAAAAGGCTAAGCAGTTCTACTAAGCATATATATTTCTTTTCCCCAAAAAATAAAAACAAAACAAAAAGCGAGAATTGACACCGGAAAAAAAAAAAAAAAAAGTGAAAAGTGGAGCAGAGTCCGAGTGAGTCGCTTATCAAAGACTAAATAAAACGATCCCTTGCCTGAATAATTTTCTCTCTCCTCCTCAACTGTAGCTCCATTTACCTCCCCAACTGGTCAGTACCCTTTCTCTATTTACAGTTTTATTTGTATTTTTGTGTAAATAAATGGTAAAAAAAGGTTCTAATTATTGATTTTGTCAAGATTACAGATAGGTTTTGATTTGGTTGATTTTTTTGGCACTTCTTTTTAACATGGGTTTAGTGGGTTAAAGAGAATAGTGTCAACGTCTTGATGAAATATTCCTGATTGTTAGTTCTTGGAGTGTTTCTGATTCTAACATATTACATTTTTTTGTTGGGATTGAATTGGTATTGCTGATCAATATCTATTGTTGGGATTGAATTGGTATTGCTGATCAATATCTATCTATAATGATAACTAATTCATTTGATGAGACTGAAAATGGGCTATATCAGTTATTGATAATTTGTACTTTGTCCGAAGGGTTGAAGGATTATGTGTGAATTTGTGATGTTTTGTGGAAAATAGTGTTCCCATTTTAACATTTTTAGTTTGTAATGTAATGGGTTGATTAGGTATTTTGGTTTAGATATATTGAACCAGTGATTAAGCTGTTGAAACTTGTATCAACTTGCACTCTAGTACATAGTGATTTCTTTTTGAGAATTTTTGTGTGTTCTCTATTTGTTAGTGCGAAGAAGAAAAAAAAAAAAGATTGTTATCACTATTTGTGCTGCTTAATTGGGTGGTAATAAGATGATCAGAGATTTTGTTTGTTGCAGCCTTGTTAATTAGTAGTTGTTTGAATTTGATAAGAAAATAGCAAGTAACTCTTAAAAGATTCTGATAATACTGTAATTTGCTTTCTCCAGCGCTGGCGGGGAAGTTTTGGAATATTCCTAGTTGGGTGGAGGCAAAATATTTTGAAATACAGTATAGGGATTGAGGATTGGAAGTGGTATTTCCGTTCTACTTTCCCATGTTTTCTGTAGTTTCTAGTTGGTTGTTGGACTTAAATGACTCTTCCCTTGCTGGGACTACATCGTAAAAGCCAAACCAAGAAGTTTTCTTCTCTAATGGAGCGAGCAGATAATCTTATACATAACAGTAATGATCACGTAATTGACATGCCAAGCAGTAGTGATGCATCATTCTCTACTACATCCCATGATTGTATATCTGGTGGCATACAGCAGCAGACTGATAACCAGCCTTCTACTGCTGAAAGGATTCCTGTTCGTCAACCGGCATTTTCATCTACTAGAGGACGATCAAACACAAGGAGCACATCATTGGTTCGAAGATCTAACAGACATGGCCACAATAGGAGTCCATTGAAAACATTCTGGAAAGTGGATAGCTATTGAATTAGTTTTAACAGTGAGCCAAATAATTGCAGCTATTGTTGTGTTGGCTTTATCGAGGCATGAGCATCCCCATGCACCATTGCGTGTTTGGGTAGTTGGTTATGCATCTGGTTGTGTGGCTATCCTCCCTCTGCTTTATTGGCGGTATTGTCATCGAATCCAAGGTTCTGAAAGGGAAGGTTTGTCTGAGAATGACCTTTCTGCAGGACCTTCTGTTTCTGGGAATTCAGATAGGGACAGTCTTCATACAAGTGGTTCTGACTCTCAAGTTGCCCATAATGTTAGTGCACTGGGTTCAAGGTACCAAACAGCTTTGCTTCTCCAATTTTTTCTATTTTGTATATTAATTTATTTTTTGACATTACACTGTGGACTGATGTTACATGATGGATTCACAAAATCCCTCATAATATTGTGTAGAAGAAAAAGATTTAGAGAATCTACATCACGAGTTTTGTGAATGGTAACAGGACTATCTCACTTAGAATTGTTTGTTTTCTTGTTGGATGGAAATGACACTGATGATGTAGCAATTTTGCACAGTTTGTTTGTGTAATCTTGAGGTTGATATGATTTTCATACTCATTGGTAATGAACTTAGTCTATTTAGCAATCATTTAATCTGCTAGATTTTGTTATATGGAAATCAATATAAGCATGAGATCAGGGACTCAGGGTTTTCATTTTGGTTTATTGGCAGTCCATCTGTATAGAACACTCCCACAAACTCAACCATATGCTCAACTTATTGTTACCTGTTAATGTGGCACAAAAACGTATGTAATTTGTTTCCTGGCAGTACAAAGTTTATTTTCTGATTAAAACTAATAATTGATTCTCTGTCTCTTTTCTTTCAGCATGGTATGCAACCTTTTTTGCACCCTGTAGATTCCATTGAGAACGCATTTTCAAATTTTTAGATTGTAGATACCTATATACTTTATCTTTGAGGATAAGTGTCTGGTTCTATGTTTTCTGAGCACAAGTTCAGACATAATAATTTGGTATCAAACCTGATCAAAACAGCACTTGTATCCAAGGTCTCTTCAATGTGTTTTATAGTTCTTCATGGGAAAAGGGAAAAGAAATGCTTGTGTGAAAAATGACATTATTGGATTAAGAATTAGAAAGTGGCTCATTGACAAATGGAAAAGTGACAAGGTATTATCTGTTTGAACTCATGGCGACTTGATCTATGTCTCTGCTTTTATGGCTTCTGTACAGGATAGTCACTATAGACATATTTGAGCTATGAACAACTTATTGTACAAGAAAGATAATATTTGTGGATTAATGAAGCAGATTGCGGATTATATGCTTGAATCGCTGTGACAATACAAATATAAACTTGAGCTGAGTTGAAATGTACAACCTAAAATAAACAGAAGAAAACAAACAAACAAGCAAACCAAACCTTAATCCCACTAAGTAGGGTCAGCTGCATGTATCCTACTACGCTATTGTGCTCTATCATGGATCAGCTCTATCCTCCTCAATTCCTAGATGGGCTATATCTTTCTTAGAAGTTACGGACCAAGTCTTTTTCAATCTTCCCCTACCCCTTTTATGTTGACTGCTCTCTCTAAAATCTACTCGTCTAACAAACACTTCTACTATACGTCTTAACACATGACCTAGCCACCTTAAGCTTGTTTCTGTCATCTTCTCATCAATAGGTGCTACTCCAATCTTCTCGCGAATATGCTCATTGCGTATCTTGTCCATCTTAATGTACTCACACATCCATCTTAACATTCGCAATTCTACTACTCTCATCTTTTGCTCATGTATATAATTCACTGCCCAACATTCAGACCTATAAAGCATCGCTGGCCTAATTTCCGTTCTATAAAATTTACCCTCAAGTCGTAAAGGATTTTTGCAGTTGCATAATATTCTCGATACCATTCTCCATTTAGTCCAACCTGCTTGTATCCGATGTTTAACATCTCGATCTATACCACCATCACTTTGAAGAACTGATCCTATAATATAGGACAATACTTAAACTTGTCACTTGTGGATATCTCTTGATCTCCGATACTAACCCCTATTCTATTCCCACATGCATTCTTGCTAAACTTAAATTGCATGTATTGTTTTTGATCTACTAATTCTAAACCCTTTTGCCTCAAGTGTCTCTCTCCAAACCTCGAGTTTAGTATTAACCCCGTCTTTTGTTTCATCTACTAAAACAATGTCATCTGCAAATAACATACACCATGGTATTTCCTCCTGTATGTGCCTTGTAAGTTCATCTATGACCAATGCAAATAGATTAGGACTTAGAGCTGAACCTTGGTGTAAACCCATGTTTATAGGAAACTCTTGTGTCAACCCTCCTAGTGTTCTCACACTTGTAACCACATCCCTATTCATCTAGAGGAGTCTTGCAAGAGTCTTGGCATACAAGAAAGATAAGAAAAAAATAGCCTTGCTAAAGTCTTGGTGTACAAGTACTTGAAGACCAAGGAGATATCTAGGGCTGGTCTGACATTTTCTAACGATCTGGGCCTTTAAGAGAGAATCTAGAAGAGTGAATTTTCGCTCTTTGTTGGGATATGTCCAGATTGAGGAGTCGTCAAGACTCGAGAAATACCATTTCATTTCTACATTATGGGTGTGGGTGAGCAGATGACTGGTAAATTCTAACGCTAAATGAAGGGTATAGGAATACATCAACTTTGAGAGTAATGGCCTTCCATGATTTGAATAACTTGGCCCTTCCAAAAAACGGACATCTATTAACCTTTAGGACAGCCTTCATACGGATTCATAACTCCGGGTGTGTTAGTTTCCAACTTTTAACATTATTGTGGACAAATTTGCAATTCATTCAAATGTCCAACCATAACTCAGAAATGCCCGAAAAGATTAAACTTGTCCATCATTGCCTCATTGAGCTATGTAACTTTTGTTCCTTTGTCCATCTTAAGTGTTTCTCTATAAACATTCCTTTACTTGGATTTGGATTCCGTTCCAATAGTGTTTGACTTTTAACATAATGCATCGTGTTCTTCTATGGCTCTTGTTTAATACACTCTCTTCAATAAATGGTTGGCTTTTAAGGCCTTGGAATTTATTTGAGATTTCCTATCTGTTTGACTTCATGGCATGTTGTTGTTGTCTCTATGGTCCATAATCTGCAGATGGACTTGTCGAAGTTGTACTTTTGCCTAGCCAGTTATAGTTTTAGACATTATGTGGTCTATCTGGAGATTCTTGGAACTTGTTTACTGAAAGCAAGAATATTTGATAAAGGAAAAACCTTAATTTTCTAGATGTATAAAAAATTTAATGCATGATCAATTTCATAAAGCTTTTGCTATCCATTTTTGTAATGACACACAATTGCTTCTGATTTTGTAAAGAAAAAGAAAAGGAAAAGCTATTTTTCTTCTCCAAATATTCATATTTTTGCTTATCATTTTTCATTACTCATCACCCAGTTTCCCTAATCCTTTACATATCTCAAACTAAGTGGAGTGAATGCTAATGAGCTGGATTCTGCTTTGCCGCTCACAGGCTTAAAGTCCTTGTAGAATACTTCAAGATGGCTCTGGATTGCTTCTTTGCAGTGTGGTTTGTGGTTGGCAATGTGTGGATCTTTGGAGGTCACTCTTCCTCCTCTGAGGCTCCCAACTTGTATAGGTATTTTTGAGTTGCATGTAATCTCTCGTTACACTAGGAAGTAGCATTTATCTTTTCTAATTACAAAATTTACTTTTTCAACATCTACAGGTTATGTATAGTCTTTCTTACATTTAGTTGTATCGGATATGCGATGCCATTTATTCTCTGTGCGACTATTTGCTGCTGTCTCCCTTGTATAATACATGTCATGGGCTTCAGAGAAGATACTACTCAAAGCAGAGGAGCCACAGCAGAATCAATTAATTCTCTGCCTACCTATAAATTTAAAGCAAAGAAAAATAAAAATGGCCATGACAAAGAAAATAACTCAGGAATGGTTGAAGGTGGAATAGTAGCTGCAGGAACAGAGAAGGAACGTGTGATATCAGGAGAAGATGCGGTACATTCCGTTCTTTTTCTCTTTTATTTGCTATTTACGTTTCTATCCTGGAAAGACCTTAGCAAGTAATACCTGTTTGCTTATGAAAGATGTGCCTTTGGCTGTAAGCAGTGAATATGAAAGCACGTGTGAACCTCGCCCCCAGGGGGTGGGTGGATGGGAGAGAGGTATTGGTGTAGGGACAGCAATCCCCAAGATCCATTTTGTCTCTCAAATTTTCTAGATTTTTCTTACATTCCTTCTACTAATAAAGGTTTGCCCTCCAATGTAGTTAGAAACTTTAAAACTTCACCATCTAATTTAAATGATTGTAAACTTCGCCACCCCCCACCCATACAGAATCTTCTAAGAAAAAAAAAAAAGAAAAAAAAAAATTGAAATACTTGTTCACCTATTCATAAAGTCATATAAACTACACTATTTGGTTAACCCATTCATATGTTGCTTCAGTGATCTGTGAATTGAACCTCAATCTCATGTTTAACTTGATGCTCTGCTGCCACCTGACCTCTAGCAACCTGTAAAATTGGAGTCATCAAGCACTGTTACTACTAATTCGCCTCTTGGCCTTAACCTTTGTTTTTTTTAAAAAAGAAAACAGTCATCTATGTCAAAATGTGGTTCCATGTGGTGGTAGCACAAGTTAATAATTGATCTAGTTCAGGTACTGAGTCGTATCCTAAGCCATCACCCATCAGTATCAGAGATCATCTTCTGTAGGATGTAGCTTATGTGGATTCATAAAATTTAGTGTCACTAGCATATTGGAAACATTCATCAGTGTTATGGGTGATTATGTATTATAAACTCATATTGGCTTTTGATCTTTGTCTTGGTTTACATGAGCCTCATGGTAATAAGTATTTTCTTTTAATTGCTGAACAATTTTTTGAGTTTTTGCTAATTTAATTGTCATGGCTGGTTAAATTAATTGAAATTTGAAATGCAGATAAAGATTTTTCCTTGAGAAGATATTAATTTCCATTCCATGGTTCAGAATCTTAGTTACAGAGAATCTGGTTACCACTTGGGGTACACCAAGTGGTTCTGATTTTGTGGGTGCTCCTTGGGTACCATGTGACACAGTGTATGTGTAGCCAATATCTTCTCCACTTATTAAATGGTTAACCTGCGGGCTAAAGGATCAACTTCAGCCCGACTCTCAACTTTTTTTAATCCTTGACTTCCTTCGGAGGCTTGGATGTTGGGACTTGGGATAGTTTAATTGGAATTCCTTTTACCAATGTGATACAAATTCTTCTTTTGACAGAACTTCGCTGTTAGAAATTGAAAATATAGTTACAACTTCAAATTAACTTTTGCTTATGTTCAGGTTTGCTGCATTTGTTTGGCAAAGTATGCCAACAATGATGAGCTCAGGGAGTTGCCATGTTCTCATTTCTTTCACAAAGATTGTGTGGATAAATGGTTGAAGATGAATGCCACATGTCCACTTTGCAAAGCTGATGTTGGTGAGACCATTTTACAATCTCTTACAGATGCATATCATCTAGAGTGTCCAGTCTGAGACAGAGCTCATCTTAGGTTGCCAATTTTAGAATTTATGCATTCCATGTATAAGCAATCTCTATAAGTTTCAGGTCTTGCCTTTCCAGATGGTTGTTTTGGTTGCCCAAGAGGCTATTCCTTTCTTTTTTACTGTTCTTTTGGGCTGCAAGTATTGTACCCTACTAGATGCATAGTAATTGGCTTCCACTACCTTCAATATGATAAGATTGTCCCTCAGTGGAAATCTGATTTTCCTGCTGGTTAGCGTAGGTTGGATAATGAATAGGGAAATTACAACGTACTGTTATGTTGCTCAGTTGCTGTCTGTTGCTGTTGCTTTTGCTTATATGAGAAGAATGAATCTTTACCGGCAATAATATAACATGGTTTGTGAACATAAGCTGACATGTATTTATGATAGAAGAATTGGTCGGTTTGTACTTCTTGGATCTCCAAAGGTAAATTTTTATTTGTTGGATCTCCAAATTTTGTTGGTCCCCTTTCAGTCACACTTGGGGAAGCCCTGATTACCAAACCCAAAAAATGAGCTCGTTTAATAAATTCTTCATGAAGACATGAGAAGCTTTTGTTCAAGTCAAAAAGGAGTAACGGGTACTCCTATGTGTATGCACTAAAGCCCAACTCTTGGTGCTTATTACTTGTTAAGTGTTTGCTCTGCACAAGATGCATTAGAAACACAGCCAAGTGGTGGTAAATGGGATTATCTGATTACAATGGCCTAATGGAAAGTTTGATTTAATAAAGCACACTAGATTAAAATGGTTTAGTTGAATAACAAGAGAATGAACTTAATTTGGTAGAATTCCAGAAACAGTCGATGTTAGTTTTTTAGTGTTGGGAAAATAAATGATGTTATTATTTATAAACTTTGTTTAAATATAAGTATATGCTAGAAAATATAGCCTAAGCATATAAATACTTGGTGAAAATGAATTTAATCCACACGAATCAATTGATTAGTTGTCAAACATTCAACCCTTTGTCCTAGGCAAAATTATTCATCACTTTATGTAATTGCCTCTCATAATTTTAACAATTCCACCCTTACAAGTTGCACTACTTAATAAGGTTTATGAACTTGTGGAATATCACTAACTTTCTCCCCACAAAACACGATTCTTAAAACTCTAGAATAGGAGTAGAATATCAAGAAAAAAAGAAGACTCTTGAACTTTAACGTATATCTCAACTCCTTTACACTACAGCTATTTATAAGATTTTTGAAACCAATGAATAGGTACAACATTAGTCATGAATGAATATTCTTAGTTCATGAATATATAATTCATGAATATCACATTAATCACACACAAATGAATATTCATAATTCATAAACGTACAAAATTAATGAACACATCATTAATTACCCATAGATGTAAATTAACAATTCATGAATGTATAAAATTCATAAATACAACATTAATCACACATAGATGAATGATCATCTAATTAATATTATACATAGTTTATGAATACAAATAGTTCAATGAATAAACTACTTCATAGATGTAATTCATGTTTATTATTTTGAATTAATGTCGTATTCATGTATAGAAAAGTAATTGATGACAAATGGACTAAATTGGTAAACAAATTACCATTCAAAGGTTCATTGAAATCAATTTCTCATTCACCAATTTCAACATTTAGTACCTTCTTGAACGAAACATCAGAGAATCCATTTAATTATGCATAGGGCAAATTTTTTGTGGAGAAATAACATTGTAGTCATTGTAATTTTTATAGTCATAAACACTAATTATAGTTTTACCAGATTTAATTTTTAAGTATCTAAAAATTAGAAGTTAAAAGTCATAATTAAAATTTCAATACGAGAGATAAGTAGTTATACGAGACTATAACTTATTGCAAGACAACACTACGTAGTCTTGATATTTTAGGTGCACCAATAAAAGCATAAACAAGAAATAACAAATGTTTATACAAGAAACTGTTTGACTGTTGACCGTGAAAATATAGCATTTTCATTGTATTCTTATCCAAACATGTGTCACCTACATCAGGGCAAATTTTATCCTAACGATAGAGAAACTTGTGGATTTTTTACAAGTTGTTCAAGGACCAATGATAGCAAGCCATGTGGATAATCAAGGTATTTATTTAATAAACTTTTTGCCAATTCAATTACCAGGCGTTAATGTACAAGCTAACAATAAAAAAAAAATACTCCACCGTACTGTTTGTCTACTTTGTTCTCTCTCCGAGTTGCATTTCCAGATCACTATTCCTTCCTTCTCTATTTCTTATTCTCTTGTTTTCTGAAGCAAATAATTTGGTTTTTAGTTTTCTTGAGAACTTGTTTGAGACTTGACTTTAACCCAGCATAAGTAGACCAAATTCAACAATTGGTCCAGGAATGAAGAGAATTAATTAGTGTTAATAGCAGTCTTGAAGGTTTTCTTCTTTCTCAAAACAACATTGCTCAAGAGCTAGCACATATCAGCAATAATGACATGAATAGCTGGTGGCAGTTGGTGGCACTGTAGGTGTGATAGAGCCAGAAAATTTTTATGGCGAGAATATTGGTACGAAGCATACACTTCGGACGATTTTTTTTTACTTTTGACGAGGACTACGAATTCGTTGTCAAAGTTGGCCAAAAACAACAAGAATGGTAGTTGGATGATGGTAGAATCATCCAATTACAAGAACAAATAATAGAGCCATCCAACCCAAGGCCCAATTTACATAGATTTCATTCTTAAACCTCGAAACTAACAGCTTCTTATGGGCATCCTCAACCTCATCAACTCCTTGGCCTCCTTAAAAGCCAAATTCTTCAAAACCCTTTTCTGTGCCTGTATGTGTATGACTTCTTTGTGTGTCCGTGTGACCGTGAGGGATACAGAAACGAGGACAAAACTAAAGAAAAGTTGTATGCCTAAAAGAGTTGTGTGAATTGTTTTGGGTATTTTTGGGTATGAACCAGTGCATACTGAGGGAGGCGAGAGTAGGGAAAATTTGTTACGACGAAAGATGAGCAATGTTTTTAAATTCAGGGCGGGACATTGACTCGTTGGCCTATCTGGTCGCGAGTCAACCGGTCGAACTGATTGACCCGATCGAGTCAAGCGGGTCTTTTACTTTTGTTTTAAACTAGATTTGTTAGCATAGTTTAAAATACATTTATATAAAATTCTGAAAATCTAAAAGTAACAATATTCTTTTGAGCATTTTAGTGCTTATTCGCAAAGTACTCTTCAAATTCTCAATCAAAAAATAAAACTTGTACAAAATAATTAAAAATCTCCAAAAAAAAAACCACTTAATATAACATCACATCTTATCCAACTTCAAAACCAACCTGCTCAAGACGAAATAAGGATATCCAAGTTCAAAAATATCCCGCATAAGAGTGTCCAAATTCCCAAAGGTGAAGAATGAGAGCTACTACCCATCCATTATTCTAAAAATAAATTTTATGAAGTGGATATAATTATCATCAAACCATAAGAACTGCATATAACAATATTATTGAACAATAGTTTTTAGAGTGTAGAAAATAAGCACTTTGCTAGTTAGGGATTTCAATTTTATTTTCTTAATTTTCATATAAATATCAAATCATAACATATTTCAAAATTCTATTTTTTTAAAATTTTTCATATAAATATCAAATAAAAAGCCTATAGATCCATTTAATATCATACTTTTCAACTTCCTAAGGTTTTTCATAGTCAATATAAACGAAAAAATACAAAGGATTTTCTTACTTAAAAAAAAAAAAACTAAAATGGAAAACTAGAGAAAAAAAAAGAAGAGATAATAATAGTTCCAAAATAAAAAGTAAAAACATGCAGGAAAATTTCATGAAATAATAAAAAAAAAAAATCAAAATAGAAGAATGTAAACTTACTAGTATGGTGAGCTAAAATTAGCAGCCAAGAAGAGAGAGCACGGATTTGGACAGGATGGAGAAGAATGGCATGGAGGTGGTGTAGTTATGGAGGATAATGGAGGAGATTAAAAGTGGTGGTGATTTCAGCTTGACCTTGAGAGGGTTTGAGTTTGAGATTTGAGAAGGAGAAGATTGTGCTAGTGAACTGGTGTGCACAGTGGACTATGGCTAAGATTGAGATTTTGACTTTTTTTTTTTTTAAAGACCAAAAATCAAACCCAGATTGTGCCGATTGAACCGGGTTTATACCGGTTTATCGATTTTATCCAGTTCTTTCCGATTTTTATTAACCAACAGGCATATACCTACCGGACCGGAGGCTCTTCCAGTTTGCTGTTCGACTCGTCTCGAATCGCCCGGTCCGGATGTGTTTAAAAACTCTTTGAAGATGAGATGGTAGTAAAGATGGAGTCGGGATGAAGAAAGTGACAAAGAAGAAATTGTATGGTGGGCCCCATATGATTCCCAAACAAACAACCGTCAACATTCTTTCTGTTAATTGGTGACTAGATTATAAGTTGGGTTTAATTGGTGACTAGATTATAAGTTAGGTCCACTGGTTATTCACATGGCATGCTATTATTAGTCCTTGAGCAAAATATATAAGTTGTTCAATGACTAGAATAAACCTTGCCCTACAAGATCAATGTCAAAATAACAAATGCAATGAAATGTAGGATTAAATGCACCAAATCCCCGGCCTCTGAACTATACCTTAAATTAAACCTTGCCTCTTTCAACTCCTTTTATAGATACTTAACCCCCTTTTTTGTATTGTTAGGCAAAAACACTTTACTAACTTAACTATTTTTGTTTTTCTTTATTCTCTGTTTTCCCTACTTTTCTTCATTTATTATTTTCTCCTTTTTTTTTCTTCCTTTTGTCATTTTTTCCTTCTATGTTTTCATTAGCCATATCATTTGTTCTGTTATAAATAATTATACACACAATTTTTTTAAAAAAATTATTTAACTAATTATTTATTTTTGTTATATATAGTTTATTTGTTATACTAGTTTATTTGTTAATATTATTATAAAATTGCTAATCAATAGGATGAAACCTATTCTAAGCTCTTGTATTAGTTGTACCTAGTCAGGTTTTGTCCCTGGTAGGCACATTTTTTATAATATTGTTGTGGCCAATGAAATGATATGTATTTTCTCAAAAACAATCGAAATTGTAGGAACAAGTTATGATTTTAAAACTTGATATGTCCAACACTTATGACAGAATTGAGTGGGCTTTTTTGATGGCCATAATGAACAAACTTGACTTTTGTTCTAAGTGGATTAATTGGATAGTCAAGTGCATTTCTATTGTATCTTTCTCTTTCAATTTGAATGGTGACAAAATAGGACACATTAAACCTGCTAGAGGCCTAAGGCAAGGTGAGCTACTATCACCCTACTTGATTTTGCTTTGTGCTAAAGGTTTCTCAAACCTGTTGAAACAAGCTGCTACAAAGAGTAGAATGATTGGGATGAAGAATTGCATGACAGGACCAACAATCTACATTTGTTCTTTGCAGATGATGCTTTATTATTCTGCAAGGCATACAACAAGGAAGCTAAGGAGTTTAAAGGAATATTGAAGAAATATGAGGAAGCCACTAGGCAATTTACAAACTTCCCAAAAATTATCAGTATTTTTCAGCAATGGTCATTGTAGAATCAAATGAAGAATGAAGTAGGCAAGATCTTGGGAGGATTGTGTGTAGTGAAGTAAGGTAACAATCTGGGATTGCCTTTGATAGTCATAAGAAATAAAAGTTAGACTGTTGATTTCATTAAACAAAACTCAAGGGGTGGAAAAGCTAGTTACTGAGTATAGCAAGGAGGTTTTGTTAAAAGTAGTACCAATGGTTATGTCAATATACACCATTTCTTGTTTAAAGCTCACAAGTAAAATTTGCAAGGAGATGTAGTGGCCTAGTATATCAGTTTTGGTGAGGAAAATTCACTAGATATACTAGAGATGTTAACTAAGGATAAAAGTAAAGGGATATTGAGATTCAAGGATGTTCAATGTCTCAACAAGGTAATATTGGAAAAACATATATGGAGGTAAATCACACAACCAAATTTTCTGTTCAGTAGAGTAATTAAAGCAAAATATTTCCCAGAGGTGTCAATTTTTGAAGCCAAAGTCCCTCATTGTGCTTTTTGGTTCTGGAAAAATGTAGCTAGTTCTAGGGACATACTTGCAAATGGATTGGTAAAGGGAGTTGGAAAGGGCAAGGGTATTAAGTTATGAGAAGATAAATGGCTGCTCAACACAACAACTAGTAGAGTTAACACTGCTAGATCTCAAGGCAGCAAACTAACATCTATGAATTCGTTTGTTGATGGCTTAAGATGGAATAAGCAAATGATTAGGCTCAATTTGAACTTAGAAGATGCCTAAAAGATATTATAGTTCCCAACTAGCCTAAGAGGATCAAAGGATGGGCTATAATGGAAACACAAAAGCGTAGGAGAGTACATTGTCCATTCTAGCTGCAAAGTAGCAAAAGAAGAAGATGATAGACTTTAGGATTAGAAAAATGATTGTGGGGAATCAAATTCTAATGAAATACATTATAGGTTTGAAAAGAATTGTGGAATCTTAACATCAAGCATAAAATAAAGAGAAAAAATGCACCAAAAGTCATCAAACTATTAAGTTGTTGTATGCATAGACACTGAACTATTTGTTTCTTAAATTTAGTCACTGAACTACCTTAAGTGTGGGTCTACAGTAACCTTGGAATAGTAGGAGTGACTCCAAACACACATTTAAGGTAATTCAATGTCAAATTTATAAAATAAATAGTTTAATGACCTTATATGCAATAACCTAATAGTTTGGTAATCATTGATGCATTTTTGCTCTAGAATAAAACACTTTCTCCGAAAGTGTTTGAATTAAATTTTACCTGCAAATGATGTTATTTCCCAGAGGATTAGGAAGGGTGACAATGCTGCAAGAAATGCAGAGGGATGAAAGAATCAATATTATTGTTATTGTTATTATTATTATTATTATTATTAGTTGCAAAAAATACAAAAAAGGTGTGAAAACTATCCCCTCTTACAATGGAATGGATTGAAGAGACATAAAAAATAACTTTTGGAATTGGTGGCAGCAATTATCAAAAGCAAAGAGCAAGATTGATAGGAAATGTCGTCATATTGCCTTAATTGCCAATATTTTGTTGCAAATAGGAAGGTTAGGAACTACTTCCAGTTCCAGAGTCAGTGTATAGAGGAAATATCAACCTTTCAAAAAGCCAATAGTGAGTGGAATGAATCCAATTGGTTTCCTAAAGGAAGCAAAAAGAGAGCTTGAATGAAACTAGTGAATAAGCAAGGGAAAAGTTCATTGCTATCCCAACTCACAGGGGATCAGAATTAAAGTGGTAATAGTTAGGGGTATTCATTTGACAGGTGTTCGATTCTTCGACTTGTTTGAATTGTTGACTTTTGACTTAAAAATTTCAAAGTTAAAGTCTAGTCAAATAAACTTAAAATCAATAAAAGTTGAGTCATTAAATTCAACTTATTCGACCAGTAAGTCGAATAAGTTGAATAAGCCGAATATAAATTCTCTTCCATTCTGTATTCTAATTTCGGAATTTAGTACTTCATTCCACAAATTTCATATCAATTCACAAATTCAAAATATCACACAGTAAAAAAAATACAAGATAATTCAAGTTCATAGAAAATACAAAAAAATAAATACATAATCAAATTACAATCACATCATTCAACAAAATGTATGCGTACCAAAATATAATTCATAATATATTATTATATATACAATTTTAAAATAGATTATATGTACAAATTTATACACACATATCTTTTTGTGTGTGTATAAAAGTCACAAATTTTAATGTGTATATATGAAAGTCACAAATTTTAATATATGAATGTGTATTAGTGCATATACCGTATATACATATTAAAAATGATTTACAAACTCACAAATTCAGGACTATTTACCAAAGACAATTCACATAGTATAATCTTATATAATCACTAACCCATGTTAAGTTATATCCTATAAGTATAGAGAAATATATATGATTATCTAACTCTATCTATATTAATAGTAATTTAGTAATGCATTTAATATACTCATTCATAGTAAAAGAGTTACTTTAATAAGTTATGTATTATAAGTATATTCTAAATTCAATGTTATGTAAAATATATTTTTATTACAAATATAAGTTATACAAATCTTAGTATATGAATATCATGTGTGTATAGATATATTAAATATGGATATTTTAACAAATATTAAAGTATATATAATTATTTAACTCTAGTGTCTATTTGTATTAAAAGAAAATTAGTAATCTGTTTAATTAGTTATCGAAGCAAAAGTATTACATTAGATATATTAATGTACAAGTACATATATTGTACATAATATGAAATATTACATTTACATTGATAACTCCAACAATTATACAAAGAAAAGATATTGAAGTATTAAGAAAAAAATAATATTATCAGTTATTAACATATTTAATTATTAAGAATTAAAAATATTATATCTAAAATATTATGCACACAAATATATTAATATATTATTATAATATATACTAAAATATCAAAAGAATATAATTATTTGACTTATATGATCGGTATTTAACCAGCAAAGTCGAATGACTAGTTCGACCTGTTAAACCAGTCAAACCAGTCAATCTATAGATTAGTATTCGACTGATAACTTGATTTAGAAGTTGAACTTAAAGTCGAGTTGAGGAGTCGCTTAATTGATTTGATTTCAAAACAAAGTCAAGTCTTGAACAAGTCAAGTCAATTTTTTGACTCGACTTGACTTGGTAATTCAACTTAACTGACTTTTGAACACCCCTAGCAGTAGCTAGAGATGTTCAGTAGGGAAGAGAGGACTAGCTTTAGTGGTTGTTATTGAATAGAGCCAAACTAAAATACTTTGGGGAATAGTTGAGGGGATAAAAACTTCACCAGAACAAGAGATTTTGAGGATCTCAAATATGTTTCAATTAGAGCTACAAAACAAGAGTATAGAAAGGTTCAGATTGAGGTTGAAAGCAAAAATGTGATAAGTTGAAAGCAAAATGCTGCAAACATAAAGAGATAGCTACCTTGATTGAGGACTATAATGAGACTTTTAGTGTGATGGTGTAAAGATAGAGTGATAAAGATGTGTGTGTACAATAAGGCCCGTAGACTTTGTATGTTAGGATACTAAATAGACTTTAATATCATGACAACTAACGTTATCATAACTTAGATCATTCATGTTTAATCATCAAGAACTTAAATTAAAGACTAAATGCGAAAACGTACTTGAATCTATAAGAATTAATGTGATTCTTGAATACCTAGATGTGATTCTTGTGCCTACGGATGTAATTCTTGAATATTGCAATTATTGATCTTCCAAATTATTGTGTATGTATTTTAGAGAACTGGGTCCTCACTTCCCTAATGATAGAATGTTAACAAAGTAACATACATAGAATTTGGGGATCATAACCTAGATATACACACACTTTCTTTATTTCCTAAGTTTTGCCCATTATAAAATAAGAAATAAGACTATGGTATCTACACATAAAAATTCATACTCATTAGATGACTTTAACATATTTAACTTAAGTTTTATTAGATCACTTTAGATTGAGCCAATTAATTATGATAGCATATAATACAAATTATATAATATATATGTAAATATCCAAAACCCAACATTCTCCTATTTGAACTACATATGTATCATTGTAAAAAATTTTATGAGTTCCAAAACATTTTCCTATCATGACCAAAGTCATCCCCGAACAATCTCATTCGTTAATCATGTCAATATAGGATGAAGGTGATTTTCATTAATTAGTTGTAACTAAACGCATTCTTAATCACATATATGAAAACAATCAAATGACATAGATCAAGTATGAATGTGTAGCATAGAAATTACATGTAACGTGATCTTAAACATGTCTATTTCCAATTAGTCTAACTTTATTCTTTATAGAGATCAAATTGTAACTAAATCAAAGAGAAACACAAACTGAATACTTTATTTGTGAAATTAAATTCTTCATTTCTATAGAAAATATCCGTAATAATAATATGTGTCTTAAAGTGTATAAACTGTATATAAACTCCCACTAATTCTAAATATCCTTATATACCACAACATCCATTTGAGCAGTATGTCTCATGAAAGCTCTTGGGTGGTCAAACCTTTAGTAAGTGGATCCGCAATCATGGGGTTTGTGCCAATATGCTCTATGGACACTAGACCACTCTAAACTTTTTTTTTTTTTAACAACTAGGAAGTTGAAGTCTATGTGCTTAGACTTTGTTGAGCTCCTATTATTGCTAGAATATAAAACGACTAATTTATTGTCACAAAATAACTTAACTGGTTTTTTTAATTCTATTTAAAATTCCTAGCCCTGTGACAAAATTTCGCAACTATATTCCATAATTAAATGTCTCTTAGCATTCTATAAATTCAACTTCCATGGTAAAATGAGCTTTTAGTGTTTGTTTAACACTGATAGTTCCACCAATAAGCAGATAAATATAGCTCAAAGTGGATCTATGACTGTTTAGATATCCAACAGAATTAGAGTTGGGATTCCCAATTATCTCTACCTTATCCAATCTCCTATATGTGAATATGTAATTTTTTGGTCTCTAAATATGTCTCTTATACATAGAATAACTGAAGATACCGAATAATCAGTTTAGCTACTTTCTAATGATCTATTCCTGGATTGCTTAAGTATATGTCTAACATCCCAATAATGTACGCAATATTTGGACACATCTAATGTGTATAAAATTGAGCATATTTAAGACTACCTACTGCTGAAGCATAGGGAATCTTCTGTATTTTCTTACTTTCAAAATCATTTTTGGTGAATTGAGCGAAACAGAATTTATCTCCTTTAACAACATGGGTATTGCTCGGTTTATTATAATGCATGCCAAATCTCTTATGTACTTTCTCAATATAACTTTTCTGTGATAACTCAAAAATGTCTATTGAGCAATCCCAATGTATTTTTGAGTCTAATACAAAAGAGGTGTCCCTAAGATCTTTCATCTCAAATTTCTTTGATAGAAATGTCTTGGTTTCAGTCATGGTAATACTGTCAAGTAGTATGTCATCGATATATAGAATTAGAAAATTGTTCGACATATACAACAAGAAAAATGTACTTACTCCCATTGTACTTGTGATATACAGAATCATCAACTAAATTCATCTCAAAATCAAATGAGATGATAATTTGATAAAATTTGTGATACCATTGATGAGAAGCTTGCTTAAGCCTATAAATGAATTTCTTTAATTTGTTATCTATATTCTTTGTATCTTTGGACACAAAATTTTCCAATTGCACCATATAAATATCCAATCAATGTCATCATTAAGAACGCAGTCTTTACATCCATCTGAAGTAACTCAAGATCAAAATGTGCCACCAAATCCATATTATCCTAAAAGAGTCTTTAGATAAAATGAAAAAAAAAAGTCTTTCTATAATCAATGTATTCCTTTAAAGTAAAGCCCTGTGTGACAAGATGAGCCTTATATCTTTCCACATCATCTTTGCACATTCGGGTAGTATGACGAGTTTTCAAACTTCATTGTCTTTCATGAATTTATTTTTCTCATTCATAGCATCAATCCATTTTGAGAATTAGTACTTTGCGAGATTGTGATGAAAGTTGATTGGATCATCTTCTAGCAATCCAATTTCATACGATGTAATCATCCTGAACTGCACTTCTCCTTTCTCTACTGGATCTCCTTAATAGCATTTGTTCTTGAAGTTGTTGAGTTTATTCTTCAGGAATAACCTGCTATTCTTGAAGGGAAAGATTTTCAACATTGTTTTGTGGTTCTTGTATTGCTTCTTGAATAATATCAGGAATAAAAGTCTAATCATTGTCAATAATAATCGTATGAAGAGAAACATATTCTTTTTTAAAGACAGAGTCTATAACCTTATCTCTTTCCCCAAAGTCAATATCCTCAAAGAATTGGAAATTTTTCGTCTCAAAGAAAGATTTGGATATTGGATCATAAAATTTATACCCTTTAGGCTGTTCAAAGTAACCAACAAAATAGGTGCTGATCGTTCTTGAGTCCAGTTTCTTTTCATTTGGCCTAAAAGGCCTTGCCTCAACTAGACAACTCTAAATATGTAAATACTTTATATACTGGGATTTTTGTCAGTCCATAGTTTATAAGGGATTTTGGTCTAACTTTAGTTGAGACTCTATTAAGGATATAAACTACAGTCATTAATGCCTCTTCCCAAGTGAACCCTGTATGGTTGTATGACTAATCATACTTCTCACCATATCTTTTAAAGTTCTATTTCATTTCTCAACAATATCATTCATGCTCAGAGTACCAACATGGTGTACTGTAGGATGATTCTACACTCCTCTAGGAATTTAGCAAAAGGCCCTGGACGTTGTTCTCCTAATCCATCATATCTGCCATAGTATTAACTATCATGGTCAGATGTAATAGCCTTAATTCTTTTGGCAAATTGGTTTTCAGTTTTAGCTTTAAAAGCCTTGAACATATCCAGTAATTGAGACTTCTAATAAATTAGACAAGAGTAGCCATAACAAGAAAAATTATCTATGAATGTAATAAAATATTGTTGACCATTCCAAGAAGTCGTAGGAAATGACCTACAAATTTCCATATATACTATTACTTTCAAGATGTTTAAAGATTTGTTGGTATCTAATCTTCTTATGTTTTCCCTTAATACACTCAAAGCAAACTTGAAAATTTGACAAATCAAGGGGATCAAGAATTTTGTCTGACACAAGTCTTTAAATTCTTTGTTTAGATATATAACCTAAACTCTTGTGTTATACTGACGTAGAATTCTCAAAACAAATTAAAATGAGAAGTGTATCTTTCTTTGCACACTAAGCATGACATGAGTTACATTCCTTTTTTATGTGTCCAGGATTCTTACAAATGTAATAGCCAAATTCCTTAGTTTGTTTCTTTTACTGTTTCTTTTGAAGTGAACTAACCGCAACTTCTTCTTTGTTTTTTTTTTTTTCTCTTACTTTTGTCCTTAAATATACTTGTCTAATGAACACTTTCAATCTTTTCTTACTTCTACCTTTCCTCTTCTCACACAAAATGAGAAATGAGCTCATTTAGAGACTATTTATTCTTTGGGCAGTTATAACTAATCAAATCTTTAAATTGACTGAATTGTGCAAGAAGAGAGACTAGAACCAAATGCACAAGTAAGTCCTCAATCAGTTCTAATTTTAGTGCTTTAAAATTTGAAGTAAGATGAGACATCTCTAGGATATACTTCTTATATTTCCTTTTTTTTTTTAATACCTTTTTGAAATCAAGTTTGACAGAATCGTATTTGTTTCAACCTTATCGTATTTTACAAAATACGTTTACAGTTTCCTTAAGAACCTCCTTGACTATTACCCTTTCGGACACATGACCCCTGAAGGTTTCCAAAATTACACGTTTCATGATCATAAGACTCATGTGATATGACACGATCACACTTCTCATAGTCCTATTTTTTCCCTTTGGAACAATTATCTATAAGAGTAGTGGGTTTGTTCAATCCATAGTGCAAGATCTAGATTCATACAATCAAGAACGATCATTATGTTCTCTTTCCTTTCTTTAAATTTGATGTTGGTAGACAACAAAGAGGCAGATGCATTAACTGAAAAATTGAATCAGAACAATATATTCACACAAGTTATGAATCTTAATTAATTAAATTTAAATAATGGACCTATCACAAGATATCTAGCACAATATTAATATTTAGTTTTTTGACAAAAATATTAATTTGCAAGTGGTGCTCTTGATATAGTAATCAAATATTAATAATAAATCATATCAAATAATAAGTTTATCTTTCGACCAACTTCATGTGGAATACCAAATAATTGTCACACATTTATTACTACAGGTGTATATATAATTTAGCCAAATATTAACTTTCCTTTGAGTCGATAAATATCCGCATAAATTATAAACACACAATCTTTTGGATATTTTAAAATAAATTGACTTACACAAGAAAGATTATTTTAATAGATATTATGCCAATTAATATATTTTTGAACATTATATATGTTTAATTAATTTACTAAAATTGAATTTAATAATTGGCGAATAAAAATTTTTCTGTAAAGCCATCAGTTCGTGACGATATTTCTTTAAGGTCATGAACTTCTTATTCATGACCTTCTTAATTCTTTATTCCTTTTTAATGATCATGAATGATCAATGCCCACATGCATATATATCTTTTTGGTCATGGTCGTTCATGACTATTCCTTCAAGCAGTGAACGAAAGTTCATGACTCAGATTCAAATTTACCGATCGAACTTTTTTTTTTTTTGAATTCAAATTGATTCCAATTGAATCGTTAAGCCGAAACCTTATGATCATGAACAATAAGTTCATGACTGAAAAAATTAAAAAAGAAACGGAATTAAAACAAGTACCAAACGAATCCAAAAAAAAAAAAAAAATCAAAATTTTGAATCCAATAATTAAATCCTAATAAACATAAAAAAATTATTGGAATCCAATAATTAAATCCTAATAAACATAAAAGTATTGGATTCAAAAACTTAATCCATAATATAACTATAATTATTCTTAAATACAACAAATTAAATCACATAAAAATTTGTCAAATTCAAGAACTAGATCCATAAATAATAACATCATAAATCATTCAATCAAAAAATTGATTTCTCAATGATTTAACATGAAATTGATCTGATACCACTTGTTGGGATACAAAATTTAATTTAATATTATGACTACCAACGTTATCATAACTCGAATCCTTCATGTTTAATCATCAAAAATATAAATTAAAGACTAAATGTAGAAACATACCTGAATCCATAAGAATTGATGTGATTCTTGAACCTAAGGATTTGATTCTTGAATAGTATGGTTATTAATATTCTAAATTACTACGTATGTATTTTAGAAAATAGAGTTCTCACTTTCTTGATGATGGGATGTCAAGAAAGTAATATACGTAAAATTTGGGAATCTTGACCTATATATACACACTTTCCTTATCCCCAAAGTTTTTTCTATTATAAAATAGGAAATAAAACTTTATAATATCTAAATATAAAAGTCCATACTCATTAGATGATTTATGTCCATTTAACTTAAGCCATATTAAATCACTTTATATTGGACCAATTAATTATGATAGCACTTAGATACAAATTAATATTAATATATACGTAAATGTCCAAAATCCAACATTATATTGTTTTAATCAGTGGCTTTTTTTATCTTTTCTTTCTTTTGCCTCCTTCTCTCGTTTCGCATACTATCGTCTGGTATTTATAGACAGAGTTTCCTATTTTAATGGTCGAAACTTCTAATCTATAGGAGGTCGGGTCAATATAGTTTGCTAATTGACCAGACCCAATCATCTGTCTAAATGAACATTCAACAGTTGATAACATAGTATTATAAAAATTACCTTCACAAGGGTTATAATCCGTGCTACTATTCTATAGGGTAAAGAATCATCAGACTCCATTGCTCTAACTTCTTTGTTTCATAAAGCTCTTTCAATTACATAAATAAAAATACAAGTAGTTTCAACAATATAATTTTTGGTTTTGCTAAGACTTTGATATATGATTTTGTTTAGTTGGACTTCTTTCTAGTTTGAGCTAGTAATATGGCTCATGTACATCGGGGCTAGTTATCCTGGGTCTTTTGTAAATGTTTTACTCATCAATATACTACTCGTTTATCGTTTTTGTTAAAAAGAAAAGGTTAATATATTGTTATTATCTGTAAATAATTACTTTCCGCGAGGGGCCTATTTGTTATGGTTTTATGAGAGTAAAGGTCGTCTTGTAATGTGGACAAACCTGACCGTCTGAATCATATTTAATCAAATTTTAAGGAATGCATATGAAAAAACGGAGTTGTTTTATTGTGTTTTGTTGCTGTGTGTAGGTGTTTGTGCCTTTGTGGTCCATCTGGATTTTATATTATTCCCTTTAGGCTGTGTTTGAATGTAGGCATTTAGGTGGTCAAATCTAAATTCACCCTAAATTATTTAAACAAATTAATTGATTTAGTTGAAATTTGTAATTCACCAACAAATAAAAGTATGATTTTAATGATTAAATGACTATATTTCAAATTCACCTAAATTTCGTATTATTTCAAATTCATCCAATTTAAATTTATCAATTTCAAATTCTTTTTACAACTCAAATTCACTCACCCAGAGGTAACCTTAGTCCCTAATTGACTTTTTCTAGTCAAAGTGTTGAGTGTTAAAAGCTTTTTTTGTTCAATGTGTTGAGTCTCAATTTTATTTGATTTCTCGACTTGCGCTAAAATTTTGAGTTTTCATACAATAATATTTTATACGAATTACACTTTTTGTTAAATAAATTTCATCAGAAATCAAATAACTCTATGAGTTATTCCTTACAAAATTGATCAAGTTATTTCTTACGAAATTGATTTGTTGATTAAAAAAAAAAAGTCGAATTTGACAAAATAAAGGGAGTGATAATAAAGGAGTCAATAATTGGAGTTTTAGTAATGTAAGATATTTTCAGCTAATTTTCTTCTTGGTCTTTTAATTGAGATGACTGCATCAATGAAAGTAAACTAGTACTTTTTCCACCAAGGCATATATCAAGTAAGTTATGTTATATAATAGCTCTAGAATGCCGTTAATAAGGCAAACTTGTCACGTCTGAGGGTTTCCTGGACAGCTGAATGTTGCAACTAGGGATGTCAATTGGGAAAAGCTGATCCACGTTTAACTAATTCGGCTCGAAAAATAGTGAGTTTAGGGTGAAATTCATGTAAAGTAGGTTAAGTTGATTTTGGATGTAAGAATTAAGTTCGATTTTATTGTGATATGAACATGGACCACACTAAACTCTGTTCATTTAAGATTTGGTACTAAGAAGATGTGTGTGGATATATTGTGTATTGATGATTTAGTATATAATGGTTTTACTGTACAAATTTTGTACATATGAGGTGATATTGTTTAAATATAATTATATATTTTTAAGATATATTAATTTTTTCTATTTTTTTTGGTAAGAATATTTAGCATGAAATATATAATATATTGAATATTTATTATATAATGATTTTGTTATATTTTTTTGTGCGTATTAGGTGATATTTCTCAAATAGAGTTATATATGTTTAAAATATATGATTTGTTTCTTTTTTTGGGAGACGTATTATTATAAATTTTGGACTGATCCGATTTCACCATGTTTAATTTTATAATGTGAACACGAGTCTTGTCTTACTGTCTCGTGTGAGCTTTTGTGAGTTTAATTTGAACTGAGCTCTGTCAATTTAAGCCCTGGTCCTAGTTGCAACTCAGCTCATCAGCAGTCAAAAGCTAGTAACTCGAACTCCTAGGATGGAAATCAATGTCAAATACCACGAAGAATGCTATGATGTCTAAAGAATCTGCAATCAAACGGAAGTGTTGCTGGTGCATGGTCTCAAATGTGACTAAACAAGAGATGAGGTACCATACTATCAGCCATGACACTCCAGATACAAATGTGAGAAATGAGGATGTGAGAAACAGAAAGGGAAGAGATGATTGCGGAAAAGGAAAGACAAAAAATTGAAAAAGAAGAAATGAGAGATTGCTAATAAACCAATAAGTATTTATTTATATTGAAATCTTATTAAACAAATGATGTTGAGCTGGAGAGCATACAGAAGATACGACCAACGTGGCAACACCAGACACATGATGTTGAGCTGGAAAATCAGTCTTTGCACTGCACCATTAAACTGCGGCCCTGTATTGGAAGGGCAATGATATTGCCACAGCAAAATCGTTATTGCCACAGCTATTTTATCTGAAATTCCAAATTACAGCAACTGAAGTCAAATACATTCTCCTTTCCCAACCCTGGACAAATCCTCCTCTACAGTTTCCAAATTCCAACCAATCCCAGTCATCCTGGATTCCGAGTCCCCAATGCTCTGACACCTCAATGATTCACCCATCTAGATACCCTTCTTCAGTCCTCTCTCTTTCCCCATCCAACACCATTAGGTATTTCCTTATTCTAGTAGTCACCGCCACCGGTGAATATTTTTGAGATTGGGCATATTAATCATAATTTTGGCACATCCCCTACCTTTGATTCCTCCAACTGCTAGCTAAAGAGACGATTTTAGATTTTTGAGAGACAGTGAGAGGTTTTCTTAAAAATAAATAAATAAATTATAGGAAAAATATCAAGCATGAAAAAAAAAACCAAATTATGAGGCTGTGGCTGCTATTAACAACTCTCTCCTCAACTCCTATTCTTATCGAGGAAATTCACACGACGCCAACTGGACTGACCTCCATTTCAACGAAATCTCCTTCCTTTCGTTCTTTTTTTTTTTTTTAAAAAAATAAAAATAAAAAAATGATTTTGGCAAAGCTAATTGTGGGCCTAGGATTTTGCAGTTTTTAGCATTTATAAATATGAAGAGATTATTAATAAAGAAAGCAAATGATGCACAAGTAAACGAGATGAAAAATAATGAACGGAAATGGAAATCAGATTATAACTCAAGAAGGACAGAGATGATAATGAAGGGAAAGGAATGGTGGTAGAGGACGGAGGAGTAGGAGGCTGAGATGGAAAGACCTGAGGAAGACAGACAATAATGAAAGGAGGAGACTTGGAGTGGGTAATTTTGACATTTTGGCTAAAATAGCTGTGGCAATAAGATTTTTGCTGTGGCAATATCATTGCCCGTATTGGAAGACCATCTTAGATAACTTTTGCATGTCCTTCCTCGTCATCAGAGTCCTACCTACAACACCTAGGAATTAAATAATCAACAAAATATCCTTTATAACAGGTTTCAAAAATTTTCTTAATCTTGCAAGTAATGCCATTGAGCAATTCTGAATACTATTGAACAAATACAAGTCCTCACGTAATGTGTCAGCAAAGTTACATGACAAATTGTGGCAATAAACACCCGAAATCAAACCAACATTCTGCATTACTGGTGACTAACAGCAAGCAAATCAATTACGAATCCCTTAACTCTTTTCCTTTGCTGCAGTTGCAAGCACAAAATATTTGAGTAGGTAAGATAAGCCCCTGAAGTCATCCTCGAATTAGTGTTGGACTGTTGAAAAGAGAACTAGTCAGTTCTTAAGGATGTAAATATATTCACACACAAAAGTACACAATAGATTTGTATGCATATTGTGTACAGTCAATTTCCTTGTACTAAATACCTTCCATAAGATTGGGGGCTTTAATTCCTTAATAAATTATAGCACTTGTATATTTCAAGCAAGGATAATCTTCATGTAGGATATGAAGATCCACCAGCATTCTCGTCCTTAACACTGCACTCTACAGAGTACAGATTTCAAAAGGATGCAACACATTACTCCACAAAATAGTGACAATTTCAACCTCAAAAGCAGAATCAAATTTCTTTAAGGCACCTCATATCTGATTATAGACAACTTCCATGGTAAGTAATCCACCTCCTTTTGCAGGGCCAAACCTTTCAAAAAACAAATGGATAGTTAAAGTATGATGCTTTAGTCAGAAAACTTTATCTCCAATATTCAATCTATATACCTTTGGAACAGCCATTTAACACTGGACATAAATTATTCGAGCAGGATTCATGCTATAGGAACAAGTCAGAGCTATTCATTCTAAATAAGCACCATCAATAAAATCCTCTTTTCAGCGATTCAATTGCTTTCTCAATCACCTCCTAACTGTCGGAGAAGCATCGGGCACCTATTTCGCACCATTAAGGCAGTAGTTTTGCATACCAAGTAGTTTGCAGCTCCACAAAATCTCAGATATCTCATCTTGCGGCAACGATAGAACTTGTCGTTTGAGTGATTTTTGCATTTCACAAAAGAATTTTGGATCTTGTAAGTTGATATATTCATGCAACACTCTCTCGTGGTCAGGGACCCAATTCCTTGGGAATGGACTGTAATCACATGAAGGAATAAAAGACATGCGAGAAAATTGAACACCCTCAATTGCATCAACAAGTCCCAACCTCAAAAGATCAGAATACTCAGGTTACCATGCAGAGTTATTAGTACTCTCACTTAATGGACGGCTGAGAGTACGTGTAGCAATCTTGTAGACTTTGGCACGAGATTTCAATCTATACCTGGCAGCATACAATTTAGCTAGAGAACTTCGGATCACATAAGCACAAAAACCAACAATTTTCTTCCGGTTATCCGCATACTTATACCAGTCAGCCATGGTCTCTAGGAACTTGTTCATTTGAGAATTAGTATGAGCTTGTCCCGAATAAAGCATTGGGGTGCAAGGGAGTGGTTCTGGATCCCTATCACCTTTCACAAACTCGAGCCTCCTAAATTGCCGAATGCACTGCTGCAAACTTGCAACGACCGAAAGCAGAGTCCCTACACCTTTCTCACTGACTATCTTTCCACCTGTCCCTGTGTAACGAAGAGTTGGATATATGACTCTACGACATATAGTGTGATCCAAAAAATCAATTCCCCTTGTAATATGCTCAATCTCAATTTTGGAATTGTCTAATCTTATGCCAAAACTTATTGTCACAAAACTCAATTATTTCCTTCCTAATTCCCACTGCCTCCTCTCTAGGTCCTCGAATCCCAATCAGAAAATGGCCCCCGAATCTAATGTAATCCATCTTCCTTGTCTTCTCCCTCCCACTAGACGGAACAAACTCTGGCCAAGAAGGGTTATGACAGCCATCGTTTATCGAATACTTCCATATGGAATCTTGTTCACAGGGCTTAAAGAAATCAACTATCTTCTCTACCATCATTTGATCAAGCTCATTTAGACACACGTTAGCAAGCAAAGGACTAAGTATTCCACAATATCCATAGTTTGGCACCCTTGCAGCCTCCTGAGGTGCGAAATTGAAAAATGTCCTCAACCAATACGGGTCTGGCTTCAGCTCATTCTCATTCAAAATCCTCTTCTTTGTCTGCCCTTTCTTCCTCTTGCTCTTGTTCCCTTTGCTCTCGACCTCAGCTAGACCATTATTAAGAGCTCCTTTCATGCCAGATTTTATCAAGTTTAAAACTTTTTTATCTTTTACACCTTTTCCGACACAGCTCATTACCACATTCACATCAACCTCGTCAAGAATTCCACTTAAATCACCTCTCAAAAACCACAAGTATCCAGCAAAGTTACTCCTAATAGTCCTAATTACCGTATGTGCATTCCTACCAGGTCTAAAAGCATACGATTTAGATGAAAAACGCGGCTCGAAAACAGGTTCAAGAATCATTAAAAGTACCTCTTGCACAACCCGGTCTTGGAACGGCGGATTCTTCGACGTCAAAATCGCGTTCATTTGGCGTCTGGAGAGTAATTTAGTGATAGGTTTCTCATTGGGACCGCGTATAAACTGATGGGTCTTGCAGTTCCACAAAAACTTGCTATGAACGACGGCGTTTCGAAGAGATAAGAGGTCGGAGAGAACATTGGAGTGCAGAGCATTACGAGGCGGGAAAGTGCCGCAGAAATGGGCGCAAGTGCGCTGATAAGCGAGGATCCAGAGGTCGACCTCTGGTTTTGAGAGGAAGCCAGTGAGATTGGTGAAGGGCTTTGGAGGTTGTTGGCGTTGTTGGGAGAAGGTTTTGACCCAGAGGTCTGAGAGGACTTGGATTGGGTCTTCTTTGAGGAGGGAATATGGGTCTTCTTGTAGAGGTGCGAAACGGGGAGACGAAGGTTGCTGCTGCAGCCGCTGCTGATGGGAGACTTGGGGCTGGGGAGGATTAAGGTAGGAGAGTGAGCGGATGAGGGGTTTGTAGGTAAGGTGTTTGAGTTTTGTTCTCAATGACATTTCTTTGGCTACAAGAGTGGTTTAGCCGTTTAGATTTGAGCGCAACTGCGCAAGACCACCATTAGAGCAAAGCTGCAGAGGTAGAATAGAGGAAATTATTATCCCTGTGCTTTTCTTTTTTAAAGAAATCTTCCCCGGGCAAATTGTCGACGGAAATCTATAGCCAGTTGAAAATCTAGAATAAATACATGTGGGCAAAAATAATACTCTCCCATCTCAATTTTTTTTAGACCAGTTTGACTTTTTTCGATCGAATAGAATAATTTTGTAATTAATTATTTATACAACTTTATTCGATCTTTTATTAAATTCATTCAATAAAAATGAAATTTATATCAAATATTAAAACATATAAATTTTAAATTTTAAAAAAGTTAAACAAAATTATATAAAATTTAGTTATGAAAACATAATGTGTTGATCAGAAAAATCAAACAGTGAAAATTTCATTAAGACAAAGTAATATCTAATTACACTTAATATATTCATGTCTCTGTACGGCACACCTCTAACTAGCTATCAAAGCCAAACGTTAGTTAAACCTAAGAGTGATGCAAAATTACTAAATTGTCCTAATGTAATTTTAGGATTAGTTAGAGTTTATCCTATATAACGATACAAATTTACATTTTACTCTTATAATGTCCCAAATTTCATTTTACCTTCTATAGATTAAATAAAATGCCCAGTGAAGAATTTCTTAATCGGATAGGTTTTGTTGTTTTGCCCGTTAATTAACACAATTTAATCCATTTGTCAACATCCTTATTATGATTTCCGATGGACCTTTTAAGAAATTTAATACTGAAATTAACATAATTCAAAATTTAAAGTTGGTTTCAAACTTACTGGTAATTCACATATGTTGTAGTGTTTTGTTGGTGAAATTGTTACTTTATTTTTATTATATAATCTTTGGGAATCATACTAATGCAATTTTGTGCTGGATTTATGCCTGTTTAAAGCATGTGCAAGTAGATCGTAATGGGTTTCCTCACATTCGACAACTATTCAATCATTTTCGACATGATAATTATAATCCTAATGAAAATTTGAGTTTGAATTGGTAGCTAGCAATATTTTTCAATTGTGGCAGAGTGATGTAGTGGAATCTGCCATTAAAACTATTCGATGAGCTCTATGAAATGCCATTTAATAATTAAATGAAGTCAAATGTAATTATGTACATTTACAGGGTGAATTATAAATTGACCTTAAACTATTTGAGGGTAATTGAGTAATTTTGCTTCCATTCTTAACAGTCTAACTAACTCAAATTGACTATAACCTTTAGTCAAGGATAAATGTATATAATAATATTTTTAAAGGACAAATTAAAACACGATCAACTTTGCATAGGTGCAAAGTTTAATTAACCCTAAAAATTATACATAACACATATATATGTCTCCCACCTTATCCCTTCGATTTTATTTATCATCTTTTTACTCCTTTAATTTTATTTATCACCTAGCTCTTTACCATTTCTAACCTTGAGGAACAAAAGTTCGTTCTTTTTTTTTTTTTTTTTCTTTTTTCGTTTTTTTTAACAATTTTCTTTTCCCTTTTCTTTCCTTTTTTCATCTCTATCCTTTTTCAAAATACAACTATTTCAGCAATGCAACTTTAAAGTATAGTTGTTAAATCCGATCCAAGAAGAAATCTAGCAAGAAAAGTGATTCAACAAATTACTAGTTTAACTAATGGGTTATATATATATATATATATATATATATATATATATATATATATATATGTATAAATTCTAAATGATTTTAGATTAATTAATCTCTCTAAAAACTACAACGATATACTAAAATAATTAACTTTAAAATTTTGAAATAATTACTAAGATATAAAATAATATATAAATAATGCATATTAAATAATCTTTCTATTATTCATAAATGGTTACTTTATAATAATACTAGTATATTTGTATATAATCCATCTATTTGTTTAGATTTTTATATTATGCCCTATTTTTGGAATTTTACCGCAAAATATTATGCGAAGTACTTTGTTATTTAAAAAGCATAATATTTGATTATTTTTTTAATTTATGATCTACTAAAGATTTTAATAAAATTAAGAGTAAATTATCGTAAACCCTCATGTGATATGGCTGTCATACCCATAGCCCCTACGTGGTTTGAAAATATACTTTAAACCCCTATGTGGTCTAGACTAAATGATAAAATGGACGAAAACATTCAAACTAATGATTTTGGTCGAAATTACGCTCTTACGAGTAAATTATCGTAAACCCTCATGTGATATGACCTTCGTACCCATAACCCTGTCTATGTGGTTTGAAAATATACTTGAAATCCCTATGTGGTTTAGACTAAATGATAAAATGGATGGAAAACATTCAAACTAACGATTTTGGTCAAAATTACGTTCTTATCTCTATATTTAAATTAGCATAAATTACTATAAACTCCCATATAATATGACTCTCGAACCTATAATCACCATATATTTTGGATATATGCCCTAAACCCCCATGTAGTCTGAATTAGAATGATAAAACAGAAAAAATCGTCCAAAGTTATATTTCTGAAATTATATTTTTACCCCATATACAATTTAATATCAAAGTTTTCAGATAATTAATCTTTTCTTACTTTCAGAAATTTTAGCTTTCAATTTGTATGATGAAAAAAAAAAAAAAAATTGACATTAGCTTATTATTATAATTAAAGATTTGTAAACTAATGCACGAAAAAAAAAGAAAAAGAGAATTACGGGAAAATACGTCATGCATCTTTGTAGTTGTTCTTTTTTTGTTGTAAATGATGGATAAGTGCATAGCAAATTTGAGAATAAACTTATGTGAATAACAATATGGATAGGTTGGGTATACAATTTTTTTTTGGAGGAAAAACGAATTTTCAGTAAACAACTCGCAATAAGTGCGTGTGTGTAAGTAAATATGATTAATTTGAATGATTTATGTTTATTTTACTATTTAGCCCATATCACATGGGGGTTTAGGATATATTTACAAAAGTATATGGGGGTTATAGGTTCGAGATTCATATCACATAGGGGTTTATGGTAATATATCCTAAACTTTTTGAGAAAAAATTATGGTTTTTAATAAACAGTCGCTTCGGGGAGCGTGCTTTTCAAACACTATTAATTTGGATGATTTTCCATCCACTTTTCCTTTTAAGACAAACCATATAAGGGTTTAAGGTATATTTTTAAAACATATAGGGGTTATGGGTAAAAAGACTATACCGCATAGAGGTTTACGATAGTTTATCCTAAAATTAATATTATTTAGTTTTTCAAAACACTTTTGTTTTTATTTTTCATATCTATTGAAAATGAAAATGTCGTAGATAACATAAGTAAATTATTCATTTTATTTAAAAGGGTAAAAAAAGAAGTCAATTAAAAATAAAGTTTGAAAAGTGTATGAAATAATTGTGGGTCAATTACTGTAAACCCCCATGTGATATGGCCATTTGACCCATAACTTCCATGTGTTTTGAAAATATATCTTAAACCCCATGTAGTCTAGACTAAATGGTAAAGTGGACGAAAATCATCCAAACTAACTGTTTTTGTTGAAATTTCATTCTTACCCTATATTTAAATTAGATTAAATTATTGCAAACCCCATGTGGTATTACTCTCGAACCCATAACCCCCACATATTTTGAAAAAAATACAGTTTAATTATGGACTAATGATAAAACAGACAAAAATATCCAAAATCACGAATTTTGAAATTATACTTTTACCCGATATGTAATTTAATATCAAAACTTTCAGATAATTCTTTCCTCTCTATTTTCAGAAATTATACCTTTCAATTTGCATGATTAAAAATGAAGAAAATGATATTAGTTTGTTATTACAATTAAAAATCTGTAAATTTATGCATGAAAAAAAAAGAAAAAAATTACGAGAAAATACCTTATGCATTATTGTAGTTGTGCTTTCTGGTTGTAAATTATAGACGAGTGTAGAAAATTTTAGAATAATTTTATGTAAATAACAATAAGTGTAGGTTGGGCATACAATTTTAAATTTTTGGAAGGAAAAATAAATTTTCAGGCAACAACTCGTAATAGGGACGCGTGTATAGTAAATATGATTAGTTTTGATGATTTATGCTTGCTTTACTATTTAGTTCAGGCCACATGGAGGTTTAGGGTACATTTACAAAAACATATGGGGGTTAAAGTCCAAGATGTATACCACATGGGGGTTTACGATAATTTATCCTCAACTTTTTTTGAGGAAAAATTATATTTTTTATTATACACTCTCTTCGGAGCTCGTGCTTTTCAAACACCGTTAATTTGGATGATTTCCCTATCTATCCAGTTTACCATTTAGTCCAAACAACATGGGGATTTAAGGTATATTTCCAAAACACATGGAGGTTATGGGTCGGATGGCCATACCATATGGGAGTCTACGGTAATTTACTCATAATTAGTCAACAACATGGTATGTGGTATAGTTGTTGGTAGCAACACATTTTACTTCATGGTTGCGAGTTCAAATCTTCATTAAATCAAAACATTTTCCACCAATTTGCAAGCAAATAACTTGAACAACCACGGTTAAATCTCCCAAATTTCTAGTTAACCACGGTTGAATTGCCCAAATTTTCAGTTTTGATGGTTCAATAGGCAGGTCGTTAAAAAGTCAACGATCGTCTTTTTTATCTAGTCAAACTAGTAATCCAACCCAGTTAGGTGGTCAGTTTACTGAATTGGCTGGTTGAACTGCCATGTCACATGAGATTAATAACTATGCTTTAAAGTATTTTGTTTAATGATGTGTAAAATAATAATTTTATTGACTAAATTAAAAGATTATGTACATGTTGGGAGAAGGAGTTCGTAGTTGGCACGTGGCTAATGGTGTTACACATGTTGCCTTCATCCTCTAGAGTTATGTGGTTGCATAATAGCTAAAAGATCTAACATAGATGATGGGCAATGATATTGCCATAGAAAATTTAAGTTCACTGACAAATTTACCCTCCATGGAAGTCAACATAACTAATTTTTGGGATCAACCACACACCAATTCCCATCCCTACCGGACCGGGCTCCTCTATTATTTGATACTTCTCCAACCAAAGTTCTTCAAATATTTTTTACAGCCAAATTTCCATCCCTACTTCATAGCCCACCGCTTGTCCTTTAAAAATCTTTCTCTTACTTTTTTTCTCTTAATTAACTTTAACAATAGCAAGTCTTTAATATGCAGCCCTCTTATATCCTCTAGTAGTTTACTTTCGTTCGAATTCCTGGCCATTCTTTCCAAAAAAAAAAAAAAAAGCCCTAATGCATCCCCCAAACCCAAAACCACAATCGACCTTTTCGCTGCCTACCATTTAATTGCCAAAAAAAAAAAAAACTCTCAATTCTTGAATTTCAAAACTTTAGCTCAGTAGTCGAATCTGTCGAAAACACCGAAAGAAATTGGTGATGAGATTTCGAGGCAGACAATGCTAGAGGTTTCAAACTTGTTGGAGGAGTTAAGAAAGGAATTGGAGATTGAGGAGATGCCATGATGCCTGGAGTGGGTTTAGTGGTGTCGAAAAAGTGTAGGGGAGCGGCTGTAGGGGTACGGTGCAAGTAAAGGTGAAGAAGGAAAAGAAAATCTAGGTGCGTAAAAAATTTGACTGATTTCTATTGGGTATTAGTGTCATTTGATACTAAACTTGTTGTGGCTTTAAGAAATATGCAGTGGGAATATCGTTTGCCTAGATGATTGATGATTTTTGAGTGCTTTCCTAATGATTTAAATACAAACAAATGCTTCTCAGTGCAATAAGGACAATACATAAGCAACATATACTTGTGAGGATTACACACAAGCTTCCCGTCAAGCAATATAGGTATAGGTATTGCGTGCCAATGGATGTAAAATAGAGGCTAAATAGGGTTGGTGTTGAGGTAAGCAGGTGTCTCCCATAAAGGAAGGAAATAGTGGCTTAATAGGACTTCTTTTGATTCTCCTGCGACAATCTCCATGGTCAACAAGCAAATTCAGTTTAGAGCAATCTCAACTGATGAGCTCTTTCTCCAGTAATATTCATTTTCCCTTCCCAAACAACCCTTGTGTAAATGGTCCAACCTATATGAAAAGTACTTCTCTCTTGTTTCTCCTTTTTGGTAATCCTTCATTCCTTCTATAGACTTATTTATACATGTTGAAAACCCCATGGGGTGACCTCAATTGGTTGTCAAGCTGCGTCTCTTGAGTTGCTTGCTAGATGGACTGAAGACAATCTGTTGGCATATTAAATCAATCTTTTTTAATTTAAGAGTTTTTAGTTTAATTAAATTTTAGTATTTGAGTTTGTAAGCAATTTATTCCCTATTGGTTTTGTTAAATTAGATTAGAAGTTAATTTTGTATGGAATTATATCTCAATTGTGATAGTTGAATCGTGTAAGGATTTAAATTAGTTTGTATCTATTTAAAGGTGTTAGTGACTCATTGTTTAACTGAGGAAAATTGAATTCAAAGTTAGATCAAGAAAATCCTCCAAAAATTCTGTGAGTCTGTTCGATAATTATTTCGTTCGTCTCTTCTTTCTCCTTATTGTTTATGATCTTTAGTTTTGCTATTTCTAGATTAGTCCGTGGCTTATTTGTTCTTCAATTCGGCAATTGTAATTAAGTCCTCCTTGGTTTATTTGCTTATCAATTTGTTAGCCAAATATTTATCTGTGGGCATTTTTGGCTCTTATAAGTGGTATTAGAACCTTAGGCTGCGGTCTTGAGCATAAAGATTGTGTTAGAGTATTTAGATTTTGAAAAGTGGGCCATGAAAGGTTGGTCTTGGAGTACTCGTCTGACAATTAAGGTGTAACAAAATTGACCCTACTTGGACACAGTGATCTAAAAAGAGGGATCATGTCGTGATTATTTTATGTGTGTTGGGTAGAAATAAAAAAAATCCTAACAAGGTGATTGAATATTGATTCTCAAAAATTGAGAATTTTGATACCAGTTATCATAAAATTCATGGAGGTTGATAAATTGAAAGAAAAGAGTGACAAAAATTATTTATCTAGATTCGTGAATCGATTGAAAGTTTTTGAAGATGAAGATCAAACTAATTTGATGGTGCTCGATTGCGGTAGAAAGAAAGATGAAGTCAATTGAAGAAATTTTTGATCGTGCATGGTGTGGATGTTCTGCAATGGTGAGTTTGGAGAGTTTGGTTTAAGAGAGGCATTATTGGGATAATAAAAATCTTGATAGAGAAGTGCATGCAAATATGGTTGAAAGTAATGGTGATAAATAAGAGACTGTTTTGTTTTCCTGTTCCAAGTCTGAAGAAAATAAAAAGATTGAATGGTTTATTGATTCTGGTTGTAGTAATTACATGTGTGGAAAACAAGCGACAGAATTATTTTCTGATCTGGATTAATCTTTCAAATCTTATGTGAAGTTTGAAAATAATGAAAAAGCGCTTGTTTTAGGAAAGAGAAAAATTGGTATTACTCTGAAAGATGGGTCATCTAATTTTATATCCGATGTGTTTTAGGTGCCAAGTTTGTATAATAATTTATTGAGTTTCGGACAATTATCTGAAAAGGGATATGATTTGAAATTTAAACATAGTGTTGGTACTATTTCTAATGATAAATTGAGACTAATTATTAAGGTAAATATGAACCGTAGTCATTTGTGGCCTTTTCTATTAACTCTAGTGACTTACCTTGTTTTAGTTCTATGACTTTTGATGATACTTGGTTGTGGTATTTGCGTTTTGGGCACTTAAATTTTGGTAGTTTGAAATTTCTTGCAAGGAAAAATTTAGTTGTTGGTTTGCCATTTATCAATTATTCTAATAAACAGTGTGAGTCTTGTACCTCAAGAAAGAAGCATAGAGATCCTTTTCCGCAAAAGGCAAGGCTTAGAGGGCAAAGAAGCTGTTGTAGTTAATTCATTCAAATTTGTGCTCAGTAGAGGTTCCTTCTAATGGTGGTAGTAAGTATTTTATCACCTTTATTGATGATTTTAGTAGAAAAACTTGGGTGTCATATGTTTTGAAAAATAAATCTGATGCATGTGATGTGTTTAAGAAGTTCAAATATTATGTGGAGAAGCAAAGTAGCTATTATATTATAGTTTTGAGAACTGATAGGGGCACCAAATTTCTTGTTTGTGATGATTTTATTTTTTTTTGGAAAAACATGGCATACAATATCAGTTGATAGCTAGGTATACTTCTCAACAAAATGGAATGGTTGGGAGGAAAAATAGAACTGTGATGGACACGATGAGGTCCATGATGCATTGTAAAAATGCACCTAAAGATTTTTGGGTAGAAGTTATTTCTTATACTATTTTATGTATTAAATAGGTGTCCTACAATGTGTAATTATGGGCAAACTCCAATGAGGATTGTAGGATTGGTATGAAACCACATATTTCTCACTTAAAATTTTTTTGTTGTCTTTCCTATGCCCATGTTCTTGATGTTTTGGGGAAGAAATTAGATGACAAGGCAGAAAATTGTATTTTCTTGGCTACAGTCATGAGACAAAGGGGTAAAATTGTTTAATTCAGATACAGGAAAAGTGATTATTAGCAGGGATGTTAATTTTGATGAGCAAGGTGCTTGAAATTGGTCAAAAAGGATACCAAGCCATCATCAAGACCTCTACCAATGATTTCAATAGTGGAGGAAGGGAGTTCTAGCAAACAAATAGATGTACCAGTTGTGCAACCTACCCCAGTAGAGTCATCCAGTCGCTCACAGAGACAGCGTCAGTTGCCTACTCATTTGCAGGATTATGTTATTTCTAATGATAATGATGTGTTTGATGAAGATATTGTGAATTTTTCATTCTTTACAGATTGTGATCCAGTTACATTTGAGGAAGCTTTCAAAGAAAATCGTTGGGTTCAAGCCTAACATGGATGAGGAGATACATACCATTGAGAAAAATAACACATGAGAGTTGACTACTTTTTCAACGGCAAATAAGCTAATTGGAGTCAAGTGGGTGTATAAGACCAAAGTTAAACCAACTGGAAAGGTGGATCGCTTCAAAGTGAGGTTGTTGTTAAAGGTTATAATCAGAAGGTAGGTATTGATTATTTTGAGATCTTTGCACTTGTTGTTAGACTTGACACTGTTCGTATGATTGTTTCACTTGCTGCCAATAAATGTTGGAAAATTTATCAAATGGATGTGAAATCTGCATTTTTTAATGGTGTTCTTGAATACTTGAGGTCTAGAATAAGGAAATTCTAGAATAGAGATAAGGCTATTATGCTGTGGGTTTATGCAAGTTTCACTCGTGTGATTTTTATGTGCTACACAGTATAATAGGGTGTGGCTAAATTTTATTTCCTTAGTAGAGTGTCCTATATGTGTGTTAATAGATTTCTATCATTCCAGTGATGATTTGATCAAATATACAATATATGACTCCACTATCTACATCTTCCCACCATCTATTACCAGAAGTTACTTTTTTCCAAAATACTTCCCGGAAAAAGCTATCAACCACCTTTTCTGACCTATCTCTACCCATATCTTATAGTGACACCGTTAAATTTGGGGAGCATTCTGCTATACCTACCCTAAGGTTAGTTGACGATTCCGGTGACGAGGTTTCGGATTCTTCCTCTCTTATCTCTCACGCCATCAAGCAATTCCACTTACAGCGGAATATAAACGTCTCATTCAAGCACCTTGGTGCCATTCACTCATCATTAAGGTACTAAATCTTTTGTTTGCCTTTCATACACATTCCTATAGACTACATGGCATCTGGAAATTGAAAAGGCAATTGTTACTCATTGACTTGGGGTTTGGATACTATATCACCAAATATCTCCATGAATCCGATTACCATCATGAGTTGCTAGATGGCCCGTGGTTTGTCAGACCACACCATCTATTTTTGCAACCATGGGTACCTATTTCTTGATACTAAAACTCACATGATTACTTCAATGGTGATATGGGTCTGATTCTCCCAGTTACCAATTGAATATTTCCACACCTCCATCCTTCGAGAAATAGGTACCACCTTAGGAAATATTCTTAAAATTGATGCTATTACTATTACCACCTCCACAAGTAAATTTGCCAGAATTTGCATTCAGATGAATATTACTTTGTTTCTTCCCACTCAAATCTATATAGGGATTAAGTTCAACCTTTAGAATATGCAAACCTTACCCTCTTGTGCCTGCACTGTGGATTGCTTGGACACGCTATGGATTTCTGCACAAAAAATACTCCCAATAATCTGGCAACTCTTATTACACACATTATGTTTGGTTCAATCATTAATATGTCGCCCATCTCGATCGAGACACAATGGCGAGTTGTTCACCGCAAAAGATCTTGATGATGTGCCCCTAAAACTGTTACAACCACTACTTCTCATGATAGTGAAACTCAACTAGTGGGACCCGGGATTGGAGTCTTACCTTCTCTCCCCTATTGTCAGACCAAACTTCTAACACACCCATACCAACCGCCCTTGTTAATGAATTGCAGACTAATCCTCCGTCATCATCTTTCCCCACCTCTATGCCTTGCAGCCTATGCTCATCAAAAAATAATCTTGAGATTTTGCCAAATTCCAAAATCTCATTAAATTATTCCTCTAATTCATCCCCAAGTTACTTCCCATCCCAACATATGTCAGTCAAAACCCCTTAAACATAACACACCTTTGCATGAGGTTTCCCATTCCTTATCCTTGTCAATTACTTTATCCTTGTTACAAAATTCCGCACACCCAGACGAGTTCCCTACCCCTACTTTGATTCCAAACCCTGCCAATCCTGATCTCTCTATCCCATGCAATATTGACACTACCTGAATGTACATAGATAATCATTCACCCAATCTTATCTCATTGCCCACCATCACCCTTTCTTGCGATAAATCACTCTTGCCTCTAAACTCAATTCCAACCAAATCTTCTCAACACCTTTCCTGCACCAAAATTCACCTGTACTCAATGGCTCACTTGATCATAATCTCCAATTCTCCTTCTCGCCAGACGTCAACCTCTTTCTCCTGTGACCTGTCTCTTAGTTCAAGCTCATCCCCTAGCCCAAGCCTATCTCCAGTTTCCCTTCCACCTTCTCATCCACCGTTCCCACAATCGCAACCATCCCTTCCATCCTCTCAACTACCATCCCCATAATGACAAACCTCACAATCACCTCCTGTGAGCCAGAACTGATATACGCAAAATTATCATCTGTTGGAATCCAACAAGAGCTTGCAACTTTTCCTCTCACACCTCTATTTTGGCTGTGGCAGCCCTCAGAAATGGAGAAACCCTTTGCTCACTACACCTTTCCTATTCATCCCCATGCTCAGACATCCCTTTTATCCACCCAGATACACACAGCCCCCTTGCAATCTTCACACTGTGTTGCCCATGTACTTCAACATCCAATTTCAACTTTCCTCAACAATCGACAATAATCAACAATTGCACATTCCAAAAAATAAAACAACAAACACTGCTACACTATTCATATTATTTTTTGATGAGATTAAATAGCTTTTGAAATCAACTTTATTTTTTCATGAAAAATGAAATATATTTTTAAATTTTCAACAAATTTCCTAGATTAACTTATTTTTTTATTGGAGGAGACCTTCTAAGGTTATTAATGTAACTTACCTTTTCAATATAAATAATTTGTAAATAGTATAATTTTTTAAATTTATTTGCTACCCTTACATGTGGGTGGGTTGGATTACTCAGAACATAGCAAGCATTACGCTTCCAATACATTACAGACAACCTTCTTCTACCATTCTCTCACAGCTGATGATGATATTTTGGGAATATATTTTGTAGAAAACGCATATTCTTCATCATAATCAGGGAATTCAATTTGCCCTCTACCATCATCTCTCTCTTTTCCTAGTTGACCTCAAACACCCTTTTCATTCTGAATATTACTTTGTTCTGGATCAGGAGCATGGAAAGTAAAAGTTCTGGTCGCTACGATCCAAGGTACGTTGGTTAAATGATGGCGATCGTAACACATCCTATTTCCATCAAACGGTCATTACTCGCCACTGCACAAATGCTATACTTGGTTTGAAATGGGCTTTTGGGGAATGGACATTCGACCAACAGATCATTCTCAACCAATTCTGGAATCACTTTTCCACTTTATACGGCACTACAACCTCCTCATAGTTTTTCCTATACTCTACGTAACGCCTATCCTTTTCTATTGACCCTCTCGCTACCACGCCAACCATCTATAAGCTAACTATAGCTATATTTTCTACACTACCAGATAAGTCACTGGACCGGATGGCTATCACCCTGATTTTTTTCAAAAATCATGGGATATTTTTGGTACCAACATTTGTCAATACTTACAAGGCATCTTTAATTCTGAATTAGTACCTAAAATTGTTAACCAGACTTTCCTCACTCTCATATGAAAAATCCCTCATCTTTTGCAACCTCAAGATTTTAGATCGCCCGTCAGTCTTTGCAACACCGTTTACTAGATTCTTCCTAGGTGATGGTTCAGAGACTTCGACCGTTCATTTCTCACCATATATCCCCATTTCAAGTGGCATTTATTAAAGGACGTAAGGCTCAAGATAATATTATCATAGCCAATGAACTCTTACACTCCCTTCATCGTAAGAAAGGCAAAGGTGGTTTTCTCATTGCAAAAATCGACCTTGCCAAAGCTTATGACAAAATGTCTTGGTCCTTCCTATACACTACTCTCTCCTGATTACCAATCTCTAACCACCTGGTTACCTTAATCATATCCTGTGTTACCACCTCACGCCTTGCTGTCATCTGGAAGGGTAAACATTTTGAATTCTTCACTCCATCTAGTGGTCGACGACAAGGAGACCCATTGTCCCCGTATCTCTTTATTCTATGTATGAATGAACTTAGTTGTCATCTTCAGGAAGGTCTTAACTGCAAGGTGTTTCACTTACTTAAACTGTCCAAATCTAGTCCTGGATATAACATTTTCTCACCTCATGTTTGCAGATGACTTGCTCTTGTGTACTCGTGCCACTCTAAAAAACCAGTTCTGGCATTATGACCATATTCAACAATTTTTTGTATGAGTCAGGGTTGGAGATAAATTTTCACAAATCCAAACTTCTTTTTTTTCCCTAATACCCTACGAGAAATTTGAACTCAAATTATTTCGGCTCTTTCTATTCAAAGTGTCCCATCCTTTGATAGATACATAGGCATACCTCTCTATTCGGGATGGATATGAGCACAAGACTTTCATTACCTACTAGATAATGTACACATAAAACAATCTTAGTAGAAGGCCTCTTTGTTATCCATGGCTAGACGAGTCTAGTTAGCTTAAGCAACCCTTAGTGCCATTCCCATATATGCTCTCCAAACTATATCCTGTCTTGAATTACTAACCAAGTAGATCGTACTTTGTGTAACTTCATTTGGGGTCTGGTCAATACCCGCAAATGGTGGCATCCTATATCTTTGAAAACTCTCAAGATCCAATCGAAAAAACATGGAGGACTTGGATTACGTGCATCAAAACTTGGGAATAAGTCTCACTTCATGAACCTAGTATGGAAACTCTGGACACATCCGTACGTCCTCTGGGCACAAACTCTCAAAGAAAAATACTTCCTGCACACAAATATATGGTCAACCATTGCCGCATCCTATCTTAGTCATCATTGGAAAGCACCACTCATAGCTCGTGATCTTGTTAAAACAAAATTATGTTGGCATGTGGGTACTGGTTCTTCTATCTCAGTCTGGCATGACCTTTGGATAGGTCCTAATACACTTCGAACTATGGTAAGTGGCCTGCTTCTAGACAGTTGGGAACAAATGAAGGTGGCAGATCTTATCTCCACAAATGGTACTTGGCTTTAGATCCCCTCATATTTTTTTCCCCAAAATATCATCCAATTGATTTTGGCTATACCTCTGTCCATTGTTGTTACTATCGTAGACCATTTGTATTGGCTAAGTATAACTGGTCAATGCTCACGAAAACCCATTTCAGCCTATCAATTTCTTCTGTCGATTTTATCACAAGACTGTATTGGCTAAGTATAACTCGTCAATTGTCACCCATTTCAGCCTATCACTTTCTTCTGCCGATTTTGTCGTAAGATTCTACTTGTACTTGGTTATGGAGTATAGATTGCCCACGAAAAGTACTCCGCTTCCTGTGGTGGTTGAGCCAGAATAGACTACCAATAGTTGATATATTCCATGGTTTACCTTCCAATCAATGTCCCTTGTGTCACACCATGATCAAAACGCCTCTTCACGCAGTTCGAGACTATGTTTGGCTCAAAACATTGTGGCCTTCCATATTACCACTTACGTCACAATTCTCTCACTTCTTTACTAGACCTCTCGTCTAGTGGCTTCAAGAAAATCTTACTTGCAAAAAAATCATTTTGGGTCAACCTTGGTTCCTTTGGTTTTCTTTCTCTCTTAATACCATTCGGGAAGCTCGCAACAAGAAGGTTTTTAACAACCAACAAACTTTATATAGATAGCATAATGCAATTCCATTAACTCTCTTATTGGGGAATACTACTATTTGGCATTTACTCACACACACAAACAATCTCACATTCTACTTCATAAATGGAAGCCACCTAAGACCCTTTTATTTCCCTTATTGTGATAGAAGTGTCTAAGACATAAACCAATTGGCTAGAGCGGCTGGTGTTTTTCAAAATGCAACTAGAAACTGTATTTTCGGTTATAGCCGACTCCTTGGACACACTTCAATTATCGACGTAGAACTTTAGCTATTTGAGATGGTCTTCAGATTGCTTGGGATAAGGGTTTTTGATACCTTGAACTTGTTGTGGATCCATACACTATTTTACAACTAAAGATGATACCCAACCCTTTTCAACCTTCCTCGTATTATTTCTAATATTAGATTACAGGTCCTTCCTCCACAGAACATGGACCATTCGGATTAAAGATGTCTACAAAGATCTCAATCAAGTAGCAGATGCTCTTGCCAAGTGTGCTTTGCAGCACAGTCAGAGTCTTTTGTTTTGTTTCCCATAGTACCTTCTTTTGTTCATCATCTTTTATTTTTGGATATTCATGGGATGCCCACCCCACAGCGTGTGGGAACTTCTATATTTTCGGCTTGTACATCTAGTAATATGTCAGATTATGCCTATCCTACTCTCCAAGGGTCTGTACAAACTTTTATAGGTTATATGATATAAGATCTTTTGTTTAAAAAAAAAAAAAAAAGATTTCCATCGTTCCAGATGGTTTAGGAGCTTGAAGTTCTTCTGTTGAAATAATTAGGCATCTTCTTTTTTCTAGGCATATTGAATACCTTGATATAACTGCACTATGCTAGACATTTTTTGATCTACATCTAGCTAGTGGCAGAGGCAGAATATTTTTCTTAATGGGGGTACAATTTTAATCCACATAACACCAACTGAATACAACTTCTGTTAATTTAGATAACAAAAGCCACATGAAATCCTTATTAAACAAGCCTAAATTGAGAGTTTTATGGAAACTTAATTTATAAATACAAAAAACACAAGTTCATGACAAACAAGCCTAAGTTGGCAAACTTAACTAACCATTAATATATTATTCAGGAAAATCACCAAGAAAACTATTTCACAAGTTAAAACAATAACAAATTACCTATTAATTCATCATTAAATCAACTAAAAATTTTCAAGTAAAACAATAGTCTAATTTTCTAAAAATAATTAACAAAAAAAAAAGATTAATAACAAAAAAATTATAAAATTGAATTGAGTTAAGAATTGAATTGATCTTTGGGGCAATTGAAACTGTTGTTTGGGAGTAATTATTATGGATGAGTGGCTAAAACTCTGTGCAAGAATTTACATGAAATTGGGAAGAACACTTAAATGAGAAGGGAAAAGAAAAGACGAAAAGGGACTTTTGTTGAATTTTCTTGTCCATTTTATGTTTCTTTAATTCTTTTTATTTGCTCTAGATAGATTTATCTTTAATAATAGTTGGGATAATTCCATCTCTTTATTATGTTAATGGGGGCATAGCTAAAGACAAAAGGTAAATATTCTACAAAATATACAAGTAATAATAGGATTTCATGAGGTTTAGTGGGGCATGTGCCTCTACTACCTGCATTGTAAATTCACCATTTAATTTGACGCTCCACAAGTAGTGATCCATAATCATCCCAATGAGCTTTTCCTCGTAGGCAAACGTTTCAGGCCCTTATATTGGTCATTACTATTTTCCTAAGGGCACCTATTCGTAACAGGCATTGAACCTTCAATACCCATCCAAGATCCTTATTCATCCCAAAGGGCATTGCAAGCTCCTCAGCGAGCCAACCCTCAATAAATGGTGGCTTGAACCTAAAAGTGCAAACAAGTCTAAAACAAATTAAACACTCCAATGTTCAAACTTGTTTGACTATTTTAATGAAATTGTAAATGTGTTCAAGCTTAACTTGTTTATCTTTCAAGTTACATACAGACGAGCTTTTATCGAGTGGAGTTCGAGTAGCTTGAAGTTTTACATGTAGAATTGAAATCTGAACTTTTAAATTTATTGAGCTAACTTCATGCCGAACTCAAAAATTTAATGAATTGAAAATATTATTCAAATTTGAATTGATTACTGATGAATCAAACTTGAAGAAACTCTTACAGAACTTAGTTAGATTCGATTATTGACTAGTTTGGTTCACTTTACAATCCTACTTGAACTTTGCTCATAGTTCAAATTAGCAAAATCATTCATGTTCAAGTTTTTTAGCATTGAAGTGCCATAGGTTTCATATAATACCCTTGTCCTTTGGCATAATAATGACTCTCACCCTTCGGCATCCTCCATGAATATCCAATTGCTTATCATTATAAAGACAAGCAATTATGCCGTATACTTGGTGCAAGGACAAATGTCCTACATATACAGGCTGGCAAGCACAAACATGCATCAATAGTATATAAGAATAATAAGATATATTAAGAATTAAATTGAAAAGGTAATTTTTGATAATAATTGAATTACAAAAATTTGATTACTTGATAACATTTATTTATAATATAATATTGAATATATTTTTGAGGCATATTCAATTGAATATTTACCGACCACAATTTGTATAATAGCTATATACCTCATGATCAATCAATTATTCATAGCGAAAATACCATGTACTTAGATTGCTTGGAAATTAAGAGAATGTAGATTAAGAAAATAAAGATCTTTTTTTTTAACAAAGGAGAACAAACATGTGAGAAAGTAGTAGCATGAAAAAAATGAAGAAAAAAAATAAAAGGACAAATAAAATGGGAAAAAAGGAAAAAAGTGTACAATAGTAGGGACATATGTTTCCAACAACACTTACAATTCAAATAAATAGATGCTAACTGGTGATAAAAGTTTGCCAAGAGTAAAGTGAGACAGTGATATAAGTACATAAGATTTTTTTTATGTATAGTTACTTAAGGATTATGTACTATAATTGTTAACTCTTTAAAAGAGAGTATTTTCATGTACTTTTAGCTTTCCTTTGATTCGTAATTCGAGGGTTTCTAGTTTATAAAGTATAGGTATTTTCATAATTGTACACCCTAAATTCATAAATTAGGTTTTTATTGTTTTTATGCTAAAAATGTATATTTATGCCCTTAAAATATTTTTTAAGGTTTTATTTTCAATGTAGGTCAAGCAAGGCAAAAACGGAATAAAATTAGTCAAAATGGAGTAAGATCGGGCACCCCTAGTGAAAGCTGGGTACTGAACACACCAATAGGCTTGATAGAGATGCCCAACCACTGGTGCCTCGGTGCTGCCAATGCTCAGAAGGTTGTTAGGGGTGCCCAGGACCCTATACTAGCATGTTTACGGGTTTTAATGATTATGAACCAAATTTTAGCTATTTTTGACCTATTTTCTTGTAAACCCTAATAGGAACTACATGAGGGTTATGTGAGGTCATGAATTAAGCAAAGAGAGCATAAGGCAGTTGACAGGAAATAGCAAATAGCTGCAACAAGAGAATCAACAAAAGTAACGATCGTTGGTGAAGGAACCAAGGGGAGAAGAAGAGAAGACTCGACTTGACAACCCTAGTTTTTCATTACCTTCCTATTTGTTGTATTCAATATGCTATTCACGATTATAATTGAATCTTGGGTTGTATCAATTGGTCAAATAATGCACTAAACCCTAATTCTGGGGTTTTATTCATAACAATCTCAATTAATTTGATTTATTTTGTTCATGATTATAATCTTATGCTTGTTATGCTTAATTAGATGGTATTAAAAGCATTTGTAGGCCTGATCAACTTATAAATTAATTTGTAACCATAATTCAAAAATCAAAAGAAGAGTTAGCTAAGAACGGATGTTTCCTGAATACAGATTGAAAGAAACCTATTCATCTTAGGTACTCCTAAGGTGTGGTCATCTATGCATTAAGATTGGCTCGAATTCACATAGAAATATAGTGAATTAGCTAGGTTTAGTACATTTGAGAGTGAAGTCGAAAGATAACTCACAATTATATAAGACTCTAGACTAGTAAATGGAATAAGTAGATAGAATCAAGAAATGAGAGAACAAATAAATTGATCAATTGAGGGGATTGGTAAGGGACGAGTGAATCCTAAAACTCAATTATCGAATTTTTACACTCTTTACTTGAATTATTGCCTTATTATTATTCTGTGTTATTTACTAATCCGTTGTTTCTTAGTTAAGATAGGATTCAAAGTGCAATGTTTGGGTACTTGGTAAGGTGTTAGCGTAGTCCCTGAGGGAATGATACTCTTCTCGTTATTATATAACTTGTTTGATATGTATAATTGCGTAATTCATGAGTCGTGTCTAAAAACAATGATTATATGAATAAGTTTTTGGCACCGTTGTCGAGAACTTAGTTCTAAAACTATATATTCTATTAACATCTAATTAAGTACTTTAATTCCTGTATAAACATAATTTTTTTATTAATTTGTTTTTGTTTTGCATTATTTTCTTTTATTCTATTTTATAGTTTTTCTTTTTCGTGTTTTGGTTGGTAGGTTCTTGTCGTTTATGCCAAGAAGGTAAAATTGGCAAATTCTACCCATGACCTTGAAATTGAGCAAACTACATGTCGACTACGAAAGGAAGCTAGATGAAGGTTCTAACCAATAATTTAGATGGTAGACGATCAGGTTCCAGTCAACCCAGTGATACCACACCAACAGAACAAGGAGGAGCTAATCCCTCTAAGGATCTTTGTTGTGCCAACATTGGATAGACTTCGGTCAAAATGTGACATATTATGTCATAACGAGGTATCAGATGATGCAATTAAACTTCAACCTTTTCCACTCTCTCTCAAGGATAAAGCCAAATCTAGGCTGATATCTCAGGTCCCAGGTTCCATTACTACACGGAACGGTTTAGCACAAAAGTTTTTGAACAAATTTTTTCACCTTCTAAAATGGAAAAATTGAACAATTATATTATTTCTTTTGTGCAACAGGATAACTAGCTACTCTTTAAGGCATGGGAATGGTTCAAGGATTTACTAAGGCTATGATCACATCACAGCTTGCCAAGCTAGCCTTGCAGTTGCAGATTCAGACATTTTATAATGGGTTATATGGGCCGACTCAGACCATAATCGATGTAGCAGTCGATGGGGAGATAATGAGTAAAACTTATGAGAAGGCCGTGCAAATGCTTGATGACATCTCTTGAAACAATAATAAGTGGGCAAGCGTGCGCAATATGACTAGAAAAACAACATGGATGTACAATATAGACCTATGGACCACTCTAGTTGCACAAGTGGCGGCCCTTATCAAAAAGCTAGAAGGAGTGAATATTCAGCCAAAATAGGTCCAATGTATGGTAGCAGCTTGTGAAATATGCCACGAAGGACACTCCACCGAGTAGTGCCCCAATTAATCTAGAAGATATCAATTACATGGGCAATTTCAACTGATTGTAGAACAATTCATACTCCAACCCGTACAATCGTTGTTGGAAATACCACCCCAAATTCTCCTGGAACAACAACCAATAGGGTGGTGCTAGCATCTCAATGAGACCACCAGTGCCGCATGGATTTAGCAGTAAGAGCAGAATATGCAAACTCAACCAATCTTGGAAAACCAGGATAGCATGGAGGACTTCTTGATTCTTCAAAGCCATATAGCATTGATAAGAAACTTGGGAGCCAAATAGGGCAACTCACCAGTGCAATAAATAATAGGCACCAAGATTCTTTGCCAAATTACACAGAGGTTAACCCGAAGAATAATGGTAATGAGCAATGCAATGCGGTTAATCTCTAAGTGGCAAAGAATTGGTGGCCGAAAATGAACTATAGAAAGCAAACGAGTATGACAGACAGGTAATAGTTGAAGAAGAAAATTGGGGAGAGAATGAGCAACCTAGAGAGTATCAAGTCAAGCCACATTTCCTTCTGGTACCTTATTCGCCGCGAATCAAGCAATATAAGTCAGATGGTCAGTTTCGTAAATTCTTAGAAATTTTTAAAAATTTGCATATTAACATTCTTTTTGCATAGGCATTAGAACAAATGTCTAGTTATATCAAGTTTATGAAGGAACTGTTATCTAGAAAAAAGAGGATCATAGATTTTGAAACAATAGCTTTGACAGAGGACTACAACACAGTTCTCCAATAAGAGCTACTGTAAAAGTTTAAGGAAACCAGGAGTTTCACCATCCCATGCACAATTGTCAAACAGTTTATAGGTAAGGACTTGTGTGATTTATAAGCAAGTATTAATTTAATGCCCTTTTTTATTTTTCAGGAAACTTGGAATAGGAGAGGTAAAGTAGACAAATGTGACCCTCCAAACTCGTCGACAGGACTCTAGCTCAGCCACAAGACATCATTGAGGATGTCTTGGTAAAGGTTAAGTTTATTTCCTATTGACTTTATAATAATTGATTATGAATAAGATACAAACATTCCTATTATACCGAAGAGGCCATTTTTAGCAACTGGAAGGACTCTAATTGATTTAAAAAAAAGGTGAACTCACTATGAGAGTCCAAGACAAAATGGTAACTTTTAAGTTTTTAAAGTTATGAATGTTCCTAACCTAGTCGAGGACATCATATGTTGTGTGTTAAACACAATCATAGGAATAATGAAGATAGAGGACGATGAGTCAGTAGTACAAGTAAACCTTATGGAACCCAAGGAAGAAGTTGAGACAAGTGAAGAGAGTAGTGAAGAGGAGGACAAATTATCAAGTAGGTCATCTGAGGAAAGCTCGTATTCGGAGGACTAACATGAAAACTCCTAGAGCTCATTCAGGATTGTAGAGAGCTATACCCAAGGCAATTATAGAAAAAAATGGAAGATCTGGTTTGTTTTACAATCCGGTGCCTAATCAGCACAACGGTAATTGAACGAGCATTCCATGACCTACAGGCAAGCATAAATCTAATGCCTTTCTTGTTATACAGGGAAATAGGCCTAACTATAACACACAATACCAATAGATGTATTCAACTCATGGATAGGAGTATGAAGAAAACCCTAGGAGTCAAAAAGGACATGTTGGTAAGTGTGAAGCAATTCACATATCCAGTGGATTTTGTGGTCATCGACATGGGAGTACATTAGATGTGTAAGAAAGTTATTTGGATGCAGTTACATTAATGTTTGAACGACCATTACTTGCCACCACAAGGGCCTGACAGATACGGAATTAGGAAGCATAACCATAGGGTCGAACTATGAGTCAATCTCATTCTTAATCGTCCAACTCAAGAAGTAACCTCACGAGCACTTTGCGTTCTTGGACGTGTCAGAAACGGACAAAATAAGTGATGTACACAATGACACTCCAATGACTTGAAATCATGAAAAGAGGTGGTAACGTCAAGCTAAAGTCGTTAAATAAGCACTTAGTAGAGGTAAACCAAGTTTTCAACTCTAACTTTTAATTTTTGTACTTAACTTCCAATTTTTAACATTATTTGGCAAATATTACTTGGTCAAAATAATTATTGTATGGTTTGTAAATATTATTTGGCCATTATTTGGCAAATAATAATTGGCCCTATTCATGTTTTGTCCGATTAAATATTCATCCTATCCATTATTTGGCAAATTGTGTACTATTCATCGCACTGGTACTGCTTTGTATTTAGTAAGTAATCGTGTAACAGAAATTGAGCGAATTTAAAAATTCTAAAACAGCGTTCTATTTTTCTAGTATGATTTTAACTAGCTGAAAGAACACATCTTCCGAAGTAAAATTTTGAAATGAAGTGAAATTAACTAATTAATTTAAATTAGTGGTTAACAGTTATGAATGTGAAAAATGAAGATTGGATATCCGATCTTACAAGCGATCCAAAGACATCTTTTGAACGACTGACAAAATCTCTGCATTAAAGTTTCTCTTTCACTTTTTAGACTTGACCTGCAACTTCAAATATTCACACACTAAACAGTGCAGTACTTATAAAATCCTCATCTATTTCGATCAAAAAAAAGTTCGTCTTCCAGTGGATTTTAAGGGGATTCTCTCTAATTTTTTGGGCATTGAACATTCATTTAATAGGCAAAGCTGAACCGAATCCTGTCCATAACTTTTATTCAATTGGCTCATTTAATCATATAGGTCTTAATTTGCACGAAGGGTGATGGATGCATAAGCAAGAGTATTATACTCTTGTCCCGTTCCCACAAAATGTAAGTCAAATGAGAAGAAGAAATGAAATGGGAAATGTGACTGGGAATCCATTCATGAGGGGATGGGATCGGGTAACGAAATAGGTAGTATATCGCAGCCCCTTGAATAAGAAGATAATAGTATGAAAAATAGGATGTTTTCCATGTTAAAGAGAATAAGTACATGCCTTCATACCTTTGCCAACCAAACTGAGACAATGTTTCATGCAATTGAAGGAAAGATGGATGCTGTTGATGCTAGGGTGAACCTTCTCGAGCATGGTATGAGACTGGTAATGAATGAAGAGCAGTGGGAAAACTACGGGGCTTATGAACAAGCAAAGGAAAAGAAACCAATGATTGATGCCAAGGAAGACGACGCCAATGAGCGAAGTTAGGAAATGATAGTTGCGAACATGACTTATCTGTGGAAAATTTCATTTGCAGAAAATGCTATGATGTAACTATGGTAGTGTTATGCTTGCACTTTCTTTAGTACTAGCTAATGTTAATTTATATGCAAAGTGGTTGAAATTTCTTGTTGGTAGACATTGAAATTCATAGAATTGGAATTAGAGGCTACCATGTAAATTGTTCAACTTTTGTACGGTTGATTGAAGTCCGTTGACTTCTATCAACCATTTTGACTTTGATTAATTAGGCATGTTTTGATGCTTAAGGCATATTCTATTGTGCAATCATGTGATCGAAATTGATCATATTGCCTTTATTTTAGCTTCTTTTAAACTAAATTCATAGATATTGATTATGGATAATCCTTTTTGGTACTGAAGAAATGGAGTAGATATTCAAAAATATCTCATATCTAAAATGTCGAAGGTTAATTCTTCCAAATCTGTTAGTAGATACATTTGTATAGCTTCTTTGCTAGTAAACACTTTGACAAGAGATGAATTAGTTCTTGATTACATATTGACAATGTGTGCGTAGTTCTAAACTCCGTTCCTTAAACCCAACTACTGAACATGAGCCATTGAAATGTTGCAGTGAGAACTCCAATATGTTCGAAAAGTATCATTCGGACAGCGAGTTGGTTGTTAGGCTCTCTGAACTCATCATATCTAATATACAATTGCAAATATATTAATGTGTTACCCATGGTCAAAATAATTGGATGATAATGTCTAATTGCTATAGTTTATAATTCTTTATAGTTAAAAAAATGAAAAGCAAATAACATGCATTCATTATTGCTATCCAAACGATTATTTCAAAATATTATTTTATATATAAATAATTATTTTATTATTTCTCCAAAAACCATTAAAGTCAAAATTCAAATAATATTTGCCAAATAATAACTATTATTTTCTATCCAATCGGGGCCTTTGTTTTTTAGACTAACTTAAGTTAATTTGATGCTTTAGATCTTAAATGAAGCTAGGAGGAAGTTTATGAACAAAAAAAAATTTGAGCTACACACGAAAAAGGGTTGAAAAATGGACTGAAATGGCTCGTAACCAAGTGTTGCCCCTTCATGCCCAATCCAATGGGAGCCACGTCCAGCCACTATGGGCTCGGTGTTGGACGCGTCCACAAACCTAGGAGGTGTGCCTAGGCCGTAGCCTGATAAGGATAAGTAGGGTAACAAATTGCAACCCATTCTTCCTCTACTCCCCCAGACACCTTCAAAACACCTCTAAACAGCTCTAAACCCCTCTAAATTCTCCATCCTTCCCCACACAAAAACCCACTCCAATTATAGCCTAATTCTTGAATCTAAACATCAAAAAGTGACTAAATTGCTGCGATCTTCAGATTTAAGGACGAGGGCAAAAAAAGTGCAAATTAAGAACTCTAACAGGGAAATCTCCTTGGGAAAGTTGCTAGGAGCCAAGAATCAACCAAAAAGTGTAAACTGGAATGAAGTTGTGGACAAGAAAGTCTTAACAATAAAACCCATTGATGGACGAGCCAAAATGAAAATGCTTCCAAAGGAAGAAAGGAATCCCAAAAGTAGTGGGACAAGCTCTAGTCACTCCATGGTAATGGGTTTGATTCATAGCATGGAAGATAGGTTATCATGGTTGGTGAGACAAATAGAGCATCAACAACAATACATGAAGGCCATGGGCAGGTTATTACCTACATTAGCAAGGCGTCTGGGGTTGACGTGAATAAATCTCCAACTCTTCCCGGGACACGTACATTTGATGAGGATGATGAAGAAGACAATGACGATGACACTGATGAAGAGTCAGAGAAAGATTCTATGAGTGATAATGATGAGGATGAGGAGTAAATGCTATTCACGGATGTGAAGGGAGTTTTTATTTCTTATTGTACTTTTGTGTCCTTATTAATTTTCTCTTTATGTGAGAAATATTGGGGACAATGCTTCATTTTAATTTGGGGAGTGGGGTCTATGATTGGGGGTGTTAAATTTTGGTTATTTGTAGTATATACATGTTAAGTGCTTTGTGCTTGTTTGCTATGGTGGTTTTTTTTTTTTTTTTTTTTTTGTGTAATTTGGTGGTGTTTGTTAGGAATTAGTTCTATTTCATTTACGTTTGGTTTGTAATTTTTGAAAATATTTTGGAAAAACCAAAAAAAAATTCTATTTTTAGGAAGTTTATATTAGTCTTGAGAATCTAAATGTATAAAAGACTCCTTAACTACCGGGTGGCAGCCTTGAAGATTTCTAGTCTCTCTTTGCTTGAAGTGTTAGAGAGGGCTAAACAAAAAAGATTTACCTTTTTAGTGTCTTATTTGAGTTTATTAATTTGGTGATACATGTCAAGGGTTTAAAAATGTGTCAAACTAGAACTAACATTGTTAGAGTTTATGGATTCAAAATCCATATAAGTTTTCTATTACTCTTTGAACTCTTTGAGTTGTGAAGTGTTATCACTATACACTTAAATATATTCCCTTGAGTGAGGGTGTGAATGTGAAGTGATTCTTAATGAGTGTTAATCATGATTGCCTTGTGATATTTGTTTTGCTTGTGACATTCATTGGAATTGTGTGTGATTTATATGCTTGCAAAGTATGAGTGATCAATGTATATTTTAGACCAAATGATTTAGGCAAGTACTTTGGACTGCTTGCGATTTTGAGACTTATTAGCCTTAACTTTTTGTTTAACCATATTATTCTAGCCAATTTACTTCTTTTTATTTTATCATTCATTCTACCCACTACCTTACTAGTTAGTGTTGGTGGTGCATAACATCAATACTATGTGCACATTGTTATGGATGGTTGGGAAGAATATGAGCTTTGTTTGTTGGGAGAAAAAGTTAAAGTTATACATCTTGTTTGACGAAAACCCTTTATATGTTGAAAAGTTGAAAAAACAAGTAAAATAAAAAGAGAAAAAAATGAAAAAAAAAGAAGAAAGTAAAAGAAACAAAAGAAGGATAATTCCTTCTAAATTTGTTCCAAGTGTTATGAATAAAGAATGACAATTCCTTACTAAGTTGTAATAAAGACGGTGCATCTTTGCCTTCGAAAAATGTAGTTGGTTAAACACTATGTTTTGTGGGGGATGTTCTAGAGGACTATACAGTTTGAAGTTATTAACTAATGTGTCTAAGGTGATTTAAACTACTTTTATCCTAACATATCCTACTTTTATCCCTTCTATTCTACATTACAAGCTGTAAATACCTACTTAATCCTTGGTTTGAGTTCATTTGTATTGGTGAGTATTTTGTGTGCTTAAAAATTTCTTCTAACATGTTTGTCCCTTACTAAACTTATGTTCAATGGGTTTTTTATTGATTAGTAAGCGAGTGATATCTGTTTTCATGAGTGGAGAGTTAATACTTTCATGATGATGATTTGTGTTTGATTAGCAATGTTCTTTTATATGCATGTTGATTCCATATATCTTCTTGTATAGTTTTACCTTTGTTATGACAATTGATATGTTGAAGAAAGTTAATGTACTTGAATGTGTTTATGTATTTTTCTTTTGTTTTACTCGGGACGAGTAAAAGTTCAAGTTGGGGAAAGGGTTTGTTAACTCTTTAAAAGAGAGTATTTTCATGTACTTTTTTCTTGACTTTTTTATATTGGTAATTCAAGGGTTTTAAATTATAAAGTAGGGGTATTTTTGTAATTGTACACATCGAGTCTATAAATTAGGTTTTTATTGTTTTTATGTAAATATATATATATTTATGCCATAAAATGTGTTTTTGTAGGTTTTATTTGCTAAGATGTCAAATGAGACGAAAATGAAACAAAACGGATCAAAATGGAACAAGATCGCGCACTGTTAGTGAAAGTTGGGTGCTTGACGTGCCCAGAGGCTTGATAGGGTTGCCCGGCCACTAGTGCCTTGGTGCTGCCAATGCCTAGAAGGTTCACCCCTGTACTAGCGTTTTTATGGGTTTTTATGATTTTGACCCAGATTTTGGATACTTTTGGGCCATTGTCCTATAAACCCTAATAGGCACTATATAAGAGTTATGTTAGGTGATTAATTAAGAATAGAGAGCTTGAAGCAATTGACAAAAAATAGCAGATAACTACAACAAAAGAATCAAAAAAAGTAATGATCATTGGTGAAAAGCAGATAAGAGAGAAGAAGAGAAGACTCAGCTTCACAACCCTAGTTTTTTATTCTCTTGCCTATTCTTGTATTTGATTTGCTATTCACAATTGTAATTGAATCTTGCATTGTATCAATTGGTCAAATGATGCATCAAACCCTAATTCTAGGGTTTCATTTATAACTTGCCATAAATCTCGATTGATTTGATTTATTTCGTTCATGATTATGATCTTATGCTTGATTTGCTTAATTAGATAGTATTAATTGCGTTTATAAGCACGATCAACTTATAAATTGCTTTGTATCCCTAATTTAGAAATTGAAAGAAGAGCTTTAGTGTTAAGAATGGGTCTAATTAGCCTTTGTTCAGAAGTTTTATAGGGCAGCACGACCGTTTCGTGAATAGGAATCCAAAGATACCTATTCATTTTATGTAGTCCTATAGAGTGGTCATCTATACATTAAGCTTGACTCGAATTCACATAGAAATATAGTGAATTAGATTAGGTTTAGTAAATTTGTGAGATGAAGTCAAAATATAACTTGTAATTATGTATGACTCTAGACTGGTCATGACATAAGTGAATTAAGAAATGATAGAATAAGTAAATGGATCAATTGAAGGGATTGATAAAGGAAGAGTGAACCCTAGAAAACTCAATTGTTGATATTTTCTACTCTTTACTTGAATTATTGCCTTATTCTTATTCTGTGTTTCTATTATTTACTAATCTATTGTTTTTTTAGTTTAGATAGGATTGAAAGCGTGATGTTTAGATGCTTGGTAGAATATTAACGTCGTCCCTGCAGGAACGATACTTTTCTCATTATTTTATTATTTGTTCGATACGTATATTTATGTAATTCATGAGTCATATCTAGTAACAATCACTGTATGAATAAAAATTAAACCCTATACGACTCTACCTCTTATACCCCTGGCTAAGTTTTTAACATTTTGAAACAAGTTTTACAAGTAACGTAAATCAAGAAATTAGGAAAAGTGGTAGAGACAATAGCTCTATGCAGCGATCATATACAAACTCAAGCAACTATTATACACATCAAAACAATTTTTGTACACACCTACATATAACTTACAAAATTCATCACATGGTTTTATTGGATGCAAACATCTTTGAAAAGCAATCCACGTCATCCATTTTGATAACCTTAGGACTTCTATTCGTTAACATTTAGAACTAGAAATTTTCTTTTCTTCCGAAACATTGAGTTCATTCACAAATTAATGATCTGTCATTAGAGTCCAGGTTGAGGAATCAATTAAATTCCTATAGAAAAAGTATGCATAGATGGATAGATGAGGTTCCTTCAAAGTTTAAGTATAGAAAATACATTTGAGTCAAAAGTTAGCAAATTGATTATGCTCACAAACTTAAGAATTTTTTATGGAGTGAAAAATTAAAACCTCGTATTTATAAAATTTGTGCATTTATTTTCTAGTTTATTTAGAAGTAAATTATTCAAATGTATATGACTCATGTTGTTATTGTTACATCTTACTTGTTATTTAATCTAAATCTCTTAATTTTAAAGAATTTGCTTAAACCGTTATATGTAAATTTTCAATTGACTCAACACAGAGTAAACCTCATTTGTGTCGAAGACTTTATCAAATTAATTTGAACTAAAGCTCGAATTTTACCAAAGTTTTTCATCAAATCGTGTATATATTTCTCAATCAATGTAACTTGTGTTTTATTTAGAATGGCGTATGGCATTATTTGGCCATTATTTTCTAATATTATTTGGAACACTTATTAACTCTTTGGAATAATAAAATAACCATTTGAATGGATAATGGTACCAATAATTATCTGGAATAACTATCGATTTCAAGTAACGAAAGTATCTTGAATAGTTTTTTGGAATAAAAATAATGTCGAATAACTATTTAGAAATAAATGTTAAGATTATTATACAATAAACATTATTAACAAAGGAATTTATTGATCATCAGGTGGTTTAGCATTAAAAGACATCACAAAATATTCATGCAATCACAAACATAACATATACAAAAAAACACATAACTATACTAAAGTGCAAACATTTATTATGACTTTCTCAAGTATAAAATGTATTTTCAAAATGCGATTCAATGTCGTTATGTATTATACTTGGTGCAAAATGTATTGCTGGAGCATAAATTGTTAATGACAAAGAAATTACTAGTTAAATGTCAATACTATCCCTTGAACTCATGTCAAATAACATTACATCTAGTTATCGAAACAAGGGATAATGGCTATCACCACTGCAAAGGCTCCTCCATCCAGCACCTCCATTTTCCTTCCGTAACCCACCCAACCTCTCCAGCCTTGTGACCTCCTTCGCATTCCCCTCATGCCCCAATTTTTTTCTGCAAAGGGATTCATATTTTCCTTCCTACCAAAGCTTCAAAATCGAAAATTGGGAGCAGATATGAAATGGGTTATGTATTATTTTTTAGGTGGGTTTTTGTGCTAGAAATGGAATTATAACTTTTTTCTCTATTCTTGCTGGTTATGATTTATGAGAATTGAGTACCTTATCTTATGAGGAATTTTTTAAGATTTTCTTAGATTTTTTGTGTTGTATTTTTGGGTTAATTTTTTAGAAGGTAAATAACTTTAGTTCTCTCTAGTTTAATCTAGTAATTAGAGGTTACTCCGGGGTCAAAATTTTTCTCATGGATGTGGATCTATTTATTTCGTTAACTTGATGTATTACCCACATCATTGCACCCCCAATGCTCTTGAGGCGTTCAAGGTTTTTTGTCATGAAAAATATTAGATCCAATCTTTGGCCCCACTTGTAGATCCTGTGGCCAGGATTAAACCTTAAAGAATCTTACTTACAATTGCTGATATCATAGATTTTCTAAAGTTTAATCCACACAACAGGGTCTACAAATGGAGGTAAAGATCGAGTCTACATAAGTATTTATCTTTTGTCATATGCTGGAAAGCATAACAGGGAGCTGCTTGAATTTTTGTAATCTGATGTGTATATGTGGAGGAACTAGGAAAAGTTCAATTGAAGGTTGATGGTTTTTCTTTGTGAGTTCTTCATGAATTGGGAAAAGTTAATGAGTTTTGAGAATTTTTCCAACTTAAAGAAATTTTAAATTCATTTGGAATTAGTGTGAAGAAGAAAAGGAATTTATGGGATTTTAATGAATTTTTAGTTTGAGAAAGAAGATTGAAGGTGTTGCATTTTTCTCCCTGTTGGTCTATATCTTTGTTCAACTTTGTCAAACATCAAAATTTGGTGACCTTTTGTTGTGAAGGGCAATTTGTTGTTAAGAGTTAGAGCTCTACTCTGTAATTACTATCATCCTGAAATGTATGTGTAAATGATGAGCCGAGTAGAGTCTCAATAATTGTCTGCTTGAGTTTAAATTCAAATTCAGTAACTTGACTTTTTGGGGGTAAAAGATATAATTTGTCTTAAAAAATATAGATATTTTAGTAATTTTATATAAATAAAAATTTTTAAAAAAAATTAAATATGTGTTTGAAAATTTCGACCAAAACTTGATCAAAATACTTATATGTCCATCAGGATCGGATTGTCAAGTAATTCAAATTCAAGTAAACTCGATTTGAGTTCGATCAGCTTAAATTTGAGTCGAGGATTTGACCAAATTATTTACGATGAGCTCAATTTCTTTATAGCCCTAATTATACCAAGAATAGGAAACTTAACCTTTTATCCGAGTTGGGGAAGCACTTCAATCAGGCTTCTAAATAGTCCAAAAAATAGCTTTTAAAATTTAAGGTGAAATTTGCGGCTCAACTTTAATACTTACCTGTCAAAACCATTATGAAATGTAAGGAGCAAAGACTATCCTAACCAAAAGAAAATTCAAAAAATTTCACATGGACTCGTAACAAAGTAAGGAACCTAAAATAAGCTACCGATCTCATTGGAGATTTTATGTTAAAATGAAAACAACACAACTAGGATTTAAAATTTAAAATTTATTACTAACACACCCCTATAATAGTTAAGCGTGTGTCACCTTGCCCAAAACAATTTATGTGTTGTTACCAAGTCTATTCCTTTGTTTAGATAATAAGGAATGGTATAATTGAGTTTTCACTTTCTATTCTATCTTTATTTTTTTAATTCGGAAACAATAAATAAAAGAAATAGTAATTGCTTTACTTATTTGAAATTTTTTATAATTATATTGAAGAATTTTGGGTTGTAGTTTAGTTTATATGTATTTAATAATTTAATATATAGATTGTCTATACTTTGCAATTTATGAAACATATACTTTTTTACAATATAAAGTTTCAAGGATGATTAAGAGCCAAAATAAGCAAATAAACAAACTAAAAAAATAAAATAATGAGTTAAATTAATTTCTTCAAGTATATAGGTAACAATAGCAAAATGAAAGGAAGTATATAATAGCATGATAGAAAGAAACAAAAGAAAAAGAAGAGAAAGAAAAAGGAAGAAAGAGAAAAGAAGGGGAATGTAAGAAAAGAAAACAAGGGAAAAAATAAAAAGTATAATACATTAATATTTGATAGGATACCTTTGTCTTTAGGTATCAAACATATTATAGACCATCAACAAAGTTGGGCAAATTACTTTTAACCCCTTGTAGTTTGATTAATATTCAGATTGCTTCTCTACGGTTTACACGCTTACAATTTGCTTCCATGTGGTTTGAGTTAAAATGAAAATGTTAAATATTCCATTAAGTTAATATTGCAAACGTTAGCAGGGTGAAGAAATTTGAGTTAAACGGTTATTTTAGTCATTTAAAATCTTTGATCAATATTAGTTACGTAATTTAACATAACCCTCAATAATTCTACAAAATAGAGTTATTTTTAATTCTTTTCAGTCTAGATTTAAGTAAGGATTTGAGTAAGTTTTAGGGATTTATGCATATTTCATACTTTTTGTGGTTTAATGTTTCTATGTGTTTTTGTAGTGTTTATATGTTAGTTATGTTTTTTGTATGTTAGTGGATGGTTTGGAGCTTAAACATGCAAAGAAAATTCAGAGCAAAGTGAAGATGAAGTAGTGATTATGCAGCTCCAATGTTGCAGCATTCCATAAAGTAACAAATGAACTAGTGCCATAACATTCATCACTAATTTTTGATGATCTGGGACCAGTATCTCACGGCGTCCTGATGAAGGCAAAAACTAGTGCTGCAGCATTGCGTCAAAATTCTTGACAGCGGACTTTGCGATTTTTACAATTTTTTAGATTGATTTTGGACTCATATGGACCTAACTTGACCTAAAACCATAACCAACTTCCCAAGAAACCTTGTATCTATAAATATAACCCTTAAGGACCTATTTTAATATGTAATGCACTATATGAGTAAGAGTAGGGTAAATTAGTTAAATTCTCTTAGTTTAGTTTTATAACCCTTGATGAGTTCTTGGTGGATCATCAAGGGAATTTTATTCTTCATCAGAAGGAAGACTACAAACAACAATCTCTTTTCCAATTCGTCATGTCTTATAGAGACTGCTTTTTATTTTTTTTCGTTTTAATGTCGCGGTTTTGTGTTAGGGGGTTGATGTAGCCCAACTTCAGAGAGCATGACTACTCGTTTCCTGAATAAAGTTTAATCTTTTCTCGTTGTTTGTCCATAAGAGTGATATAGGAAATATTTAGTTATAAAATTTATAAACACCTAACTCTACTATTAATTAGATAGTACACCGCAAGTGTACGGGATCAAATAGTATACAGCGGAAGTAGGGGTCGAACCCACACGGATTGGTTTAGCAAGTACCAATTACTTAGTTAACATGCTATTTGAAGAATTGATAATAGGAGAGAGAATTAATTAAACTAAAATTAAAGACCTTTAACTAATGAAAACAATGGATTAAGGTTAAGACTAGCTAATTCCCGGTCTTGATTAACGCATTCATTTAACTGGTTCAATTATAAAGCATGGAAGTTCAATTCCCAAAATTCAACCCAACCCCCCTTCAGTGATTTGATCCTATCAAATTAACTAATTAGGATTTGAGACCATCTCTTACCTAATTGAATTAATTTGAGTTCTATCTGTATGGAATTATAGAATAAACTAATCTCATCACCTTGGTAGCTCTTATACACTCAAATTAATTGACCAAATAATTTAACACGGGTCAATGATGGAGTTTCAATAACCATATCCTCTCGGCTAACCTAACCAAATCTTAAGTTGATCAATCTCTAAAATTGTCAATCTGTATCAATTATTAGCCAATTATTATGATTATTCCAATTTATGATCAAGGTAATCATTCACCAGTAGAATCAGCATCATCCAATCTTAACCCATAATAAATTAAAAAGTAAATGAAAGCATAAATAGAAAAGAAAATATTGAATTAGATAGAATAATAAAGATGTAAAAAGGTTAAAGAAAGCTTCTCTATTGAAGAATCACAAGTTCTCGATCCAAAGTTGTTAATCTTGAACCTCCTCTTCAACTTTTCTTGAAATCAAATAAAACCCTAGCCTAATTTATAGTCCCCACTAAGTTAGAACATGATTTTAAGGTCCTAAACACCCTTATTTATAGTTTCTAAGTGTTACAGAGTGTAGGGCTCCAAATAAGGTTCAAAACACACTTTCTCTTACGGGGCCAAAACATACACACAGAACTCTAAAAATCATTAAAATCGTGTTTGGCCGACAGTCCATGTCCTCACTGCAGTGAGGGTCTTTAGCCTGGGGACCTCGCTATAGCGATCCCCCTTTAACAATTTTACACAGTTCTACTGGTTTGCCACTAAAATGTTTGTCCAATGTTCAATTGACGCACCGCTTATTCCTACACGACTCTAGAACAATTACACACATTGATTTCTATAATAGAAGTCTAAAATAACACTTAAACACTTAAATAAAACTATTAACAAAAGACACACATGAATTAGGTAAACAACCTAAACACATACACACACAGAGAAAAAGAAATGCACAAAAATAAACACATAAAACCTAAAAAATGCCCAAACTAGTGCACAAGTTGAAGGAAAAAAAAGGAATAACCTTAATTTTTTAGGGTTATCAATACCCCCAACTTAAGGTTTTGCTAGTCCCAAGTAAAACAAACAAAAAAAGACTCAAGGCATATTAGGTTAACTTTATTCAATGTATCAACAACCATAACAAGGAAAACTATACAAGTAGAGAAATGAACCAAATATGTATATGAGAGAACTTTGATTATTAATCCCAAATCACCATGAAAGTGTTGATCTCTCCACTTATAAAAGCAGATATCACTCACCTTACTAATCAATGAAAAACCTATTGAACAAAAGTTCAGGGAGTGACAAATATGTTTGAAGAAATTAGCACACACAATACTTACTAATACAAATGAATTCAAACCAAGGATAAAGTAAGTCTTTAAAGCTTGTAACGTAGGTTAAGACAGAAGGGTATGATATATATATTCAGATAAAAATAGCTCACATCGCCTTAGATACATTAATAAATCTCTTCGAACCATAGTCGTCTAGAATATCTCCCGAACAACCATAGGATTTAACCAACTAACACTTTAGAAGGTAAAAATATAACTTGTTTATTACAACGTAGAAGGAATTGTCCTTCTTTTATTATTATTCTTTTTCAACAGGTGTATATAATTTTTTCCAACAAAACATAATATAACATGGGGAATTATAACAAATGTTAAAGTCAAAGACTTGACTTTTTCCCAAACAAACAAAACCATATTCTTCCCAACTATCCATAACATTGTGCATGTTGTACTAATGTTGTGTACCGCTAATACTAATTACTAAGGTAATGGGTAGAAAGAATAAGAAAATAAAAGAAGTAAGTTAGCTAAATACCACAGTTAAACAAAGAAATATGGCTTATAAGGTTCAAAAGGGGACATTAAGAATAAATTGAGATTTAGGTAGGCTTTTTGGCTCAAGTAGTAAAAAGAACTTGCCTAAATCATTTCTTTGGTCTAAAATTCATTTATATTGCAAGCATAAAATCAAACACAATTCCAATGAATATCACAAGCAAAACAAATATCTCAAGGCAATCATGATTAACACTCATTGAAAATTATCTAAGTTTCACACTCTTAATCGAGGAATATATATATATATATATATATATATATATATATACTATAATTGATAATACTTTCACAAATCAAAGGACTCAAAAAGCAAAGAATATATACACTTCCAATCCAAAAACTCTAACACATGATCTCCTTGAAGCATTTTTAAATTATTGAAACATATCACAAAAGTTAATGAATACAAAAAAAATACTAAAAACAGAAAAATATTTTGGTTAACCCTCTACAATACTTCAGACAAAGTGGGTATAGAAATCCTTAAGGCTATTGTGTGCTAGCTAGGGAGTTCTTTAAACAGTCAGATCCTTAAGACTGAAACTCTTTACTACTAAAACACTAATTAAAAAAGTCCTTTAAGTAGTCAAATCTTTAAGACTGAAACTTTCTACTACAAAGACACTAATAAAAAAAGAGTGGATCCATACAAAGTGACAAATACAAAGTAACAAACAAGAGCTACTGATGTGTATTATATCCGAAAAAGAAGAAATAAAGGATCTAAAATTAGGGGTTTGGGTATTCAATAGGATTTTGACACACGGACTGACTTTCGAAAAGTGGCTTTGAAATATGACTTTGTGAAGTAACAAACTAGAATTTGAGACCTTCTCTTACCCAATTGAATTATTTTGAGTTCTATCTATACGGAATTATTGTGAACTAATTAACTAATCCTACTACCTTGGTCTCTGATTAATTAACCAAATAATTTATACGGGTCTATGAAGAAGTTTCAATAACTATATTTCCTTGGCCAACCTAACCAAATATGGAGTTGATCAATCTATAAAATTGTTAATTTGTGGTAGTTATTGTCTAATTATTATGATTTTTCCTATTTATGACCAAGTTAATCGTTACCCAACGAAATCGACATCATTCAACCTTAACCCATAACAAATTAGAACATAAACGAAAGCATAAACACAAAGAAAATATTGAATTAAATAGTTAATAAAGATGTAAAAAGGTTAAAGAAAGCTTCTCTACTGAAGAATCGCAAGTTCTCAGTCCAAGGTTGTCAATCTTGAACCTCCTCTTCAACTCTTTTTGAAAAACACTAATAAAATTGCAGCTCCCAACGGGGATAGAACAAGATTTTGAGATCCTAAAGACCCTTATTTATAGTTTCTAAGTGTTACAAAATGTAGGGTTTTGAATAAGACTACAAAGACACTCTTACCCATAACAGACACTCAAAACTCTAATAATTGTCAAAATCATGTTTGGCCATCACTAGCTCACTAAACCCACACGTGACAGTTTGTTTCTCTGCTACAACGAGTCTTTTGACTGGGGACCTCACGGCAACGACCCCTTTTTGATAACTTTGCGCAATTCTACCATTTTGCCTCTAAAATTTTCATCTGATGTCCGATTGATGCACCGTTTGTTCCTATACGATCATAGAACAATACCACACATTAATATCTATAAGAGAACTCTAATGTAACACTTAAACTCACTTAAATAATTAGTAAAACTTTTAACAAAACACACAAGAACGCACAAAGAACTTTAATTTTGATAGGAATTAGGTAAACAAACTAAATACAACCCTAAACTACGTATATACATAAATATAAGTTAAGTAACATTAAATAAATAGTCAAACACTGCACTAAACATATATAAAGACATAGAAAAATAAATTCAAGAAAAAGAACACATTAAACCTAAAAGTACCAAAACTGTAGAAGTCGTACGAAAAAGAGTAAGAATAACCCTAATTTCTTAGGGTGACCAAAGAGTACTTGTTTTTATTCTTAATGCTTTTTCATATATGACTTGATCTTCAATTATGTTTTGAAATATTTGAATATTAGTTGATAATAATGCATGTATAATTCATTTATATTCACAATGAAATATTGATCATAAATTGATTATGTGCTCCGTTTGATGGTTTAAAGAGTACTAACAACAAGGAGTTCCAAAAATCCTAATGTTCTAATTATATATGCCTACATTAACTCTGAGAAGTCTTCTTCGATAGTAAATTTAATTGGAATAATTATTAGTTTGAGAAAGTCAAGTAAAGTACAACTAGGGGAGCACATGTCATTTTATGAGCAATCAGATTGATTCTTGTTTGATTTGAATCTCATTATTATGTAAGTTAGGTGAGGACAATTCCCTAATATCCTTAGTTCTTGTTTTATAGTCTTTATTTATGTTATTTTTGTTTAATTGCTTTATCATTAGCTTAGTTTAGTAGTTAATCATTCTTCTTATTTCAATTGTTCAGATAATGTGTAGTCTTGTTATAGTTATTTATAATTCATTCAGTCTTACTCGTTGAAAACGATACTCTACAGTCTACTCAGAATACTTTATTAAACGATACTCTACAGTCTACATAGAATACTTTATTACTTGTTTGACTAGTACACTTACTAGTATGATTAGCACATATCAACCCCTGCCTTAGATAGTGGGATTGCTACACGGTGGAAGGGGTACTTTTGACTTTTTATACAAATCCTTTACGTTTTTTATCATATAAAAAAACAAACTATAAAAGGGTGAATTCTTGGTTTGCAAACTGTAGGGTTAAAGTTAAACATTAGACAAATCGCAAGGGGTTTGTTGTACAATTTACCCAATAAAGTCAAGGATAAGATGCATCTGGGTAGAGTTGTCTATTTAGTGCAACTTAACTGACCTTATAATATAACCTATGGGTGCATACACCCTACCCTCTATTAGGGATGTTCATGGATAGAGTACTTGGTCCATTAAGTCAATACCTCACCGGATCCATTCTGGTTACATCAAATCAAGAAAAATTAACCCAATACGTAATTCACATACATGTTCACGAACCGAGCATCTAGTCCATTAGGCCTACCTAACTCGACCTCGTTATACCGGGTTAAGAAAAACCAAACCTTTTTGTGGTTCATACACATAGTTGAGTACCCACTAGAAATAGGTCGAATAATCGGTTAACCAACCTAATCCATTTTTAATATTTTTTAGTTTACAAAATTTAGAAAGTAATAAAATTGACTGTAATTACACCAATACCCTTATAAGTAAGAAAGGAAGGAGAAAATACCAATTAATATTAGGTCATAGTGAGTTAAATTACAAAATTAATGACCTGTATATGGATCAATCGTGTACCTTCTAAGTCACAAATTCTCGACTGGCTGTCTAACTTGGTTATCTTAATATCCAACTCATTACTTAATTCTATTATACTAATTGGTTTGAAACAGACAGAATAAATTGGGTTAGTGATTTTTTTTGTGTTGAAAAGGCAATATGAATACCCTATGCCAATCAGCCTGACCTTAAAAAGTATATGGAACACCTGTAATTTTTTGCAGCGAATAGGATCAACTGGGTTTTTAGCCTACCTCTTCTTTTCTCTGTGAGTATTAACAAAGATAAATGGATGAGCTGATGCTAAGCTGACTGCTGACATCCCAGAGAACACCAAAAATTAGAGCTCCGGGAAAACCCTCACCCACACACCCACACACACACAACTGTTAGTGTATGGCCTAAGCCAATTTATTTTAGAGACAAATTACACTTTTATATTTATGTATATTTTGTAATATGGCATTTTTCAAATGAAATATATATATATTTGAAATCACAACAATATAGTTATGGTGTAATTATATTTTATTTATAAATATTTCTAATCGTAGTATTTGACACGAGTAGATTAGCACATAGTTAAATGTGGATGTTTATTGAAAATAAGTGCATCGGATTGGCCCATTAAGAGTATTCCACATGGATTAGTATTTGAATGCTAGTGGATTAATCCCTTTGTGATATTAATGTAATGATCCTTGGACTTGAGGTCAGGAGTTTATCTTGACTATGGATTACTATACTTTGGCTTTATTAGTTATTACTGTTACTGAGTCGGACATACTGTAGAGTTCAGGTATAGTTTGAATTATGAAAAGATAAGATATGATCAATATATGATTCATTACTCATTATAATGGGAGAGTATAACCCGATATGGCCACGTCTTGAAATACGATTCAACAATCTTTGCACAAAGTGAAAATAGAATTAAGAGTGTCTTAAGTTCTATTTTAAGTCAGTTGTATCTTGGAAAGAAGTAAACTGATTAATTTAATAAGAGTTAAGAATTTCAACGGTATTATATAGGTACTCTTGAATTAATCGGGGGTATAGTATAGTGAAAAGATAATAATCACACGGGAACTAAATCACGGATAGGTGATGTCGAATCACTTAACATATTTCAACACTTGGGCGATCATAATGCTTTGACAAAATCCAATCTTGATATATAAGTGTAAATTAATTAATTAGTGAATTAATGACAAATTAAAAGTTTTTGATTTATCTAATACTATTTAATAATGATAAGTATGAGATAATTATGGGTTAATTTGTGAGATAAATTAACTTTTTGGCTCAATTATTATAAGTTATAAATCTTAAGGGCTAATGTGTAATATATTAGAACTTCTAAGGGTTTTATACTTTTAGATATGCCCTTAATCCAAGCTAATTAAAATTATTGTGATTCTCTAAACCCAATTAGATTGGGATTTTAGTAATATTGCATGTGTGTGTGTGTGTATATATATATATATAAGACTAGTACTAATTGTAAGTAGTACTAGTACAGGTTTTTTTATTAAAAAAAATCGTGAAAGTCACGTGTTGAAAGAAAAAGCCGTTGGGAAAATAGAAAAATAGTTGAGGATCTAGTACTTCGTAGCTTGGGTCAATCAATCTTGTGAAGATTCATGAATTAATTATTTGTGTGTATACTATTAGAGGTCCGGCGTTTGTGCGGCTTATGGATCGATATCCTGAACAGATTGGAGATTTTACCGCGATTCTACTGTATAATATCTATATTTTTCTAGTATTATGCATAAATTAATCAAGGTGATATGTGATAGGAAAGTAAAATTTTAAATTCCGCTACGTTATCTGTTTATTTACTTTCTTACAATGGTATCTGAGCCATCCTTGTCTAATTTATGATGTTGATGTATTTAGTTGTCATGTTGAATTGTTCGAACTGTATGAATTTTTTATTTTTTTATTCATGAAAATATTAGAGATTTAGATTTTTTATTTTTTTTAAAGGAAAAAGCGAAAAGAGACTGCTGGGGTTTTTTGTTACTTTTAGTAACATACCATATTTTGGCTTTTGTCACTAAAAGTACTTAAATAAATTAAGTTATTTTTTGTGACACTTATTTTATATTTTCATTTAAAAGGTTTTTCTAAATTTGGTTTTTAAAACCAATAATTAATTTTGACAAATGTTTTTTAAAATTAATTGTTAATATTTAGAAACTTTGTTTATTTTAATTTGGTTAAAAATTTGAAAGTATAAAACCTTTGAAAGTTTTTATTTAATTCTAATAAGATTAGAATCATAAAATTTGTTTAAATTTTAGAAATTTATTATTTCTCAATGAGATTAGAATTTAATAATTGTTCAAAAATTTATGGAAATTGTTTCCAATTAAATTTTTGAAATTCTATTATTTAAAGGATTATTTTCTAATGAGATTGGAAAATAATAATTTTTCTCCATAAAATAATTCAAAAATGATATTTTCAATGATATTGGAATTATGATGTACAGTGATTCATGATTAGATACTAAATGCTGATTTTATACTTTTATCTAATTATTCAGTGAATTATATAATTGCATGATGGATGATTATGGATTTAAAAACAATCTGATTGTGTATGGTTACTTGATTCAAATTAAATGGTTGTAAAATTTTAAATAATGCTTGTGTGTCCTACCTTTATCTATCATTCTAAATGTAATCTTTTTTTCATCTCAGTCCTCTCGAATGTAACTCTCTTCTTGACCAATCATGTAATGTATATAAAGGTAGGTCAGGGATAGAATTGAATATCTAAAATATTTAAATAGGATTAAATTTGTAATGTACAAGATGATGGAGATGACGCAAAGGTGCAACCATGAAAGAAATTTTCAAGAGTTGAAAATTACCCTTAAGATTTGACCACCTAGTTTCCTTAGTTACTCAAGGATATGTTTTATTTTTATATATTGAAATGATAATATTGTATGCAATTTGATGAGACTTAATAAATAATTAAAAGGAAAATCCCTCAAATCGATATTAAGTCAATAAATAATTTGCCTTCCATTATTATAGCAACTAGGAAACGAGAGTTCTTCTTAGAGTAACTTGTTGGGCTAATCAAAGGTTACTCTATTTTGAACATATTTAAGTTATGAGATGCGATCTTTAAATAATGGATATGATTTAAATGAGGCATATAATTTGTTGGGCATACTCAAGGTTGTATGTCTTTGAGGCAAATGTTAGGAGTTACATAAGATGTGCTATCAAGAGTTGATACCTAGTTATCTAGGAATTACAAAGTGTTGTAATTGGTAAAAGTTACCTACCTTTTGAAATTGTTTTGGTTTGTTAGGTATATCGAAGATCAAAATAATTATTTGGGATCCAAGCCTATTAAGGGTTCTGTGAGAGTTCCCAAATCAATATATGAAGGTTATTGATTTGAATTGAAATAGGGCAAGCAAAATCAAATTAAATGAAGTCCATATTATATTTTGCTTTTGTTTTTGCATAATTAACAAACTCTTATTCCGTCTTTATATATATGTTGTAGAATATGAGTAGCAATGTCGATTTATCATGTCCTATTTTATATGATAACAAACTCACTAGGCCTAATTTTCTGGACTAGAAATGTAATTTGAGAATTGTACTCAAGCATGAGAAATTTGGTTATGTCCTTGATCAACCAGTTCCTGATGTCCCAACAGAAGATGTTGATGAAGTAGTTCAAAATGCTTATCATAAACACATAGAGGATAACGTTACTGGCACTTGTATCATGTTGGCCTCTATGAGTTCTGAATTGCAGAAATAGCATGTTGACATGGATGCTCAATCTATAATTCTTCATCTCAAAGAGTAGGTTCATGAAAAGTGAAGGAATGAGGTGTATGAGATATCTAAAGAGCTATTCCGTTTTAAAATGGTAGAGGGTATTTCAGTAGCTATTGATGTTTTGATGATGATCAGACTGATTGAAAAATTGGAACGATTGGGATTCAAACAAAATCACATGTTAAATGTTGACCTAATCTTGCAGTCTCTACTTGATAGCTTTTTACAGATTGTGATGAACTATAATATGACTATACATAAGTTGTCCACAACTTTTTCTAAACTGTTGAATATGGTAAAGACTGCTGAGATAACCATAAAAAAGGAAAGGAAACAAGTGTTAGTTGTTAGTTCTTCTAATAAGAAGAAAAATAAATCCAATATTGGTTTTATGAAAGCCAAGTCTGAGTTGAAACAAATACCTATGATAAAAAAAGACAAGGCCAAGGGTACTTGCTACTATTGTATAAAGGATGGGCACTGGAAAAGGAACTACAAGTCTTATATAGATACCTTGAAGCAGAACAAGCTTAAAGAAGCTTTTACTTCAGGTATATGTATGATTGAGTTCAATATTTCTACTTCTAAATTAGATTCTTGGATATTAGATACCAGGATCTGCATCTCATATTTGTAAAAGTATGCAGGGACTAAGGAGAAGTAGAATTTGGCTAAGGGAGCAGTGGACCTATGCATGGGAAATTGAGCAATGTTGTTGCATTAGCTGTAGGGACTTATTATCTTTCTTTGCCTAGTGATAAATTTATTTGTTTTAGAACTTAAAAACTGTTATTACATTCCATCCCTATTAGAAATATTATTTTTGTTTCGTGGTTAGACACTGATGTTTTTCTCATTATGCAAAAGAATAAATGTTGTTCTTTTTCATGTGATAGCATTGTGTATGGAATTGCTACTTTGATTAATGGTTTTTATATTCTAGATATAGAAAATTTAGTTTTCAACATAAATCCTAAAAGGTCTAAAATTGATATTTTGAAACAATCTTTCTTTTAGAATTGTAGATTTGGTCATAGAAATGAGAAACGCATTACCAAATTACACAACAATGGTAATTTGGGATCATTTAATTATGAAATATGTGAATCTTGTTTTCTTGAAAAAATAACCAAATCACCTTTTACAAGAAAGGGTGATAGATCTAATAAATTGTTAGACCTAATACATACTGATGTTTGTGGTCCTATATCTATCCATGCTAGAGGAGGTTTTTCATACTTTATTACCTTCACGGATGACCATTCTAGAAGATTCTATAGTTATTATACTTCATGAAGTATAAGTCCAAAACATTTGAAAAGTTCAAGAAATTTAGGAATGAGGTTGAAAAACAAATTGTAAAAGTATCAAAATACTTCGATCTGATTGAGGCGGGGAATAGTTAAACCAAGAGTTTCAAGATTATCTTAAGGAGAATGAGATTCTACCTCAATGAAATCCTTTGTATACACCACAACTAAATAGTGTGTCTGAGAGACGTAATCGAAATTTATTAGATATGGTTCGGTCGATGATGAGTCTTGTAGATCTCCCCAAATCGTTTTGGGGTGATGCTCTTAACACTACCTCCCATTTACGAAATCGTGTTCCATCAAATGTTGTTGATTCCACTCTGTATGAGATATGGTTTGTAAAGAAACCTAAACTTTCATATTTGAAAGTTTGGGGCTGCCCTGCTTATGTGAAGAGGGTAGTATATAACAAAATTGAAGCTATGCAAATGCCAAATTGTGGGGTATCCAAAGGAAACATATGGATACTATTTGTATAATCCCAATGAGCAAAAATTGTTTCTCTCAAAGCATGTCGTCTTTCAAGAAAAAAAGTTTATTCTTGAAAAGACAAGTGGGAGCAAAATAGATCTTGAAGAAGTTCATGAAACACAAATTGGCATTGATCAAAAAGTGGATCACAAGCTTCAATCACATGTTGATGTGATAGAAAATGAAGTTAATAATACACAAGTTCTTCATAGGACTACTAGGATACGTCGTGCTCCAAAAAGATATGAGTTTCTTGTAAATGGGTACGATGATATATTAACCATTATGAATGATGAATCTACATCTTGTGAAAAAGCATTGTTTGATAAAGACACATCTCAGATGTTGTTACAAGGCATAAAATCTGAAATGGATTCCATGTATAAAAATAAGATTTGGACCTTATTCGTTCTACCTGAAGGGATTAAATCCATAGGGTGCAAGTGGGTCTTAAGAGAAAGATTGAAATGGATGGTAATGTGATTGCCTATAAGGCTCAATGTAATACCCTTGGTGGCGAAGGGTTATACACAAAGACAAGGAGTTTGCTTTGATGAAACTTTCTCACCAGTTTCAATGCTGAAATCTAGATGAATTTTACTTGATATAGCTGTATATTATGACTATGAGATTTGTGCAAATGGAAATAAAAACTACATTTCTTAATGAAAATATGTAGGAAGAGGTGTATAAGATATAATCTGAAGGGTTTATATCCATAGATCTCAATAAAGTATGTAAGCTACAAAGGTCTATTTTTTGACTAAAGTAAGCTTCTAGCAGTTGGAATATCCGTTTTGATGAGATAATCAAAGAGTTTGATTTTATCAAAAATGAGGATGAGCCTTGTGTATATAAGAAGGTTAGTGGGAGTGCCATTATTTTCTTGGTACTTTATATGGATAACATGTTATTGATAGGAAATGACATACCTATGTTTCAAAGCATAACAATATGGTTGTCTAGGAATTTTTCTATTAAAGATTTAGGAGAGGCGACCTACATTCTGGGAATGAGAAGATCTATAGAGATAGATCTAAGAGCTTTTTTGGTCTTACTCAATCAACATACATAGACAGAAATGCTAAAGAGGTTTAGTATGGATCCATCAAAGAAGGATTACTTACCAATGTCTCATGGTGTGTACTTTTCTAGAGACGTGTCCTACGACTGATGTCGAGAGGGATAGCATAAAAAAAATCTCGTATGCTTCAGCTATAGGTTCTCTAATGTTTGTTATATTATGTAATAGACCCGACGTCACTTATGCTCTAAGTGTTACGAGCAGGTTTCAATCTAACCTGGAGAGTGGTCATTGAACACCAGTCAAAAATATTTTTAAGTACTTAAGAAAAACTAAAAATTTATTCTTGATTTATGGTGAGCAAGAGTTGACGGTTGGATACACAGATGCTAGCTTTCAATCAGAAAAGGATGATAGCAAATCTTAATCTAGATACGTATTTATTCTTAATGGTGGTTTAATCAGTTGAAAGAGTTCCAAGAAAGACACCACGGCTGATTCTACGCTGTGCAACAGAAGCCGAATACATTGCAGCTTCAGAAGCAACAAAAGAAAGGGTTTGGATCAGAAGTTTGTGGCTGAATTTAGAGTGGTTCTCTCCATTAGTGGTCCTATACTTTTGTATTGTGACAACAATAGAGCTATTGCATAAGCAAAGGAACCTAAGCCTCATCAACGATCCAAATTTATTTTACGGTGCTATCATTCGGTCAGAGAAATCATTGACAGAAATGAAGTAAAGATAGAGAGGATTCCCACTGACAATAATATTGTTGATCCGTTCACTAAAGCATTATCCCAGTAGAAACATGAGAGTCATGTTAACTTATTCAATCTTAAGCACATGAATAATTGGTTTTAGTGCAAATGGAAGTTTGTCAGTGTATGCCCTAAAACCAATTTGTTTTAGAGACAAATTACACTTTTATATTTATGTATATTTTGTAATATGGCATTTTTTGAATGAAATATATATATGTAAAATTATAAATAGTTATGATGTAATTATATTTTATTCGTATAAATATCCCTAATTGTAGTGTTTGACATGGGTAGATTAGCACATAGTTGTATGTGGATGCTTATTGAGAATAACTATATCAGATTGACTCGCTAAGAGTATTCGATAAGGATTATTATTTGAATGCCAGTAGATTAATCTCTTTTGATAGTAGTGTAATGATCCTTGGACTTGAGGTCACGAGTATATATTGACTGTGGATTACTATACTTTGCCTCTATTAGTTGTTACTCTTAATAAGTTGCACATACTGTAAAGTTCAGGTATAGTGTGAATCATGAAAAGATAAGATATGATCAGTATAGGATTCACCAGTCCTTCTAAGATGAAAGTATATCCTAGTATGGTCACTTCTTGAAATACAATTTGAAAATCTTTGCGCAAAGTGAGAATAGAATTAAGAGTGTCTTAAGTTCTATTTCACGTGAGTTGTAACTTGGAAAGGAGTAAATTGAATAATTCAATAAGAGTTGACTTTATATTTGTACTCTTGAATTAATGAAGGCACAAAAGGATACTAATTACCCAAGAACTAAATCACAGATAGGTGATGTCGAACCACTTGATATATCTTAACACTTGGGTGGTCATAATGCTTTGTTAGAAGTCAATCTTGCCCCAATCACATCAATCTATAAGTGTAAATTAATTAATTAATGAATTAATGATAAATTAAAAGTGTATAATTTATCTAATCCTATTTAATTTAGGATTATAATTTATACTTATTGCCAATGTGATTCGGAACCAAAGAATCACACACTTAAGGATAATTTATTTGGGATTAAATTGATTTTTGATAAGTATGAGATATTAAGGGTTAATTTATGAGATAAATTAACTTTTGGGCTCAATTATAATAAGTTATAAATCTTAAGGGATAATGTGTAATATATTAGAACTTTTAAGGATTTTATACTTATAGATATGCCTTTAATCCAAACTTATTAGGATTATTGTGATTCTCTAAACCCAATTAGATTGGGATACTAGGACTATTGCATCTATGTGTGTGTGTGCGCGCATATATATATATATATATATATATATATATATATATATATATATATATATATATATGTATTTATAAGACTAGTACAAATTGTAAGTTGTACTAGTACGGTTTTTTTATTAATTAAAAAGAAAAATAAATCGTGAAAGTCACTTTTTGAAGGAAAAAGCCTTGGGAAAAATAGAAAACATAGGTTGAATCAATCAATCTTGTGAATATTCTTGAATTAATTGTCTGTGTGGATACTATTAGAGACCGAGCATTTGTATGACTAGTGGATCGACATCCCAAACAAATTGGAGATTTTACCACAATTGTAAGGTATAGTCTTTATAATTTTCTTATACTGCGCATAAATTAATCAAGGTGATATGTGACAGGAAAGTAAAATTTTAAATTCCGCTACGTTATCTGTTTATTTACTTTCTTACATTGCCATTTGAGCCACCCTTGATTAATTTATGATATAGATGTATTTAGTTGTCATGGATATTGAATTGTTCAAACTATATGAATTTTTGATTTATGAAAAATATTGGAGAAATTTTTTAAAAAATAAAGAAAAAAGAAAAAGAGGTATTTGTCACTTTTAGTGACACTTTGGCTTTTGTCACTACAAGTACTTAAATAAGTTAGAAGTACTTTTAGTGAAGCTTATTTTATATTTTCATTTAAAAGATTTTTCTAAATTTAGTTTTTGAAACCAACAATTAATTTTGACAATGTTGTTTAAAATTAATTGTTAATTTTTAGAAACTATCTTTATTTTAATTTGATCAAAATTTAGAAAGTATAAAATGTTTGAAAATATTTGTTTAATTCTAATGAGATTATAATTATAAATTTGTTTAAATTTTAGAAATTTTTATTTTTTATGAGATTGGAATTTAATAAATGTTCAAAAATTTATGAAAATTGTTTCTAATATAATTTTTGAAATTCAATTATTTAAAAGATTATTTTTAATGAGATTAGAAAATAATAATTTTTCTCCATAACATATTTTCATAAATAATTCAAAAATGATAATTTTAATGAGATTGGAATTATGATGTATAGTGATTCATGATTAGATGCTAAATGCGGATTTTATGCTTTTATCTAATTATTGAATTATACAATAGCAAGATGGATGATAATTATGGACTTAAGACTAATGTGATTGTGGATGGTTTACTTGGCTCAAATTCATTGGTTGTAAAATTTTAAATAAGGCTTGCGTGTCCTACCTTTCTCTATTATTCTGGATGTAATTATTTTCTGATTTCAATCGCCTCGAATGTATCTCGAGATTTCTTGACCAATTATGTAATATACATAAAGATAGATTAGGGATATAATTGAATATTTAAAACATTTAGATAGAATTACATTTTTAATGTACAAGATGATGGAGACGACACAAAATTGCAACCATGAGGGAAATTTGCAAGAGTTGAAGATTACCCTTAGATTTGACCACCCAATTTCCTTAGTGACTCAAGGAAACTAGTTTAATAAAAACCCATAATCATCCATGGTTTTATGCATGTTTTATTTATTATATGTTGATATGATAATATTGCATGTAATTTGATGAGACCAAATAAATAATTAAAAGAAAAATTCCTCAAATCAATATTAAGTCAATAAATAAGTTTGTGTCTTCCATTATTATAGCAACAATCGAGAGTTCTTCTTAGATTTAACTTATTGGGTTAATCCAAGGTTACTTTACATTGAACATGTTTAAGCTATGAGATGAGATTTCTAAATAATGGATATAACTTAACGGAGACATATAATTTGTTAGACATACTCAAGGTTGTATGTCTTTGAGGCGAAGGTTAAGAGTCACATACGATGTGCTATCAAAAGTTGACACCTAACTATCTAGGAATTATAAAGGGTTGTAATTGGTGAGAGTTACCTACCTTTTGAAATTATTTTGGTTTATTAGGTACACCCAAATTCAAAATAACTAGATGGGATCCTAGCCTACTTGGGGTTCTGTGAGAGCTCCCGAATCAATATGTGAGGATTATTGATTTGAATTAAATAGTGGGAGTAAAACAAGGTTAAATGAAATTCATATTATATTTTGCTTTTATTTTTGCATAAATAACAAATTCTTATTCTGTCTTTATATATATATTGTAGAATATATATGAGCAACAACGTCAATTTACATCCTATTTTATATGATAACCAACTAACTCGGCCTAATTTTTCAAACTGGCAACGTAACTTAAGAATTGTTCTCAAGTACGAGAAAATTGATAATGTCCTTGATCAGCCTATTCTGGATGTTCCAACAGAAGATGCTGATGAAGCAATTCAGAATGTTTATCATAAGCACATAGAAGACAACGATATTGCCACTTGTATCATGTTGGCCATTATGAGTTCTGAATTGCAAAAACAACATGATGACATGGACGCTCATTCTATGATTTTTCATCTCAAGGAGTAGTTTGATGAAGAGTCAAGGAATGAAAGGTATGAGACCTCTAAAGAGTTATTCCGTTGTAAAATGGCAGAGGGTACTTCAGTAGTTGTTCATGTACTGAAGATGATCGGACTGATTGGAAAATTGAAACGATTGGGATTCAAGAAAAATCACAAGTTAAATGTTAACCTTATTTTGCAATCTCTGGCTGATAGCTTTTTACATTCATGATGAACTATAACATGAATAAGTTGTTTACAACTCTTTATAAACTATTGAATATACTAAAGACTGCTGAGACAACCATCAAGAAGGAAAGGAAACAAGTGTTAGTTATTGATTCTGCTAATAAGAAGAAGAAAAATCCAAGATTGGTTTTATGAAAGCTAAGTCTGAATTAAAACTAACACCTATGATCAAAAAGGACAAGGCCAAGGGTACTTGCTACCATTGTGAAAAGGATGGGCACCAGAAAAAGAACTACAAGGCTTATACAAATATCTTGAAACAAAAGAGGCTTAATGAATCTTCTAGTTTAGGTATATTTATAATTGAGATCAATATTTCTACTTCTAAATTAGATTCTTGGATATTAGATATCTGATCTGCATCTCATATTTGTAAAAATATAAAGAAACTAAAGAGAAGAGAATGTTGGCTAAGAGAGAAGTGGACTACACGGGATAAATGGAGCAAATGTTGCTGCATTAGCCGTATGGACTTATTATCGTTTCTTTGCCCAGTGGTCTTGTTTTAGAATTTAAAAACTGTTATTATATTTCATCTCTTATTAAAAATATTGTTTATATTCCGTGTTTATACACTGATAGTTTTGTTACTATACAAAAGAATAAATGTTATTCTCTTTTACATGATAGCATTGTTATGGAACTATAGGGTTAAAGTTAAATATTAGACAAATCACAAGGGATTTGTTGTAATGTACCTAATAAAGTTAAGGATAAAATGCATCTGGGTAGAGTTGAAGGGTTTAGTGTATTTAATTGACTTTATAATATATAGTGTGGGTGCGGGTACCCTACCCTCAATTAGGAATGTTCATGGACCAAGTACTTGGTCCATTAAGTCAATATCTCACTCGACTCCATTCTGGTTACATCAGATCAAGAAAAAATTAACCCGGTACTTAGTTCATATACATGTTCATGGATTGAGTATCTAGTCTATTAGATCTACCTAACTCGACCTGGTTACACTGGGTCAGGAAAAACCGAATGACCCTTTACGTGGTCCATATACATAGTTGAGTACCCACTAAAACTTGGTTACACTGGGTCAGGAAAAACCGACTCTTTACGTGATCCATATACATAGTTGAGTACCCACTAAAAATAGGTCCAATAACCGGTTAACCGACCTAATCCATTTATAATATTTTTTAGTTTACATAATTTAAAAACGAATAAAATTGACTTATAATTACACAAATACCCTTATAAATAAGAAAGGGAGGAGAAAATACCCATTAATATTAAGTCATATTGAGTTAAATTACAATAATCATATATATGGATCAATCGTGTACCCCTGTGAATCACCAATTCTTGACTTGCTATTTGAAATAAATAGAATAAATCAGGTTAGCAAATTTTTTGTATTATCTAGATAATATCAATACCTATACCAATCAATCCGACCTTAAAAAGTAAATGGACTACCTGCAAATTTTGTTAACGAATTCTGCGCGGTTATGGGAATAGTAATATAGGATCAGCTGCGCTTAGTTAGCCCACTTACAGATTATATCCATTTTCGTATTTCTTATATTCTCTGTGCCAAAGCATGGATGAGCTGATGCTGAGCTGACTGCTGGCATACCTGAGAACACCGAAACGCAGAGCTCCAAGAAGACCCTCACCCGCACACCCACACACACAACACACTTCTTCCTAAATCATCTTAATCCTACGACAACAATGCTGACGCTTCTTCCCTGTCCACTCCTCACATCCCACAATATTCTTCTTCCCTCTCTTCCTCTCTTCAGGTTAATCTCCCACTCTATCCCCACTCGTTCTCTGTTCTCTCTCTCTGTCTCGCGCGCACACACACTGTACTAATTCCAAGGAAAAAAGAAACAAATATGACAGTTATTTTTTATGTTTTCTTGTTCTACTCATCAGAAATCAAACCGGGATTCTCTCAAACCAAAGAAAATGTGGTTCACATGGCAGAATCAAGTCATCTACGAATTGTTCCTCAAAGGCCACTGTTCAAAACGGGATTTTTTCTAGAAGGAACTTAATTTCCATTGGATTTTCTACTTCACTTTCTTTCATTATCCCTTTTTCAGGTAAATCCTATTATTTATCATTTGGCCTCATTTCTTTTCTTTCTTGTTTTACTTAATCTCAGGTAAATTATTTCTGGTAATGTCCTTGTGTTTTTTCTTAACAATCTTTTTTGTTGATGGTGAACTTTCTTGGCTTGTATCTTTATGTTGATAAGAAATTTTGGCACACTAGAGCGTGTTTGATGGATGTACTCATAGATAGGGTTGAAAATAAAACCAAACTATCGACACTAGAGTGTGTTTGCTGATACTCGAATCTACTCGATTTGATAAGAGCTCGTTTATTCTTGGTTCGTCAATTTAAATTTCGGAGTTCAGTTCGACTCGATGAATTTAAAATTTATATATAAAAATTTCAAGCTACAGGAGCTTGATTCGAATTCAACTCATAAAAGCTTGTTTGGCTCAAAAAATAAACAAGCAAACTTGATATGATAGAAGCTCGTCAAAATAATAAAACAAGCTTGAACACGGAAATGTTCAACTTATTTAAGACTCATTTACTCCCGTACTTATAGAGATTGATGATGTATATGACTCAGATGAACAGTAAATTTTGTATATATCTTTTCTTTTTCCCTGTAAAATCTCTCTGCTTTTTTTACTGTATAATAGTGATATAGGTGTATTGCATGTTTACTAGTTGTGGCTAATTGGTTCTTGTTGAAGTGAATTATTTTGGAATTTTGAATGTTGCAGAATAGTATGCCATTATCATTGTTGTTGTTGTTGTTGTGTTTTAAGGATGGATTAAAGAAAATAACTTTTAGCAGGAATCAGTAGGCTTATAGATCCCCTGCTGTTACATATCTTAAGTTACAATGTCCGTATACAATTGAGGAGTATGGCATGCACTTGATTAGATATTTAAAATGATATTCAGAACTGAAAGTCACCTCACAGTCGTACGTTCCTCCTTCCAAGCGTGCATGATGAACTACATTTCCATGCCAGTGCAGGAGGCTTAATCATTTAATCCTACTATCTTCCTCCCTGGATAAACAATTTTGGAATACTTTAGTACTATTAGCACAATGAGAGTTTGTGAATATCTCTGACTGCTTTTTGGAATATTTTTTTAGATTTTATGGAGGTTCGCCTGCATTGTGTTTCTGTTGCTCTTCTCAGATATTATGCCATGAACTTGCAGGTTCTGATGCTGAGGAAGAGGTGAAAATGGCTTCTGTAATTGATGACATAAATGCTTATTCTTATTTGTATCCTGTGGAACTTCCATCCAAAAAGTTTGTCTTCAAATGGTAAGCCATCAACCAGAAACATTTATAAGTGATGACTTCTTTGTGCAGTATGAAACTAGTTCCCTTTCCCCTGGGGGCCTCAGTGTCAAAAGCATTTTAATCTGAAAAGAATCTACTTGGTATTCAATCAGTGGGTTATTGTAAATTCAGTGTCGAGCATTTTAATCTGAAAAGAATCTACTTGGTACTTTTCAATCAGTGGGTTATTGTAAATTCAGTGTCAAGAGGAGGGAGATGAAAAGTTTCTTCTGAATAGGTGTTACTTTTGAAGTTTTTTGGTTCATGATAAAAGTTGGGCCATTTCTAGTGGGCCTAATTTTAATTTCATACAAAGTAGAACTAATACTAGAAAATTGGACCAAGTTATGGGCAAATTTTAATTTCATACAAAGGTAAAATAAAATATTTGGGATCTAGGTTAAAAGAACAAAATCTTTTTTATTTTTGTCTATCTTTATTTCTAATATTTTATACACAAAAATAATTTATATTTTTAAAAATTAATTATAAAATAATATAATTTTTTTCTAAGTTATCTGAATAATATTACGTTTTGAAATTTATGAATTTGATGAACCCGACACCTAGACACGTATCCGTATGAATTTTGGGTGTTACTTTTGAAGTTTTTGGTTCATGATAATATTTTAGTGATTTTAGTGACTTTAGTTTTAAGGATATATAAATTTTGAAGTGAAGCTTCTGTTGCTTAAGTTTAATTGCTGTTAGTAGCAATTTGTCCTAAAAATTTGAACAGAATCACATAAATTTCCATCCAGTGATTGCATAAGTATGAAACTCTCATTTATATGTTATGTAGGACATAACACTATGGTCCTAACACTGAGTGTTCTCCTTTAACTGCTAAAATGCCACACAGTCCCTCCCCCCCCCAAACCCCCTCTCAAATTTTGACATGCAGATTCCTAGTTGTTCTTTGACCCTGACAGGATTACTTGGACATTAAATGCTCCTTAATTTAACTGCTCAATTTCTCTTCTTCATCCTGCATCTTTAAAATTGTAGGAAACTCACCCTTTTCATCTATTTGAAGGGTGGAATCCAGAAAACCAGAGCGTTATTCATCAGCTGCACCACTTTCACGTAAGTCAATGAACATGCTCATATGCAATTTGAGAGTAAGAAATGTCTGTACTATTGTTGCTATTTCCTAGTACTTTTAGGGTAATTATCTGTTAATATGTCAGGTAATAAAATTTCTCTTTTTGGTAAATAATATGCATATGCTGATTGTAATATCACACAGCTGATGCTCGACTTCGGATTGTCTCTGAGAGAGTTGATATCATTGATAACCTCATAATTTCAGTCTCGGTAAATATCATGCATACCCATGCTCTAGCAAACCCTTTGTGGTTTTGAGGGTATTATGTGTAGCTATTTACTAGTGATCAATCGTTCAGATAGGTCCCCCCAACGCACAGATTCTGAAGTCCAAGGAAAAAAATTCTTGGAGTGCCAAAGATGTTGCTGATTCTGTATTATCTGACAAATCTGCTTTGGTAATGTGCCTCTTTGTCCCAATTTAACATATTTCAAACCCAACTTAATTGAGATCATGGTTATTCTGGTCTAATCGAAGCACTAGAAGACTCTACTTTGGCCATATTATATAGGAATTTTTCCCCCGCAAACTCCATCCATTAATTCAATTAGCTGTTTAGAACATGAAACTGAACTGTCTCAATCTGTTATTGACCCACAATTTTGGTGCTGAAGTAGGTTTATGGCATGGAACATGAAAACTTCTTTTCTTGTTGCCGTTCCTATATATGCGTCTCTTGTCTTCATGATTTCTAAAGATAAAAAATGCTAAAAACTTTAAATTTCTGTGATGCATATTCTTATGGTTTAAAACATTATTGTATAATTTTTTTGGGTTTTGCAGCCAAATGTTATTTAGAATCCACTAATGAGGTAAAGGTGTTTCTTGCACGAACATGCCACCTACTATGTCATATTTTTATATCAAGTGATGTTTTTGAACTTTTTACAGCGGGTCACTTCAACTCAGAGATTGGCCGAAAGTTCTGTCCTTGATGCACATGTGTCAGAAGTGAGTTCTTTTTGCTCAAGTAGCTCATCAGTGCATGACATTTACAAGGTTTACTGAAAGTTACTGCACGTATCTGCTTATGTGGCTCTTTTGGTTTTGCATCTCAGGTTGATGGCAAACCATAGGGTTTCCTTCTTGGTATTATGAATACCTCGTAAGGAAATCGCCCACAAAAATCGTAAGTTTACTTCTTAAAATATACTTTAATTTTCATAAGATAATTATGATATAATATTTATGATTTTCTGTTGAATCATGCAGGCACAAGAATCAAATCTTTACAGGCACTATGTCTCTTCAACTGCTGAACGAGATGGTAGGATTGGCAATTTATCATCATTGAATAGAATGCATCATAAATCTATATAATCACTGTGAGGAACCTCGGCCGAGGCAAATATGGTCTTTTGATTAATTGTGTTTCAATTGGATGTATGGAGAAGTAAAAGATGCACAAAAGTCGTGCTCATATTTTGTTGTCCCTGGAAGTTCTTCTCTCTTTTTCTAAAGGAAGTTTCTTGATCAGTTCGATCTCTTTTTCTCTTTGTTGTTGTTGGGTTTATTTTATTTTATTTTATTTTATTTTATTTTTGGTTGGATAAGTGAAGCTCTTGTGATTTAAATCATTGATTTTTTATGAGCTGTTCTTCAGTTTAGGTCCTTAAGCTGCATGATTCTATCAAGGATTTCTCTTTGATCTCTTCTGACAAAAATGTTATTGCAGGCTATTTATATTCATTGAGCGCGTCAACACTGAGCAAACAGTGGAATGATGTAAGTAATTTTCTGTCTGAAGTCCATGCTTGTCTTATTTTTTGCAGCACCCATCAATTTTTGTTCTTGCATGTTTTTTGTGTAACTTCATCAACCTTCACTGATATGATTGGTTTTTATCTTTTAATTTCTTATTTTTTTTATCTTTCTATTTATCTTTAAACTGTTGAGGAATGAACACACCCTCTCCTCTAACAAGCAAAATTTTTGTTTTCGCTCCAAAAACATCACCTGATCAATCTTTTTTTTTTTTTTTGCAACAAACAAGCACAAATTCCGAAGTTTTGATTTCATTTTGTTGAAAATTTTATCAGATTGGAAAGTAGGTTGGCATTAGCGCCTACCTAGGTTGCATCTTTACCATACATAGCAACAATCGCTTATCTAGTGTAAGAAGTTTGTATTAACTTGACTCTATACAATTTGCATCCTGAGCAAAGATAGCATCATTAATCTAGTAAAGGGCTTCAATTTCAATTGTTTTACCCTCTAACTAAATTTGCAATCACATGCAATATATACTGTGATGGTTGCAAAACTTGCACTACTGCACCTTTTTTGTCAGTTTAGTATTACTCATCCGATATCCAGTCAAGAAAATCCTAGCAAACATTGCATGTATAGTTTTGTAATTGAGAGTGTAACACCAAATTTCATTGCCTAATATACACACGAAATCACGTATTATGCTCATGCATATGAGAAAGGGGAAGAGTGGGGGGTGATTATGTGATTTAGTTGGTTATATTTCTTCCCTTCTCTTTGCTCTCTCTTTCCAAGAGCATGGGAGCAATATTGGTTGATGCTATCACTACAAGCCAAGAGAAGCTTAAAAACTAAATAATCCCAAGGCTTCACCAAGTAACGAAGCATGCCAGTGGTTATTTATGTCTGAGTTGGTACGATTTTTTTTCAAAACACTTCTCTCTTCTTTCTTTTCTGATTATGAGATTGACTAGGTTGTGTTTTGAAATTCAACGAGGCATGTTTAATCACTTTGTATCTGGCTAAAAGCCTAAAAGACTCCTTGTGTGAAATCTGAAGCCTTTATGTCACAATATCTATGGACAGTCGGGCTACATTTGCACCCTTGGAGTGTTAGCTTGTGACACATGACATCACTCGTTCAAATTGCAATAATGCAGGCCATGAACTTCTTTTTCCACTTTGCCCAAATTGGTGATTGAGTGTTAGATGTTTAGAAATTGTGTTCTTGAGCAGCAAGTACACTTTCTTAAGTGATTTGAAGAGTAATAACAGATGAGATAGTCACTGTTACCCTTTTACATCATTTCACAAATATTAACTAAAATGAAAAAGAATATACTAATTGTTGACTACGGTTTCTCATTGTGTTTTATACTTATTCTTGCCCTTCAAGTTCCAAAAGTTAAAATGCTGCTCAACAGCACATTTTGAGACATTAATCAGTACATTTAGTGACCCTATTAGGCAAAGTGAGAAAAGCAGCAGTTTAAGGAATAAATTGTCACAGATATAAGTTAAACGCAAGTATCAAAATTCCAATACTTTGATGGTGCAAAGTGGGTATAAATATTTTTATAGGTGATGCTATTGTGTTTTAGATGTGGGTAAAAGAGACTGAATTAGTGTGAACTTAAATGAATAACTTGAAACTGAATGGATGTTTATTAGGAAAATCATTTATAAGACTATAATTCAAGACCATTTATTAAGTCTAATTTACGTAGCAAAATTTTATTAAATCACTAATTTCTAAGTCTTAATTTTAGATATTTAATCAAATTTTGTTCCTTTCACGTAGATGTAGTGAGATGTCACTAATAATGAATTTCTGGTCTTGTATAGATGTAGATGTAGTGTAAAACTTATTTCCTATTGTCTTGAGTTGGACTGGGTATTTTATGTTATGAATATTGCAGATGGGACCCCTCCTGGAGAAAACTGTGGCATCTTTCAGACTTTTACCTCCCACAGAAAATTATGTTCCTCCATACAAGGATCCTTGGAGGTTTTGGTGACAATTCTACCGAAATATTCACCTATGAGAGAAATTCCTTTCGCCTTATTTTTAGTTTGTATTTTTAATGGATAAGTTTTAAGATTAGAAGTTTTGAGTACATCTTTTGATACCGCATAAGAGAGTGTAGATTAGTACAGATTTTATGTGTTAAGAGACAAAAAAAAAAAAAAAAATTCTTGCAGACATGTCTTCTTAGGTTGGAAAACATTGTGTAATATTCTGAAACCTTGTATCCAACTGTGATTAAAAGTTTCTGAGAGAAGCATCATTTGAATATGGTTCAAATTTGCCATGGGACTGTTTTCTCGTATGGTTGGATACCTGCTTCTCACGACAGGAGGTAAAGATTTCGACTACTGTACTCTCTACCTTTTCAGAGGACACAAATAATAGCAAACGAAAATATTTCGTTAAATTTGATTTTTAGCTTTATCTGTAAAGAAAATGTTAGATTTGATTTAAATCACATCTGTAAATTTTATGAAATAAAACTTACGTTGTGTTTGGATGAAAAATTTGGGTAAATTTGAATTTAAAATTCAAATTTATAGGTTATTTAAATAAGTTAATTGATTTCAGGGACTTGAAATCAACTACTAATGAGAGTGCAATTTTAATAGTTAAATAAATAGATTTTAAATTAATTTAATTTTATATCGTTTCAAATTTATTCAATTCAAATTTATTCATTTCAAATCCGTCTTACAAATTCAAATTCACCTATTCAAATACAACCTTAGATAATTTAATAAAAGCCATAGCCGACCTTGATTTACTTTATAATGAAGTCTTATTTTCTAATTGATTTGATTGGTTCGCATATTGGATTAGGCGGTGAAAAATTACTTGTAAGATGGGTTTGAATTTGAGTCCTTGTTGTCATTTTAATTGGTTAATATGTTGGCAATTTCATTTTGATTGGTCAGATTGGTTTCTCTCTTGCTTGATTAGTCGACTCAAGTTTTCTATAAAAGGTCTTGATGTTTGCATCAGTCTTGTAGCCAACATTTGTAAGCCATAAGCCCTAAACATTGTGAAATTAAAGTGTTTCCTATATCTGAGCTCCATAGCTTACTATTCCATGACGACCTTTGAACTCCCGGCTCAGATCATTGCATCTCTGAAAAAATAAATTTAAAATCTTATTTGGAAATATGATCTGAACAAAAAAATTTTAGCCAAAATTGGCTGGAAGACTATCATTTTGCCCTCTTGAAGATGGGGGACTTAATGTGAAGGACCCAAGAATTGTGAACCAAGCCTTCTTGGTTGTCACTATGTGGCGTATCATTAATTCACCTGATCTCCTGTTATCAGAAGTCATTGAAGCAAAGTACAATTTTAATGATCCAGGTTTGAGGTGTAAACCCCAGCACTCTCGGGTCTGGAAAGGTCTGCTATTACGGGCTTCCCAAAAGATCAAGAAGTATACTAAATGGTACCTCGGGGATGGTTCAAAGGTCAATTTCTTTCGGGATTGCCCCCTCCCTGAAGCCATAGATAAAACTGGTCTAGACATCTCTGTCTCGGATTGTAATAGGAATCCAAATCTTGGGATATAGCTAAACTTAGGAGCCTAGTGCCTGAGGAGTGGTGTTAGAAACTTATCAGCATTCCAATACCTCTCTTTGGACAGCTTGACCAAAGATGTAGGGGTCCTCATCCTTCGTGGAAATTGTCTGTTAATAGTATTTACAAATCCCTTCTGCTTGAAGCAAATATTCATATAGGCCCTAACCTTCCTTGGAAATACTTGTGGAGAGTAAAAATATAACCAAGGATTGAACACTTTCTTTGGTTATTAATCCAGGGAAAGCTCCCGTTAGCTAGTTTCCTCCATGAGAAAAAGATTCTTATACTTGTAAGATGTGTGGTTCTGCTAGAAAAGACCTAAACAACTCTCGTTGTAATCGTGTGCAAGACTACCAATAAACTTTAATTACTTTGTCACTCGAAATCTTCAGTTTCCATCCCTCAAAATCCTTCACTGTCTTTAGTAAACCCATAAATCAAGCTACAATGATCTGCTGCCTTTCTTACTATGGTTACGATGGAAAGAAAGGAATGATTGCATCTTTAGAAATAAGAATTTTGATTCTACTAGATGCATTGTATTGGCCAACCCAACTAGGAGTCATAGTGAATACTCTTCTGATTTTAATGATTGCATATTATAAGAATTTTGAGGAGGGATTGGGAAGTACAACTAGTATGCTGGCTGAGTTATGTGCCATTTCGAGGACGCTTCTCTTACTTTTAGAATTTAACATGCATCACACTATAATTGAAACTGATTCCTTGATGGCCATAAACAGTATGCAGGGAGAAATGCCACAGGAACACCTTCACAAAAATTTGCTCACTAACTATAGAGGGATGCTTCAAAAACTGAAGGATATCAGGACCTCTATTGTACGCATGTCTATTACCAGACCAAAAATCAAGCAGCAGATTTTTTGACAAAAAATGCTTGTAATAGATCTATAGGGGAACTTTTATATTTTAAATACCCCCGAGCCATGTTGCTTACATATTGGGTTATGAAAAAGAGGAGTCTGAAAAATCCACTGATGTAAATTAAGGTTTGAAGTAGTGAAAATTTCTGCGTGCTTTGTGTTTCCCAAAAAAAAAAAAAAAAAGTGTTGCCCTATATTTGTGTCGTCCTCCGTTTGTTCCTTTTTATTTATTGGCCATTTCTTGTGCGAGTCAATTTAACATCTGATAGGCTTCAATTCCTATAAAGTGGTCCTAGAGCTACGATAATTTAGAGATATGGCTCTAAAAAATATTACTTATTTCAGTTCCAAAACTCAAAAATAAAGTGGAATATAATTAATGGAAGAAACATGCTAATCCAGTTGGAGGCATATGGGTTAGATAAATATGTTTGAGAAATAGTGGTTGGGGATGTTGACAAACAAACCGTGAAGAATGAGATAATCAGACGTTATTGCAAATTCATTAGACAATTGATATTTCTATTTTTGAAAAAATTACTACTACAGACAAGACAAAGAGACTTGAGATATCTTGAGAAAAATATGGATACAACAAAACAATTTGATAATGTTGAAGAGGAAGTTTGGACTTGTGACAATAGAAAAATATGAAACTATTGGCTCATAGTATTTTTCTCATTTGATAGAGATTAACAATATGAGATGGAACTCAACGGGCATAAACTTATAGACGAGGTATTTGTGGAAAAAGTACTAAATGCCTTACCGGTGAAATTTGATCATGTCCTTGTAGTCATTCAGGAGACTAGAGAATCGTCAGATTTGAAGATTGAGGATTTGCAAGGTTCATTAATTCTTCATGAATAGAGAATCAATAGCAAAATGGAGGATACAACAAAGAAAGATACAGTGGAGAAGGCATGACAGGCATAGTTAAATTTGAAGGACAAAAGATGTACTACATGAACAAAGGAGAATTGTCAACCGGAGAATCAAGGCTACAACAATAGAGGTCGTGGCTGTAACAACAATTGTAGATGTAGAGATAGATGGAATTCTGAACGTGGCAGAGGTAATAATTATGAGTTTAGAAATGGTCCTGAAAAAGGCAGAGGTAAAAATTATGGCGCAATAGTAATTTTAATTAGTTTGTTCAAAATACTGATAGACAAAAAATTCAGTGTTATAACTATGATAAGTATGGATAGCAAAAATTTGAATGTAGATTCATTGGACAATTTAATAGGAATTTTCGAGCTAATATTGTTGAAAATTAAGTTCAGAATAATAATAATCAAAATGGTGAGATATTATTCTAGGCTTGTAATGATGTGCATATGATTGATAAAGGTAAATAGTTCTTAGATACTGGTTGTAGTAATCATGTGTAGTAAGAAAGAATTATTTTATGAGTTTGATGAGTCTGTCTGTTGTGAAGTAAAATTTGGCAACAACACTACTCTACCTGTCTTTGGTAAGGGTATATCAGAATCTCTATTAGCTTGAAAAATAAATATAACAGTTTTATATCAGATGTCTTTTATATTCCTGGCATAATAATTTGTTGAGAATGGGCAAATTTCCAGAAAAGAATTTTGACATTCGTATTAGCTATGGTGTGTGTACCATATCTAATGAAAAGATTGGCATGATTGCAAACGTAGAGATAACTCTGAATCTCTTATTTTTGTTAAATTTAAATAATGGAAATATTTCTTGTTTGAGTATTGCAATACATCACAATAATTGGCTGCGGCATATGTAGTTTGATATTTAAATTTTGATAGTTTGAGATTTTTGACAAATAAAAGAATGGTCGGTGGGATGCCTATTATCAGAAACCCTGACAGAGCTTGTGACACTTGTGTCTTTGGAAAGAAGCATCAGGACGCCTTTCAGATTGATAAATCATAAGAGTCACTGGAAATTATTCATTCAGACTTGTGCACAGTGGAGCTTCCTTCAAAACATTCCAATCATTGAGGCGTTATATTGGGCGTTAACTGCAACATGCGAACAACATGTGAGTTTTTTAAGGGTAAAAATGTCAAAGCACTATTTACCTTCTCCTTTTTCACAATTTTTTATTTTCTTCTGCCCTCTTTTCATTCTATTTCTGTTTCTGATGATAACATCCATGATGAAATTTCAGTTCACTATCACTGATCCTAAATCAATTTATGGCTGCAACAAGTTACTCTTTATTAACCACAAATTTGATTCTCAATTCATTCACTGTTGCAACAATATTTTTCTACCTTTTTTTAAATCTTTTTTTTTCCTCAAAAATAAAAGAATCCAGAAAAGTTTTTGTGAACTCCCTTGAGAAAAAAATTAAGAACTAAGAAAAATAACTGGAAGAAATTTGAGGGAAATGGACACCAAGGTAGAGGTAATACCAGTCTTCGTTATTAGATCTAAAGCCAAAGCAAAAGGATGGTGAAGAAAGAGGAAGATGTGGTGGCAGTGGAGGAGGAGGAGGAAGAGGAAGGTAGGGGGAGAATCAGGAGGGGATGGGGAGAGGTATGTGAGACAATGAAGATGAGGGAGATAGGGATGGTAGTGGAGAAGGAAGATATAGTGGTGTAGGAGGTGGAGGTGGAGGTGGAAGGGAGGAGGAAGACAGAGGAAGGGGAGGAGGAAGGAGAGAGGGTGACGAGACAGTAGGAGAAGGGAAAGATGGGAGATGATGGAAGAGGAAGATATGGTAAGGGTAGTGGTGGTGGTGGTAGTAGTGAAGGGGAGATGGGAGAGGGAGGGGTGAGCAACAGGGTAAAGGGAGGAAGATGGGGAAGAAGGTGGCTAGGGTTTGGGTGAAAGGTAGAAGGTTTGATTAAGGTAGTTTTGATATGTTTACCCCTTTAAAAATCATGTCCATCACATGTTTTTGGGATACCAGGAAATTTAACGTTTTAAATGGATGGAATGGATTTTAGGCAACGATTTTAAAAGTTTAATGACTATTTTGGCTACAAAAAATTTTAATAAGCAAAATCAATAACGTATGAAAAGTTTACTGGGCTGTAGAGTTGTTTGCCCTTACTTTTATTGATGATTTTAGCAGAAAAGTCTGGGTTTATTTTCCGAAGCAAAAATCTGATCCTTATGACTTAGGGGAGAAAACAATTCGAGTCGAGCACGAATTCTGCCCTACTCATGGTTGAGCTTGAAATTTTTTGTGAGACTTGAGCTCGAGTTCGAGTTCAAATGAGCTTTAAAATATAGTTCGAGCTGGACTTTGAAAAAATTTGATGAAACTTGAGATCTATTCGAGCTCGCATGGAAATAAGTAAAATGAATTCGAATTCGATTTGGACTCGAACAGTTTGATTTTTTTCGAAGGTATAAAATGTAAAATTTCTAGAGAATATAAACATTTTAATAATTTTACATACAATAAAAAATTATATACATGTTTGTAAAGTTCGATCAGTACTCGAGCAAAATATACATATGTTTAAGATTTGACTCATCAAGATATTCAAGATCAAGCAAGCTTGACTCGAGCACAATCAACTCGAGCTCGAGTCAAACTTTTGGCCCAAATTGTGAGTAGCTTGGTTCATTTATACCCATACCATTGCTAAGAAGCAAAGTGGGTACCAAATAAAAATTTTGAGAATTGATAGGGGTCAAGAATATCTTATTTGTGATGATTTTGTTGAGAAAAATAGTATTCAACATCAGCTGATAGTTAGATACACTTCACAATAAAATGGAGTAGTAGAGAGAAAAATAGAATAATTAATGATATGGTGAGGTGCATGTTAAAATTGAAAAATATGCCAAAGTCCTTTTGAGTAGAGGCAGTGTAAACAAGTGTCCTACAAGGAGTCTTCCTAATAGAATCCCTAATGAAGTTTGAAGTAGCAGAAAGCCGTTTGTTGGTCATCTTAGAATATTTGGATGTATTGCTTCTGCTCATATTCCTGATCAGTTGCACAAGAAACTTGATGATAAAGGCGAGAAATGTGTATTTACTAGCTATAGTGAATTGTCTCGAACTTATAAATTATTCAAGATCCAGTAACAGGAAAAGTAATCGTGAGCAAAGACATGACATTTGATGAAAGAGGTGTTTGGAATTGGTCTACAGAGGATGCAAAGACAAAAATAGTGATGTTAAATCATGCAGAGGAGAAAGACAATCATCATATTTAGCCTTCCCCAATTACTCAGTGTTTACAGACTGAGTTACCGATCGGCCACAACGTCGATGGCAATTGCCTATTCATTTGTAAGATTATATTATTTCTTCAGGTAATGCTCCTTCTGATGAATATATTGTGAATTTTGCATTATTTGCAGATTGTGATCTTGTTACTTTGGAGAAGGCTATCAAAGATGATCGATAAGTTTGTGTAATTGATGAAGAAATTCGTGCTATTGAGAACAATAACATGTAGAGTTGACCACTCTTTTGCTTACAAAAAAATCTATCGGTGTCAAATGGGTGTACAAGGCATAATACAAACCACCTGGAAAGATGCATTGTTATAAAGCAAGGTTGGTTGTCAAATAGTACAAGATAGAAAGCAGGTATTGATTATTTTGAAATTTTTACGCTTGGTGCTAGACTTGATACTGTTCGTATGATTATTTTACTTGCTGCCAATAATCGTTTGAAAATTTATCAAATGGATGTAAAATCTGCTTCAATAATATTCTTGAAGAAGAGGTGTACATTGAACAATTTGGATGTTATGTCAAGAAAGGCCAAGAAAATAAAGTTTACAGGTTGAAGGAAGAGCTATATGGCTTGGAACAAGCTCCTAGAGATTGGTACACTCGGATCAATGCTTATTTTATTGAGCATGGTTTTTAGGGATGTTGGTATGAATATACTCAATTCTAGAGGAGATGTTCTCATTGTGGATGATCTAATTTTCATAGGCAATAACCCTAAGTTAATTTCTGAATTCAGGGAGCCTATAATTAGTCAGTTGAGATGACAAAACCTGGGATTAATGTCTTATTTTCTTAGAATTAAGTTTTCTTAGATGGATGATGGGATATTCATTTCATAGAGAAAAATTATGCTAGTGATATTTTGAAGAGATTTAAAATGGATAAAGCCAAGCCGATTATGACTCTAGTTGAAGAAAAATTGAAGTTGACGAAATATGGCATTGGTGAATTTGTGAATGCTACACATTTTAAGAGATTTGGTGGGAAGTGTTGGATATTTGATTTTTATGAGACCTGATATTACCTACGAAATTGGATTGAATAGTTGATTTATGGAGTTACCACGCCAATCACATTTGAAAGTAGCCAAAAGTATTTTGATATACATCCGAGGTATACAATTGGATGGTATATATATTTATTCATGTTTTAATGATTCTAGTTTTGTTAGATTTATAGATAGTGATTGGGCCGGTGACACGATATATAGAATGAGTATTTAAAGATATGCATTTTTCATGGGTTTTAGTATATTTTCATAGTCTTCCAAGAAACAATTGCTAATGATAGCATTATTTACCGCTAAGGTTGAGTACATGGTAGCTGCGAGTAGTGCGATTCAAGTGACGGCATTGAGGTTGAGAAGAATGTTAGGGGTTTTTTACAACACAAGCAAAAGGAACCTACAAAAATATTTTGTGATAACAAGATTACGATTGAGTTGACAGAGAATCTAGTATTTCATGGGCATAGCAAATATTAATAAATTTGACTTTATCTATGAGTTGGTTAAAGAAAAGGAGATTGTTATTGATTATTGCAAAAAGAAAGATTAGGTGGCTAATATTTTTACAAAACCACTCAACTCGGAATTGTTTGTCAAGTTGAAAGGGATACTGGGCATATTCAAATTTGAAGACTTTGATTAAGGGAGGCAATGTTAGATAATTTAACCAAAGTCATTGCCAACCTTGATTTACTTCACTGTGAAGTCTTATTTTCTAATTGGTCTGATTGGTTTGCATATTGGATTAGGTCGGTGAAATCTTGCTTGCAAGATGGGTATGAATTTGAGTCCTTGTTGTCATTTTAATTTGATTTGAAGATATGCTGGAAATTTCATTTTGATTGGTTTGGAGATAAGATGGCTTTCTATCTTGCTTACATTTATGATCATCTTTGCCTATGTCTCTTAAGTTTTGTAATTTTTGGATACTGAATCATGTAATTCAATGTTATAGAGGCCATAAAAGTGTAACTTTTATGTTTGTTGTGATGGATCTAATCTGTGCAAGATCAATGACAGTTATTCCTAGGTTGCTGAGGAGGATTAATGAAATGGAAGAAAAGGTGATGAATATTCGAAGAAGGCAAAATTTGAAGATTAGTGTGGTTGTCATCTTGTCCTTATTGTTGGTTGCAACTCGGGTTGCCAAACAAGAGAAACAAAATTTGTACTTGTTGGTTGCAACTTGGGTAAGACAAGAGAAACAAGCAGTGTATAATTTGAAGGAGTAGTAGTTCTTGCAGTTGATGACCCTTCCTCCTAGATTAAACTTTTGTTGGTTGTTGTGTGTTTATAAATTATTGTTGTTAAGTAGAGATTATGATATAAATTAGTGTAGTTAATTGTGTTAACAGGCTAGACAATGATGGTTGTATATTTTGTTTTCCTCTTTGGCAATTTGGTTAGCATTGGAATGGTTTTAGATTGGTGAATGGATATTTTGTAGTGATGGAAGAAATCTTTCAACATTCTTCGAGTGAAAGTTACAACACTATTAGTCTTATACTTTGTAATGAAAAAGTAATGAATGGAATTGGAATTATCTTGTTAGATCTCCTGTTTGCAATATCCAAATTACACCATGAGCAAACTACATTTTACGTTACACTAGAACAAGAGCATTCAACTCTCACAAAAAAAAAAAAAAATAGTAAGCTGCAATAATATGAACCAAGATACCAAGTAAGTTGCATTAATCAGTGATCAACTAAAACAAGCCACCATGTATTAACTGTACCGAATCAACATCATCCATGTTTCACATACATCCAACTAACCCCAGTTATGTTAATCATGTTTTGATGATGACCAAATCACACTAATGGTTTGAGTGTGCTACAAATGATCGTTTGACTAATAATCGTCACAAATTGAAGCAAGCCTCAAGAACAAAGCCAAATCCTACGTCGATCAGTCACAATTCAAAAGACTATTGTTGGAAGCTGTTTTAGTTGATCACTATAAATGCCTGTCTCTTATACACATCTAGATGACTACATTGATTACATATAATCCTTGAGCTATTTGAGAGAAATAGTGGGCACAAGTGTTGTAATAGTGTAGGTAGTGAGAATAGTCTTTTGAATTGTGACTGATGTAGGATTTGCTTTGTGACTTATTTTGGATTATTAGTAACTATTGTACTAAAGGAAATTAGTGTGAGCATGATCCTCATTTGTGTACAAGAGGTTATTGTCACCTACTTTGAAGACTTGCTCTTCAAGTTGTGAACAGTTGCTTGTAAGAAACTCTTGTAGTTGTAAGCTCTTTTTTGGTTTGATTCTCTTAATTCTCAATATTCGTATTTGTTCTTTAGCTTAAATTGTTGACATATCTATTGTATTCATTTGTGCTTAAGTTTTCATTTGGTGCACTTAAAGTTTGAATTTCTATTAAGCACATAAAAAGGTTTGTTTTTAGAGACAACCTAATTCACCTCCCCTCTTAGGTTGCATTTTGGGCCAACACAACTAACAAGGCTACATTAGCTACAATAGTTACTAATAATCCAAAATAAGTCACAAAGCCAAATCCTACATCAGTCACAATTCAAAAGACTATCACTCAAAACTAAACTATTACAAGTCATCACTTGTTATTTCACATGATCATCTATCATTCACCAAAACTTGCTCTACACTATCTTGCCTTTTCCCTTATCTTTAGCATCTTCTAGAATTGCATTCCCCTTGCTTGATTTTCCACAAAAATTCACATCTATGAATAAGCAAGGTTGAAGGTTTCTCCTTACAATGCTAGGTTGGGACAAGAACTCTTGAGCTTTTGTGAGACAAAATACTATGAAGATGTCAATGTCTTTGTTGAAAAATTAAGCTTTATTTTTCCCTTGTGCATCCTTTGCAGCTTTGTTTGCGGTAAGATTACCCTCATATAGTGCTGCAAATTATATTGTGAGATAATTAGAAATGAAGAAGCACAATATGAAGAAGAAAAAGAATAATACATGTTAGGATATTGTCAAGTTGAAGATATGAATATAAATAAAGTTTGTTGCGTTAGGGAAGGAAAACATCCACTAATCAAAGAGGATTACAAATTTTCCACAAAATGGGCTATAGGCCCATTATAACAAAAGCACAAGAGAGCCCAAATAAGACAAAGGCTAGATGGCTTAAAGCTTAACCTTAATTAAGGCCCTTAATTTATAACATTGTAGTACTTTCCCAAACCAATCAAAACCAAGGCATACCCAACAAATGACTTGTATCTAATAAATCCTCATAAAATAGCAAATCTTCACAAAACGAAATGTAATAGCCCAAATTCTCGATCCAAATTCGACACTTTGTCCCAAATTTGATTCCTTCTTCTAGGGTCCGTCCAATTCACAAAGAAGAGTGTAACAAAACACCAATAGATGTGTATAAATTGAAGAGTGAGCTTGCGTCTGTCTCTTATACACATCTAGATGTGTATAAGAGACAGGGTTTGTAAAAGTCTTTAAAGAAACACCACCAATGTTCTTTGAACTTTTTTAGCATCTGCACTCACACTCTTCGGAGCACTCTTCTTAAGATTATCAGTAGAATTTGGATAGATCTTGTCCTTTTCATTTTGTGTATTGTTTTGATCAGTCTTCTTGGAAGCTTCTCCAGTCCTCTTTGACTATGCATTCTTTGCACTCTTATTGGTTAACTTCAATAGACATGAGAGAATTGGACAACTAATGATTGGACTTGTACAACAAAAGTACTGTGTGGTAAAAAAGAATATTACTAGGGCTTTGTTCTTCTTCAGGGTGTTTGCATCATTTTCAACGAGACATTCAGTCAACATAACTTCAATCCTAACAGCTTCAATAACATTACGCACCACTCTAGGGCAAACAGATTCAGTTTGAACCTCTTCTTGACCAAAACCACCTTCAAACACCATATTTTTTTGCATAATTAAATCCATCATTTTGGTTATCCTTCCTTTGCACACTTTGTTCACCTTTCATTTTTTGGGAGCCTGCTTTTTTCAGTTGCACCTTCATGACCTTTATTGACTTCTCTAAGCTTACAGGACCTAACACCTATTCATTTAGTCTTTTCGCGAATTTTTTCAAGTTCTTTTTCTCTCTTTGTTTCTCAATCTCATCAGCACCTGCCCTCATTTTCTTAGGCCTTTTAGGGCTTTACCATAAAATGGTGGAAGTGGTGCCTGTCTTAGTTGCATCCAATCCTTCACACTATGGAGTGGATATATTCCTCCGTCATAGCATGAAAAAAAAAAAAAAAAAAAAAAAACATATTCTTCAGTTGCAAGCACAAGTTCTGTCATTTAACTTTAACAAAAAAAACCAACTATGAGGATAGAATGTATACCTTTGAGGTCTTATTTTCTACAAGCACAAGTTCTGTCATTTAAGTTGACTGGGTATTGATCTTTGATAGGCATGTAGGCTGGTGCTTTCTCCATATACGTGTTCACCCTTGCTAATATTTTTGGTCAAAGGATTCTTCTTTCCTATATTTCCTGACTCTATCCTTTTTTCTGCATTCTTTGCATTAAATAATGCCTTAGTGACTCCAACAATCCAACAATAGACATTTTTCTGCCATGCAGAATCTCGCTATAAAAAGACTCAACATGTATTATTCAAGATTTAGTCTAAGATTTGCTGTAAGTACGCAGTACGCAGTACATAACTTCTAGTAGCCCAACTAGATTTCACTAAGTGGTGGTGGTATGTAAAACCACATGTGTGCTTATATTCACAGATTTTGATCTGGACACAATCTTCCTATAAACCTTCCTAGCATACACTACCCGGTCACAACCATTTCTTCGACATGTGGCTCTTACTCTTCTTATACCACCCTTAACAAATTTCATTGGTCTTCCCTTCTTTATATAATAATTATTTATAGCCAACTTGAAATATTTAAAGTCGTTGAAATTAAGTCTAGCTCAAATTTAGGAACAATCATGTATTTTAAATCAAACACGTGTATTCTTTATAGATCAACCACATGATTCTCAGAATCTGGTGCTAGGTCTAAACTTGATGTGTCCCTTTAACTATCACTACTATGTTGCACATGGGTTCTTCTAAGCTGATTTCTTTCCCTTTGGCTATCTACAACCAACTATTCAACAATATTGTCTACATTATAACGAAACACTTCATTATCCTTTTCATCACACACATCTTAATTAGAGTCATCTAAAGAAGACCTTTCTACTGAACCATCTGATTGATTTCTACCACTTCTTTTTGTGAAATCATTATCCTTACTACCACCACCATTGTCTGACCTGCCATTCCTTTTTTTAGAGCCACCAGTCTCATTTTCAAAACCAACACTCCCTTTTTTAGAAGAACCATGCATCCCTATTATCTAGATTTTCGTGTGGGTCCTAGCATAGCTCTTGAATCCTAATCTCATAAAAAGACTCCTCTAAAAGTAGGTCTATTTCTCTTAGTTCAGTAGTATTAGCCTTAATATATTGGTGCAACCTTTTTTCACTAATTATTCTTTCAAAACCTTTTTCATCCCAGCCATAACATTTTATGTAACCATGCATATCACTCCTCTCAAATATTCTGTCTAGGTCAAGACACTTTGATCACTGTCTCTATAAAGTCGAAAATAATTAGTTTCCAACCCTCATACTATGAAGTACCATCAGTTTTCTTAAATTGTCCTTGTCTAGAATTAAAGGCATAAAAATACATCAATAACATATGGTACTTAATAAAATACAATGTCCTTTCTTTATTGGATTGTAGTAGGTCCTTTCTTTATTGGATTGTAGTAGGTAAGACAACAAATGCAGACGCAAGATCTTACAAAAGCTTTTTTTTTAATAGAAAATACAGCCAAAAGAATAAAAAATTTATTCTTTCTGACACATAAACACATACATAATATACATGTACAAACTCATGTTGAGTTTTAACATCCAATCCTTGTTTTACTACATACATGACATACATGGGGCAATCAGTTATACAAAGGAGCAATTTTTAACACAAAATACAATAGACAACTCATTTGGACCACTTACGCTTCTAGGGTTTAGTCATAACATGAGGAACCATAATATGAAGCAAACCACAAATAAACTATAAAATGTTGGACATTAATCCTATTTTGACCATTAAATAAGTCAAAAATATGACAATCAACACACGATCTCCCAAAAAGCATTATTGTTGTAAAAAGAAAAAATATACTATAAGGTGGCGGAGCCTGATGGTTCAATTCCTTGTCCCTAATGGACATTTTTCTTTCTTTTTTTTGGTTGCTGCTTGATCGATTTCTAGGTTTTGTCACAAACCTAATTGGTTACTTCCAATAACGTAAATTAACAGTTCAAATAGCACTCAAAGGTAGGCAGGGATGGACCCAAGAGTTGAACTTTGCGAGGGCAAAAACTATATATACTTATACTTGGAGAGACAGTTTTATAATTTTTGTAAAATTTTATGAGGTAAAGTTTAAATTTTTTTAAAGGGAGTTATTGAAATTTTTAAAAAGTATCAAGCAAATAATATATTTTCGAAACTCTTAGAGAATAAAACTATATAAATACATGCATAGGGAACACTTTTTATATTCTCTAAAATTTTTAAGGGGGCAAATTCTAATTTTTATAATAGTATAATAATAATTTAAAAAATTTTAAGAGGAGAAAAACATAATTTTGAAAATTTTGAGGGGGCAGGCTACCCCGTCGTACCCTTCTATGGTTCGCCCCTAAAGGTAGGGCTAAAAAAATGATTGATTGATTTTGCTTGAATGATTTGTGTTTTTTTTTTCTGTGAGAAAACAAAGGGACTAGGATTATGCTTGAAAATGAGGGAAACTGAATCTATTGAAGTTAACTTTGGTGGTTTTGGTGCTATAATCCACGTTAAAAGTAACAGTATCGTGTATTACACGTGACTTTTTTCGTGTGTATTTGACAAAAAATTAAAATTTATCCTAAATTGATTGAAATTAAAAATTATAAGAACTAATTGTGCTATATATGATTATTTGGGGACTAAATTGGACCATGACTCAAACTTTGGGGACTCAAATTGCATTTTCCCTTTCTTTTAATTATCAATTATGTCATATTTTTGCTTTAATTAGTTTGTATGCTTTAGTTTAAGAACCTTATGGGTGATAAAGGCTTGACCCTTGTGTTAGTTAAACTTATGTATATCATACGTGGAATGACTTTGGCGAAGTTTGGGAGTACTTTGGTTTAGTTGATGACATTGGTGATGCAACTTTATGACTTTTTGATAAATTGATGTTGTGATATGTGTGGTATAGATGAACTTCAAACTTTTATTATTATTTTTTATTTTTTAGTTGTGGAATTTGCTAGTTTTTAATACATTCTCTTTATTGAGAAATTTATATGAATGTTTGGTTTGGTTATGCATTGTTGAAGCTAGTTGTTCGTAAAGCCAAGTTTGGAGGATGAGTTGGACATTTATTACCAATGTATTGTTTTGAACCTCGTTCCAATGCTTTGTGGACTTTACCACTACTGTGTTTTAAAAAGTCCATCTTGTTCTCCTTAGCTCAAGCAATGGGTAAGCCTCTCAAAATAGACATGGCAATAACTAGCATGTCAAGGACAAATGCTACTCGTGTTTGTGCAAAGGTTGATGTGCAAGCTAAGCTACTTTTATGTGTTTAGCTTGAACTTGACGATTCTAGAATCTAGTTGCCGATTACATATGAAGATTGCCTTCCTCAATATTGCTCTAAATATGCCTAGATTGGACATCTTCCTGGTGACTGCATGGTTGTAAAGCAAGGCAAGCAGAATGACAAACTACAACCCTTAACAACTAAGAATCAAAATTTCGTGAAAGATGGAGGAGTTGTTGCTCAACAAGCTAAAGATTGCCCATGTTTTGCGTAAGGTTCAATTTCAGAAAACAGATTCAATTTGAAAAAGAAATCAAAGTGCAGATAAGGGGAAACAAATTGCTAATGAAGCTCAACAGAAATTTCAAAATAGTGGAATGCAACAAACTCACGCTCATATCCCAGAATCCTCTTTAGCTATGGATATTAAGATACTGTCATCTAATTCAGACATTGGAAGGTTTTCAAATAAAACTCAGACAACAATTGTTGATCATGTCCATTCCAAGCAATTACGATTTCAAATTCTTGAAACCAGTTTTCGGATATAAGCTTTGATGGATGATCAAGCTAGAGTTTTTAGGGCAAAGGAAAATATAAGTTCAAGACAATTCTTAGTATTCTTCTAACCTTATCCTATTGATGTTATGGACATTGACAGAACACAACAAATTGCTTTCTTCTGAATTCTCAAATCAGTTAGCAAAAAAGATAATTCTAGCAGATGACAAATTTAAATTGGTGGTTAGTATGAAGGCAGAAAAGAAGAAAATTTGTGCATTTGGTCCAACAGTGGTGACTAGGAGTGCAACTTCTAAGTCCAACAAATTGTTTTCCACTCTTTCTAATTTTTAATGAATAGTCTAATATTGAATGTTAAAGTTATTGGAAATAAACCATTGTTAAGAAGATTGAAAATTTTATTCAAATGCATGGTATTCAAATTTTGGTCCTTCTATAACCTATGCTAGAAGGAAATAAGATTTTAGAGGTGCAACACAAATTAGAGTTTGCTAATTCTTTATGTAATCCTAAAAGCTCAAGCTAGATTTTCTGGTCAAATCTCATTTCTATACATGCTTTTTCGGTTGAAGATTTTCTAGGTTATTCTTTTTTCTATCAATTTGTAGTGGATTTTCATGTCTTATTATTCTTCTATTGTGTATCGTAAATGCACTTTGCAAGCTAGAAGGGATCTTTTGATTTCTATGAATAATTTTTCTACTTCCTGTAGAGGACTATGGTTTGCAAGAGGTAATTTTAATGCCATAATAGAGTCTTCAAAATACCTTGAGGCATCTCAATAAGAACCTAGGAGTATTATTGAATTTAATAATTCTATCTCTCAATGTGGTCTTTTGAACATTCCTTTTGTGGTGCTAAATTCACATGTGTATAAGAGACAGGCAATACTGCCAAAGCACTTCTATCCAGTGCTTTGCAATCTCTTCCTTATAAAGACTTTCCAGCATGTTGTACTGGTTCCATCTAAATAGAACTTTTGTTCTGTTTGAATGCTCCTTTGTCGTTCGCTTGGTTTGTTGGTTATTTTTTCTACTCCCAAGGTTTCAGATTTCTAAATGTTTGGGTGAAACATCCTTCCTTTTTTACAAGTAGTAGACAGTAGTTGGAATCAGTATAGTGCTGGAACAATGTTACAAAGGTTTTGTTCAACAAACAAGAGGACTAAATTTGATCTAAAGAGATGGAATAAGACTCAATTTGATGATAGCTTTCAAAGGGTTAGATTAGCTGAGGAAGTAGAGAAGCAGCAAGAACTTTTATTTCAGGATTACCCAGCCACTAAGAACCAAAATCAACTTTCAAAAGACCAAGCATCCTTCCTTAAATGTTTGTCTGAGGAAAGAAGCTTATTGGAAGCAAAAGGCCAATATCAAATGGATTAAAGAGGGTGACCATAGAACTTTCTTTTTTCATTGCTAGTTAAAAGCCAAAAGGAATAAACTTTGTATAAAATGCTTAGATGCTCTTCTGGTACTTGGATTGAAGATCAAGACTTAATGAAAAATGAATTCATTAGTTTTTTCTAACAATTATTGATTGCAGAAAGGAATCACCATGCTAATGCTATTGTTGACTTTATACCTCAAAGTACTTTCCATCAGAAGCTAACAATGCTAGGTTTTTAGATTTGCTTACTATGGAAGAACTTAAGGAAGTTGTTTTTTCATTAAGTTCTGATACTGTAGTTGGGGTAGATGGCTTTAACGGTGTTTTCTACAAGACTTGTTGTAATATTATCTCACAGGATTTGTTTCAAGCTATGTTGGTTTTTTTCAAGGAGAGAGGCTCCCTAAGGCTATTACCTTAACTCTCATTTATTTGATTCCTAAAATAGATAATCCTTCTTCTTTTAGTGATTGAGGCCAACTAGCCTTTGTACCATTGCCAATAAAATTTTCACTAAATTGATGGCATATAGATTAAGTAATTTTCTTCCAAAGATCATTTCAAAAGAATAAAGTGCTTTTGTTCAAGGTAGGAGTATTTCTGATCATATCTTATTTGCACAAGACATTGAGTGTTTGTTGATAAGAAAGTTAGAGATGGGAATATAATTCTTAAACTTGATATGGTTAAGGCATCTGATAGGTTGCCTAGATGGGGTTTTTTCTATATGGTTTTGCACAAGTTTGGTTTTTTTTTCTCAATATTTTTCACCCATTGCTAATTGTATTGAAGGCACTAGTTCTCAATTCTTTTTAATGATAGCCCTACAGGATTCTTTCAATCTTCAAGAGGAGTAAGGCATGGGGATTCCTCTTATAAGAGACATTTTGGCAACCAAGGCTTTCAATAGGGGATTGAATAATCAATTTGTTGTTGGTAATATTGACAGCATTATTCTACTACAAGGTAATGTCTTCCTATCAAAATCATCTTTCTCATGCTGATGATGTCATTATATTTCTAAGATTCAACAAGAAAGACTCTGAGCAACATGATGAAGTTTATTCATAGATATGAAGTATCTTTTGGAAACTTGTTAACTAGCGAAAAAGTAGTTTCGACTTGTCATCTAAGTTGTCTCTTGCTAGGCCTAGATTAGCTACAAGAATCACTAGATTTTCAAAAAAAAAAAAAATTACCTTTAATTTTTTTGGGACATGTGCTTTAAAGAAAGGTAGAAAGACTAGAGACTTGTTCCAGCCTTTGATTAACAAGATAATTGAAAGCTTGGTGGTTGAAAGGCAAAAATACTCTTTGCAGATGGTAGATTGCTCTTAATTTAACATGTTCCGGGTTTCATACCTACATACCTTTAGTCTAGTTTAGCACCTCCAAATGTTGTTCTGATAAGATTAATATGGAAATGGCTTAATTCTTTTGTGGAGAGGGGCAAATGAATGAGGAAATAGGCTACACTAGGACAGGCATAAGCTCATAAAAATGGTCTTGGAATACAATGTCTTGGAAATATTGTTTAGGGAATGTCCATGAAGTTACGGTGGTCTTACGAAACTAGGGTTTTCCCTGTAGAAGAGGTTCATGGATCATTTGTGTCTACAAAATGTATTGCATCCTTCTTTGGTGAAAGTTACTACAAGAGTAGGAAACATTGTGGAAAAGGATGGTGGCAGTTAAGGGTACTGTGGAATCATAGATTTGTATGCATTCTAGGCAGGAAGCATTTTATTTTGGTTTGATAATTGTGCAGGTAGTGGTTCTCTTTATGGATGATGGAGGTAATCAAGCATGGAAAGGAAAGGACTGGAATATGGAGGTAATTCAAGTTAGTTGTCCTACTTTCAATGTTAATAGCTTATAGTAGAGAACAATACATCTTCCAAAAGGAGTAAATGACTATGCTTGGCAGTTATCTTCTTCTAATATTTTCATAGTCACTTCTGCTATTACTTTGATTAGGGAAGGAGGTTAAGCACTATTATAGAGTAGTAAGAAATGGGAGGGAAGTATTCCACTTAAAAGTCTCTATCTTCGTGTGGAGGTTGCTTAACTTGGCATTGCCATTGGATGATGTATTGAAGAAATAAGGGTTTCATTTGCCATCTAAGTGTTAATTTTGTAATGAGGAGGAAAGTTTGGAGCAGTTATTTCTTCATTGTCTTATAGCTAATAGAACATTGAGGCATTTTCAAGGTATCTCTCAGGTGAGTTACACAAGAAGCAAGATCACTATAGCAATACTTAAGTCATTCGTGGATTGGTTCTAATAAGGGATCAATTAAAGGCATTCTTCAAAACATCATTTGTTGGGACATATGGAAAGCCATAAACAAGTGTCTTTTTGAAGGATACAAAGCAAGTATAGCAGCAATTAAATAGGTTGTCAATTCTTCCATTTAGTTTATATCCATTGCTTTTCCTTTCTCAACTCATTCCCATGCAGACTTGGTATTTTTTCAAAATAGATGGATTCAAGGCACTTCACACATTTAGAAGGATAAGGTCACAATAGTTCAATAGAGATGTCCAACTCAAAACTTTTACAAGCTTAATATGGATGGAGTAAGTAGGGGAAATCATGGAGCATGTGTTAGGGGGAATTGTTAGAGATTCTAGAGGTTCTGTCCTGGCTGGATTTTCTTCCTTGTACTCTTATTCAGGTATAAGCATAATGGCTTAGACTTTGGCACTATTGGAAGGTCTTCAAATTTGTTTCCAAAGAGGTTTAAGCAACATTGAAATAGAAACAGACTCTGTTGCTCTTGTTAACAATCTAAAAGGGAAAACTCATGTCCTTTGGACGATTTATAACTCAGTTCAACAATGTTTATAACACAACAGGCACAAAAATGTATCTATTGATAATGTATTTAGGGAAGCAACAAGGTATATATATTTTTATCTAATTTAGGTTGTGATTCTCAATGTAATATGGTCTTTCATCATTGTAATCTTCCTAAGTTTAGCTAAGGCTCAAGCCTACCTAGATGGATTGGATGTTAAAATCTATCGGATAGGTTTAGATTACAAGAATTACGTTTTTGTTACTCTATTGCTGGATGTTTTGACTTCATGTTCCCCTTCCTTCTGCTCATTTTTTCATATTCATATAGGCGTTCCAGACCCCCTGCAATGTACAGGTGGTTTGTCCCCAAAAAAAAAAAAAATCCCATTCCTCTTATGTGTTTTTCTTTATTTTAATCCCCATGAAGGCCCAATGAAACTACTCCGTGTGAGCCAAGTTAGTTGAAAAGAGAAAGAAATTTATAGGAATCATGCTATTTCTAGAACCTTTCATTTGTATTATTTACTTGGACTTTCTCATTTGCTTAGTATTGTTCTATTTTGAGCTCATGGATGATGAATTCCATGATTGAAAGTGGAACTATTGTTTCGAGTTAAAATTGCGCTTGATTGATTCCATTCACATTCACTTTGGAGGAAATATTGCCCATCATTTATATGAGCTACTTCATAATCCAATAATAGTTTAATGTTATTTCCTAATATTATTTGTTTAGTTTATGTGTTTACATTCTTTCTTGTTTGTTTGTTTTCCATGCTTTGTTACTTACTGAAAGGTAGGATGAGATTGTAACTCATAATTTGAACTAAATTTGAAATGAAAATAGTGGTGTAGATTTGTTTGGTTCATTTGGGATGGTAATTGTATACATGATGTTTAGTGTTGTTTGTTTGGAAATGGAGGTAGAAGGTTGAATATAGGTTGCAATTCAGATGTGCTAATTGGCAAAAATGTGATTTAACTCTTGAAACTCAATCGTGTTTTCTAACATTTCTCATACAAAAGGTCTTTCTTACCGAGTTTAGATCCCAAACAAGTACTTTTTCCATATACGTTTTCCAATGTAGTTTCAAATGAAGTGGTTAATTTAGTCTACACACTTCTAGATCTTTAAAATGGTTTTTAAGTAGGGTAGAAAATGAGTTGGGCCATCTTTTGATCAAAGTGATTGAAATTATATTTTTGGTTATTCGATCTCTTTGAGTTTGGCTTATTCTTCTTGTAATATTTCTTGGACACACTTCATTACTTCCCTTGGTTAGGACTTTTAGTAATTAACTACAAAATAAAAGCAAAAGAAAAAACAAGAAAAAGGAAATCATATTTTATTGTAGTAAATAAGATTAAGTATAGGGCTCAGTGTCACCAATATCATGACTTTGAATTATGCTATTAGGAATTAGATCAATAAGGAAAGTAGAAGTATTTGCTTGACGTCATATGCCATGGGACTAAATGCCAACAAGGATGTGAATGAAGCATTGTGTACTATTTAGAAACTTTTTGAATTAAACCGCATTAACTTTGATTAATAACCTTTGTGTATTCATTTGCTTTGTTTGTTGCTTTACATTATGTCCTCATCCTTCTTATATTTGGAACAACTTCCAAAGAACACAATTTGTTTGGCCTAAATCAAATGCTTCTGCCTTGAAGGAAAAAGACACAGATTTTCTATTTGCTTTTCAGGGTATTACGCACGGGCCATCGGTCACAGAGTATATCCACAAGTATTTGAATCTTATGCACTAATTTTTAACTGCTTAAAGTTATGTTTGTGATGGAAACTAGAATTTAATTTTGTTACCCCAGAAAATGGATGAAAATTTGAATTTCTTGAGTTAAATAAGCATTTTCACTTTTGAGAAGTGCACTAGTGTTCAATTTTCCTACTATGTTTTCCTTTGGAGGTGTTATATTTAAGTGCTATGTGTTACCAATATGTTTGTACTATGTTTGTTGTTTTTAGTTCATTATTTGCTTTTACTTATTTTGATTTTCTTGAGACTAGCAAAACTTTAAGCTTGGGGAACTTAATTACCTAAGAAATTAGGGTTTTACATACTTCAATTTGTGCTGTTTTGACCCAGTTTCAGCGAATTCTAGGATTTTTGTGCATTTTATTACTTTTTCTATTTAATGTTTGTGATTATTTTGTTTAGTGTTTTAGTATTTATTTAGTATTAGTTGATATATATATATACACATTAATTTTTCTTGTTTGCATGTAAGGTTTTTGCTAGAAAGGACCACATCGGTAGTGGTGGAGCTTCGAAATAGGTGCACGGGCCTATCAAGTGCCTTTCGCTATGGGTGAAGGGACTAGGAAAAAATCTTAGCTGTTATTCGAGTTTTCTAGAAGCCCTTTGGCGGGAAGCAAACCATTATAGAGGCGAGAATTTGCTAATTTTGACCTAATTTGTAAGGATGTTGTGGTCCATTATAAGATGACCCTCCAAAACCTATCCAAATTATAAATACCTCCTTAAGGGCTAATTCTATGCCCTAAACACATATTTCCCTTCTTTTCTCTTCCTACATGGGGAGCAACTTTTAGCCAGCTTTCTCTTTTCATGTCTTGAACTAATTTAGCTTGGTGTTAAAGATTGAATCTTTATGTTTCTAAGTGTTCTATTTATGTTTATTCTACTTTTTCAGTTGTTATTTTGATGCTTACTTTAGTTTAAATACTTTATGTAAGTGCTTTCATCAACAAGCTTTCATTTATATGCTTTCTTTAGATTCTTTTCTTTAAATTTATGTCTAGAGTGATTTATTTGCTTTCAAAGCTTTATTTTGCTTTAAAATCCTTTATGAAAAAGTAGAATAAACATAAATAGCTGTCTCTTATACACATCTAGATGTGTATAAGAGACAGATTTAATATCTTATACACATCTAGATGTGTAAAATCCACAGATTGCAACACCTGTCTCTTATACACATCTAGATGTGTCCATCTTTAAAGGGTTAATCGTCGGTTAGAACGGAAGTTGGACCTGAACTTAGACCTAAATTAATGTTTAGATTAGGGTTGAAATTGATCTTGGTGGACTTTTCACCTAGTTCGTTGCCTAGAGTTCTATGGGGGGGGAGAGGGTAAACAAATTTGAGTAGTCAAAGTAGTATAAGGAATTCAAATTTAGGTCAATTAGATTGATAGTAGGGGGTTTTGATTAGTCTAAGTAGTGCGAGGAATGCACATTTAGGCTAATTAGCATGATTCCTATAAATCCTGTCTCTTATACACATCTAGATGTGTATAAGAGACAGGTGCTTGAGAGAGTCCGGCCAAGGGTCAACAAGAAAATGAATGAAGATCTAGATAGATCCTTCTCTGATGGTAAGGTTAGCAAGGCCATCTCCCAAATGTTCCCTTTAAAATCTCGAGTCCAGACTATACGAGTTCCATATTTTTCCAAAAATATTGACACATTATAGGAAAAAAAATTAGTACGATTTCTATTCTTAATGTTTTGAATAATGGTGTCTTTTGTAAGTCTGTTAATTCTACTGCTATTGTTCTTATTCCCAAATGCCAGAATCCCATAGTAGTATCCCAGTTCCATCCTATTAGTCTTTGTAACACGGTTTACCCTATAACTGTTAAATTATTGCAAACATGCTTCATAAGTTCTCCTCTCAGATTATTTGCATCCCAATATTGCTTTAATTCCTGGTTGTCTCATGACTGATAATGTTCTCATCGCATACGAAGTTAACCATCTTGTCAAATATAGAACTTCAAGCATGACGAGACTCATGTTCATAAAATTAGATATGAACAAGGCTTTTGACAAGGTAGAATGGGCCTTCCTCATTAAAATGCTCTCTATGCTTGGCTTTGAGGATAGAATTGTTAACCTTATTAGTTCTTGAATGTTTAGTAGTTTTATACTCTTTTATTATTAACAGCTAGAAATTTGGTAATCTAATTTCAGAGCATGGCATACGTTAAGAAGTTCCCAGGCTTTATCCCACTTCCTATTTCTTATCTGTGCCGAGATTTTTTCATGTTTGTCGCAAGAGGCAGTTTGAAGTGGAAATTTGAGAGGCATCTGTGTAGGAAAAGATGGACCCGTTGTAACACGTTTGCTATTCGCAAATTATACATTGCTATTCGGTATTGCTACAGTAATAGAGGCAAGGACAATCAAGGCTATCTTGAATTTATATGAGCAGCCATGGGACAACAAATAAATGTTGATAAATCTGAAGTTGTTTCCAGCACCAATACTCCATCCAAATGAGGAAGGATATCATTGATATTCTACATATAGGAAGTGGAAGCTCATGAAAAGTACCTAGGTCTGCCAACTATAGTTGGGAGAAGAAAGAGAGAGGTCTTTCAATCAATAAAAGACATGATTTGGAGTCTGGTCCAAGGATGGAAAGAGAAGCAACTTTCGGTGGGGGCAAAGAGATCATCATCAAGACGCTCCTTCAGGCCATTTCTATGCACACAATGTCCTAATAAGATTTTCAATTGCCAAATTATCTCCTCAACGAACTCCAATCGATGATCAATAACTTGTGGTGGAGCACTGATGAAGTGAAAAAGAAGATTCATTGGATAGCTTAGAATAGAATACGTGTACCTTATAAAGATGGTGGACTGTGTTTTGGGGACTTAAAAGCTTTTGAGTTTGCTATGTCAGCAAAACCTGCTGGCAAATAGTACACAAGAGACTTCATTCTCTTTTGTAGAACAAGTGCATAAATTAAATACTTTCTTTAACTCATCTTTTTTTGAAGTAGTCCAATGATCATAGCCTTCTTTCACATGGCATGGAATTCTTTGGGAAGGAAGCTCTTGATGGTATGTTCAAGATGGAGAGTTGGCAATGGCGAAGGTATTCATGTATGGAGGGGTAGGTGGCTGCCTACTCCACTTCTTTTCGAAGCAGTTTCACCAAGACCTGTAGGCCAACAATTACCAGTGGCTGATCTCTTTGATTGGAGCAATGGGGCCTAGAGACAACACTTATTGCTGGAAGACACACTTTCTTCCCATGATGAAGCTGATATTATACACGGTAACCCCTTATCTTCATCCTTGAATGAAGATAGACTTTTGTGGCATTATAATCCTATTATCTGTTATTCAGTTAGGTCATCTTCATTCATTTGGCTATGAGTAGCAAAATCTTGGAAGATTATGACCCTGCTTCATGTGCTTGATCGAGTTTTGGCAATAATCCCTCCTCGAACCATCTTAGATTGGTCTTTTGAGATTGCCAACCAAGATCAACATTTTTATTTGGAAAGCGTGCATGAACCTCCTACTCACTTGTGAATGCCGGATCATGAGACATATTCAAGTTCAGAATGTATGTCCACTTTGCCTTGGAAGTGATGAGAATTTGATTCATATCCTATTCCTATGCCCATTTGCCCAGAAGGTCTAGGCTATTATCCTAATGCACTCAATCATTTATAAGTATTGGCAACCGGAACCTATACCATGGCTGTAGGAATTACTGTGTAGATTGAACAATGAGGATTGAAATGGAGCATGTGGTTGTGGCTTTGCGGCTTATCTAGAATAGTAGAAATTCTGCAATATACGAGGACAAAAGATCAGATTCAAAAGGTGTGGTTGCATTTGCCTCAAATTTTCTTTGAGTATTGTGAAGCAACTAGTCGTACATCAATACCTGCCTTAGTTATCAGAGTGGAAACCTCTGACCAGTATTGGCTTCAGATCAATTTCGTGGAGCCATATATATTTCCCAAGAAAAAAACTACTGGAATTGGAGCTGCCATATGAGACCATTCAGGTGTTGCGTCTAAAGAGACAGAAACATCTAGTGATGAATAAAATATATAAATTAACTAATCTTAACTAGATGATAAACTGCAAGTATACGGTGTCAAATAGTAGATAGATGATAAACCGTAAGTATACGGTGTCAAATAGTAGGTGGTAGAAGTAGGGATCGTTCTTATGATGAATGGTGTGCAATAATCAATTATCTAGTTAGAATACTAGTTGAAGGATTTGATTAGGAGGAAGAGTTTCGACTAAAACTAAATCTGAAAGTCTATCAATTCAATTAACCTAAGTGTGGATTCCTTTTACTCTTTAAACTAATTGAAATTGATTATCTACTCATGGAATTTTAGCAACTAACTAGGTGAATTAGTCTGTCAAGATCTAATTCTAACCCTAATATAACACTAATCTAGATCTATAATAGAGGTTCATTTCCCATATCTCAATTAACCGAAATTAATTAGTGAAGTGATCACTTAAATCTAAAGCCCCTTAGTATACCACCTAATCAACCCATTAACCTCTACCCATTAGAAATTGGCTTGTATAAAACCCTAACTCATAACTAATTAATGCATTTTAAACTAAAAGAAAGCAAGTAAATGCATTGAAGAGCATTTAAACTAAAGAAAGCAATAAATCTAGAGAACTAGTGCAAGAAACTAAAGACATTAAAAGGTAGGTGAAACAAAGCAATAAATAAAGGCAAATAAATTAAATGAAAAGAACTAAATGCCTATAAGAGAAGTAGATTAAACATGCACAAAGTCTTACAAAGTTTGTAGAAGAGAGCTACATGAGAATGGAAGAAACAATCTAGCTGTGTATAAGGAAGAACTAGTTGAACGAGCTGCTTGCTACTTCGTCCTCTAGTTCCACTCCACACCACGTCTAGTTGTCTTCTACGTCTTCCAAAACCTTAAACAACATAAAAATACATGAAATGAATTATTAAAACGCATAAAAATTAATTAAGTGTGCTCAAAATATTGGAGAATCAATCAATAACAATCTCACACAAAACTCTAATTCCGATCAACGTAAGTGTAGGAGGTTTTAACCTAGTCCCCTTCCTTGCAACTCTTTTTTCAAATTAATTAAAATGGGTGTTTGATCCCGACCAAGATACTTGTAGTTTACCCATAAAAACTCTAATTCCAGAATGAATTGGACTAAAACTCTAATTATAAACCTAAACATACAAATATACAAAACAACCTAAATAACACTAATTAAACACTATAAACACACATCAAACACATAAAAATAAAAATTCATGAAAACTCATACAATAACACTAAAATTGCTCAAAACCGCAGTAAAAACCATTAAATTTAGCCACATAAAACCCCAACTTTCTAAGGCTATCGCACCCCCAAACATAAGGTTTTGCTCGCCTTGAGCAAAAAAAGATAAGAAAAGATGAACAATAAACAAAACAACAAACATATAATAGGCACAAAACGCTTATACACATAACATATGACATATAACACTTAACACTGAAACACCATCAAAAGAAAAGAAAAAAATGTGAAAATGTTGAACTCTAGTGCACTTATCAGAAGTGAAAGATGGGGTTTTAACTGAAGAACTTAAAATTTTCTCCAACCTCTTAATTTACAAAAGTTAACACTTGTTTTAGTTATAAACATTACTTTGACTAGGGAGAAGTTAATGCAATGCCAATTCAAATGAAAGTTGATTAAGGCTAAACAATTCAAGTTTCTCAAAACTCATCCCAATCATTCAATGAAGGATCATTAGAACTTAAAGCAAACAATGATGCGCATGGCATTCAAGTGAAAAGTGTTAGTCTAGTTGGGAGTGTTTAATTCGATGCAATGATGAGTAGTGCAAAACGTAAAACTCCAAACTTGTTGGTTCACTAAAAGCAAAAAGGCTTATTTGTGACTTTACTTCTACTTGCCTTATTTTAAAAATCAATCCTAATGGCTATATTGAAGACACGACATTTGTGATACTGATTCCTCTACTAGCCTTAATTCCTACTCTAATAGCATATTTCAAAGGCTCGACATTTGTGATACCGATTTCTCTACTGTATTTTAAGACCAAAATATGTTTTTAACGAGGAGCTAAACCAATGAAGAGAAATAAAGCGCATCCAAGATCATATCTAGAACTAAACATCTATAAGATAAATGAAACACTTTCCACATGCAATTCATAAAGGATGATCAAAATAAAGGCCTAACTCCTTTCCAACCATATTTATAAATTGCAAAATGAGATCTTAAAGTGCGTAAACTAAATTAACAACTCATTTGAAATTAGCATTGGAAGAATTCTTACCGAAAAAGAAGTGCAAATGAGATAAAAATTAGTTCTGAAAACATTTTTAGTGAGCGGTTGAAAACATGATTCTTATACAATTCTCAATCCCATTTTGTTTTCAAATCAACACATGAAATGTTTGGGAATGCTCAAATGTCTCTTTGACACTTCCCAAACAACAATAGAACCATTCTCTTATACACAATCTAAAATATAATACACACTTCAACTGTCTCTTATACACATCTAGATGTGTATAAGAGACAGAGTTTCATCCAACTGTCTCCATGGTTCACTATATAAAACTACTAGCAGAAAGTTGATAAATGCATAAACTAACTAAGCATAACACTAGTGAATGGATTTGATAAGCTCATAAATATCTTATATTTTATGTGCCATCTACCTCAATTTTTATGTGATGCAAGAAATAATTATGAGTTCAATTATTTTATTTTTAGTTTCTGTACTGTTTTGAACGAAAAAGAAGTCGAAAAGTGGAGAAAAATCACAAGGATGAAAAACGTACACTGGTAAGCAGCGAATTTGGCACTGTTTGGTATTTTAAGCATAACTTTCTTGTCCAAACTTCGATCGAGTTGATTCAAGATGCATCGAAAAGCTAAGAAAGAGAGAGCTACGACTTTCATGTTTTGAGTTTTACCAAATTCCATCAGCATCATGATCAAAATCAACCTGGAAGTTGAAGTAGGCATTTTGGAAATTGCACACATACGGGACCTAAAGCCTGTGCATATGCGCAAACACTAGGGACAAAATTTTAGAAGCCTTGTTTTGCACACATGCATGAGATTTTGTGTGCATGTGCATGCGTTGCAATGAGTTTCAACGTAAATTGTTATTTTGGCAGCCGTTTTTATCCGATTGGACTCCTTTTTGTGGGCTTTCATCAATTCAAATTTGATTTTGTAAAAGTTTATTGCTTTCTTTAGTTTAAATTAGATTCGGTAAGACATTTGTTTTTATTTTTTGGTGGTTAGAATTAATTTAGTTAAGTAGAAATAAAATCTCTTAATTAATTTTTCTATCTAGTGAAAAGGTTTGTGAACCCAAGTAATTGTTCCATAGTCCTCGTGGGAACGATCCTTACTCACCCAATCTACTATCTCGTATCCTTGCAAGCATGTAAGTGTTGATTAGGCCTATTAAGGCTTATTTATTACTTGTTTGTAAACTAAAAGATCTAATCCAATATTTACTAGAACAAGTTTTTGGTGCTATTACCGGGGACTATTCCTGGTGCAATATTAGATTTAGCAAGCTTACTAGATTAAACTTTTTTATTTTCTTACAATTATTTACAATTGCTTTTGGTTTTTAGTTTTTCTGTTAGATTTTGCTTTGATATTTGAACTTCGGTCTCTTTCTTATAGTTGAGGGTAAATACTTCTTCTTTCAAACATCCACTACATCTTGGTGCTTTGGAAATTGAACGAACTCTTATAAAAAACCGCAGGAAACACACACAAGAATCAAGCCAAGGAGAGAATACTATGGAGAATCCAAATCGCAATGTTAGGGAGCAAAATGACATAGCGAGTAATCATGGCAATGGAGGTAATGCTAATCCTCGACCTCTTAGAGATTATGCGATACCAAATTTTGAGGAGGCAAGTTCTAGCATTGCCTGAATGCCCGTACAAGCTAATAATTTTGAGATCAAGCCTACTTTAATTCAAATGCTCCAAACCCATGTTATGTTTGGAGATGGGCCAAACGAGGATCTCTATGCACATATGGTGAATTTTGAGGAAGTCAATGACACATTCAAATACAATAGATTGCCTCTTGATTGTATTCGAATGAGAGCCTTTCCATTTTCATTGAAAGATAGGGCAAAGGCTTGGTTACAATCCTTCAAACAGGGTACTTTCACTACATGGATTTAATTGGCTCCAGAATTTTTAGCCAAATACTTTCCACTATTGAGGACCACAAAGCTTTGCAATGATATTACTACCTTCATGAAATCCCATTTTCACTTTTGAATGACATCAACTTACAACCATGGCATAATCACTTCTTTGGCTGGGCAACAACCACAACAACAAGTGTTTCAAGTAAATGCCCAACAAGGAGGTACGATTAATTTTAATGATGCTTTCTTAGCTCAACAGGGTATGATGTTGAACATGATGACAAATTCCTCTGACAAATGCCATAGAAAACACGGGAAGGAGCCTAGTGAACTCCATGGATTCAATGTCTCAGGGAAATTAAAAGCCACAATTTAACTTTAATTTGACATCATAATGGCCAACTTCACCCACTATGCAAGGTATACATGAGTAACAGTTTATTTCAAATCAATATTCAAGGTCAAGGAATTTGAGGAGGGAATTAGAAGCTTTGCGGAGGAAGCATGAGATTTTGCAAGCTTCTACAAGAAATTTGAAAGTTCAACTAGGATAGTTAGGTCAGCAAAATAATGAAAGGCCTATAGGAGAATTGCCAAGTGACACCATTCCAAATCCAAAGGAACAATGCAATGCTATTTCACTGAGGAGTGGAAAGGAATTGATGGTACTAAACAACAAGAAAAAGGTTGATCAAGCCGTTGAGAAACAAAAATCCAAGATAATTGAAGATAAACTTGAAGTTGAAGGTAAGGATGAGAAGATGACAAAGAGGACTGCAATAAAGAAGGCAAAGGGAAAACAAATGAAGGAACCATTGAAATTGGATACATCAGAGAGAGTTCCATTTTCTCAACGACTCATTTTTCCAAGAAAGGAGAAAAAAGAGAAACAATTCCATAAATACCTCGATATGTTTAAAAAGCTTAATGTAAATATCCTTTCGGTTGATGTTCTCAACAAGATGCCCAATCATGCTCGGTTTATGAAAGATCTCTTGGCTGGGAAGCAGACTTGGGATGATGATGGGGGGTTTTCATAGACTATAATGTTGTGCCATTGTTCAACGGAGGTTACCCCTAAACTCAAGGATCCTAAGTTGAACAATATTGTGAACATAGGAGGATACATGTTGCATCGTTCACTTTGTGATTTGGGGAGGATGATCAATATTATGCCAAAGGCCGTCTATGATAAGCTAGGGATCACCAATGCAAAACCAACCAACATTATAGTCTAATTGCCAGATTTGTCCGAGAGAAAACCATATGGCTTGTTCGAGGATGTGCTTGTTCAAGTAGAAAAGTTGGTGTTTCCTATTGATTTCCTGGTAGTGGACATCAGCAAAGATAATGAGATTCCATTGATTCTAGCGAGGCCTTTTTATCAACCGCATATGCTTTAATTGACATTAACAAAGGGAAGTTAATTTTACGAGTTGATAAACAGGTAATGAATCGATTGAAATTGATGTTTTTAATTATGATGACAATGTCCTAGTATTTATAGAATAATATGCTAATGATTACATTGATTCATTTATTGATAGGTTTGAAGACGAGGTACGCAAAGTGGGTCAAAGTAATGCACTCAAAAAGGCTGTTGAAACAAATGAACATTCAAAAATTGAGTTGGAGAAAATATCACCTGTTGATGAAAGTGAGATGAAAAAGAATCAGGAAATGCTTTCACTAGAGCAGAAAGGTAAGGGTTTGAGCAAAGTGACCATGAGCAAGAAGAAGAAAAAATGGTTCAAGAAGCAACTTGATGCAATAATAGGTGCTCTAGCTTTGGAAAATGCATGGGAAAAAGGGTAAGTTCAGGTTAGAGCCAGGAATCAAGCTTTAAGAGTAGTGAAAAATGGTGTTAAGCTTTTCTTGTGAAAGCCAAATAGAAAAGGATGGCTAACCATCCTTGCAAGTGTCAAAATCGAGTCTAAGACTATAAATGAGAGTTCGCTGCATGGGAGGCAACCCATGTCTTTTTATAATTTCATTTGTGTGTTTGTTATTGATTTTTTAGTTTCCTTGTTATTTGTGTGCATATCATCTTAAAATGCAATTTAAAAGAGACTAGAACAATATTTTAAGGTCTTGTTGTTGGTTTGAGGAGTAGGAAAGGAATTTACACATTTGAGGGGTTTATTTTGTGCACATGCACACTATTTGGTATGCATGTGTGCTAACTCCATAAGTAAAAATTCCAATTCTGTGACTCACCTACATGCGCGCTTGAACCCTTGCGCATGTGCACAAGGTGAATTAAAAACCTCAAACAGCCTTTAACTCCTACCACTCAAATGAAATTGTATTCTTTAAAAACCTCTCTTCTCCCAAAACCCTCTATCCCCTCAAATCACTCCTTTATCTCTTCTATTCACATCAATTCTTCTTCTTACTTCCAGCATACACACCATTAAGGTATGTATTTCACTGATTTTCTTATGTTTTTTCCATTTTGGGCTTGAAATTGAATTGAAGGAAAGTTTTGAGTTTTAATAATTGGATTGTGCTTATTTGTATTAGATTACATATTCAATTGTTGATGTGCTGATTTTTGACTTATTCTTTAAATTAGATGTAATTGTGTGGTATTTAAATAGAGGAATGTTCATTCTTTGTTTATGCATACCAAATGTTCAATAAAATGCCTCAATGAAGAAAAATTTTAAAACACTAGTTATCTGTGCATAATTCAATTCCTAGGACTTCAATCACGACATATGGTTCTTCCTTATTCATTTTTCTTGGTTAAAAAGGGTTTAGGAGTGTTTTGAACATATACACATAAGTTAGTATTTGCACTAACATGTTGATTTTAGTTTGTGAATGTTAAGTTTAATTTTTAGTTTAAGGGTATAGAATTGAATAAGCGTGGGGTGATAGTGCTTTTCTTTGGGTGATTTATCTCTCATATTGCACCTTTTATAGGAATGTCACGCAAGGGCAGGCAACCGACTTTCAAAGGTCGAGGGATGACCGGAGCCTCTTCTTCTGTAGCACAACAACAGGAACATCAAGAGCATTCCAAGGAAGAAAACGTTTCGAGGCAATTCTCAAACTGCGGTCCAAAAAAGGTACGAATAATATATTTTGATGAGGACAGCTATTAAGGAAAAGGGTATACGAATCCCTACAACTGGAGCCCTGGAGATTCTCGATGTCATTAGGATATGTGGTTGGAATTATTTCACCTCTATTACCAAGGACACGATATTCCCAGTTGTACGAGAATTCTACGCTATTTTAGTTTCGTATGAGGATACAAAGGTGTATGTTTGGGTGAAAATTGTGGATATTTCTGGGAATATGATTAATCGGCTGTTGAGAGTAAACTGAGTTCACAATGATGAGTTGCTAACTATTCGTGACATCAACATAGAACTCAATGACATCATGAGCATTAGTTGCACAGAAGAAGTTGAGTGGACTTATGGTGCTGGGGGTGTTGCACGTCATTTTAATGTTAATCTGCTCATCAGCTTCTTAAACCTATTTGGTTGGTTTGGTTCAAATTTTTATTTGCTCATCTTCTCCCGGTTAGTCATCTTACTCCTGTTACTTTGGAGTGAGCAAAACTGTTATTTGCTATTGCTTTGAGTAGGCCGGTGGATGTGGGCCATTTGATTAGCCAGCAGATCTGTTAGACCATAGTTATCAAACAATCTGGCTTATGGTTCCCACATTTGGATACTGACGAAGATGTTGAGAATGATCCAGCCAAGGAAAAGCTGAAGCTAGGTAAGCCAATTACATTGGATGGCATGAGGGCTCTAGTTAGACGTGCCCTTTCTCAAGCTTCCACTTCCCAACCATTGACTAGTGAACTAGTTCCAAGGCCTAGTCCGAAGGAGATGCTTGAGCAAATTTTGATGGAATAACAGAGTATACAGTGCCATTTTAATACATACATTAACTATCAGCATGCGTAGTAGCAGAATATGGAGGCATGTCAGTTAACATGGGAGTGTGGGGGGGATTCCTCTACATAGCTACGCATGCTCTTGCCTTTTTCTCTATTTTCACAGGAGTTGTCATCTTCTGACGATGAGTAGTGATCTATCTATTATCGTGTTGATGAAGCTTGGAATTCTAGTGTTCTTTTAGAAGCCCTTAAGGATGCTTTCTATTTTTCTTGCCTTATAGTTTATTTTAGGACGATATCATACTTTTGTTATTTTATTTTTTCACTTATTTGTGATGTTTGTGATATATGCCCCTAAGGGATTAAGTTTTTTTGTAACTATCGTGGAATCTCATTCCTTTATTTTCTTATTTTTTCTTAATTTCTTGAAGGGTTTAATGTTTTGTTTTTGTTTTAGTGTTAATGATGCGTTTCAACTCACCTCATGGATATTTATGTCAGGATACACAACACCAACCATTCTTCATTGCCAACGAACCTTTCCCTTACCTTTTTTATACTTTTACTTTCTTTAACATTGAGGACAATGTTTGTTTCTAAGTGTGGGGTGGGGGGTTATCTGGATTTACACAAATTTCGTGTACCTCAGAATGCTCAATTTTTGTTGCAATATTTTAAATTTTCTTTTAATCTGAGAGTTTTTCAAGATTTCTAAAAATTTTGTGTGAATTAGTTGAAATTTTTTGAAATGTTTAGAAATTTTGCAATCGCTTAGCATGTCTCTTTGATTTTCTGCACGCTAATTTTTTAGCTGAACCATTAACAGTGAGTAGCCGATGTTAATATTTTCCTTGCATTACATTCTTAGAATTCTTAAGCACGTAGCCATAAATTATTTTTTATTTCAAACACTTAGAGATAATTATATAAATTCATTTATATTGCATTCCATAACTTGCTTTCTTACGTTTTCAAGATGATTTTACATACAACTTGATTTGGTTTAAAGATGAGGTTAGAGTCTTCTTTGGTCGTTTAAGCCTTTCAACCCAACCCTTATTGAATTTTATCCCTAAGCACCCTATTCGAGCCTTAATTTGTAAAGAATGAAAAGAAACACCATTCTCTTTATATTCACTTTCTTTCATAAAAACTCATGGTTATTTTACCTACCTTTATGAGCCTAATAATTTCTTTTATTTTTCTATCCTAAACTGTCCCTTAAGAGTTTTATTGCACACATTAATTGATAAGGGAAAGAGGGTGAAAGGTAGCTGAAGGAGAGTGGGAATTGTATGAGTGAGTGGTGTACAATTATGGGGCAAGGAGGGGGTATTGGAAAAATTGAAAAATAATAAGTCCATAAAAATATAGGTAGTGCCTATTACTTGTACTTGTATTTGCTGGTAGTGCCTATCACTAGTACTTGCATTGGTGTGTTTGCATGTAGTGCCTATCTCTGGTACCCGCAATGGGAATGGACATGAAAAAATGATGAAAATAAATATGAAAGATGTGTCTGAAAAAATGTTGGCATGTTGGGTTGAACTTGAAGAAGAAAGACTTTTTGTTTATTGTATGGAATTTTTAAGGGTGTTTGTTGATTAAGTGTGGGGTTATTCATCTGTAAGGATATGTGGCTTAATGTGTTGGAGAAGAAGTTTTATGATTTGATGTGTGGCCAGCATTGATTTGAAACTCCTTCTTTTGTCTTGTGATATCCTTATCCCTTTTTTGATTAGTTAATACCCTAGTCTAACATTACAAGCTAAAAAGGCCTATCTGATTTAAACTGAGTTAGTTGTCTATATTAGTGGGGATGTGTAAAAAGAGTGAGCTATGTAGTGTTTAGAAAATTTTTAAGAGTTTGCATGATTTGATCCAAGTGCCTTGGAAAACTAAGTTTTTATTAAATGGCTCTTAGACACATCTAGACTGCATGTTTAGGATTTTATTGGCATTTGAACTCTTGAGTTCTTAGAATACTTCTGATGGTGGATTGGTTCTTGATTATTTATGTGGAAAATTTTTGAGATGTGTTGGGTGCATTTGTGATGAGTTTATCTATTTTAATTCTATTTTTTCTTGAGGACGTTCAAAAGCTATGTGTGGGGTATTTGATAAGCTCATAAATATCTTATATTTTATGTGCCATTTTTACCTCATTTTTTATGTGATCAAGTAAGGTAAGCAATAACTAAGTTAATTATGAGGTTAATTGTTTTATTTTTTGTTTTTGTAGGTTTTGGATGAAAAAAGAGTCAAATAGATCAAAAAGTTGGAGAAAAATCACAGGGATGAAAAACGTATGCCGGCAAGGAGCGAATTTGGACATTATTTGGTACTTTGAGCATAACTTTCTTATCCAAGCTCCGATCGAGTTGATTCAAAATTCTTTGGAAACATAATAGAGAGAGAGAGAGCAACAACTTTTGTGTTTTAAGTTTTACCAAATTCCATCAGCATCATGATCAAAATCAAGGTGGAATTTGAAGCAGGCATTTTGGAAGTTGCGCACATGCGTGGCCCAAAGCTTGTGCATGTGTGCAAACTCCAGAGAGGAAATTTTAGAAGCCCTGTTTCATGCACATGAATGAGATTTTGTGCGCATGTGCGTGCATTGCAACGAGTTTCAGAATAATTGTTATTTTGGCAGCCGTTTTCATCTAGTTGGAATCATTTTCCTGGGCTTTCACGTCTTTATCATTAGAGAGAAGAGTTGAGGGAGGAGTTGTGCATTAGTCATTAGTAAGTCAATCATTAGTTAGATTAGAGTAGATCATTAGATTAGGATTTTTACTTTTCTTGTAAAGACTTCAAGCTTCATCAACCTTTGTTCCCATTACAATTGCTGAGTTTGCTTTCTTTATTTATATCCAATTCAATTCTAGTTCTTTACTGCAATTTGTAGTTTTAATTTCATCTTGTTGCATTTATTTTTCTAGTTCATAAATTCAAATTTGATTTCATTAAATTTTATCGCTTTCTTTAGCTTTAAATTGGATGTAGTGATTGTTTTTATTTTCTAGATTAGTATAGATATTTACTCAGTGTAGAAATCAAATTGTCTTGTAATTTATAAATTTAAGAAAGCAAGGTTTGTGAACACTAGTAATTGTGCCATAGTTCTTGTGTGAACAATCCTTACTCACCTAATCTACAAACTTACCTCGTATTCTTGCAAGCGTGTAAGTGTGTTGAGTAGGATTATTAAGGCTTATTTATTACTTGTTTGTGAACTAAAAGACCTATCCAATATTTACCCGAACTGACTTTAACCTATACTTGGATAATCAAAAAGCTCAGGTATATGATGGAACAACTTCTTACTCCAAGTGAATGTGAATACACTAAGCTAAGCACAAATTGAACCTAATACAATAATTTAATCCTTAATCATGGATTTCATCAACAATAAGCACAACATAAAATAAGGGTAAGCAATGAGCAATTCAAAGTAAATCATATAAATGCAAGTTCAATTAAATACATGAGTCTATATATCCTTTTCTAAACTAATAGTGCTACGCTAAGAAGGGGTAATTTGGACTTCATAGGGTCCAAGTTCTAATAAAAAATTGTAGAATCACTTGATTGATTTAATTATGAGTTTAAACATAACACAAGTGAATATCCCCAATTCCTCCCCCAAACTTAGATTCACAGATAATTAGCCTTAAAAAGTCATTTAACATCAAACTACTCTCTTAATTCTATGTTACGTATTCACATCATTTGCTCAAAAATTAACTCAAATCTTAGCAAGTCTAGTGTCTTAACAAGTGAAATTTCCATAATCAAGACCGAGTTTAAATTCATCAATTAAAGCATATAACAATCACTATTCACAAGAAATACCATATTGCCATCAACATTGTTATTAATTAACACTATTTATCCAAAAATACCAAAAAGTTATTTCATAGTATAAAGCTTAAATTAAACTAACACTGGGCTACAAGTCTTTATTAACCTACAAGGTTCTTAAACTAAAGTATTTAAACTAAATAAAGTATAATAAAAGAAAAAATGAACTCAAGGAGTGGAATAAGAAGAAGGAGCCTTGCCATGGGTGTTGAAGTCCTTGGTGAATTTTCTTCGATTGCTAGCACATCAAAAGTTTCTAAGGATTTGTGTAACTTTGGCATATGTAGTTTGCTTCTCCCAAGATCCCTCTAAAAAGTATCTTTCTTCTTATTCCACTCCTTGAGTTGGTTCTTTCTCCACGAATACTCCATATTGTAGCTCTTTTGTGGTAACTGGGACAAACTCACACTCACTGAAAGGACAGGTCGGTGGTGATTCTAAACAAGTGTTGAATGGCCCATGGTTTAGATTTGTTCAAGAGGTCTTTCATAACATCTCTCTTATAACATGTACTATTTCTCAAAAACACAGAACCAGTTTCTTTGTCAACAAATACATTCAAATAGAACTTCCTTGTGCAAGGTGGTCAGTAGAGTGAGCAAAGTTGTTGATTCTTCTTGGTTCCACATGCTCTTTGACTCTACAATTTTACATTGATACTCAAAGTGTCCATTGTCTTCTTATTTATTGGGACCATTGGAGTACCTTGGTCTTCAAAGCCCATCATTCTTTGGAGCTCGGCAAATTGGTCTTGTTTCTCTGCATGGACTTGGTTTGGTTCTCTATGAAGGTCATCATCATCTTTTTCAATTTTACCTTATTATCTTCTTGATCTTATTTAGGTTGGTGCATTTCCCACACAGTGCAAGGTGACCTAGTTGTTGTGGACTTTTCTTCATGAAATTCTTCATAATTGACTTGAACATACTCATAGTCAACCAACTCGATTGATCCTCCTTGATAGCCAATACCCCCCAAACTTGAATTCGTCCATCAGTGTTGGTGAATATTGGTTGACTTAACCACACTATTTATTGGGTTCAGTGGATTCATGAGAGTCTCTTAAGTAGTTCCCACTACATTTTATACCATTCATTTGGTTAAGTTTGAAGGCATTGTAGACACCTATTTGATTTCTCCATGTTGAATGATAGGTGTCTACAAACTTGCATATTCCTTTATTCCATGGTACTCCTAGGAAATCCCTAGAGTTTGAGGCTCCAATTGATTACATGTAGGCTCCATAGGTTTGCAAAAGGAGTAGGAATAATCTTGATAGAGTGACAAAGAATTTGGATGGTTTGACTATCCAGTTTGACAATATTAGGTCAGGAAGAGTCAGTCACAAGAAATATGCTCATTGGTCATGCCTCCACAATTATATGGATATAATATCCAGTGGCATGAAAATAATCACAAGATACTAAATGTATATCAAAGAACTCATCAGCACCAAAAAAAACAAAAACATGTAAAAGAACCAAAATGACAAAAATAAGAAAAGATAGGAAAGTTTAGACTACTTAATAGTCTAAACTATCAATCGAGCGAAAATCTTTTTGAATTTTTTTTTTGCAAATACAAGACAAGTAAACTATCAAAGTGAAAATCTTTTTGGATTTTGAAAATAAGGTACTCAACTATACAAAGATAAAAAAAGAAAATATTTTTGATTTTTCAAATAGGTGAGGCAACTATACAAGAGAAAAACTTCAAACTAGTATTCTAACCAAATTATATAAATATTGACAACCATTCCCCGGGAACTTGGACCAAAAACTTGTCGTGACTAAAGAGGAATATCTAGTTATAAATAAAATACCTGAATAAAATAACCTTAACTAGTTAACTAGAAACAAACTGCAAGTATATAGTGTCAAAAATAGCTAGTGGAAGCAAGAATCGTTCTCACGAGTAATGGTGTGCGGGTTATTGATTATTTGGTTGGAATGCTAGTTGAAGGGTATGATTAAGGAAAAACTTTGACTACAACTAAATCTAAAAGTCTAAGAAAGCGGCTTTAAAGTGGGCTAAGGTTTGGTTAGTCAATTTTGGAGTTTTGGTTAATTAAATCAATCAAGTGATTCTACAAGCCAAATTAGAACTTGATTTCCATTTGTTACCTAATCCCAATCTCGTGGTGATTAAGTCTATCATTCAATTAATATAAGTGCAATCTTTCCTACTCCTTATGTTAATCAAACTTGATTATCTACTCATAGAATTTTAGCAACCAACTGGTGAATCAGTCTGCCAGGATCTAATTCTAACCCTAATCCAATACTAATCTAGGTCTCTAATGGAGATTCAATTCCCATATCTTCTCAATTAACCCAAATTAACTAGTGGAGTGATCAATTGTTCCCCTAATTAAATCTAAAGCCACTTAGTATTGCCTAATTAGTCCATTTTACACTTAATCAACCCATTAAGCTCTACTCATTAGAAATTGTCTTCACAAAAATCTAACCCGCATTAATGCATTTTACACTAAAAGAAAGCAAGTAAAAGTATTGAAGGTCATTTAAACTAAAGAAAGAAACAAATCTAGACAACTGAAAGAAAGTAAAGACATTAAAAGGTAAGTGGAGAAAGAAATAAATTAAGGCAAAAAACTTAAATGAACAAGATCTAAATGCATAAGAGAAGTAGATAAACATACACAATGTCTTACTACATTTGTATAAGAGAGCTACACAACAATGGAAGAAACTAAGTAGAAAAGAAAAGGAGACCTGTCTCTTATACACATCGCTAAGTGATAAGGAAGAAAAGAAGATGAAAAACAAGGTGGAGACTTCTCATTTCAGCCCCAATAATGCATTTTTATAGTAGGGTTAGGGTTTGGATTTAGGACAAAGTTGCTCTTATAGCTGAGAAAGGACAAAAAATGGCCAAATCGTGCCTTTCTAGTCAAGCTTGCTGCTGGCGATCTTCAAGCTGTCTTCTGGAAGAGCTTACTACGGCCGACTGCTTTGTCCTCCAGTTTTGCTGCATATTGCATTCGGTTCACTTCTACATCCTCCAAAATATTAAATCAACACAAAAATACATTAATGGAGATTGAAATGAACTATTAAAATATATAAATATTAATTGAGTGAGCTTAAAATATTGGACAATCAATCAAGAACGAACTCACAACAAAACTCTAACTTTGGAAGGAATTGTATAAAACGCTAATTATAAACCTAAACACACAAATATATAATATAACCTAAATAACACTAATTAAATACTAAAACACACATCAAGCACATAAAAATAGAAATGCACGAAAACATATACAACAACACTAAAATTACTTGAATTCACATAAAAAACCATTTAAATGTAGCATGGAAAATCCTTGTTTCCTAGGGTTATGATCAGGTAAATGGATCATTACAGGCATATGCATACACAGGGGAATAAACCATGCTTCCATAGCTGAGAGTACAGCCGCATATGAAGCGGGTCTATTTATAAGAAGGTTCAGAAGCCACTACTTTATTCTTGAGGAGGACTCTAGTATTGTCATTCAAGCACTGCTAGATGGAGAAATGGATTACTCAATTATGGGCAATATCATGAAAAACACGAGGTTGGTGCTAAATGATTGTTGAGACTTTGAGATTCAGTGGAGTAGTAGGAAATGTAATAGTGGTGTTCATACTCTTGCTTAATATGCAGGGGTTGTAGGCTTTGGCTCCTGGAATGATACACAAGCATTGAGAGCTAAAGCTCTTGAGTTTGATTCCTGTCTTTCTTAGTTTGATTTTCCAAACCAAAAAAAGATTGATAGAACTAATTTACATGAGGAATTGGAACTAGGTTAACTAATGGAATTTATCTCTAATTTGGCTAAGTGAACCAATTGATTGATCAAATTAACAAAAATCTAGGTTGTCAAATTGGCTAACCTTATCCCTATATTGCCATTTTAATCTTTTCAAGTCTTTAATTTGTCTTTAAACCCAAATCCTCTTGCATTTCAACCCTTTAAATAGTTATCAAACCAAATAATTGATAAGTGCCAACTAGTTCTTGTGAGATCAACCCCTACTTTCACTTGTTATTATTTGTATCATATACTTTTGGTTTGGAAAATGTTTTTGGTAGAAGGATTTAGGTGAATGCAAATTTACATCTAGAAAGATCACACATCATATCCTATATAATACTAATATCTTCAATGGTATTATGATACATTAATATAAAGCTGTCTATCAACACATCTTGATTGAAATTGGATCATAAGATCGATAGTCAAACTTATAATGGCCATAACTAATTAAGATACACTATCCGTCTCGAACTTCGGCTAGAACCTCTCATCTTTAGACACTTGTAGCCAAATACTTAAAGTGGTCATTAACACTTGAGATGGAAGTACTTTATATCTTTTATTATTTTTATTCTGGACTTTCTATTTATGGCAAGTAATATATTACACATCGCCGGTTTTACTTCTCAATGACATATTCGAGAAAAGTATACATTCTCATGATTTGTATCGAAGGGTCACTTAAAAAGTAAGAAATTCTTTACCGGTTCCAAATTAGAGGAATGTTATATTAAAATTTAGATTTGAAACGACATGTGGTAGAAAGCAAGTAGGCGATGGCATTGCTCTTATGAACGGTCTTGATGAAGTAATGGCGGTGAATTGGTTGAATTTGAAGAGGGGACAATAGGCATTGTTTGCTTTTTTACTTTACTTTACCTTTACTTTCATGAGTTCTTTGATATACGAAGTTAAGCCTCTCAATTGTACCACACTCGATAAAAGAACATCAAACTATGGTGCAACAGAGAAGACAAATTAATACCACAAAAACTATATAGAATACCTCTATGCAAAACGATTTAGGCAATTTGATTTCAAAAAAGCAAAATCTAACTCTGTTCACCATTGTCCTGTTCATCTGTCCATAGACCTTTATACTAGGTCATTCAATTGAGTCATCTTAAAAGGTGTCTTTTGTTGTCTTATACCCTATTGTTTGCAGTAGTCATGAAATGGTCCACAATATTGACTACCATTGTCAGTTGTGAATGTAATTCATTTCTTTCTTGTCTACCTCTCAACATAAGACTGAAACAGCTTAAAGAGAACAAGTACTTGATCTTTTGACTTTAAGGCGTACATCCACAACTTTTTTGAATATGCATCAATAATTTTGATTGACAAAAAAAAGTGCACCATCAAATGCCTTCTTCTTTATAGGATATAGATATTGAAATGTACCAACTCAAACAGCTCAGATTTTCTTGTAGGTGGATGATTCTTGAAAGAGACCTTGTTTTGCTTCTCTACCAAGCAATAGGCACATATTTCTAGTTTAGCACTTTTCATTTCAGACAGTGGATTCATCTTGGAAAATAATCAAGTCCTTGACAGTGATGTTGCAAGTCAATTGTGCTATAACTTCAAAGAAACACATTATCGTGCACTACATTGACATTTTAAATGCAAACCTAATTCTTGGTTGAGTATATAGCTGAACACATCTTACTACACACCACAACTAAGGTAATTTTGTGTTTTCCTTTCTATTTGGTATTAACATAACCCTCTTCATCCAACATGTTTCTAGTAATTAGATGGAAACGAACATCAAGTGCATATCTGACATTTGTCAAAACAATCTGAAGAAACTTAAGCCTTTATTTGATGGCCATTTCCACACATTTCTAACATCATAAAGGTTCGTCATCATTCAGAAAGTGTCAATTCTACCAAAGAATTCAGCATGAGGTCTTAAGTAAGTTTCTAATCCCTTTTCTTCCACTAACATGTTTATACTTTGTTCCATTCAAATAAGGTATTGTTACTTATATTTTTTAATTGGGTCTATCCCTAAAAGTGCTAAAGACATAACAAATACCCATTCTTTTTTTTTTTTTGCCTAGAAAGATGAGCTTTATTGATTCAAAAAAGTGACATTATAATTACATTTCTGAATGTAAGGAAAAAGCTACTGAATCTAAAGCAATTAGCCATCTAATGTTTGAGGGTAGAGAGCTAAAACCTAAAGATTATATGTATACTTAACAAACATAGACAATAAAATTTTAAAGAAACAAAAATAGACAATAGATGTTAGTAACATCTATTGTTAATATGATTTGAGCCCAGAAACATGTAGCCAAGTATCATTTCTAGTAAAGCTCAAGTATTAAGATATATGGCAAGACATTTGTATCTATAATACTAGAGATTGATAACAAGCTCGCATGTTAAGAGATTTTTACAAATTTGGAGTAAGAATAATCATAACTTCCAAACAATAGCAATAAGGATATCCAAAGTATTGCAGTGATCCAATTTGATATCTTTGTAAGTTACCCACACCCAATGTAAACGGAAGACACATGTAGTTCCAACTTAGATGCTCAACTTCATAAAGTAATTAGACAAACAAAAAACTTAACATATCAATCTTTGCGTAGCAATTGCATGCAAAAAATGTACCGGAAGCTGTGGCCCAGTTATTTCCCGATTTCTAGTAAGGGTAATCTTTGCCTCTATAGCAATTTCTACATTTTCATATGCAACTATTGGAATCTCCCTTGCACAAGTTGACACTATTATATACAAAAGAACCTACGATTAAATGCATAAATGTTATCTCACATAAGGGACCCGCATATTGTTACTAAATTCTTCCTTTTTCTCCCTTTAGGAAGAAAACAAGCAGATAATATTTTTTACCAAGAGTAATGGCAAGAAAAAAAGAAAACTAGAGCAGCAATTAAAAAGAATGACCCTTTATAGAATAGAAATATCCATATGTTAAATAAAAATAGGAACTTGTATGATCAAACACCAAGTAGAGAAAAATGATAATAAAAAAAAGAATACAAAGTTTCAAAGCCAAAATACACTTTGAAATTTCTTACTTAAAAATCAATGTGATTTCATTGTTGATTTTAAATAAAAAATCAAGAAATTACCTCAGACCTTGATATAAGGGTATTAGTTTGATTACTCTTATAAGAGAGAAGAGTTTTCTAAAGCAAGTGGAAATGAAAAGAGAGCAAAAGGGAAAGGGTTGTAACCTGTAAACCGCATCCCTCAAATGGGCTATAATCCCAAGACATCTTGAAGCCACCAATTTCAATCAGACAGTGATAGATGAAACAGAGGGACGCACACATCAAAGAGAAATATTACATATGACACAAACACAAGACTTTATCAAGGAATTACATGAAAATAAATTGTAAAGAAACATAGAATAGACCACAAGGCAAGGAAACCCCGCTGTGGTTGACGTGTAGAAAAGAAAAAAGAAGGCTCCAAGCACAAATACTCTGTATCATGCGTGAGAATTAAGATTATGAAAAGGCCACTAACTAAACATGTGAGATATTGATTTAGTTCTAGAACAACTAATCAAAACATAAATAGTACATGAAACTACCCCTTCTAATATGTATAGTCAGATTTATTTTCAATAGCACCATTCCATATTCACAATGGTTGGAAAATAAGAATTTTTGATTTTGATGGAAGGATTTTGAGAAGTAAGGAAACCTATTATCTTGTTTTTGGAGTTTTAAGAAAAAAAAATGGGGAAAGAGTGAAAGGTTGGAATATCTCAAATATTCTCTCCAAAAATAGAGAAAACATTAAGAAAGTTGAACATTAGGTTTATAAGCTTTCTTAAAAAGACAACAATTTACTCGTAGAATGTTAAAAAACAACATAATAATAAATGCACTCAAATTTATTGCATTTGTCTCCTAAATTCTCAAACAAGGTAAGAGACACTTCTCTTTATTTTACGTTGTATTCAAGTTTCCTCTTCTCTTATTTTCTCTTCTAAAATCTCAAATTAAGCAGAAAGGGTATTCTTTTCACATTTTCAAATGCTTGATGGCTACTAGAGATATCTAACCAAGGAGGTTTGGATAAAAAATACCCTTTTCCCTTCAACCTTATCAGGATTTGTAGCAAAATGTAAGCATAACCATGCCACTCATTATTAACATTGCACGTAACTGTATTACTACATCAAAACATTAATTTGTGCGCTAACCATTAAAAATTTATGTAAGTATCCACAAGGAGATCTAAATAAAAGTCATTCTTATATTTTCCAACAAGGGTTGAACTGATTTATAATGATAATTTAGTAGCAAAATTACAAAACTCATCAGCAGCTGAAAATTTTCCCCAAAATTTTCTTGGATTTCAAGTAGAAATCACAAGGTACATTTATGGCTTAATGATTTAAGCAATTTCAATTTTGTAGGATTCTTTAAAAAATACTCTCTTTGCAGCCTTATAAGTTATGTGCATCAACAAGATTACAAATTTTAAGATTATGATTTAGGGTTTGTCTTCCATATGTGAGAGTTTATGCTATGAATGCTTATGTCTATGCATATAATGTGTTTTATGAGTGTTTTAAGGTTAGTTTGGATAGAATTGAGACTATAAACTGGAATTGATTTTCCTTCATTTTGTAAGTAAGCATTTGGCACAACTAGGTTAATTTGGATAATTGGTTATGTTTGAAGGATCAAGATGGCACCATTTTGAGCCTAATCGGTAAAAATTTCATAATAAATTCGAGGTACAATACTATTGCTAATATGCCAAGGTCCCTTGACCTTAGTTTACCTACTTATAGAGTAAACTCAATGAACCATTTTTGAGCAAGCGTTTTCCAAAACTACATCTCTTCTAAGAGTGAAAGCAAATAGGTTCATCATAGACTAAAACGACTTCACACAAGTGGAAGCATTGCAATTCTCTTTTGAAATGAAAGCACTGTTTTGGCTCATAGGTGACAAATGAGAAACTAACCCTTGTTAAATAAATTTGTTACATGCAACAAAGAACTTAAAAATTTATGCTCTATCTATGATTATGGTTTCATAAATGTTATTATCATGTTTTCTTTTAAATGCATTTGAAGAGCTTTTATATCTTAAATGTGCCAATTAAAAGATTTAGAGAAGAAAGTACATTGGAAAGTTGTTAAAAATCAACCCCAATCACTTCCCAACCTCCAAAACACTAGACTTATTGCATCCAAATTACCTGAGCTTATTACATTATGCAACTTTAATTACGTACATAAAATTTAATGTGAAAAATATAATTGAACTAGAAATTGGAAAAGACAATGACAAAAATGTATTGATTTATACATTTGTAGGAAATATGTATACATGACTTATTGCATCCAAATTACAGGTTTATATCATTCTTATAAGACATATAGAAGAAGATAACTAGTAGTTCTCAAGTTTGGACACTGTAATCACTATTTTGGAAGAATGTGGGAGTGACAGAGGTTGTGGTTTAGGAGGATTAAAGGAGGTTTGACTTTTGTGGAGGGGGACGGATGCAGGGAGGGAAAAGGGTAGGGGTAGGTTACAAGGTTGATGGAGAGGGAGAGAGAGGCAGGTTTAGAGAGGAACGCAATATCTACTACGGGTGGGCTACTGGATTGGGAGAAAATGAGAAGTGGTGGTTTGTATATGGGGAGGGAAACGGGCTGGCTTGCGGGGTATGGGTAGGAGAGACAAAAAGAGGGATATTTATGAAATTATAATCTAGTCACCCTAGTTTTCCACTTTTGTATCTTTAATCACAAAGTTTTTTTTCTTGCAGACAGGTCCATTTTCATGATGGAAAAGTTTTTCATTTGCATATTCATCCTTAGACTAACTTAGTTTTTTTTGTTAACAAAAAGACTCAACTAGAATTTTTTTTTTTTTTTGTGAAACAGTACTTAGCTAAAATGATTTTCCAATCTACTAACTTATTAGTTTTCACGTTCGAGATGCTCAATTGATATTTTAGATCACTTTGGAGGATTTGTTTGGAATAATCCTAAAAAAATGTTTGGTATATGAAAACTAATTTTATTGTTCCCTATTTTTTATCAGGCAAACAAATAATTAAGAAATTAATACATATGAAGTTGATAAAAAATAATTAGGCTGTCATGCAATTAGCACAAAAACTATTAGTACTTATAATTTCTCAGCTACCAAGTAAAAACCAATCAAGTGAGAGAAACATAGTAACAATGCCCAAAGGAGAAAAAAAAAGAAGGAAAAACATAGAAAATTGAATTGCATGATCTGCCCTTTATGTTATAAATAAACCAATGGACAAGATGCTTTCCTAAATTTTCTCTCATTTCTGGATGTTTGAATAGTAATCTCAAGGATTGTGAGATGGCAAAGGTGCAGTGGATGGTTTGGGGCATTAGAACTAGGAAATTTTCGATGTAGAAGATCAATGATGGGATAAATGTCCATGGACTACTTGAGGCCATGAAAGATTGGATGAGATATCGTTGAGATAGTGGAAATTTTCTCTTAAGTAGTGTTGTTATGATGTTATTGAAAGATCTCCTTAAGGGTGGCCAACATTTCCGGTGATGAACTATGCATCTCAACTGAACAGCTTCCGTTGAGTCTCTGCACCTATCTCTTTTTTCATTCTCCTTTCTAAACCATTGGTTTTGGAAAACAGGATTTGGCTCAGGGATGTTGAGTTAGATGGAGCGAATGGCTAATAACTTTAGGAAATTAGAATTATATGTACTCTAAATTTGAGTGTTTTAGCTTAGGTTTCAGACATTTTTAGGGTTTTAAGTATTGATTTTACTTACATTTGCTTTTATGTGTGAAAACGTATTAGTTGTGTTTTAATTTAGTGTTTTTGTTGTAACTAATAAAATGTTTTTGTGTACTATTTGGTCAGAGAAAATGGCACCACAATCAAATGATAAATAGAGCAGAGCAAGCTATAATTGGATGACAGAATCAAATAACGGGAAAAACTAAGTGTTTGGGACCATGGTCCCAAAATTAAAAAGGGAATAACAAAATCGTCTCCCAATATACACATACAAAATTTTAAGACCACAGTCCAAAAATATTTAAGGGCAAAGAAAACCAGTTCGGGCAGATTGTTGCTACACAAATTCTCCTCAACCCTAGCATCTCCACATAAATACACTCTTTAAGCTTCTTTGGAGACTAAGTAAGTTGGATGAAGTATTACAATAGAGGCAGGATTAGTTCTGACTTTTCCTCTTCCTTTAGGAGGGTTTTCTTAGTTTAAATGTACTGTAGTTGTAGTTTCTAATCTCCTAGTTGAAGATTGAAAACCATTAGTGTAAGATTTTTAGTTTATGTTTAATTTACTTAGCTTCGTGTTAATTTAGTGTAGTTTAGTTTAATTGTTTTCTTTAAGTGCTTTCCTTTAATTGTTTTTTAGTGCAATGGTCAGATTAGTTTATATTCTTTCTTTTTATATGTTCTCTTTAAAATGCTTTCCTTAGTGGTAATGTTAATTTTTATGTACTAGTTAGTTTGGGCTAAGATTTGATGATGCCAATTCTTATAGGTCTTGATTGATCGCTGAGTTAGATGGTGAAAATGATGGATAATTAGGTTGTAATAAATTCTTTGGTAGATTGTTAGAGAATATGCTTTTTCATAACCCAACTTAGTGGGCTCTAGCACAACATAGGAGCTCGCATTTTAATTCCTAAACTAGTTTATTACTAGATTAGGAAGGTTAGTAGTCAAGACAAGATGCTAGCTTTTCTGGTTAGTTCCTTGAACTCCATGTGTATAATTAGACTAGAATCATACCCTAGGCCGAGGGTTGATCCACAGTTGGAAGAAAACCTCTAGTTAGACACGTTGGGCTATTTCACCCAATCAATTGATTAAAACTCCGAGAATTGTCTAATCGAACCCTAAGCTATTTTAAATTGCTTTCTTAGTTTCTTTAGTTTTAATCTTAATTAGTAAAACATTTCCTAAATCAATCTCTTCAAATAGTAATCCAACTAAATAATTTGTAATTTATTGAACAATTCCTGTTGGTTCAGTCTCTACTTCCACTTACTACAATTTGATCCCGCATACTTACGGTGTGACATCTAGTTAGTAGTAGGACTTAGATATTTTATAAATAACATAGCTAGATGTGAGTATCATACCATACACCTGCATAAAGTTTTTTGGTACCATTTTCTAGGATTGGTTTTCTGCAATATTGATGTAATTTGGTTGGGATTGTAGATTAAAGTTCTTTGATTTCTTGTATAGTTGTTTCACCCGTTTGAAAAATCAAAAAGATTTTGATTTTGTTGTTATCTTTCTTATTTCCTTGTAATGGATAGTTTTGACTAACTAGTAGTCTAAACTTTCTTGCTTTTTCTTGTTTGTGTGTTTTAGTCCTTTTCCTTGTTTTCATTTTGCTATTTGTTACTTTCAGAACATGCAAGGACCTAATTGGAATGATTCATATCAAGGAAATTATCATTCTTATGGTAATGAAGCTATAACCAATAAGCATGATCATGTTATGATTATTCCTCCACCCTTGTGATTGTCAAATGGGATGGTTTAGCCATTCATATCCTTATCAAAGCTACAAATATTCCACTGTAAGACTCTACTGAGACAAGCTTCCATCATTCCCAGCACTTCTTACTTAATGGTTCAAGTCCAAAAAAATCTCAATTGTGTCAAACTTTATATTTTTGGAATGGAATATTTGAAAATCCCTATTCTTTCCCTTTACCACAAAAGCTTTCATGACAACAAATGAAGCACCATTTCCTTTACCAACGAACCCAAGAAATTGAAGATGCAAGATTGGTGGAGATGTTGATGATGATCTATGATAAGCAAGCTGAATCACGAGATGAATTAACCAAACTCTTTGAGGAACAAATCAATTGCAGAAAAGAGTCAGTAAAATCCTTTGAGGGCGAAGACAATCCCATCAAGAGGTTACAAAACTAAGTTACCAAGCTCCAAAGTATGCTGGATGGTAAAGACCGATGGACTCCTACACTCCCACTAATGGATAAAGAATCGATTCAAGAAGAAGAAATGGAGGAATACATTTTAAAGGAAACTGGTTCCCAAGATCCTCTTGAACTTGAAGTCATGACAATGCAATCATTTTACACTTGTTTAGAATATCCTTCGCCTTGTAGCTTTGAATGAGTAGGAGTTTGTCCCTGTTACAACAAAAGAGGTACTATATGGAGTGTTCGCGGAGAAAGAGCCAACTCAAAGAGTGAAAGAATAAGGATACATTTTAGAAGGGATTGAGGAAGCAATTACATATGTTGAAGTTCAACAAATCCTTAAGGACTTTAGAAGAGCTAAGCAATAGTGCAAGTTCACCAAGGATTATGGTATCCTTACAAAGTCTCCTTGGTATTGAGGGAGTATTTCTTTCCATTTATTTATCATGCTTTATTTTCACTTGTATGCTTTATTTTAAGAACCAATAGGTAATAAAGGCTTGTAGCCTTGTGATTAGTTTAGTTTGTGTTTTGTTGTTAGTAAATGATTTTTAACATGTTTGGACAAATTTAGTTATTGATGACAATGTAGAACCTTAAGTGATTTGTGATTGATGTATGCATTATGGACTGAACTTGGATTTAGTATGTACCTTTTACTTGTGGGATATCTAGTTGTTGTTACACTTTATTTGCTAAGTATTTGAGCCTATTTTGAGCAATTCATGTGAATGCTTGATACGTACTAGGAGTGGTGTTTATTGTTGAATGCCTCTTTGAAGCCAATTATGTGAGTAACTAAGTTTGGGGAGGGGAATGATTTGGGCATTTAGATACCCCTTTTGTTTTATTAAACTTTTTTACCCTTCGATGTGTTTTTCCTTTTCTTTAAATCATTTGAACCCCGTGAAGTGCTGAAGACCCTTCTTCTTAGTATAGCCATGATTCATTGAAGAATAATAGACAACTTATAAGAATATTGTGCTTAAACAGAATTTGAATTCACATGTTGCACATGGAATGGCTCTTTGCTTAGCATTATATGTAGTGGTGACTATGGTTCTGGTTCTAGAACCAAAATAGTATAAGAACTAGACCACCAAAAATTGCCTGTTTTAGAATCAGAACCGGAGTCGTTGTTGCCGATTTGGGGAAATGGAACCAAAATTGTGGATAGGTTTCCAGTTCTTCATTTAATTTCAGAACTTGAACTGAAACCAGCAAAAATTTTTTTCTCAAGTACTATAAATATAGTCCCTTCCCCTACCATTTTCAACATACAAGGGATTAATCTCTCTAATCCTCCCTAATTTTATCAAATACTCTCAAATTTTCTACAATCTCTAATATTATTTATCAATTTCTATTTATTGTCCATATATTTATAATCTCAAATTTTAAATTATTATACTATTTTCAATTGCCATTTATATTTTCTTCAAATTCTATTTTTTTGCCATTTATTCAATAGTTTGGTTTATTTTCTCCAATTTTCATAAATTCCATTAGTTATTTATTATAATTTTTTCAAAATTTCAAATGGATTCCAATGTTTTTTTTATTAATCTTGGAGATGATGTTGAAGTAACTCCCGATTCAGAAAGTAAATCAATAAAACCTCCTATTTTTAAGGCTCCAATGGCCAAAATGTTATCAAACATTTTACAAAAAAATTTGATAATGAAGGGAATCCTAATGATGTCCAATGTGCAATTATTGCAAGGTGAGGTATAGTTCGAAAAAGGGAGCGGATATAGAACACTGACAAAGTACTTGACAAAGGAATAAGTTCAATGATTTTAGTCATGAAGCAGGAACGATGACTGAAACTGGACAGAACCATAGAATGCTTTATACTATTATTCTTATTTCTTGTGATATGAATGAGTGGATGGATGAGTGATACTCATCATTGAATAATATGAAAAGTGTCGTGGTTTGTTTTTATGTCTTGTTTTGTTTTTGAGAATGGTTTAATTTATGTGAAAATAGGTTTTTGTAAATGGATAGTAAAAGGTGATTTCGATGCTCAATGATGTTATGGATCTAATATTAGCATATAATTTGTGGTATTTACTTGGTCATTCAAATTTCAGAGAAAAAATGGGTAGTTCTTGTTACAAGTACATGTTTCGAAAGTCAACTATTTTTTATTTCAAAAAGAGAATAATTTGCTAATTGGCTTGAAAAAAATTTATTTTTAATAACTCGTTTTTTCTCAATACAAAAAGTTCTAATTATGTCGAGTTGTTCTTTTATAAAAATGTTTAAATGCCCGAAAATGAGTTAGGCCATTTATATGCGATAAGCGTGTAAATATCCTATATTTTATATATCATTTACCTCATTTTTAGTAATGTATAAGCAATAATTGAGTAATTATGAGCTAAAATGGTTTATTTTGAGTTTTTTAGGGTTTAAGTGAAGAAAGAGTCAAAATTGATCACAAAATTAGAGGAGAATTGCAAAGCGAGGAGTGATTCTGACACAGTTTGGTAGATTGAGCTTAGCTTTCTTGTCCGAGCTCCAATTGGGGTGTCTATAATGTTTTGGAAACCTAAGATATAGAGATACAACTTTTATGGTTTAAGTTTTTCCAAATTCGGCCTGCATCGTGGTCAAAATCGAGGAGGAAGTTGAAGCTGGTGCTACCAAGCGTGCCTAGGCGTGAATAAAATGCAGCATAGGCGCCCAAATCGGTTTTGTTCTAGAAGCCAGTGCACAGGCATGACAAAATTACCCCGCCCAAGCACGCCTCTTCGGATAGGTTTCAAGGGCTTGCTTATTTTGTAAGAAAAGTCCTCCCGTGGGCCCATATGCGTGGATAATCGTGTACTTATCATCTCGGAGCCCCAAAACCCTAAAAATGCCTATAAATACACCAAGAGAAGGGAAGGAAATGATGTTAAACATAATCCATCATTAGTTTCTTAGTTGTCAATAGTTTGATCAAAAATTTAGCCGTTAACAAGATTTTCTCAAGTTTTTGAGATAGAATTCTTAAAATACATTAAGATGTCAAGACATTGACAATCATCAACATTGGGTTTCGCCACAATTACTAAGTTTTATTTATTTTTATGCAATTTAATTTTTGTTTTCATTACGTTCTTGTTGTTTAATTATCATTCTTGACTTATTGCCTTTAAATTGTTAATTGTTTATGTAGTTTAGTAGTTAGGGTTTTATTTTATAGTTTTTAATTGCTTTTATAGAGTAGACTAAGATTTAAAATCTTGTTCTTGATTAAACTCTCGCCAGTAGGGTGGGTTTTAATTAATTATATTCAATTGCTTTCCTAGGGTTAGTATTTTAAAATTGTCCTTATTTTAATTTCTTGTGACTAAATTTAGTTTAAATTTAGTCAAAAACCCTGATTATTTCGTCTAACTAGTAAATAGGCTTGTGAACCTAGTAATTGTTCCAATTTTCCTCATGGGAACAATCCTTAATCATCCTATATACAAACTCACCTTGTATCCTTGTGAGTGTGTGGGAATTGATTAGGATAATTATGGTTTTATGTTACTTGTTCATTATTTTCAAAAACCTAATCAACATTCTATCGAAAAAGTTTTTGGCGCCGTTGCCGGGACTATTTTTGTTTGTTAACAATACTAGGTGTAGTCAGTCTTACTAGATTAAACTTTTTATTTCTTTTGCTATTTATTTAAAATTATTTCTTGTTCTCTCAATTGTGTTTTGGATTTGGTCTTCAATATTTGATTTGCATTTGGTTTTCTTTTGTTGTAGTTTATGGTAGATACTCGTTCTTCCAATCAACCACATCATCTGATTGACTAGGAAAGTCTGCGGACTATAAGTAGAAACCACAGACGACAAGACTCAAACTAAGGTGACAATCTAATGGAGAATCCAAACCGCGCTGTTAATGAACGAGAGGAGGTTGCAGGCAGCAATGGCAATCAGGTTAATGCTAATGATAACCCCTAACATCTTAGAGATTATGCCTTACCTAATTTCGAGGGGCTGAGTTTTAGCCTTGCTAGGCTGCTTATGAAGCAAACAACTTTGAAATTAAACCTGCACTGATACAAATGCTCCAAACACATGCAATATTTAGCGGAGGACCCAATAAAGATCCTTATGAGCACTTAATCAAATTGAAGGAGGTCATTGATACATTCCGATACAATAGAGTCCACCTCAATTGTAACCGGATGAGAGCATTTCCTTTTTCTTTACGTGATAGAGCAAGGTCACGGTTGCATCTTGGCTCAAAAATAGACAAGGTATTTTCACAACATGGCACCAACTCGTTCAAGAGTTCCTACCCAAACACTTTCTACCGGCTAGGACCACTATGCTCCGAAACGAGATCACATCATTTAGACAAATCACTGGAGAGAGTTTAGGTGAAGCGTGGGACCGATTAAGGAACTGTTGAAGAAGTGTCCACACCATGCTATACCTCTATGGTTGCAAGTCCAAACCTTTTATAATGGACTATTTTTGGAGGCTAGATTAATAGTTTATGCTAGTGCGAGAGGTTCTTTCCCCTACAAGGCTCCGGAGGAAGCGCAAGAGTTGTTGAAGAGAGTGGCATCTACTCATTACTATCATGGAGCAGTAACTCTTGTAGTCCTCAACAACAACAAGTGAATCAAGCCAACATTCAACAATGAGGTATGCCCAATTATGATACTTTTTTATCTTAGCAGAACATGATGGTGAGTGCCATTACAAACTTGGAAAATGCTGTAGAGAATATGGGAAGAAGCTCGGTGACGTCACAAATCCATTGGTTCAACATCCCAAGGTATCTTGAGTTGCGATTTCTACGGAGGAAATCCCCAAAATGTTTTCTGTGATACTTTAGTGATGCAAAGTGAGCAAATTCAATTTATTTCCAATCAAAATCCCAACTCAAGAAATCAGCCAACCAATTATGGTAACACATGTTACCTGATGTTTTCCAAACCTCATTTTGATGATGACATAAGCACTAAACTCTGAAAACAAGCTTTGCAGGTCTGTTACTTTTTCTACTGGAAACAGGGTGTTCGGACGCAGTACACTGTCTGAACTATGTCAAGTTTCTCAGACGCATTTCATCGTCTGAACTAACAGGCAGAAAGCAAGTTTCTTAAAGCTTTTCTTCGGACGCATACAACTGTCCGAACGAAGTTTCTTTCGGACGAATACGACCGTCCGAAACTCTGTTCAGACGATGGAACGGATGGATGCACGGCTGTCCGAACGATGTCCTTCACCTACTGCACAGAGATCGGACGCTGTGTCGGACGCATGGCATACTTGTCTCGGACGTCCAAAACCTCAACGGCTAGTTTTTCGTGCATTTATTATTTAGCCGTTAGGAAGTAGTTACAACCACCATTTATTCCTCCTATAAATACCTGCTCTATCATTCTTTAAAAATCATCTAACACATTGAACACAAGACTTAGAAAAGAGCAATTTGAGTACAAATTGGCTATAGTGCTATATTGTATTAGTGTGCAGCTTAGAGTGCAATTGAATTTTTAGTGGAGTGATAATCTTGTACGAAAGTGAGGTTGTGAGTAAATCTCTTGGCTCAACTAAAAGAGTTTGATAGTGTGAGCAAGAATTTCCCTACTTTGTAAAGATTATTGGCTCACCAAGTGTGTGAAGCATTCTTGTGAATTAATACTTCAAGCTTGTTAGCTTGGAAGTATTGGTTGTTTAATTTCCTCTCTTTCTTACTTCACAGCTTCATTGATTCTATTATATTAATTGTTAGTTGAAAAATCTCAATAATTTTAATCTTTCTAACTACAAGTATTTTTAGAAACCTAATTCCCCCCCCCCTCTTAGGTTACTTTGGGACGAACAATTGGTATCAGAGCTTGGTCTCATTTTATTGCTTAAATTGATTTTGAGAAAAGAACTATTATGGCAGCCAAGAGATTTACTCACAACCTCACTTTCGTACAAAATTATGTTCAATGGGGTAAATTTTATTAGTTGGAGAGATAGAATGAAAATATTTTTGCAATCTATTGATATTGACTTGTGGTATGTTGTTAATGAAGGTCCCTTTGAAGCTACTATCATTGATGATCACACAAATAGAAGAAGAGAAAAGACAAGGGATGAGCTCACTCCACAAGACAAGGCAAACTTGACTCTAAATGCAAAAGCCATGAATGTGCTATATAATGCCTTGGATGCTAATGAATCAACTCGCGTCAAGGGATGCATTTCCGCTAAAGAAATTTGGGATAAATTGAAGGAAATCCATGAAGGTAGCGACGATGTTTGTGAGCAAAAGAAATCCTTACAACTTGTTTCCAAGTATGAGTCCTTCAAGATGGAACCACATGAAAATATTGACAAAATGTATTGTAGGTTCAATGACATCAATAAGGATCTTGAAGCCTTGGGTAAGGAATATTCTTTGGGTGAAAAGAATAGAAAAATCCTAAATGCTCTATCCAAAGAATGGGATGCCAAAACAAACGCTATAGAGGAAACCAAGAATTTAAATTCAATGCCTATTGAATCGCTAATCAACTCTCTTACATCTTATGAATTGAAGTTGATGGCCAAAGTGGTGGATGATGAAGTAGCAAGACCAAGAAGGAGCATTGCTCTAAAGACCTCTCAAGAAAAGGATAAAAATGTCTCCATCATTCTAGAAGACGAAGATCTTGATGAAAGAGATCTTGCACTCTTCAACCAAAGGATTTCTTAAACATTACATCAACAAACGGAGAATGAGAAGAGGTCATCCTACAAATTCAAATAATTTCAAAGGAAAGACTAAGCTAGAAATGAAGAAGACAAAATGAAAAGTGCTTTGAATGCTGTCAACCAGGACACTTTGCAAATCTAGTGTCCTTCCAAGAAAAGGAAGGAAGGAAGAAAGCCTCGATTCAATAACTTTCAAATCACATGGGATGATTGCAACTCCGAAGGAGAAGTTGAAGGGAGTCGGCATAAATGGCCTTTATGGCCATTGGAGATGATGAGGAAAATTCTAACTATGACTCCAATGATGAAAATGATCTTGAAGCTTTCATTTTAAAATTGCATGATAGCTTAAAGGAATCATATGCTAGAAATAAGGAGTTAGTGAAGAAATCAAATGCTCTATTGAATGCTAACTCTAAACTTGTGAATGAAAATAATAGGCTATCACAAGAAAATAGTGACTTGAAGAAAAGAATGCATGTGAGATCAAAGGTCAAGGAAGAACAAGCCTTCTTGAAGAGAAGATTGGATGATTTGAATGTTCGCTTGACTAGAAAGAGAAAAAATGTTGTTGATTTGAAAAGAAACAGAAATGGTATTAATCAACAAAAATTTTATCATGTTTAGAAAGGATGACTTATGTTTTTTAAAATAAAAATCCTCTTTATATGGAAATAAAAATATTATTTGTAGATATTGCCAACAACATGGACATGTCAAGAATATGTGTTTTGTCAAGAAAAATGAGAAACTTGGAATGAAAGCCGCATGGATTAATAACAATTTCACTAACTCAAATGGACCCAAGAAAATGTGGGTACCAAAAGTTATCAATTGATCTATTGTGTAGGTACTTAACATCACCGACAATGCTAAGTGGTTCATAGATAGTGGATGTTCAAGGCACATGATGGGTGATGCTTCTCTCTTCACAAATCTGAAATCCAAAAACAGTGAAAAAGTAACATTTGGAGATAACAATAAAGCAAAATCAATCGGCATTGGTGATGTAGGTAAAAATGGTGAAACCTTGATAAAGAATGTGCTTCTTGTTGATAATTTGAACTAAAATTTATTAAGTGTAAGTCAACTTTGTAAGTCTGAAAAAAATTTATATGTGTTTTTTACCAAGCATGAATGTCTTATCCTTGATAAAAATCATGTTGTTTTATTTAAGGGCACTAGGCACAATGATGTTTATGTTATTCACCTTGATAAAATTAGCAATAGCAATGTAAAATGTCTTACCGCTTCCTAGATGATCCTTGGCTTTGGCATAGAATACTTTGTCATTTTAATATGGATTTAATTGAAAAACTTGCTAAGAAGGATTTGGTAAGAGATTTGCCAAAACTAAAGTTTTTGAAAAATAAAATTTGTGATGCATGCCAATTTGGTAAACAAGTTAAAGTTTCTTTTAAACCAAAGAATTTTGTGTCCACTCGTAAACCTTTAGAATTGTTGCATTTAGACTTGTTTGGACCTACTCAACATGCTAGACTTGGTGGTTGTAAATATGCCTTCGTTATTGTAGATGACTATTCTAGGTACACTTGGATATTATTTCTTGTTCACAAAAATGAAGCTTTTGAAAAATTTGTAAAATTGTTTTGCAAAATTCAAAATTTATTGAATTTGAAGATCATTCGTTTAAGAAGTGACAATGGTGCAGAATTTAAATTTGGAGGTTTTCCTGAATTTTGTGATCACAACGGTATTTCACATGAATTTTCGGTTGTTAAAGTCCCTCATCAAAATGGTGTTGTTGAAAGGAAAAATAGGACTCTTCAAGAAACCGCTAGAACTATGATTAGTGAATGTGATTTTACCACAATATTTTTCCAAGAAGCCGTTAGAAACAGCTTGATGTCATGAATCGAATTTTATTAAGATCCATTTTAAACAAAACTCCTTATGAACTCATGTTTTGTAAAAACCCGTTGTGAGCTATTTTAAAGTCTTTGGTTGCAAATGTTTTGTTTTAAAAATCAAAGAAAATCTTGGTAAATTTGACAAAAAATCGGATGAAGGGATCTTTCTAGGATATTTTAGTGACAAGAAAGCATACCGAGTATACAATAGAAGAATGCTCTTGATTGAAGAAATTCGTACATGTTACATTTGATGAAGCTAATGATGTTATCTCAAAGAATTTATGTGAAGATGAAGATGTAGGTATTCAAAAGGAGCTCGAGAAGCTCACTGTCCATGAAGATCATCAAGAGATCACATCAAGCAATGATGTCAACAACCATCAAGTAGATGATGAAGAAGAAAAGAACGAGAATATTCCAAAAGATCTTCCAAAAGCTTGGAGATTCGTCTCTAGTCACTCTCAAGATTTGATCATAGGTGATCTAGATGGGGTATAAGACTCATTCTCATAAACCTTTGAATAGTAATTGTACATTACTTTCTCTCATTGAACCTAAACATGTAGATGTTGCTTTAAATGATGAATCTTCACATTGAACTTGAACATGTAGATGTTTTTAGAAACAAATTAAATGATAAAGGGAACAAAGCTGGACTTGTTGCAAAAGGTTATGCTCAAGAAGAAGGTATTGACTTTGATGAAACCTTTGCACCTGTGGCTAGATTAGAGATCCATTCGCATGTTTCTCGCATTTGCATGTTTCAATGATTTCAAATTATTTCAAATGGATGTCAAAAGTACATTTTTAAATGGTTTTATTGATCAAGAAGTTTTCGTTGAACAACCTCCGGGTTTTGAAAATAAATATTTTCCAAATCATGTCTTCAAACTCTCTAAAGCTTTATATGGTTTGAAACAAGCTCCAAGAGCTTGGTATGAAAGACTAAGAGGTTTCTTGATTGAAAATGGAATTAAAAGAGGTGTAGTTGACACCACTCTTTTTACCAAAACAAATTCTATTGGTTTGTTAATTGTTCAAATTTATGTTGATGATATTATTTTTGGAGCAACTAATTAAAGCTTGTGCAAGGATTTTTCACATTTAATGCAAAAAGAGTTTGAGATGAGTATGATGGGAAAGTTACAATTTTTCCTTGGACTAAAAGTTCACCAAACAAAGGAAGGATGTTTATTACACAAATCAAGTACACAAAGGAGCTACTCAAACGATGACATCAGAATGGAAGATTGCAAACAAGTTGGTACGCCTATCTGCACTTCAACCAAACTTGATAAAGATGAAGGAGGTAATAGTGTTGAAGAAAAATACTATAGAGGTATGATCGGAAGTCTACTTTACTTAACAGCTAGCAGACCAGATATTATGTTTGCTATTTGTTTATGTGCTAGATTTTAATCTTGCCCTAAAGAACAGCACTTGATAGCTGTAAAAAGAATTTTTAGATACTTAAAGGATACAATGAATTTTGGTCTGTGGTATCCAAAGTCCTCTACATTTGATTTAATTAGTTATTCTGACGCTAACTTTGCTAGGTGTAAAATTGATAGAAAAAGTACCAGTGGTATGTGTCATTTCCTGGGTAATTGTCTTGTATCTTGGTTTAGCAAAAAACAAAATTCTATTTCTCTTTCTACGGCTGAAGCCGAATACATTGCTGCTGGACCATTATACACTCAACTTCTGTGGATGAAACATACTCTAAAAGATTTTGGTGTTGTTTTTTATTGTAGTGTGCCTATAAGGTGTGACAACACTAGTGCAATTAATTTCACAAAAAATCCTGTAATGCACTCTAGGATCAAACACATTAATGTTAAGCACCATTTTATTAGAGATCTTGTTTGTAAAAAAGAAATATGTGTTGATTTTGTGTCCACTTTAGATCAACTGGCTGACATTTTTACAAAACCCTTGGCCCTTGATTGTTTTGAATCTCTCTAAAATTTTACACATTTAGATGTTCATGGCCAACAGGAATTGATTTTGCTTTTTGCTTGTCCGAGACAACACTCTTTCTCGGACACTCTCAGTCGTCCGAAAACCTCCTATCTGCCTTAGACGCTTATGATCGTCCGAATGTTCCTCAATTTCTTCACTTTCTCACTGGAATTCTACCGGATGCTTCCCATCGTCCGAAAGAATATCGGACGCACTAGCTCTTCGATCGGCCGTCCGTTTATCAGCTTTCGGACGCATCATCGGACGCACACCAATCGTTCGGACTTCTGAACAACAGGTCTCTCTGCTCGATTAAAACCGTCCACTTTCCCCCTTTTCGGACTCACCCTAACCACCGAAACCCTGTCTGGCGAAATTTTTCTCCTAAAAAATTCCTCCAACTTCTTCATTCTCTCCACAAATTGTTTGGAAAATTGTCATTTCCAATGTATTCATCACCATTATTGCACCTAATTTCACCCATCTCCCATCTCATTTCATCAAATTTCCACTAACTTTCCAAAAAATAAATTTTAAAAAATAAATTTTTTATTCCTTTAATTCACAATGGTTAAATCCCGTGGAGGTTCTTCAACAGCAACTCCTAGACGTTAATCGAAAGGGAAAGCTTCGGTGCGTGGGGAATCATCTGCTAATCCTCAAGCTTCATCATATCCAACCTTACCAAAATTCATCGATGCCAAGGCATCCGAACGGTGTGCATCTCTTCTTAGCAAATCTATAATCGTTCAAGAAAATGCTTCTCGTTGAGTCTTTTCGATGAATTTAATCTTCCCATTGTCAAGCAATCGTGTTTTGAAAAACAAAATTGGGGTCATTTAGTTCATACTGACTTACCCGTTTATCATGACATGGTGCTCCAATTCATAGCCAATCTTAGAAAAGGTCCCACTGTTCGCACATTAGTTTCTCGTGTAAATAGCACAAATCTTGAAATTTCCTCCAACATCATCAATACTATTTTTGAATGTGAAGTCTTAAATGCGAATGAATTTTCTTATTTCTTTTCTTTAGATAAATGGCCCGCTCTTGATACTCGCTTTGACATGGATGAGGTCAGAGCAATTTTTAACATCAATTTCAAACAGGCCTCGGAAGCCAAAACTACATTGCTTCTGAACTGAATATTTTGTACACTCTTGTCACAAATTTGCTGTTACCAACAGATGGGCATCGCATTGAGCCCAGAAAGATGCAACTTTACCTATTTTATTGTGTTTTCAAAGGAATTCCTCTTGACTTTGGGTATCTCTTCTGCTCCCTGTGGGAACTCTTTCTAAAATACCCGACACTTGCAAACATTCCTTTCGGAAAATTTCTCACCAAAGTATTTGATTTCCTTGATGTACCTTTTAGCGGAAACAAACAATTTCCTCCCTATTTCAACAAATCTTATATTGAGCGAAAAGGCCTCCGCTATTTTAATGATCAATGGTTAACCAAGGCAGCCTTTGATATTGAACGTTCAAAATCCCAAGCTTCTACCTCTGGTTTAGCACCTCACCTTTATCCTCCTCCTCAAACACCTCCACGAGTCCATGATCCACGTCCATCTTCCTCCGAACCTTCACTTTCTCAAATCTGTGACCTTCTCAATTCTTTGAGCACTCAAGTAAGCTCCTTTCAACGTCGCACAAATCGTAAGTTAAAGCGACTTGAAACTCGTCAGTTGATCCTCCAAGAGGCACTTAGCTTGGGCATGTCTGCTTCAGCTCAGGTTCAATTTGCCAGATTGTGTATCTTATACAGGTCTAATGTGTCTACCAAAAGTGATGACAATGCCGAAGAAGGGGATGTTCATGAGACATCGGATGACGAAGAGGACACAAATAATCAAGGTGATGTCAATGAAGATGAAGGCGACGACGAGGATGTTGACGACACATTCAATTTTATCATGCAACGTCGTAATGAAGAAGACGAAGACAATGAGGCTACTGATGATGACGCTCCTTCCAAACGCCGCAAGATCAAAAAATGCTTTAAGAAGAAAAATGACTTGACTTAGATTCTATGATAATATATATTTTAGTTTTGGCATTTCTTTGAATTTTTTCCTTTGACTAGTTGGATTTGCTCTCATTATCATTATATGAATTACTTTTTTGACTATTAGTGTTAATGATGATCCAAGCTTAACCTTGATATTAATTCATATTGGTTATTTGAGTACACTTTCTCAGGGGGAACTGTGTTTGATGATGTCAAAAGGGGGAGTAGGAATATATCTTAAAATGATTGGATATCACTCATATCCGTTAATTTTACATGTTGATTATTCTATGACTGTTTGTCATCATCAAAAGGGGGAGATTCGTATCTAAAAATGCTGGAAACAGGGTGTTCTTAACACAGTACACCGTGTGAACTATGTCAAGTTTCTCGGACGCATTTCACCATCCGAGGCAGAAAGCAAGTTTCTTAATGCTTCTCTACGGACGCATACAACTGTCCGAACGAAGTTTCTTTTGGACGAACACGACCGTCTGAAGCTCTGTTCGGACGATGGAGCAGACACATGCACGGCCATCCGAACGATGTCCTTCACCTACTGCACGGAGATCGGACGCTGTGTCGGACGCATCATACTTATCTCGGACGTCCGAAACCTCAACGGCTAGTTTTTTGTGCATTTATTATTTAGCTGTTAGGAAGTAGTTACAACCACCATTTATTGCTCCTATAAACACCTGTTCTTTCATTCTATAAAAATTATCTAACACATTGAATACAAGACTTAGAAAAGTACAATTTGAGTACAATTGAATTGGCTATAGTGCTATATTGTATTAGTGTGCAGCTTAGAGTGCAATTCAATTTTGAGTGGAGTGAAAATCTTGTACGAAAGTGAGGTTGTGAGTAAAATTCTTGGCTCCACTAAAAGAGTTTTAGTGTGAGCAAGAATTTCCCTACTTTGTAAAGATTATTGGCTCACCAAGTGTGTGAAGCATTCTAGTGAATTAATACTTCAAGCTTGTTAGCTTGGAAGTATTGGTTGTTTAATTTCCTCTCTTTCTTACTTCACAGCTTCATTGATTCTATTATATTAATTGTTAGTTGAAAAATCTCAATAAGTTTAATCTTTCTAAAAGTATTTTTAGAAACCTAATTCCCCCCCCCTCTTAGATTGCTTTGGGACCAACATAACCCGTCTTGGCAAAACCATCCCAACTTTTCCTGTACAAATCAAGCAAATATTCGAAATCTGTCATTCAGTCAAATGCACCTGAACATAATTTGTCCAATCAACCATCATCATTTAGACCATACCTATCCACCACATCAAAGGAATCCACAGAATTTTCTACCTCAACAAAATAGCTCAGACCAACCTCCACCACCAAGACCACCATTTCAAAATTCAAATTACTTCGCACATGTGAATCATGATACATCTAATGATGATAATCTGAGAAGGGATTTTGAAAGGTTGCAAAGAGAGTATGAGAATTTGTGAGCTACCACAAGGAAACTTGAGCTACAATTGGGACAAATAGCCTGACAAAACAATGAACGACCGGTTAGAGCATTGCCAGGTGATACAATCCCAAACTCGGCATTGTCTCAATGCACATGCCATCTTCTTAAGAAGTGGAAAAGAGTTGGTTGTGCCGAATGCAAAACAAGAGGATGGTCTTTGCATCAAGATCCCAAGGTGATTGAGGAGAAGAACAAGTTGGTTGTGATGATGACAAGATGACAAAAGTGGATGACAACAAGGAGTTGAAAAAGAAGCACATAGCGGAGCCTTTGAATTCGCATGCTCCGTTAAAACAATTCCATTCTCTCAAAGGTTGAATAATTCTAGAAAAGATGAAAAAGACAAAAAATTTCAACAATTCATCAATATGTTCAACAAGGTTAATGTTAACATTTCTTTGGTTATGTGCTCAACAAAATGCCCAACTATGCGCGGTTTATGAAGGATTTATTGGCAAGGAAGCGGAAATCTGATGATGGTGACAAAATTTATCTCGATGCCAAGTATAGTGCAATTTTTCAATGGAGATTACCCCTAAATTCAAAGATCCTGGTAACTTCTCAATACTGGTGAATACTGGAGGAACAACGCTACATCATTCACTTTGTGATTTAGGGGCTAGTATCAACATTATGCCAAAATCCATTTATGATAAGTTAGGAATCACCAATGCCAAACAGACTAATGTTACACTCTAATTAGCGGACTTGATTGAAAGGAAATCATATGGCTTACTAGAGGATGTCCATGTGCAAGTAGATAACTTGGTGTTTCCTGTTGGTTTCTTGGTGTTGGACATAGATCATAAGGACAACGAAATATCGTTGATTCTTGGGAAGCCATTTTTACCAACTACACGTGCATTGATAGATGTTAATAAAGAGAAGATAATTTGACAAATTGAAAATGAATCGGTTGAAATTGATGTTTTTGATTATAATGATAATTTTCCCATTTTTGAAGAAAAATGCGCTAATTATTCACTTGACCCTTCTATGGGTAGGTCAAATGAAGAATCAAAACCACTAGACGATATGTGTAGGGTAAGAAAGGATCAAGAAAGTTTTGCAAAACATCAAAAATTTTGTAACATCCAAAAGTTGCTAGGGCAAAAAGAAGATCTTCGTTTAGGTTCCACGATTATTGGTTTAATCTGCGGACATTGGCTTTGGTGACTACAAGGAAACGTAGATTTTTTTAAGGAAAAGCTAAGAATCAAGAAATGATAGTTAAGAAGAGTGGGATTAAACTTTTCTCGTGGAGGCCTAAACGAAGATGGTGGCCAACTACCCTAGCATGTTTCACACTATGCGGGAGTGCAATAGTCAAGCCTAAGACTATAAACAAAGGCGCTACATGGGAGGCAACCCATTTTTTTTCTTAATTTTATTTCTTATGTTTTTGTTTAGTTTCTTAGTTTTATTGTTTTCTTTAATGTCTGAGGGGTTTTTATGTTTTGTTTTTATTTTAGTGGTTTATGTTTTGCACTTCGACTCAAGGGTATTTAATTCAACATAAACAACACCAAACGTTCTTCACTGACAGAGTAGCTGTGTCTTTCCCCTTTTTAAGAATTTATTTTTGCATGTGGGGACAATGCTATACTCTACGTGTGGGGTGGGGAGTTTTCTTAATTTATATATGTTTGGTGGTCTTTTGTTTATTTTGTTCAATTTTTTTGCTTTTATATTTGTAGCTTAGGTTTTGATTTGAGAGCTTTTCAAATTTTTGAAAATTTTGTTCACAAATTGCTTAGCATGTTTCTTTGATTTTCTACTCGATAATTTTTGAGCTAAATTGTCATTAATAGGGTAATGTTGGTGTTAATATTTTCCCAGTATGATTTCTAATTTTTGAGCATGAATAGCCCTACAATGTTGTTGCTTTTTGGCACTAAGAGATAATTGTGTAGATTCACTTATATTGCACTCTAGACACTTGCTTTATTACATTTTTGAGGCAAAATTTTAGATAATTTGATTTGATTTAAAGATGAGGGTAGGCATTTCTTTGGACGTTTGAATCTTTCACGCCAGCCATTACTGTAAAATTTATTCTTCGAACCCTACTTGAGCCTTAATTTGTTTTGAATGGACAGAAGCACCATTCATTTTTTTTCCTAACTCATTTTTTATCTACCTATGTGAGCTGCCCTAAATGTCTCTTAAGACCTTTAATGCCACATTAATTGTTAAGGGGATATAAGGATGGAAGGTAGTTATATGAGAATGTTATAAGGAATGTTGTACAATTTAAGGTGTAGAGGTGTTAAAAAAAATTTTGTTGACCATAGCAGGTGGTGCCCATCACTGGCACCTGCATTGTGAGTATTGTAGGTGGTGCCCATCACTTGCACCTGCATTAGAGTGTTAGCAAGTAGTTCCTATCACTAGTACCTGTGTAGATATTTTTTTGCGGGTAGTGCCTATCACTGGTACCTGTTTTGAGGAAATGAAAAAAATGAAGAAAAAAGAAAAAAAAAAAGAAAAAGGGGGAGATATGTTCATCAAAGTGTTGGTGAGAAGGGTTGAAATTGAAAAAGTAGGATTTTATTTTGCTTGTTGCACAAAAATTTTATGGGTGTTTAGTCAATTAAGTGTGGGGTTACTTCTTTGAAGGATAGGTGTGTTCAAAAAGAAGTTTTATGTTAATAAGGCGCACATTAATTTAAAGCTTTTTTTCTTATTTGTTTATCCTTTTCTCCTTCTTTGTTAGCCAAGACCCTAGCCTTACGTTACAAGCTAAAAGTCCTACCCAATTTAAGTCAAGTCATTTGTCTACAATAGTGGAGAAATGCAAGAAGAGTAAGTTGTGTAGTATTTAGAAAAATTCAATTCCTGTCTCTTATAGGGTTTGCATGATTTGATCTAAGTGTCTCAAAAGTTATTTTTGTATGACTATGCACACACTGGACATCATGGAATTTATGTATACATCTAGTTATTATCATTTGACTATTTTCCTTATGATGGTTTGGTTCTTGGTTATTCATGTGGATAATTGATGGGATGTGTTGAGTACGTTTGTCATATATTTTTATGTTTTGCCCAAGGAAGATCAAAAACTAAGAGTTGGGTAGTTGATAAGTGCGTAAATATCCCATATTTTATGTATCGTTTACCTTGTTTTTAGTGATGTATGAGAAAGAATTGAGTAATTATGAGCTAAAATGGTTTATTTTGAGTTTTTTAGGGTTTGAGTGAAGAAAGAGTCAAAATTGATCACAAAATTGGAGGAGAATTGTAAAATTGAAATTTATGTTCATCGACGAGAAACGATTCTAACATAGTTTGGTAGATTGAGCATAACTTTCTTGTCTCAGCTCCAATTGGGATGATTCAAGATATTTTGGAAAAGCTAAGAAATAGAGATACAGCTTTTGTGTTTTGAGTTTTGCCAAATTCGGCTTGCATCAGGGTCCAACTCGAGGAGGCAGTTGAAAGTAGTGCTGCCAAGCGTGCCAGGCGTGACGAAAATGTAGCACCTAGGCATCGAAACTAGTTTGGTTTTGGAACTAGCGCCCAAGTGTGACAAAATTGCTGCGTCCAAGCGTGCCTCGTCGGATAGGTTTCTTGGGCTTGCCTATTTTGCAAGAAAAGTCCTCCCGTGGAACCGTTTGCATGGAAATCGTGTACTTATCATCCCGGAGCCCAAAACGATTTCCATGCAAATACCCATTAATACAACAAGAGAAGGGGAGGAAATGATGTTAATCATCAGCCATCATTACACATCTTAGATTTTCAATAGTTAGATAGATAATTTAGTTGTAGGTTAGATTTTCTCTAGTTTTTGATCTAGAATTCTGTTCTCTTGTCAAGGATTTAAGATTTAACGATCATCAACATTGGTTTTCGCCGCAATTACAGTGAGTTTGATTTATTTTTATGCAATTTAATTTTTGTTTTCATTGCATTCTTGTTCTTTAATTATTATTCTTGTCTTATTGCCATTAAATTCTTTATTGTTTCTGTAGTTTAGTAGTTAGGGTTTTATTTTATAGTTTTAAATTACTTTTATAGAGTAGACTAATTTAAATTTTTGCAAGTATGGGTTTTAATTACTTATATTCAATTGCTTTTCGTAGGGTTAGGATTTCACATTCTTGTCTTTATTTTAATTTCTTGTGATTAAATTTAGTTTAAATTTAGTCAAAAACCCCTGATTATTTCATCTAACTAGTAAATAGGCTTGTGAACATAATAATTGTTCTAATAGTTCTTGTGAAAACGATCCTTACTCATCCTATATACAAACTCACCTCATATACTTGCGAGTGTGTGCAAATTGATTAGGATAATTAAGGTTTTATTTTGTTACTCATTGTTTTCAAAAACTTAATAACATACTACCGAACAGTATGATTTCTTATTTTGAAAGTATTATATCTATTTTTTATGGGCGTTTAATTCTAGATATGATTTTGGATGCGTTTTATTCCTCTTCCTTGGTTTAGATTGTGTTTACTTAACAATTTGTAAATTATTTTTCTCTTTGGAATAAGGCAAGTACAAGAATCGGCATCACCAATGTCATGCCTTTGAAATGTGCCATTATAGTCGAAAATAAGTACGTAGAGGAATTAGGATCACAAATATCGTGCCTTCAAAATATGCCATTAGGATTATTTTTGAAAAAAAATGGGGCAAATAGAAGCAAAATTTTCGAAATGAGCCTGTCTCATTGCTAGAATGCCAACAAGTTAGGGGTGAGATGTTGTGTACTATCTATCATTAATGTTGAATCAAACACTCCTAACCACAAAAATACTTCCTTGTGTGACATTTGCTTTTTAGGTCAACGATCTTTCCACTTTCAAGTGGTCTATTGAGGAATGCTTTGAGTGGAGTAAAATATATTTTGCATCAACTTGTACTTAATTTTGTGAAAATCTTTATGGTTGATGAAAATAGTTGGTATTTTGAAACTTTTATTGGCGATAGAACTAGTTTTTGAGTAAATTCATTATTAGAATGACCACTTAAATGCTTAGAACTTATTGTTCTGTGAATTGTTGATTGAAAACAGTGAACAGGTAATAATAATAAAAAAAAAACTTAATTATCCTAATCAACTCCCACACATACTAGATTCACAAGCTTATTTACTAATTAGACGAAATAATTAAGAGTTTTTTATTAAACTTCAAACTAAATTTAATCATGAGAAATTAAAATAAAGACAAGAATATGAAATACTAATACGACGGAAAGCAATTAACTATAATTGACTAAAAACATAAATCAATCTACTCTACTTGTAAGAATTTAATCAAGAACAAGAATTTAAATTAATCTACTCCAACAAAAACCATTAAAACTTGAAATAAAACCCTAACTACTCAGCTACGGAAGTAATTAAGAATCTAAATGCAATAAGATAAGAACGATAATTAAAGAACAAGAACACAATGAAAACAGAAATTGAATTGCATAAAGATAAATCATACTCAATAATTGTAGCAAAAAGCAATGTTGATGATCGCTGAATCTTGAATTCTTGACAAGAGAACAAAATTCTAGCTTGAACACTTGAGAAAATCTACCCTACGGCTAAATTTTTGTATCTAACTATTGAAAACTAAAAAATAATGATGGCTGATGATGGATTCTTGTTTTCTCCCTCTTTCTTGGTGTATTTATAGGTAAAATTAGTGTTTTGGGGCTCTGGGTTGATAAGTACACAAACTCTTCCGTAAATGGGCCCATGGAAGGACGTTTCTTGCAAAATAAGCAAGCCTATTACTTGCCCAACGACGCATGCCTGGGCACTGCATAAATGTCATGCCTAGGCGTGACTTCTAGAAACAAAGATTTGAGATACTGGACTCTGGGCTTGGGCTCTGCAATTTGGTCGCGTTTTCCAATAAGGAGACCTCTATTTCTTTCGAATCAATTTTGATCTTGATTCTGTTGAAATCTCAGAAAACTTAAAACATGAAAGTTGTATATATTTGTATTATCTTTCCCATGCATCCTAAATCACATCAATCGGAGCTTAGACAAGAAAGTTATGCCATTTCTGTCAAATAGCGTCTGCATCGCTCCTCGTCGGTACACATAAATTCCAATTTTGCAAGTTTCCTCCAATTTTGTGATCAATTTTAACTCTTTCTTTACTCAAACCCTACAAAACTCAAAATAACCCATTTTAGCTCATAATTACTCAATTCTTTCTTATATTATTAACATCATGTAAAAAACGAGGTAAACGATACATAAAATATACGATATTTACGAGCTTATCAACTACCCTACACTTAGTTTTTGATCGTCCTCGAGCAAAACATAGAAATAAATCACGAACATACTGAACACATCTCATAAATAATCCACATAAATAACCAAGAACCAAATCATCATAAGGAAAATAGTCAAATAATAATAAACCCCCCATACGTGAATGATATCCAGTGTAAGTGTGTGCATAGCCATATAAAAATAAATGTTAAGACACTCAGATCAAATCATACAAACCCCTTGAATTTTTCTAAACACTCCATAGCTTACTCTTACATTTCTCCACTAATATAGACAACTAACTCGACTTAAATTAGGTAGGACTTTTTGCTTGTAACATAAGGCAAGGGTATTGGTTGGTAAAGAAGGGGAAAAGGATAAACAAATAAGAAAAAAATCTTTAAATTTCAACCCTACTCATTAACACCTTGTAAAAATATCTTCCTTTTTTTTCTTTGAATCGAAATGCTACTTCATCTTCCATCTTTTTTTCTGATTCCCCAAAACAGCTACCAGTGGTAGGTACTACCCGAAAAATAACTACGTGGTAACAGTAATAAGCACTACCTGTTAACATTCCACAGCAGGTGCCAGTGATGGGCACCACTTGCAATGGTGAACACAATTTTTTTTTTCAACACTCTTAGGCCTTACTATACACCATTCATTCTAACACTGTCACCTCTGTCTACAACTACCTTCCATCATTATATCTCTTTAACAATTAATGTGCCATTAAAGCTCTTAAGAAACATTTAGGATAGCTCACAAAGGTAGATAAAAAATGAGTAAAAAAATTGAATGTTGCTTCTATCCATTGAAAACAAATTAAGGCTCAAGTAGGGTTCCAGGAATAAATTTTATAGTAATGGTTGGAGTGAAAGGTCTAACGTCCGAAGAAATGCCTACCCTCATCTTTAAATCAAATCAAAATATCTAAAATTTTAACTCAAAAAATGTAATAAAGCAAGTTTCTAGAGTGCAATATAAGTGAATCTATACAATTATGGAAGTATGTAAAAGCTACAACATTATAGGGCGATTCATGCTAAAAAATTAGAAATCATCCTAGGAAAATATTAACACCGATTATCCTACTAATGACAATTTAGCTAAAAAATTATCAACTAGAAAATCAAAGACACATGCTAAGCAATTTGTGAACAAAATTTTCAAAAATTTGGAAAGCTCTCAAATCAAAAGTTAAGTTAGAAATATAAAAGCAAAAAAATTGATTTGAAATAAACCAAAAAAACCACCAAATAGATATAAATTAAGAAAACTACCCTTCCCACACTTAGAGTATAGCATTGTCCCCAATGCAAAAATAAAGAGTGAAAAGGGAAAAGGGAAAGCTTCTCTCTCAATGCAGAATGTTTGGTGTCGTTTTTGTTGAACTAAATACCCTTGAGTCAAAGTGGAAAACATCAACTACTAAAACAAAAACAAAACATAAAAACCCTTAAGACATTAAGCAAAACAATAAAACCAAGAAACTAAAAAAAAGCATAAGAAATAAAATTAAGAAAAAATATGGGTTGCCTCCCATGTAGCGCCCTTGTTTATAGTTTTAGGCTCGACTATTGCACTCCCGCTCATGTGAAACATGCTACGGTAGTTAGCCATCCCCTTCCTTTATGCCTCCAAGGAAAAAGTTTAATCCCACTCTCCTTAGCCGTCACTTCTTGATTCCCGGCTTTTTCTTGAAAAAATCCACGTTTCCTTGTAGCCACCAAAGCCAATGTCCTCAGTAGCACGTCCAATTCTTTTTCGAACCATTTTCTCTTCTTTTTGCACTCTTTAAACTTTTGGACGTCACAAACTTTCCGATGTTTTGCACAACTTTCTTGATCCTCTCTTACCCCACACACATCATCGTGTGGTTTTGATTCATTATTTGACCTGCCCATAGAAGGATCAAGTGAATAATTAGCACATTTTTCTTCAAAAATTGGAAAATTATCATTATAATTAAAAACATCAATTTCAACTGATTCATTTTTATTTTTAATCAATCAATTACACGATTAACATCTATCAATGCATGTGCAGTTGATAAACACGGCCTCCCAAGAATCAACGGTATTTCAAATGTCCCTGTCGATGTCCAATTCTAAGAAATCAGCTGAAATACCGTTTATTTAGATTGTATACATCATACACCAATTGATGGTTTGCTTTCAGTCAAGTCCACTAACAAATTGGAGTGTAACGTTAGTTTGTTTAGCATTGGTGATTCCTAACATATCATAAATGGATTTTGGCATAATGTTGATACTAGCTCCTAAATCACAAAGTGAATGATGTATCCTTGTTCCTCCAATATTCACCGGTATTGAGATGTTACTAGGATATTTGAGTTTAGGGGGTTAACTCCACTGAAAAATTGAACTACATTTGGCATGAAGATAAATTTTCTCCCCATCATCCCATTTCTGCTTCCTTGCCAATAAATCCTTCATAAACCACGCGTAGTAGGGCATTTTGGTGAGCACACCAACCAAAGGAATGTTGACATTAACCTTGTTGAAAATGTTGATGAATTGTTGAAATTGCTTGTCTTTTTCCTCCTTTCCGGAATTATTGAGCCTTTGAGGGAATGGAATCTTTATCGAAGGATGCAAATTCAAAGGCTCCGCTACGTGCTTCTTTTTCAGCTCCTCATTTTCATCCACTTTTGTCATCTTGTCATCATCACAACCAACTTCCAATTGATTCTTCTCCTCAAACACCTTGGAGTTTTTCTTCTCTTCTTCTTTACCATGCTCTTATTTTTTATGTGGCACAGCTAACTCTTTTCACTTCTTAGGGAGATAGCATTGTATTGCTCTTTCGGTGTTTGGGATTGTATCACTTGGCAATGCTCCAACTGGTCTCTCATTATTTTGTTGGGCTATTTGTCCCAATTTTCGCTCAAGGTTCCTTGTGGTAACTCACAAATTTTCATACTCTCTTTGCAATTTCTAAAAATCCCTTCTCAGATTATCATCATTGGGTGTATTATGATTCACATATATGGGATAATTTTGATTTTGAGATAGTGGTCTTGGTAGGTGTGATAATTGTATGAGCTATTTTGTTGAGGTGGAAAGTTTTGGGCATACCTTTGATGAGGTGGTTGATATGGTATGGATAATGAAGTTTGGTTGGAAATATTTTGCTGTTGTTGGTTGGGCTGAAATGAAGGATTTTGGACATTATTTTGGTTAGTCCAAGAAACATTCGGATGATTTCACCAAGAAGGGTTGTTTGTATTGCCATCATATGTGGGCTGATTATGTGAGCTAAAATTTTGATTAGAAACGTATTGAACCTGTATCATCTTGCATCACCAAAGTCTCACAAAAGCCATTTTACCAATTTCCTCCTCAGAAATCACAACTCAGGATCCCTTGAGATGTCGACCCAATAAAGTTCACTAAACTCTTTCCCATGTTCTTTACAGCTCATGTGTATCAGAGAGTTTGTCTTTGGCAAGTCATCAACATGTCTCTAATGGATAAGAAAGTATCATAATTAGTCATACCTCCTTGTTGGACTTTGGCTTGATTGGCTTGTTGTTTTTGTCCAACTACTGGAGTTATTGCTCCATGATAGTAATGAGTGGATGTCATTCTTCCCAGCAACTCTTGCACTTTCTCTGGAGTCTTGTAGGGGAAAGAACCTCCCGCACTAGCATCAACTATCAATCTCGTCTCCAGAAATAGTCCATTATAGAAGGTTTGGACTTGGCCCAGATAAGAGGTATAGCATGGTGCAGACACTTTCTCAACAGCTCCTCGAAGCGGTCCCATACTTTACCTAAGCTTTCTCTAGTGATTTCTCTGAATGATGTGATCTCATTTCGAAACTTATCAGTCCTAGCCGGTGGAAAGTGTTTGGTTAGGAACTCTTGAGTGAATTGGTCCTATGTTATGAAATTACCTTGCCTATATGACTGCAATCATGACCTTGTTCTATCAAGAAAAGGGGAATGTTCTCATCTGAATACAATTGGGGTGTGGACTCCATTGTATCATAATATATTAATGACCTCCTCAAATTTGATCAAATGTTATAAGGATCTTCATTGGATCCTCCTCCAAACATAGCATGTGTTTGAAGCATTTGTTTCAGTGTAGGCTTAATTTCAAAGTTGTTCACTTGCACGGGCAACCGAGCAATGCTAGAACTCACCCCCTTGAAATTAGGTATGGCATAATCTCTAAGATGTCGGGAGTTAACATTAGCATTAACTTGGTTGCAAATACCATTGTTGCCTGCAACCTCCTCTTGTTCATTCATAGGGTGGGCTGGATTCTCCATTAGATTGCCACCTTGGTTTGAGTCTTGTCATCTCCAGTTTCTACTTATAGTCCATTCAATCTCCAAGTCAATCGAATGAAGTGGCTGATTGGACAAACAAGTATCTACCATAAACTACAAGAAACGAAAACCAAAGATTAAATATCAAATAAACAATCCAAACAGAATCGAGAGAACAAGGAATAATTGTAAATATACAACAAAATAAAAAGGCTAATCTAGTAAGACTCACTACATTTAATATTGTTACCAAACAAAAATAGTTCCCGGTAATGGCACCAAAAATTTGTTCGGTGAATTGTTGATTAGGTTTTTGAAAAAAATGAACAAGTAATAATAATAATAAAAAAACCGTAATTGTCCTAATCAACTCCCATACACTTGCAAGTATACGAGGTGAGTTTGTATATAGGATGAGTAAGGATTGTTCGCACAAGTACTATTGGAACAAAGTACTAAAGTACAAGCCTATTTACTAGTTAGACGAAATAATCAAGAGTTTTTTATTAAACTTTAAACTAAATTTAATCACAAAAGTTCAAATAAAAACAAGAATGTAACATACTAATACAACAGAAAGCAATTAAATATAATTGACTAAAACCATAAATCAATCTACTCTACTTGCAAGAATTTAATCAAGAACAAGAATTTTAATTAATCTATTCCTACAAAAATGATTAAAAATGATGTAATTAAACCCTAACTACTCAACTATAGAAGTAATTAAGATTCTAAATGCAATAACACAAGAAAGATAATTAAAGGACAAAAACGCATTGAAAACAAAAATTGAATTGAATAAAAATAAATTAAACTTAGTAATTGCAGCGAAAAGCAATGTTGATGATCGTTGAATTTTGAATTCTTGACAAGAGAACAAAATTCTAGTTTGAACACTTGAGAAAATCTACCCTATGACTAAATTATTGTTTTAACTATTGAAAACTAAAAAGTAATGATGGACGATGATGGATTCTTGTTTTCTCTACCTCTCTTGGTGTATTTATAGGTAAAATTAGGGTTTTAGGGCTCTAGGATGACAAGTACATGAATTTTCTCGTAAACAGGCCCACAAGAGGACGTTTCTTGCAAAATAAGAAGCCTATTAAAACTGCCCGACGACGCACGCCTGGGCGTTGCATAAATATCACGCTTGGGCACAACTTCTAGAAACGAAAATCTGAGATACTGGACTCTGCGATGGGCTAAGCAATTTGGTGCATTACTTCCAGTAAGGAAACCTATATTTCTTTCGCAATTTTGACCCTAATGCTGTTGAAATCTTGTAAAACTCAAAACGTAAAAGTTGTAGATCTTTGTATTAACTTTCCAATGCATCCCAAATCACTTCAATCAAGACTCGACAAAAAATTTATGCCATTTCTGCCATACTGCGTTCGCATTGTTCCTCGCAGATACGCGTAAATTCTAATTTTGCAAGTTTCCTTCAATTTACTGTGATCAATTTTAACTTTTTCTTCACCCAAACCCTGTAAAACTCAAAATAACCCATTTTATCTCATAATTAATCAATTATTGCTTATACATCACTAAAAACGAGGTAAAGGATGCATAAAATATACGATATTTACGAAGTATCACTTATAAACAATCTAGTAATTGAGAAGTTGTATAAAACATCCAAATTTAGCAATTCCAACAATTAGCATATAAGTGATTTGTGAACTTGGGGGTGTCATGTAAATGTGTATAAGAGAAATTTTATTAACTGTCTCTTATACACATCTTGATGTGTATAAGACGATCAACCAAGTAAGTTTGGGGGTTGATAATTGTAAAAAACTAAGAGTTATATGTAGACTAAATTTGAATGTTTTAGCTTAGATTTGAAAGATTTTTAATTTTTAAATATTGTTTTTGCTTTTATGTGTTTAAATGTATTGGTTGTGTCAATTTGGTGTTTTTTTGTAATTAGTAAAGCGGCTTAAATATATGGGTTTGGTCGAAGAAAAAACACAGCAACTAAATGATCAGCGGACCAAACCAAGCCATAATTGGATGACGAAGCCAAATACTGGGAGAAACTAAGTGTTTGGCACCGCAGCCGAGAAATTAAAGAAGGGACACATGAAACTGCAGTCCCAAATCATTAGCACACTACTAAAAACGAAAACACCATCCCAAAATCCAGAACAAAATTTTGGAACCACGGTCACAATATTTCAGGGGCAAAGAAATTAGTTCAGGGCAGATTGTTGGAACACAAATTCTCCTCAAACTCTAGCCATTTAAATACACTCTTTAAGCAATTAGGAAGAAATAGTACAATAGGTTAGACTAGTTCTTCCTTTTACTCCTCATTTGGGAAGGGTTTTCTTAGTTTTGATGTACTATCGTTGTAGTTTCTAATCTCCTAGTTGAAGCTTGATGACCGTTAGTGTAAGATTTTTAGTTTATGTTTAATTTACTTTACTTTGTATTAATTTAGTGTAGTTTAGTTTAATTACACATTTCTTTAAATGCTTTTCTTTAATTGCTTTCCTTAATTGCTTTCTTAGTGTAATGGTTAGATTTGTTTATATGCTTTCTTTAAGATGCTTTGTTAGTGTTTGGTAAGTTAGAGACTAGTAAGAGAGACCCTTGGGAAAAACTGACTGTTACATTATCATGTGAGATCACCAATATATATAAAGGATACGGGCCTTCGTGTTTTAGTTCAACTACATAGTACAACTACTATGTAGTACAACTATGCAATACTATATATTAATTCTAACACTCCCCCTCAAGTTGGAGCCTACAAGTCATATGAACCAAGCTCATTACAAATAAAACTAATTTGTGGACCTCGGAGATATTTTGTAAAATTGTCTGCTAGTTGGTTATTTGAGTTGACAAAACTAGTAGCAATATACCCAGAAAAAATCTTCTCTCTAATGAAATGGCAATCAATCTCAATATGTTTGGTCCTCTGATGGAATACTAGATTAGACGATATATGTAAGGCAGCTTGATTAGGCACTTGCAAGTAATCAGAGATCAACTTCATCTGCCCAATCTTTCCAAACTTCAACTCATGAAGTAGTTGTCTTCTGCACTTGACCTGGCAACCACATTTTGCTTTTTACTATTCTAGGATATTAGATTACCCCCAATGAGGATACAGTATCCGAAAGGAGGACGGGCACCAGAAAGAGAGCCGGTCCAATTAGCATCAGAGTACCCAATCACTTGAGTGTGACCTTTATCTTCATATAATAATCCACGACCTAGTGCTCCTTTAGTGTATTTCAGAATCCGAATTGTAGAATCCCAATGGCTATTACATAAAGATTGAAGGAATTGACTAACTATACTTATGAAAAATGAGATATGGCCAGGTGATAGTAAGGTAATTATGCTTTCCAACTAGACATCGATATCTTCCAAGATCTGCAAGAGGCTCTCTCTAACCTAGTAAAAGTCCAACATTAGGATTCATTAGAGTATTAACATGTTTGCAATTCAACATACCAGTGTTTTCAAGAATATCCAAGGCGTACTACTTTCTTTGAGAGATAACAACACCCGTACGAAATTGAGTCACCTCAATTCCAAAAAAATACTTGAGTCGGCCTAAATCATTAGTATGAAAATGATTAAAGAGAGGATTTTTCAGCAAAAGAATCCAATCCTGATCATCTCCAGTAATGACAATATCATCCATATAAACTATCAGATAGATGCATCGACTATGTGGAGTATGATGATAAAAGACAGAATGATCAACTTCACTCCGAGTCATCTAGACTATTGAACAACAGTACTGAAATAGCCAAACCAAGCCCGTGGAGATTTCTTTAATCCATAAAGAGAATGGTGAAGCCAACATACCAAACCAGACTCTCCCTGATTAATAAAGCCTGACAGTTACTCCATATAAATCTTTTCCTAAAGTTCTTCATGGAGAAAAGCATATTTGATATCTAACTGATAAAGTGTTCATCTACGCATAGCAGCAATGGATAGAAATAGACAAACAGAGGCAATTTTGGCCACTAGAGAAAAGGTGAGTCACCATAATTGAACCCATAAATCTTAGTGTAACCATTTGCCACTAAACGAGCCTTCAGCCTGTCAATCTTTCCATCAGGATCCACATTGACAATATAAATCCATCAACAACTAGCGATGTATTTGCCAGGAGGTAATGATGTAATGCTCGACTTTTTCAGCTCATATCACGTATTTTCATACTTAATCTTATCTCTTTGACTACTTGTAAACATTAATTTTCAAGTGACAGATAATTGTTTTATCCTTTTTGGACATTTTTTAAGTTTTTAGGCAAATGTGAATTTTTCAAAACTTGGGAGACTAAAGTGCAAATTTTGAAAAATACACAAGACTGCTTCACGAAGTCTTATACTCCAGCTTTCATTTCCAATTAATTTTCTCCTACCCATACCAAAACCTTCAAAACCCATTTCATCCCAAGCCTTAATATTACTTTTAGTTTAGAAATTTTTACTTCTAAATCAAATTGGTGATACAAGAGTACTTCTAGAGCTATATTTCATCATCACAAGTAAGTTTTTTTCTAAGTTTTGCATGGTTTTCATAGTAAACATCAAGTTCCTCAAGAAATTAAGTAGTCTGTCTACTTGTTTATCATCTTGATTTTATTACCAATCGTGTTTATGAGCTATCAGGGACTTGATTTGTGGTTTGAAATTACTTTTTAGCTATTATTTTGGTGAGATTTGAATGTGGGTTTTGACATTTCTAGCTTGATGATATATTTGAAGTTAGGAATGCTAATTTTTAGACTTTTACTCATGTTTTCACGAATTTAAGTCAACCCCTACTTGTTTGTGTTCAATTATTGCCTAATTTGAGAATTTGGGTGATGCCCAAAAGTGAAACCCTACCTATTGTTTATCCTAAAGGTATAACACTCTCCTAGTTTAGGTGATAAGGGGTTAGGGTTTTAGACCGCCGAAATTATACACATCTATGAAATCGATTTTTGACAGGTAAGTAATGTTTACACCTTTTATCGATATCTTGTATATGATTGCAGTTATGCAGCCCTAGAATAATTGATATCAAGATAAGTATACTTGATTTGAGTAATTTTTACAAGGTAGGCACTTTTTATAATTTATGCTCTCGTTGTGTATGTATCGTTTTGTTCATTTGTTGCACTTTGTATTAATGATTGACTTTGTGAAGAGATCAATGAGTCATTTGAGTGGACGTGGCTATGAGTGACTGAATGAAATGACAAACTAAATACTCTGTTTTGTAAATTTTATACCCAGTTCATCAGGAAGACAAATGATAGACACTCCGTTATGCCTTGCCTATTTGGGCAGATAATATGCAGAGCTAGATCCAGTACTGGGAAGAATTTTGTGAACTATGAGCTCATTGATTGGCATTTGTGTTTTAATTGTTGATAACATCACGTATATTGCACTCTACACTAATCTTATACATGTCATCCATCATTGGGCTTAAATTTTATTTACTAAGCGTTACATGCTTACCTCGTTATTATTTCTTGTTTTGTTTGCAGTCTATGAGGACCCGCAAGAAGAGTTACTAGGTCCTGAGTCGAGTACAGACCTAGGAAGGGATTACTACCCAGATTCCTTGCTATTGGAGTTAGACTTTTCAGTTTACCATCTTAATGTGAGGTTTTTTCTTTTGTTTATGCCTGTGTGCCTCAAGACTAGTTAGAGCTTGTCTGATATATCGAACTTCTGATTACGTTTTAAATTATATAAGAGATGCTTGTATATAAGTATGATTTGATTGTCATGGATTGTTGTGGTTATGGTTGTTGTACATACCTCTTGTGGTTGTCCTGGCTAAGTTTGAAGTCTAATTACATATATTATGGTTTGTTTATTGCTCTTGTGTTGTACCTTCCATGCTTGGGGGTGATCCCGAGATACGTCATATCATTATCCTGTTTTGGGGCATGACATGGAATAGTATTCGAGCCTAGGTTATTCAGTCCTTTATCTTGTATTAAGTTGTACTATTACTGTTTTGAGTGCAGTATTAGAGACATGGACTTGTACGTGAGTAACTCAGGGTTTATGACTGCCAACTCAGATTGGGAGTTACTGTGATTTCTTATTCTTAATGCTTAGGTGGGATATGGTATTTCATGGTTAATATTTGAATAAGAATTGGCATGTGATACTTACCCTATCTGAAATCTGCAGGTAATGGCATATGAACTAAATAGACAGAAACGTGTTGTCATAGCTTAGGAGGGGACACTTGAGTAAGGGACTGGGACCATGCCAGGTATAGATTGAGGAGTCTGTTGGGATAGATCAAGAGGTAAGAGGGTAGACTCAGGTTGACCAATAGTCAAAACAACCATAACAATTCGATCAGCCTCAGCCATCACATATACTGAAACCAATGATAGATTATACTACTATTGCGGCTATTGTGGGACAGGCATTACAGAACTATTCATACTGCACTTATAAATCCTACACCTAATCCACCACCACATTTAGAGGCTAAAGATGTTGATTATTACTATCAGGCACTCACTTTTGAGGGTAGACATGAGGCTGTCCAGATGAAGCTAAGAAGTAGTTGGGACAGATTGCCAAAATTTTGGATTTGTTGAAGCTACTAGATGAATACAGATTTTCTGATAGTAAAGCCATACTTGGTCAAGGGATGTAGCATGATGATGGAAGGAGATATGCCTATACTTGACCCTATGGGAAAGATTTCTTGGGAGGCTTTCGCGGAAGCATTTTTGAAGCACTTTTATCCTACACACCTTAGAGTTGAGCGGAGAGATAAGTTCAATTCCTTTAGCATGTCTATGGTGGAGTATTCAAAAGATTCCACATACTTGGAATGTTTGCTTCTAGTTTTATTAGTGATAGGTTGGAAAAGTGCAACTATTTCAGGAGAGGCTTGCTGAAGGAGATCCAGGAAAAAATAGCAACAGTAGATACATATATATTTGAAAAGCTTTATGACGCTAGTTGGTCTGTGTTGTCGTAGGCACCCAAAATTAAACAAATCTCAATATTAATATTGCAGTGGTGAGTCCAGGTCGTCCCAGTAGAGAACGGAATTTGTTCTTGTGCTTAAAAGAAATGGGGGTTTTTGAATGCTTTTAATCAAAAAACTACTGAAAGAAAGTCACCTGAATTCAATTCAAGAAGAATGTTGGTTCCAGTCATATCCACCATGAGAATTTTACTAGTCGATCCTCCACACCAAAGATAATTCAATTTCTATACCAAGAACTAATTGAAGAATTAACCCAAATTCCAATTCAAGGTTGATTCTTATTTCTTTCTAAAGTTGGCTAATTTTCAACGTGCGATTCAATTAACCCTAACCATTAATTAAATCTAGACATGCACCAAAGATTAATTAATAGAAGAATTAAAATCAACAAGAACAATTAGGCTAATTAAACATAAACACACGCGGTTATGCCAATTAGTTGATTAGTTTTTCTAAATTCAATAACGCTAATCGAGCAATTATAAAACTTAGTTGTTTCGCATATTGAATTAAACACATTTGGTTAAAACAATCTAGCAGTAGATCAAATGCTGAATAACACAGTATTCTGCAGCAATAGCAAGTCTAAAAGAACAATCTTAATCAATCGCAAAAAAATAATCAATACTTGATATAAAAGTGAATACGTTCTCTTAACAAAAAGTCTCCCAACATAGTAGAATTGACCATGGCTTCAATTCCCTCGACCAAGAAGAAAGGTTTAGGCACTAAGTGCCATTAAAGAATAGCCAAGAATTTCTCTACTAAAAACCCTAGATAAAACAAAAAATAGAAGTGTGTTTTTTTCCTACTCACCCTACATGGGGTTTTTATATTGCATACTAGGGTTACAATCATTATCTCAGGATAAGAACATGAAATCGTATGAAAAAAAGTCCAACCAGACAAAGATATCTGCGAAAATAAAAAATCACATAACTTCACTGTATCGAGCGCACATGTAGTGCATGTTTAGTGTGCATGTGTGCTGCACAACAATTGTGGAATGGAGCTATCTAGACACGGCGCACATGCGCTACATAACCCCAACGCATGTGCGCTCGATTGTATGGGCCTTCACACTGAACTTCACTTTCAACTTTGATTTTGACCCTAATGCTTTTGGAATTTGGGAAAATGCAAAACATGAAAGTTGTAGCTCTCTCTCTTAAATTTCCAACACATCTTTAATAAAATCGATCGGAGCTCGAACTTGAAAGTTACGCTTAAAATACGAAACAACGTCTAGAATCGCGTGATACACAGTTTCGTCCTGTCAAATTTCATTTCACCTTTATCATGTTTTTCAACTCTTTTTCATTTTAACTCTACAAAAACTAAGAATAACCAAATTAAGCTCAATAATAACTCAAACTTTGCTTACAACACATAAAAATATGAAAAATGATACATAAAATATAACACAATTATGAACGTATCAAAAAACACCACACTTAGCCTTTGATTGTCCTTGAGCAAATATAATGTTGAAACACTTAAGCATAACAAAATTAAACTCAACATATTTCCTCAAATATCCACATAAATAACCAATAATCAATCCACCATGATTGGAAGTAGTCTATGAACCCAAGAGCTCAATGCTAATAAAAACCAAAACATAAAATTCGTCTTGTAAATGTGTATAGCCATTCAATAATTTAGATTTTCATACCTGTCTCTTATAAATTAAATTATGAAAACCCTCAAAAAATTTTCTAAACACCCTATAGCTCATTCTTCTTACGCCCCCTCCACTGATCTATACAACCGATTCTATTTAAATTAGGTAGAACTTCTAGCTCGAATTATAGGTTAGAATATTAGTTAGCCAAAGAAGGAAAGAATATAACAAATAAGAACAAGAGCTTTATGGTAATGGTGGCCACACATTAAAATAAAACTTCTCTTCACGTGTAAAACATCATACATCCACAACCCCACACTTGAGTAACAAACACCCATGAAAATTTCCGAACAACCAATAATCATATAAGTCCCCTTTCCTCGAATTAGCCAAACATGCCAACCTCCCTCAAAAATATATACATCACATCATTATTTCATTTTTTTATGTCCGCTACACAGTATGGGTACCAGTGGTAGGCACTACCCGCAACATATAAACACGCATGTACCAGAGACGGGCACTACCTGCAAATACAGGTACCAATGATAGGCACTACCTGTAAACATCAAAAACTCTCATTACTATTTTTCATTATTCAACAATTTTTTCTTATATCCCATTTTGCTCCATAAATGTCCACCACCCACTTCTCACAAGCTTCCACCCTTATATCCCCTAAACATATAATGTGCACCAAAAAGCTCTTAAAGGAAAAACTTAGGATAAAACAACTAAAAGAAATATTAGCTCAGTAAGGGTAGGTAAATTGAGTTTAAGTGAAAGAAGTTGAATGATGTTTCTGTTTACAAGAATAAGGCTCAAACAAGGTACTCAGAAATAAATTGTTAAAATGGTTGGCTAGAAAGGATCCACAAACGAAGAAGGCACTTCCCTCATTTTTAAACTAAATCAGGTCGTCTAAGCATTCGTTTCGAAAATATTAAGTTTTTGGAATGCAGCTGTGTAATTGAGTCTACATAAATGATTTATTGTGTAGAAAAATGGGAAAAATACGTCAAGTGTAAAATTTAAAAAAAATGGTCAATTAATCAACAAAAATTTTCAAAAATTTTAACTAGATCTCAGATCAAAAGAAAAGTCAAAACATTGAATTAAATCAAGCAAAACACACCAAACAACTTAAAAATTTAAATAACTATTTGACCCCTTCTTGAAAATAAGCATTGTTCTCAATGTATAAAGAAAAGCAAAAAATGGGAGGAAGAAAAGATTCTCTGGATTTAATTCGTGTTTGGAGCAGTATTCACTATAAATATCCCTTGTCGCGAATGAAAGCCGGAGTAACACTAAACAAAACAGATAATTCCCTTGAGTTAATAAGAAAAATAGGAATATTGTAGAAAAGGATCCAATAATAATCAAGAAAAAAAAAACTTACTCCCTTAAGGGAATACACAACTAAAAATAAACGAAAACACCATGACGAAAATTAAAACCTAAAATGTCTAAGAACCAGTAAAAACAACTAAATTGTTCAAGAAATCAACTTGCAAAATTAATAGATCAACAAAATGGCCCTAAACATAGGGCATTAAACCCATAAAAGCTCGAGGAGCATTCGTCCCCAAATCCTACAGGAAAGGAGGGAAAGGCATGAATGTCAATGGGTCCTCTCCCTGCTCTCTTGCCATCTGGCGAGCCTCTATGGTCTGCTACCAGGTATACTGGTACTGAATGAACATATAAAAATGGTGACTTATCCGCTGTTGCTCCTCCAGGATTTGATGTAGAAGCTCTTATTGAGTATGTTGTGGCACGGGCACAGGTTCATCTTCTGAATCAACAGCATCATCTACTTGCAATGTAGAGGCATGGGACCGAGTGTGTCTAATTGGGGCTCTCATACCCTCCATGGCAATCAACTTCCCAGGCTTAAGTTTTCCTCTGAATGATCAATCACGACACCACTTTCCAAACATAAAGTAGTGATCAGATGGGGAAACCATAAGGCAGAGTTGCTTATTAATGGTGGAGTAGCATATCTGCTGGTATATAAGTTGACCAACATCTATGGATCTCCCGGTATCAATGCAATACAAGAGTTTGGTGTTCTCCATAGAGGTGGTTTAATGATCAAAATTTGCATAAAATTCACGCACCACTTGGATGACTGCATCTATAGGAGTTGAGGTGAAGTGATTCCATCCGCGATTGCGACTGGTTAACTTGATCTCGGGCACCCCAGCTCATGAAAACCTGAATACCCTTTTCTTTGATTACAGGACATTTGGAGATATCATTATCATATTTTTGTTAGGCTGCTCCAACTAAGAATCTCACACCCCTAACTACCCTAGGCTGTTGAGACCTGGATGATGAGAATGCTGTGGCACTTTTGCTCGTAGCTGTTTTCTTGCCCGTTCTTCCCATTCCTACAAAATATAAATATGAGCATCATTGCTTCCCAACAATTAACTTCTACACCCCACATTTAAACAAAATTTCACTCCCCAAATCATAAGCCCTAGAATATACAAGAAAATTCAAGAAAAATAGTGCCTTAAACTAAGGCTTATATATATTCCAAGAACATTCTTATGCATAAAAATTAACCAAAAAGAGATCACATCGCATAATCAACATTCTAGGAATTGACATGATTAACATGGCACGCATAGATAAAGAGCACATGGCACGCATAGATAAAGAGCAAAATTTTGTGTATATAATTAACATGAAATCACTCCTTAATCAAAAAATCATATATATATCATACAAATTACACATTTAGAATTAAATTCTTAACAAATAAAACCAATTAAATGTGCAAAATTAAAGCCCTTATGACTTTGAAACCAAAACTCAACAAGGAAAAACATAAGCAAAACATAGAAATTCATACATTGTTGAGTGAAATAGAAAGGTTTTCGATGTGATTGTGTTGAGAGAAGAGGGAATTGATGTTGGGAACATAATTGGTGAAAAATAATGGGGAATTGATAACTCTAGTAAACTAGAGTTATAAGTATATTTCCTCTAAATTATAGCATTTTGATAGTTTAAATTCCGAAATTGGATAAGTAATTGAAGATTTTACTTAATTTCTTTCATATGTATTTGTATTTTCGTTCTTGAATTAATTATGATACGTTTGTGTTAAATTTATAGTTTAATTAAGTGCTTAATGGTGTTAATATTATGCAGGTTAAAAAATTAAAGGTTAGAAGCTGGAAAAAACAAAGCTCAAGGAACCAGATTGCAAAATGGATGAAATGAAGAATGCTGGAAGGAGAGTCGAGATCGCGGTCTCGACTGTTCCAGACCACGATCTCGACTTGGGAATTTTGTTCACTATATTTGAGCTGAGATCGCGGTCTCAAATGTTCTAGACTGCGATCTCAACTCGCTAAGAGTCATGTTGTAAGGGCAATTTTGTAAACTCCCAGCCAAAAATTCCTAATTTTGCCTTGTGTAATGCTGCACCATTTAAGCTAAGTAGAATTAGTAAGAAAAAGAGTAGATAGTTTTAGTTATCAGTTTTTAGATAGTTTAGGATAGCTTGAACTCCAAGTTTACTTCTCTAATATAAATTTCTCTTTACTTTCATCTTAGATCTTCTTTTAATTTCTTGTCAAGTTCAAATTTTTATTAGATAATTGTAGTGATTTAATCGCAAGCTTCGCGTATACATATAATTTTTATTTTCTTTCTTGTCCAATTTAGTAAGAATTACTTTACTTGCAAATTAGGGTTTCTTAGGAAAATTAGGGTTCGTGTTAATTTCTTGCACTTCTAGCTATAATTTTCAATTTCTTGTTTAAATTCCTAGTTAATTGTTAGTGGGCTTTCTTAATTTCAATCAAAAATCCAAAAATATTTAAATTTGAAGTTTAACTCTTTCCAAATTATAGTTTAGAAATGGTTGTTTTTAATACTCAAGGTTTTTCTTTTGTAGTCTTTTTAGTTGGGTGATTGCTTGTTTTTAATTTTAGTCTTAATTTTGGTTAATTTAGGTTAGAATTAAGATTATGGTTTTTATTCTAGAATAATTCTACCACTCATCGCTTGATTTTACTGAACTATACAAGCACCCATAATTCTTGGTAATTGCTATCGACAATTCTCGTGGGAACGATCCCTACTTCCCTTAGCTACTAGTTGACAACCGTATACTTGCGGGATGCCATCTAGTTAGTAGTAGGATTTAGGTGTTTCATTGATTTATAGCTAGGTGTGTAAAAGGCATCAAGTTTTTGGCGCCGTTGCAGGGGATTGTCTTCATTTTTTGGCAATATCAAGCGCTTTACAAGTCGTGTAGATTAAGCACTTTAGTTTAGTTTAATTTAATTATTAATTTTGTTGATGTTTATGTTTGATTTGGTTGTCTTGTGGAATTGACTTGGCACTTCAATTGACTATTTTGGTTTTGTGTAGTGCATGGTAAGAGGAGCTCAACAGCTATTCATTTGCTTGGACAAGGAAAGGGAGAAAGAGCTAAGAGAAGGTTGAGAAAGGTTGAATAAGAGCAAGAAAGGATAGAAATGGACAAATGCTAATGCTCATCAAGGGAATGCGAACATGGAAAATGAAGAAGAAGAGGTAGGTAAAAATAATAGAATGGGTGGCTATAGGAATGAAAATGGCATGAATGGGAATGGAAGGCCATTGAGAGAGTATGCTTTACCTAATTTTGATGGGGCGAACTCAAGCATTGCACGGATGCCCGTGGAAGCAACAATTTTGAAATCAAGCCCGCCCTAATCCAAATGGTCCAAGCGCATGCCATGTTCGGAGGTGGACCAAATGAGGACCCCTACACACACCTCATGAATTTTGAAGAAGTCTTGGACACATTTAAGTTTAATGGAGTACACCCGGATTGTGTTTGGATGAGGAAGTTTCCTTTTTCTCTTCGTGATAGGGCAAAGTCATGGTTGCAATCCCATGCCCAAGGAACATTCACCACTTGGAACCAACTTGCTCAAGAACCGCTAAATTAAGGAATGAGATTACATCATTCAAACAAGATACTGGTAAAAGCCTAGTGGCTAATCTTGGGAAAGATTCAAAGAGTTGCTAAGAAAATGCCCGCATCACGCCATTCCATTGTGCCTTCAAGTCCAAACTTTTTATAATGGTTTACTTCAAGAGATGAAATCCATCGTAGATGACTCCACCGATGGTTCTATCTCATATAAGACTCCGAAAAAAGGTCAAGAGTTGTTAAATAGGATGGCATACAATCACTACCATCATGGACCGATAACTCCACCGGTGGTTCAACACCAAGCTAATCAAGCCAATGCAAGTAGTGGAGTATTGAATCTAAACATGCAAGACGCCCTTTTAGCTCAACAAAGCATGTTCATGAATGTGATGAATAACATGGCAAAGGTATTGGAGAATCTAGGGAAACCTAGTAATGTAAATGCTATGACTTCTTCTCCAACTCAACCAAGCATGACATGTGATTTTTGTGGAGGCGGCCATGCCAATGGGAATTGTGAGATTCCATATGGAGCTAATGAGCAAATAAATTATGTGGCTAATCAATTAGCTTCATTTCCAAGGAACCAATCTGGAGCTTATGGGAACACTTACAATTCTTCTTGGAGAAATCACCCAAATTTCTCATGGAGTAACACCAACAACCAATCCAACCCTCCTTACCAACCAAATCCCCCACCTCAAAATGCCCAACGTAGTCAAGCCCCGAATTCCTCATCTAGACCTTATCAATCGCCACATCAAAGAAATGTCCAACCCAACTCATATCAAAATTTCCCCAATCCTTCATTTCAAAACCAACAACAAAGACCTCCTTTCCATTATGCAAATTCTTCCCAACCCATGTATCATGATCAATATGGTCCTAGAGAGAATTTGGGTGAAGAAGGTTAGAAAAGAGAAGCCTAGTATTTGAGAAGAGAATTGGATAGGAAAGCGGAAGAGCATAAAAGAGATTATGAGAATTTGAAGGCTTCGACGAGAAATTTCTCTCTTCAATTACAATGGGCAAGGTTGAATAATGACAAACCTATTGGGGCATTTTCGAGCGACATTTCTGATACTATTACAAACCCCAAAGAGCAATGCAATGCCATAACCCTAAGGAGTGGAAAAGAATTGGTTGAATCTAAGGAGAATAAAAATATGGAGGAAGAAAGCAAGGAACAAAAGTTCAAGGTAGTTGAAAATGAAAGAAAAGTGGTTGATGATGAAGCCATGAAGGAGCAAAAGAATGAGATCAAGGTATCCAAGAAGAAGCATGTGGAGGAACCTTTGAAGATAGATCCATCAATAAAAGTTCCATACCCTCAAAGACTCATTGATCCACGAAAGGAGAAAAAAGAGAAGCAATTCACCCACTTCTTGGATATGTTGAAAAGATTAATGTCAACATTCCTTTGATTGATATCCTCACCAAGATGCCCAACTATGCTTGTTTCATGAAGGATCTTTTGGCAAGGAAGCGAAAGTTGGATGATGATGAGAAAGTATGCCTTGATGCCCAATGTAGTGCCATTGTTCAAAGGCGGTTGCCCCCTAAACTTAGGGATCCCGATAGTTTCATGATACCGGTGAACGTTGGAGGAAAAACGTGGCATCGATCACTTTGTGATTTGGGAGCCAGCAAAAATATCATGCCAAAGGCCATCTATGACAAGTTAGGGATCAACAATGTCAAGCCAACTAATATCACACTCCAATTGGGGGATTTATCCGAGAGGAAACCATATGGCTTGTTGGAAGATGTGCTTGTACAAGTTGAAATGTTGGTATTTCCTGTTGATTTCCTTGTGCTAGATACGGGTGAAGAAAGTGAGATTCCATTGATTCTAGGAAGGCCTTTCTTGTCGACCACTCATGCATTAATTGATGTGCACAAAGGGAAGTTGATCTTACGAGTTGAAAATGAATCAATTAAATTTGATGTGTTTGAATACAATGACAATATTTCCATTGTTGAAGAGAAATGTGCTAATCAATCTCTTAATTCTATCATTGCTAGGTCAAATGAAGAGCAAAATGAAGTGAGCCAAGGCAATTCGCTCAAGCAAGTGTTGTTGCTGAAATAAAGGAAAATTCGAGAAATGAATGGAAAGAAAAACCACCCGATAAGGGATGTGTGTTGATGAAGGATGAAGAGACTTTTGCAAAGAATAAGCACAATGGTGATGTCAAGAAATTGAGAAGGCACAAGAAGAAAATAAAATGGTTTGAGAAACAATTGAAGATGTTAATTGGGGCACTAGCGATGGCTAAGGCTAGAAAGAAAGGACTTGTGAATGGAAAACCTGAAAATCAATCTTTAATCAGGAAGAAAAAAGGGATCAAACTTTTTTCGTGGAAACCAAAAGGGAAAGGAGAATCAATCATCCTCAATTACTTGGAATGAGGGTCATGCCATAGTCAAGATAGTGACTATAAAAGAGCGCTTCTTGGGAGGCAACCCAAATCTTTAATTTAGTTGTTATTGTTTTCTTTTGGTGTGATTTTTAATTGGCTTGATTTTGAGTAAATTGGTTTGAATTAGGTTAGAATTTTTCTTAAAAAATAAATAAATATATATATATATATATATATATTTGAGTTCTTGAGTTGAATAAATTGTGCTAAAGAACGAGTGAAAATTGTCATCCTAACTTGTGAATTTTTTGTTTGTAGGTTACCCTTGCAAATGGAGAAAAGTGATCAAGAGTGAAGCAATTTCGGCTAAGTGTAAAAATTCACTTTGCAGAAATTGAGCTTGAGACCGCGATCTCAACCTCAAACTTCTGGAGGGTAGAAACGTCATTTGGTCGAGGCCGCGACCACAAATTTGAGATCGCGGTCTCAACCTCAAACTCTGCAAAGGCTTTTTTGCACCGAGTTGAGATTGCGGTCTCAAACCTTAGACCGCGATCTCGACATCAGGCCAGATCACGGTCTCGACTGCCAGAAACTTTAAAAAGCTTCAATCTTTTCTTTTCTCTTCACAAACTTTCCCTATTCTTCTTCCTTCTTCCTAAAGCCCTTACCCCAGCTTCTCAAATTCTTCCCTCATCTTCACCAAAAATCACTAAAAACTCTACAACCACCCACTAATTTCACTTTGTTTTTCTCTAGGAACATCAAAGAAACCATCTTGTTGAGGATTTTTGAAAGAAATTTGGCTTCAAGGGGGATTGACACAAAGGCAATTTTTGGAAAATTTTCAATTCAAAAAAGAACGGGTAAAATCCTTTATTGAAATATTAGTTGTAATTGACAAATTTTTAAGGCAATTGTGGAGTTTTGTGGATTAAATTGTGGACAATTTGTGGTATTTAATTATTGAATTGTGGACAAGTAATTGGTGCTAATTTGTTCTAGAAGAATTGTGATTTTGAATTTTCCAATTGTTGGAATTCTTGGTTTGATTTGTGATTGAGTTGAATTGAAATTTTCAAAAAAAATTTGTGAATTTGTGATTGTGATTTTGTGGTGTTGAATCTTGATTGAAAGTTGGATTTTGAAATTGGTGATTGAATTCCTTTTGCATAAAGAAAATGACGAGAGAGGTGTATGGCAGTGCTGAGAGAATAGTTAGAATGAGAGAGAGAGGGACTGGTTCTAGAAAAAGAAAATCCGGAGAGGGTACGAGCGGAGAAGGGGGCTCGAAACAACCATTTGAGGGTGGTGATCAAATTGAACCTCAATTCTCGAGTGCTATGGCTTAGCAATTATTCAAGAATAACGAGAAGCATGAGGTGATTAGAGAGAGGAATTTTGACCTAACCATGCATTGGGGATTATATGAAAATGCTAGGAGAGCTATAGAAGAACAAATTAGGTCAAGGCATTGGGAGGATTTTAACGCTCAGATAGACCCCGGGGCTACCCAGTTAGTCAAGGAGTTTCATTGTAATTTATGTGAGTTAGAAGATGGCAAGGTGCGTATACGGGGGGTTTTGGTAGATTTTAGTGCTGATGTGATTAATGCGTATTTCAACAAACCCCCCCGTACCTTCTAGTCAATATTTGGCATTTTTGAACAATAAAAATAAGGATATGAATGCAATCAAAGATGCCATTTGTGATAGAAGGGTAGAGTGGATTAAGAATACTTCATCTCGCTATGCCACTGAATTAAAATTTCCTTGTCAAGGACAATCATTAGTGGCTAAGTTATGATTTTATTTCATTAGTAGCCGCATTTGGGGGTCCAATGTTGTGTGCTTTATCCAAAGGGACAAGGTACTCTTAGTCTATGCCATCATGACTGGGATTCCGGTGAATGTTGGTCACCTTATTAGACAGGGATTTTTAGAGAGTGGTAGGTCGGGACGACCCATATTTTATGCCCCTAGTCTAATTCACCATCTTTGCACCATAGCGGGTTGCCCAATTGGTCAATTGGAATCATTAACACATCCTAGAGGAAGGATCAATCGGGAAGATGTCTATAGGATGGTGAGAGAATATGAGAAGCACCACCAAGAGGAGCACCCTGCCCAGCCACAGCCACGGCCTCCACCACCTCAGAGAACTTCAATGATTCCGATACCTTGAGGTGTAGTATTTAATGCTCCGGTAAGTGAAGAAGAAAAGAATGATCTACAAGGGTACTGGTCGTACAGTCAAAGCATCTGGTGATGCACAACAACTTTACCATTATTGGAAAAGCTTTAAAGGTTACTTCATTAGGCACTTGGGTCCAGCCACCATCACCTCCGGCATGGCACTTTGGTCCACCTCGTGGACAGTACAACACACCACCGGCGGCTACGACACATCATAAGGGATCTAGCCGCGCAGGTGCGACTGGAGGGGACATGGATGATGTTCATGAAGAGGCCCAACCTAGTGACATCGAGGAGGGTCAAGACGAGATGGAATGAAGAGATGAAGCCACCATTTGTTTGAGCATGGATGAAGACCAACCCTGATCATTGGATCAATTTAATGGGTGATGATAAATTTCCCTATTTTTATTGGACGCCATAGCTGTTGATTACTTTAGATTACTTTTGTTTTACTTTCAGTCTTTGGAATTAAAGTATTATAGTTTTTCTTTAGTTGGCTAATGGCCTTAAGCTGATGCCAAGTTGATACATTTTGATGCTTTATGGTTGGAATTTCTTTTGGATTCTTATGTTTGACACTTGGTAAAGTTTGGCTATTGTTTAATAAGAGTAGAGTGGCTAAGGGCCCTAAGCTGATGCCATCTTCGCATTAGTTGATGAGTTGCATTGAATGATGATTTTGTTTGAAGCTTGAATGGCACGGTTGCTCTTGACATTTTTACTCAATTTAATTCTAGGCTTAAAAGTAGGACATAGTTTAAGTAGTTTTTGTTATTTGTGGTTATATGTTGATGTTTAATTTTGGGTGAAGTGGAAGGATGATTTATTAATAAATTAGAATAAAAAAGACAACACATCTAGTGTTTATCTTTTTGTGTTGGAAATGGTCATTTTAGACATTCTGTTGCCACTTGATGATTAATGGATGGAAAATCGATCAATTAGGTACTCAATGATGACAAATTTTGATGTTAAATGCTTTGTGATTGAAGTGTATAATTGATTCATTTCAAGAATTTGTGTCAGTGAGTAATTCATTTGCGACATAAAGAATTCATAAACTTAGCATTACTATTTTTCAAAAAGAAGTGCTGAAATTTTAGAAAATTTTATGTGAAATGTTGTTTCTTATCAAATCACTTATATTATGTGGTTGATAAACTATCTTTTGGAAAGAAATGAGTTCAATGAAGTAGAAGGAATTTTGGGACATTTCGTGTGTTTGCATTGGGAATGTTCTTCTAATTTGTGAATAATTGATATTCGAGATTAATTTTTGGTACATTTCACTCCTTTTCCTTGGTTTAGGGCCGAAAAAAATAGGAATAAGGCGAGTACGGGATTTCAACATGTACCCATGTTGTTTCTCTGAAATAAGCCATTAGAGTAGTAATAAGGCGAGTACGAGACTCCGACATGTACTCATGTTGTTTCTCTGAATTAAGCCATTAGGAATTGCATTTTTAGTATACCAATAAGTTAAGGAATAAATGTTTGTAATACTTATCATTAATCTCATATTACTTATTCCTTGTTAGAAGTTTATTCCCGAAATGTGTGACAATTGCATTTAAGTTGATATCATATTCCTAATTGAACTTCTATTTTCATGATGCCTAGTCGAGAGGGATGATTAACTTTATAATTTTTGTGATTTGAGAAGTAATGATGTTTCAAATGAAAAGAACTACAACTTTTGGCACTCTTTCCGAGAATAGTAATGCTTGGTGATTAAAATTGTAAAACCCCAGTTATGTTAATCATTTTTTGATGATGACCAAATCCCACAAATAGTTTGAAAACAAGTGTGCAGAAAAATAGGTAGGTTCGGACGCAAATGATCGTCCGAACAAAATAACCAGAAGACTCCACGGACGTAAATGACCGTTCGAAAGATAGATCTTCGGATGATGGTAATCATCCGACACAAAGAATTTGAAGCAATCTCGGACGAAGAACAACGTCCGATCATATTTCCAGAAGACTTTGCTTCGATCAGACGCACGTATCCTTGGACGTCCGAACGAATACCCTCAGAGAACGGATTCACCGTCGGACGCAGAAGTTAGCAACGGCCGTCCAAAAGGTCCAACTAACTAGGCTAGTTTTTCAGTAAACAGAAAATAGCCGTTGGAAAGTTGTTGGAAGCAGATTTTGGGCAACTATAAATACCCCTAAGCCTGAATTAAATAGAAAAAGACTTCTACATTGATTACAAGTAATAATACTTGAGCTATTTGGGAGAAATAGTGGGTACAAGTGTTGTAATAGTGTAGGTAGTTTTGTGAAAAGAGCTTAGAAGTGTAAGAGTTCTTCAAGTGTAAGAGTGGAGAGATAACAATTGTAACAAAGGGAGGTTGTGAGTGTAAAGCTCTTGGCTCAACTAAAGGAAATTAGCGTGAGCAAGAGTGATCCTCATTTGTGTACAAGAGGTTATTATCTCACCTACTTTGAAGAGACTTTTAGTGGCTAAACTTCAAGTTGTGAACTTGGTAGTTGCCTTGTAAGAAGCTCTTTGTAGTTGTAAGCTCCAAGCTTGAGAAGCTTGGGAGTTTGGTTTGATTCTCTTAATCTCAATATTCTTATTTGTTCTTTAAGCTTAAATTGTTGAATATCTATTGTATTCATTTGTGCTTAAGTTTTTATTTGGTGCATAAAGTTTGTATTTTTATTAAGCACATAAAAAGGTTAGTTTTAGATACAACCTAAATCACCCCCCTCTTAGGTTGCTTTTTGGGCCAACAGAAATCTTGTGCAGTGAATGAATGTGTGTTTCTATGTAAAACAAAATTTCAATTTTGGAATGATTCACTCATATAATTCACATATCACATAGGGTTGAACATTTCTTGAGAGATCGCTTAATTGTTCTAAGTACATCCATGATTCATCAAGTGTCACGTCAACTTTGGAGGTGTTTAAATGTTTGAATGTTAGTAGGTATCGTTTAATGTTAATCTTTGTTTTGCTTGGGACTAGCAAAACGTTAAGTTTGGCGTGTGATAACTCAAGTAAACTAGAGTTGTTTTCCTCTAAATTATAGCATTTTGATAGTTTAAATTCCGAAATTGGATAAGTAATTGAAGATTTCTGTTAATTTCTTTCTTAAGCTGTCTCTATTTGTATTTTCGTTCTTGAATTAATTATGATAAGTTTGTGTTAAATTTTTAGTTTAATTAAGTGCTTAATGGTGTTAATATTATGCAGGTAAAAAATCAAAGGTTAGAAGTTGGAAGAAACAAAGCTCAAGGGACCAGATTGCAAAATGGATGAAATGAAAATGCTAGAATGAGAGTCGAGATCGCGGTCTCGAATGTTCCAGACCGCGATCTCGACTCGAAAATTTTTTTTTACTATATTTGAGTTGAGATCGCTGTCTCAAATGTTCCAGACCGCGATCTCAACTCGCTAAGAGTTAAGTTGTAAGGGCAATTTTGTAAATTTCCAGCCAAAAACCCCTAATTTTGCCTTGTGTAATGCTCAACTAATGCTACTAAGTAGAATTAGTAAGAAAAAAGAGTAGATAGTTTTAGTTAGTTTTTAGATAGTTTATGATAGCTTGAACTCCAAGTTTACTTCTCCTATAGAATTTCTCTTTACTTTCATCTTAGATCTTCTTTTAATTTCTTGTCAAGTTCAAAGTTTAAAAGAAGATCTAAGACGAAAGTAACGAAAAGTTTCTATTAGAGAAGTAAACTTGGAGTTCAAGCTATCCTAAACTATCTAAAAACTAACTAAAACTATCTACTCTTTTTTCTTACTAATTCTACTTAGCTTAAATAGTGCAGTATTACACAAGGCAAAATTAGAAGTTTTTGGCTAGAAGTTTACAAAATTGCCATTACAACTTAACTCTCAACGAGTTGAGATCGCGGTCTGGAACATTTGAGACCGTGATCTCAACTCAAATATAGTAAACAAAATTCCCGAGTCGAGATCGCGGTCTGGAACAGTCGAGACCGCGATCTCGACTCTCCTTCCAGCATTCTTCATTTCATCCATTTTGCAATCTGGTCCCTTGAGCTTTGTTTCTTCCAGCTTCTAACCTTTAATTTTTTAACCTGCATAATATTAACACCATTAAGCACTTAATTAAACTAAAAATTTAACACAAACTTATCATAATTAATTCAAGAACGCTACTAGATAAAAATACAAATACATATGAAAGAAATTAAGTAAAATCTTCAATTACTTATCCAATTTCGGAATTTAAACTATCAAAATGCTATAATTTAGAGGAAAATAACTCTAGTTTACTAGAGTTATCAGGGATGAGAGTGTAAAAAGGGTTGGAGAAGAATAGGAAAAGAAGTTTGTAGTGTGTTGTATTTATGATCGTAACCAAGGGTTTTTACCCTTATAAATGGTCGCGCGCACATGCGCTGCATATTTAGCGAGCATGTGCATGCGAAGCAGAGAGCACGGTTGCCATTCTGCCTCACGCTTATAGGCAGAATGCCTTATTTCCAAAGTTGAGCTTGCGCTGGTCGAAAACAAATTTTTCAAAATTTATAGATTTTACATAGATCAACTTTTAAAGCAAAAAATTTCTACTCTAAATCACCCATACAACACACTAAACCTTCAAAGGACCAATTTATCAGTTTAGCTTAGCAATTAAATCGATTTCCCACACTAACAACAAACGAAACTATGCTAACCCTAAAAATTATAAAATAACAAAAATAAAATTGCAAAAATAAATAAACGGAACAATAATAAAATGGATATGGGTTGCCTCTCATTCAGCGCCTTTGTTTACTGTCGTTGGCTCGACTTGATGCTCTTCCCTATCAGTCAAGTAACTCCTATGTTGAGGAATCCAAGGATCTTCCGTTTCACCATTTTCATAAACAATGGATTCAATCTCTTTTGTTCTTTCAAGACCCAAACAAGTTGCTCTTCTTGTGGATTGCTAAGTTGACTTGAGATGATCCTTCTCCTTATCTTTCAAAAATAAGTATTTAAGGTAATCAAGAAGGAGGTTATAATTCGGAATTGGTCCTTGCAGAACAGTTAGCATCAACTTCTCGTTAGAAAGTGGTAAAGCATTAGAACCTCTATTACTTGTTCGCTATAACTCGGAAGAACTCCCCAGTTCTACCACCGATTGCTGTAAATTAGCACTGAGCGAAAAGTTCTTATTCTTTTCCTCTAGATGAGTTCTTTATTGTTCACATCCACCTCCTTATTGTTATATGTCCATGAATTTCCTGTGTTGGAGGTTTAAACACGTCGATTTCAGAAACAAGGTTAGTATAGTCAGATGATTCAACATCATCGTAAATACTAAACCTAACACTTGTATCATCAAATTCCATGCTAAAAGTGCCATTAAGAACATCTATCTTAGTTTGAGAAGTAGCTAGTCCTGTCTCTTCCTACATAAAATAGGAGCATAGAATCACCTTGTTCCATTACTAGAACATAAAAATCAGCAGTAAAAACTAAACTTCTCACTTGAATTAAGATATGTCTACAATTCCCTTAGGATAGACTTTAGATCTATCTTAGCCAGCTAAATTACAATACTAGTCTTATTCAATGGTCCAATTTTCAATGCATCATAAATAGAATACAACATTACGTTAATAGATTCACCTAAATCCAGCATGACTTTTTTGAATTGTGTATTTCCTATCTTTCAAGGAACAGAGAAAATACTTGGGTAACCCTTACACTTTGCAGGTAGGGATTTTTTAATGATGGAAAATACAGTACTCCCAATCTCTATCTTTCTAACTTTCTTCTCTTTTTGCTTTTTTTTTGTGGGAACACAATTCCTTCAAAAATTTAGTATAGCGAGGTATTTATTTAATAGCATCTAATAAAAGGATATTTACCTCACACTTACAAAATTTATCATACAACTCTCTGTCGGGATCCTCCTTTGAAAACTCCTTCAATGCTTCGGAAAATAGGGGTTCGGGTTTATATTCTGGCCACACAGGACTACGTTTTTCTTCACTGTCATTGCCTTTCTTTTCACTTGGAACAACCTCTTTTTCAGCTTTGGCCTCGTTCTTCTTGGCCTCAACATGTTCAGGAACTATTTTGTGCCATACCTCAACCTCCTTACCATTTCTCAACATAATTGCATTGATGTTTTCCTTTGGATTAATCATAGTTTGAGACGGCAACTTTCCAAAACTCTGTGATTCCAATTAGCTGATTGCAGTCGCCCATTCTAACCTCATTTGTCCCATTTGGTGCTATAATTGCTGAATACAGGTCTCGGTTTCCTATTAGAATTACAGAGTATTAGCGGTTAAAACATTTTACATTTCCTCTAATGACTTACCAATCTGATTATTCAGATTAGCTTGTTGTCTTTGAGAAAATGGAGGCCTATATGGTTGTAAATTCTGTCGATTCTGTTGAGGCTTTGGTTGTGTTGGATTCCCATATCTCAAATTAGGGTGATTCCTCCATCCAGGATTATACGTGTTAGAATAGGGATCATGATTTACTCGTGGTTGCCCTAGAAATCCTCCTGTACCATTTACTTGCTCTTGAGATTCCTCTTGTAACGTGGGACACATATCTATTGAGTGTCCCTCATTTGAACAAATACCTTAGGGTTGTACTATCTGCGCAGTTCCTATAGCCAATTATCGTATAAAAAAAGTCAGACTGGACATTTGTTGTTCTAAAAATAAAACATTTACCTCGTTAACACGTTTGAGAGGTTGTTCACGACGATACACATAATCTTATTGTCCCGAACTTTTGAGAACGCAAGGCCATGTTTGATATGATTTCACGGGTAGCGTCACTAGTCAAATTATCTAACACCTCTCCACTAGCGACATCGACCATGTTCCTTTCATGTTGCAACAAACCTTCATCAAAATATTGAATTAATAAGGAGTCACTTATCTGATGAAGTAAACAGCTTGCACACAGCTTCTTAAAGCACTCTCAATACTCATATAAGGACTCATCATTGAACTACCTTATGCCACAAATTTCTTTCTGGATATTCACAGTCCGAGAGGCTGGAAATATTTTTCCAAGAATAATCTGTTCATTTTCTCCCAAGTTGTAATGCCACCCGAAGGTAAATCAAACAGCCAATCCTTTGCCTCGTCCTTGAGCGAGAATGGAAATGCTTTCAATTTAATATGTTCCTCTAAAAATCCAGTAGTCCAGATTTTAATTCAAATGTAACATTTTCATCTAATTCAAGATATGAAATGCACAAAGGTTGTTGATTTAAGGTTGGGCGTTGCTAATTCTCGTAAAGTCCTTTCTGCCATGCTTATTGCTTCTAGTTGTTCTTTATTGTCAACAAAAATGAAACTGAACAATTGATCATCCCCTATCTACCTTTCCCTTAATTCCTTCCTTAATTTGCGTAGTGTTCTCTGTATTTTCGGATCAAATTTGAATTCAACTTGTCCAGTAGACCATGTCACTGACATACACAATTAACGAAAGAAATAATAACAAAATAAAAGAAAAGAAAAAATGAAATAAATAGCACAAAAATAATTCAAACCATTCTCCGGCAACGGCGCCAAAATTTTGGTATGTGCTGTCGTAGGCACCCAAAATTAAACAAATCTTAATATTAATGTAGCAAAGGTGAGTCCAGGTCGTTCCGCAGAGAATGGGATTTATTCTTGTTCTTAAAAGAAAAAGGGGGTTGTTGAATACTTTTAATCTAAGAACAACAGAAACCAAGTAACCTGAAGAGAATTTAATTCAAGAAGAATCTTGGTTCCGATCAACTTGAGCGTTCTATCATGACAATTTTACTAGTTGATCCTCGACACCAAAGATAATTCAAGATCTATTGCAAACACTACTTGAATCTAACTCGAATTCCAATTCAAGGTTGATTCTTATTTCTTTCTAAAGTTGGGTAATTTTTAACACGCGATCCAATTAACCATAATCATTAATTTAATCCAGACACATGCTAAAGATTAATTAACAGAAGCATTTAAATCAACAAGAACAATTAGGTTAATTAAACATAAACACACACGATTATGCCAATCAGTTGATTATTTTTCCTAAATTCAGTAATGTTAATTGAGCAAATATCAAATTTAGTTGTTTCACAGATTGAATTAAACACATGCGGTTAAAATAATCTAGTTATAGATTAATCCCAATAACTCAGATTCTGTAGCAATAGCAAGTTAAAAAGAACAATCATAAAATCAATCACAGAAAAATAATCAATATTTGATATAAAGTGAATAAGTTCAAGTACAAAAAGTCTCACAAGCACAGTAGAATTGATCATGGCTTTAATTTCCTCGACCAAGAAAAAGGGTTTAGACTAGAAGTACCATGAAAGAATAACCAAGAATTTCTCTGCTGAAAACCCTAGAAAAAATGAAGAATAGACGTGTGTTTTTTTTAGACTCACCCTACATGGGGTATTGATAATGCATACTAGGGTTACAATCATTTATCTCAAGATAAGAACGTAAAATTGTATGAAAAAGATTCCAACCGGACAAAGAAATTTGCCAAAAATAAAAACTCACATAACTTCACTGTATCGAGCGCACATACATCATGCAGAGCATGTGCGCTGCACAAAAATTCTATAATGGAGCTCTCTGGACACGGCGCACATGCGCTGCACAACCCCAGCACATGTGCACTGGGCCTTCACACTGAACTTCACCTTCAGCTTTGATTGTGACTCTGATGCTCTTGGAATTTTGAAAAGTGTGAAAACACAAAAGTTATAGATCTCTCTTAGCTTTCCAAGGCATCTTGAATCACAAATTGATTGGAGCTCAAACTTGAAAGTGATACTTAAAATACAAAACAACATCTGGAATAGCGTCATACTCGTGCAAATTATTTCCTTGAAATTTCCTTTCACCTTTTTCGTCTTTTTCAACTCTTTCTCACTTTAACCCTACAAAAACTAAGAATAACCAAAATAAATTCAATAATAAATCAAATCTTGCTTACAGCACATAAAAACGTGATAAATGTCACACAAAATATAGCTCAATTATGAACGTATCACTAGTGCTTGTGTGGACACTTTTGTAAGATGGTAGGCAATGGAGGAGAGGGGTCGCAGAGGTATATATGTCCCTCCACAGAGACCAATGTACAGTTGCATACCTCTAGCTCGTAGTGTGCAGCCACCAGTTCAACAATTCTGTGGTTTTAGACCCCAACCATCATAGGCAAGACCACGACCACTCTTAGCTATTACTTGACCTTTTCGAGTCATTGACAAGAGAAAAGTAATGGTATCAACACTAGTTCCAACGTTTCAGGCATGACCCTGTATCCCAGAATATAGTTATTGTCATTGTTATAATGTGGGAGACTATAGGTGAAAGTCAGGAGCATGTTTAGCCTATGAAAGTTTCGAGCACAGGATCAGAGATTACACTACTACTAGGCCAGGACCATCGCAGTAGCAAATGCCGCAAGGAAGGAATGGTAATAGTGCTAGACCCGTTACAATCCGAGTATATGCTGTAACTTAACAGGAGGCAAATGGATCGGGTCGAGTCATGACAGGTATGGTATTAATTAATGATGTCCCTACAGTTGCTTTATTTGATAGTAGAGTGCTACATATTCTTTTATTCTAGAAGATTAGGCAGGAAGTTAAATATTAAACCAAATTGGCTTGATACTACTTATATAATAGGTACAATAGGGGAAAGGATTCTTGAAACTAGATGGATATAACCTAGTTGCAGGATATCTTTGGGTGATTATGAGTCTAATGCTAACCTAGTACATCTTAATATGTCTAACTTTGATGATGATATTGTCTATGGATTGGTTGTTTCATAATTATGCTTAACTAGACTGCAGCAAAAAGAAACTTGGGTTTTGTTATCCAGGGAAAGAGGAATTTGTATATTAGGATGGTATCAAGAAACCAGATAAACAACCTATACCGATACTATCAACTTTACAGGCATAGAGGGCACAGAGGGTACTGAGAAAGGGTTGCGAAGCCTTCCTGGTTTGTGTGATCAATATAAAAAAGGAAGGCGCCAAGCTAAAAGACATTCCAATGGTCCGTGAGTTTTCAGATGTTTTTCCACAAGATTTACAGGGATTGCCACTAGAGCGAGAAATGGAGTTTGATATCAATTTACCATCAGAGACTATTCCATGTTCTAAAACTCTTTAAAGAATGGCCAAAGCAGAGTTTAAAGAATTGAAGACACACTTGCAGGAGTTGTTAGATACGAAATTTATCAGACCTAGTATTGTTCATGAAGAAAAAGAATGGCAGCCTCAAATTATATATTGACTACTAGGTAAGTTGAATAAGGTCACTATCAAGAATAAATATCCCCTGTCATGAATTGATGACCTATTTGATTAGTTGAAGGGTGTTAGGATGTTTTCGAAGATAGATTTGAAATCTGGTTATCATCAATTGAGCATAAAGGTAGATGATATTCCAAAGAGTGCCTTCCGGACTATATATGGGCACTACAAGTTTTCAGTGATGCCTTTTGGACTAACTAATGCACCTACAGCTTTCACAACCCTGATGAATAGGGTATTCCAACCTATTTAGACAGCTTTTTAATAGTGTTAATCGATGATATCTTGATTTATTTACCTTCAGAAGAAGATCACAAAACACATCTCAAATTGGTTTTACGGATGTTAAGGGAGTAGAAATTGCATTCCAAGTTCAATAAATGTGAATTTTAATTTAAAAGTGTAGCATTTCTTGGGCATATCATCTCATAGAGTGGAATATCAATGGATACTAAGAAGATTGAGGCTACTGTTGATTAGCCTAGACCAACAGCAATATGACACAGGTTCTCAGTTTCTTGGGTTTGGCGAGTTATTATAGAAAGTTTGTGTAAGGATTCTCTTTGATAGAGGTACCATTGACTAGGCTTACTCAGAAGAAGATCAAGTTTGTATGGGATGCAAATTGTGAGGCTAGTTTCTAAGAGTTGAAAAACAGGTTGATATCAGCACTAGTATTAACCTTGCCATCCGGAACTAGGGGTATGTGATCTACAATTATGCTTCTAAAAATTGTTTAAACAAATTGCTAATGCAAAACAACACGGTCATTGCTTATGCTTCGAGACAGTTGAAGCCTTATGTACAAAACTACCCTACTCATGACTTGGAATTGGCAGCTATTGTATTTGTTCTGAAGATTTAGAGACACTACCTTTATGGGGAGTAGTGTGAAGTGTTTACAGATCAACAAAGTCTGAAATACTTGTTTATACAGAAGGAACTTAATATGAGGTAGCACAAATGGCTAGAACTACTCAAAGGTTATGACTTAAAGATAAGTTATCACCTAGGGAAAGCCAATAGGATAGAAGATGCACTAAGCAGGAAATTTTCAGAGGTCACAACTAACATGTTTACAAGGTAAATGGAAGAACTTAATTTAGAGATTGTGGAGTCTGTACTCCAATGTTCTAGCGACATTTTTTGTGTAACCGACCCTAATAGACAAGATTAAACTAGCTCAAGTTATAGATTCAGAGTTAATGAAGATCAGGAATAAGGTAAAACTGGTGATTTAAGGGAATTTCGGGATTGATAATGGCATTGTGTGGATGCAAGGATGACATTGTGTGTGACAAATGAAGTCTTAAAGAAAGTGATCATGGCTGAAACTCACAATTCTAGATTTTCTATCCATTCTGGTAGCACTAAAATGTATAAGGACCTAAAGAAACATTTCTGGTGGAATAACTGAAAAAAGAAAATTATAGAATTTGCATCCAAATGTTTTGTTTGTCAATAGGTATAAGCCAAGCACCAGAAATCGAGTGGTTTATCGAGTCCTACATTGCCTATTCCTAAATGGAAATAGGAACATGTCACGATAGATTTCGTCAGTGGGTTATCGAGGACCAGATTGAGACATGATTGCATTTGGGTATTGTGGACAAACTAACCACATCTGCTCATTTCTTGCCTTTGAAGACTTATACTCCTATGGACAGGTTAGTGCTAATCTACATAGAAAACATTGTGAAGCTACATGGTGTACTTGTTAGTATTATTTCATATCGGTATCCAAGTTCTCTTCGACGTTTTGGGCTACCTGTCTCCATGGGTACAGAAGTGGATTTTGAGTTCTACATTTCATCCACAGACAGGCAATCAGAAAGGACAATTCAGACCTTTGAGGACATGTTGAGGGCTAGTGCTATTGACTTTAAGGGCAACTGGGATGAGCATTTGATGTTGATAGAGTTCTCCTAGAACAACAGTTATCACTGTAACATTGACATAGCTCCATATGAAGCTCTGAATGGAAGGAAATGTTAGTTACCTTTGTATTGTTGGGTCAAAGTCAGGAAAAGAAAATAAGGCCAGAATTGATTCAAATTAAATAGACAAGATAGCAGTCATTCAAGATAAAATCAAGGTAGCTCAAGATAGATAGAAGATTTGAATGGATATGAAAAGAAGACAGTTAGAGTTTCAGGTTGGGGACAAGGTAAGATTTAAGATTTGGCAAGAATGGGTTTCACTGACTAGAGGAGTTTTAAGATTTGGCAAGAATGGGAAATTGAGTCCAAGGTTTGTAGGACTCTTCAAAATACTAAAAAGAGTTGGAAACTTGGCATATTAGTTAGCTTTACCTCTAGAGTTGGCTCGAGTGCATAATCTATTCTATATTTCACATTTTTAGAAATACATATCCGATCCCAGTAGCATAATCGAGTATCAACCTCTCAGTGGTAAAGACAAGTTAGTTTATAAGGAGGTACCAATACGGATTATTGATACTAAAGAACAAGTCTTTCAGCATCGCTCTATTCCATTTGTTAAGGTTCAATGGCGGTCTAATCATTCAAAAAATGGAGGCTACATGGGAATCTGAAGCTGACATGTGAAACAAGTACCCTTACTTGTTCATCTCGTAGGTGATTTAAATTTCGAGACAGAAACTTTTCTTAAGGAGGAAAAAGTGTAATACCCGACTTTTTCCTTCCATATCATGTATTTTCATAATTTTATCTTATCTCTTTGAATACTTGAAAACATCATTTTTCAAGTGTTAAATAATTGTTTTACCCTTTTTGGACATTTTTTAAGTTTTCGGGCAAAAGTGAAATTTTTCAAAACTTGAGAGACTAAAATGAAAATTTTGAAAAATGCACAAGACTTCTTCACAAAGTCTTATACTCCATCTTTCATTTCCAATTCATTTCCTCCAACCCATACCAAAGCCTTCAAAACCTTTTTCAAACCCAATTCATCCCAAGCCTTAATCTTACTTTGAGTTTAGAAATTTTGCCTTCTAAATCAAACTGGTGATACAAGAGTACTCCGAGCTATATTTCATCGTCACAAGTAAGTTTTATTCCAAGTTTTGCATGATTTTCATTGTAAATTTCAAGTTCTTCAAGAAATTAATTTGTTTAATTTTTGTTGTTTGTGTTTTGATTTTATTACTAATCTTGTTTATGAGCTATCGGAGACTTGATTTGTAGTTTGAAATGACTTTTTAGCTATTATTTTGGTGAGATTTTAAATAGGATTTTGACAATTCCTAATTTATGAACCCTAATTTTTAGACTTTGATCTTGTTTTCATGAATTTAAGTTAACCTCTACTTGTTTGTGTTCGATTATTACCTGATTTGAGAATTTGGGTGATGCCCAAAAATGAATCCCTACCTCTGTTTATCCGAATGGTATAATGATCTCCTAGTTTAGCTTATAAGGGATTAGAGTTTTAGACTGCAGAAGTTAGGGTACATGTACGAAATTGATTTTTGAGGTAAATAACGTTTACGCCTTTTTATCGATATCTTGTATATAGTTAGTTATGCAGCCTTAGAATAATTGACCTTGTATTTAGGTAAGTATACTTGATTTGAGTAATGTTTATAAAATAGGCACTTTTTGTAATTTATGCGCTCGTTATGTATGTATCTTTTTGTTCATTTGTTACACTTTTGTATTAATGATTGACTTTGTCAAGAGCTCAATAGATCACTTGAGTGAACTTGGCAATGAGTGAGTGAATGAAGTGATATACTGAGGACTCTGCTTTGTAAATTTTATACCTAGTCTATCAAGAAGACAAGTGATAGACATTCCACTATGCTTTGTCTACTCAGGCGGATAATAGGTAGACCTAGATCTAGTGCTGGGAAGAATTTTGTGAACCATGAGCTCATTGATTGGCATTTGCATTTTAATTATTGATAATGTCTCATATATTTCACTCTGCATTCATCTTATACATGTTTTGAAATGTTATTTACTAAATATTATATGCTTATCCTATTATTGTTTCCATTTTTGTTTGTAGTTGAGGACCCGTAGGAGGAGTTAGCAAGCCCTGAGTATTAACATCGCGTTCTGACTTAGGAGGGAATTACCATATAGATCCTAACTATTGGAGTTAGACTTTTCAGTTTACCATCTTAGTGTGAGTTTTGTTCTTTTGTTTAGGCCTGTATGCCTAAGGACTCATTAGAGCTTGTCTAGTATATCAAACTTCTGATTGTCATATTAAAATGTGGTTTGATGCTTGTATATAACTGCCATTTGGTTATGTCATAGATTGTTGTGGTCATTGTTGTACATACCTCTTGTGGTTGTTCTGGCTGAGTTTGAAACTAATGACAAGTATTATGGTTTGTTTAATGCTCTTGTACTGTGCTTTCCATGGTTGGGGTGATCTCGAGGAGTAGCGTGTCATTGTCCCATTTTAGGAGCGTGACAAATAGAACCAATTCCCAAGTGCCACCAGAATGTAAAGCTTCCATCTCATCAATCATCACTTGTCGCCATATTTGATTTGAAAGTGCCTCACTAGTAGTTTTGGGAATAGAAACAGCAGACACAGAAGATACAAATCTATATAGTAGGGTGAAGATAACTGATGATAACTAAGAAAATTATATATGGGATGAGCATTATGAGTAGACCGAGTACCATTCCGAGTGACAGGAGCCTGGTAGTTATCATATGGTAGGCCTGAGGTAGGTGAGGATACTGGTGCAGGGACTGAGTCATCTAAAACTACAGCAACATTGTTAGAAGAACTGAGAAGTGGTTATGGTCGTGGATGATAATGGTAAACCTGAAGAGGATGAGGAGAAACACTAGGAGCCAGAAGATTACTAAACTCGAGTATAGGGTGTGGAAGATACAAGTGGAGGATAATTGACTCGAGTATGGGGTTGGAGGATACAAGTAGAGGACCCAGATAGGTAATAGGAAGGACTTCAGAGATGTTGGGGGATTCCATACGGGATATAATAGAAAGTGGAAATTACTCAAAAAAGGTAACATCAACAGAGATGAAATGTTGCTGAGTGTCAGGAGAATAGCACTAATAACATTTCTGAAGTTGTGAGTATCCTAAGATATTCAAATTTTGGTATGCAAATAATATGCTGTCGAGTTGCAATGCTGTCATAAACACCCAAAATTAACAACTCTCAATATGTAGTAATGGTAAGTGTTGGCCCCAAACAGCAACCTAAGAGGGGGTGAATTAGGTTGTTTCTAAAACAAACTTTATGATGTGCTTAATAAGAAATGCAAACTTTATGCACCAAATAAAAACTTAAAGCACAAATGAATACAATAGATATTCAACAATTTAAGCTTAAAGAACAAATAAGAAGATTGAGATTAAGAGAATCAAACCAAACTCATCTAGCTTCTCAAGCTTGGAGCTTACAACCACAAAGAGCTTCTTACAAGGCAACTACCAAGTTCTCAACTTGAAGTTTAGCCACTAAAAGTCTCTTCAAAGTAGGAGAGACAATAACCTCTTCTACACAAATTAGGATCACTCTTGCTCACACTAATTTCCTTTAGTTGAGCAAAGAGTTTTACACTCACAACCTCCCTTTGTTACAATTGTTATTTTGATCTCTCCACTCTTACACTTGAAGAACTCTTACACTTCTAAGCTCTTTTCACAAAACTACCTATACTATTACAACACTTGTACCCACTATTTCTCCCAAATAGCTCAAGTATTACTTGTAATCAACGTAGAAGTCTCTTCTTATTTAATTCAAGCTTAGGGGTATTTATAGTTGTCCAAAGACTGCTTCCAACAACTTTCCAACGGCTATTTTTTGCATTACTGGAGAACTAGCCGTTGGACCTACAAGTAATACTTGCTGTCTCTTATACAGGCTGAGTCCGTTCTTTGAGGGTATTTGTTCAGACGTCCGACGATGCGTCTGAACATACGTCCGATCGAAGCAGAGTCTTCATGAAATATGATCGGACATTGTTCTTCATCCGAGGCTTGCTTCAAATTCTTTGTGTCGGACGATTACCATCGTCCGAAGCTCTGTCTTTCGGACAGTCATTTGCATCCGTGCAGTCTTCTAGTTGTTTTGTACGGATGATCCTTTGCATCCGAACCTACCTAATTTTTTTGCACACTTGTTTTGAAACCATTAGTGCGATTTGGTCATCATCAAAACATGATTATCATAACTAGGGTTCAACAGTAAGTATTGGTCGTTCCACAGAGAACGGAGTTTATTTTCGTGCCAAATAAAAAAAGGGGGGTTTTGAATGCTTTAAACTAAAATTAAAATAGTAAAATAATTGAAGAAAATTCGATGTAAGAAAAGTCTTGGTTTTGGTCATATCCACCATGGCAATTTCACTAGTCGATCCTTGACACACAAGATAATTCAATTTATATCAAGCACTAACTGAAGAATTAACCCGAACGAATACCAATTCAAAGTTGATTCTTATTTCTTTCTAAAGTTGGTTAATTTTCAACACATGATCCAATTAACCCTAACTATTAATTTAACCCAGACACGCGCCAAAAATCAATTAATAGAAGCATTAAAATCAACAAGAACAATTACGCTAATTAAACATAAACACACGCGATTATGCCAATTAGATGATTAATATTCCCTAAATTCAACAACACAAATCCAGTAATTATCAAATTTAGTTGCTTCATAGATTGAATTAAGCACACGCGGTTAAAATAATCTAATAGTAGATTAATTCTAATAACTTAATATTCTGCAGCAATAACAAGTTAAAAAGTACAATCATAAAATTAACCGCAGAAAAATAATCAATACTTGAGATAAAAGTGAATAATTCAAGCACAAGAAGTCTCACAACTTTGTAGAATTGACCATGGCTTCAAATCCTCAACCAAGAAAAGGATATAGGCACAAAGTGCCATGAAAGAATAAAGAGAAATTTCTACTGCTAAAAACCCTAGCCAAAAGAAAATAAAGTGTCGAACCCTTTTTCTCACCCTAAATGGGGTATTTACAATGAGAACTTAGGGTTACAATTAATTCCTACAAATAAGAACGTGAAATCGGGTGAAAAAGAGTCCAACCGGGCGAAGAAATCTGTCAAAAACTCAAAAATACGCTTCCTGTTGCCCTCCGCACTATGAAGACTTGCGTTGAGGTCTTCGCACGCACAAGTTCTAGACATATTTCATCCTCCGAACACATGTGCAGGGATCCTAGCACGCATGTGTGCGCAAGCAACTTCTGTGATTTTTGCTTCTGGATGCAGTGCACATGCACTGCACAGCTCCAGCGCATGTGCGCTGGCTTCCTCAACTGTGCTCCACCTTTGGCTTCGATTTTCACCTTCATGCTTGTGTAATTTGAGAAAATGTAAAACACAAAATTTTTATATCTATCCCTTATCTTTCCAATAAATCTTAAATCATATCAATCGGAGCTTGGGATCAAAAGTTATACTTGAAATACAAAATAGTGTCTGGAATGACTTCGTACTTGTGCATGTCCCGTACTAAGCATTATAAGAGACATCTACCCTATGTTGACAGTTTTTCAACTCCTTTTCATCTAACCCTACAAAAATTGAGAATAAATAAATTAAGCTCAATAATAATTCAAATCTTGCTTACAACACATAAAAACGTGGTAATAGACACGTAAAAAATATAATACAATTATGAACTTATCAAATTACCCCACACTTAGCCTTTGATCGTCCTCGATCAAACATAAAATTAAAACATTTAAGCTTAGCACATTTCAGTCAACATATTCCCTCAACTATCCACATAAATAATCAATAACCAATCCAGCAATCAGAGTATTCTATGAACCTAAGAGCTCAAATGCTAATAAAAACCAAAACATGAAATTTGTGTGTATGTGTGTATAGCCATTCAAAAATTTAGATTTAAAAATATCTAGATTAAATCATGAAGACCCTCAAAATTTTTCTAAACACCCCATAGCTCACTCTTCTTACACCCCTCCACTAATCTAGACAACCGATTCAATTCAAATTTCGGTAGGACTTTCAGTTTGAAAAATAGGTTAGGATATTTGTTAGCCAAAGAAGGGAGAGGATATAGCAAATAAGAACAAGAGCTTTATAGTAATGACGGCCACACATTAAAATAAAACTTCTCTTCACATGCGGAATATCACCTGAACATCCACAACCCCACACTTGAGTAAAAAACACCCATAAAGAATTCGAAACAACCAAACATGCCAACCTCCCTCGGACATATATACATCACATCATCATTTTATTTTTCTATGTCCGCTCACAGTACGGGTACCAGTGGTAGGCACTACCCGTAACAAATAAACACGCAGGTTCCAGTGATAGGCAGTACCTACGAATACAGGTACTAGTAATGGGCACTATAAATATAAAAAACACGCAGGTACTAGAGATGGGCACTACCTGCAACTACAAAAACTTCCATATTCATTTTTTTTTCCAACAATTTTTTTCCAATACCCCATTTCGCGACAGAAATGTACATCACTTACTTCTCATAAACTTCCACCCTTATATCCCCACAACAAATAATGTGCACCATAAGGTCTAAAAGGGAAAACTTAGGATAAAACAATGAAAAAAACATTAAACTCAATAAGGGTAGGTAAATTGAGTTTATGTGAAAGAAGGTGAATGATATTTCTCTTCACAAGAATAAGAGGCTCAAATAAGGTATTTAGAAATAAATTGTTAAAATGGTTGGCTAGAAAGGCTCATCAAACAAAAAAGCACTGCCCTAATTTTTAAACTAAATCGGGTCGTCTAAGAATTAGCTTCAAAAATGTAATAAAGTGAGTTTTTGGGGATGCAATATAATTGAGTCTACATAAATTTCTCTAAATATCCCAAATCAAAAATTAAAGTATGGCTCAGTGCTCAAAAATCTTGAAAATCATGAATGGAAAATATTAACACTGACTACTCATTCATGCATGCTTCAACTAATCATTATTCTACAGAAAAATGAAAAATATACGTTAAGCAAAAACTTTCAAAAATTTCTAAAAATGGTCAATTTATCCGCAAAATTTTCAAAAATTTCGACAAGCTCTCAGATCAAAGGAAAAGTTAAAATATTATAGCAAAATTCGAGATGTGTATACCAAACAACTTAAAAATCCAAATAACTTCCCCACCCCACACATAAAAATAAGCGTTGTCCTCAATGCAAAAAATAAAAGCATAAAATGGGAAAAGAAAAGCTTCCCTGGATTAAATTCTCATTTGGAGCTGTATCCGCTATAAATATCCCCTTGTCGCGAAAGAAAGCTGGATTAACACTAAACAAAACAAAACAACATAAATAAATAATTCCCTTGAGACAATAAGAAAAACAAGTTATTGTACACAAATAATACAATAATCAAGAAAAACTTATTCCCTTAAGAGAATACACAACTAAAAATAAACGAAAACACCATTCGAAAATAAAGCTAAGCAATATGAAATAAACGAACTAGAATTAAACCTAACTAACGAAAATGACTAATATTGTCTAGGAAATCAATTACAATAAATATCAAACAAAGAAAACCGCCCAACACAGAGGGCATAAAAACTCAAGGAGCATGGGCCCCAAATCTTATCTAAATGTGTAAAAGAGACATGTAGAAGGGTCATCTCCCAGCTCCCTTTTAAAGGAGCATTTTATGCTTAACTTATCAGGTCTCTTAAGATGGTAAACTACACTAACAACATAATAAAACTAAGCTAACACTAAAAATAATCTTAAACAAAAGTAAAACTTCAACTGTCTCTTATTTGGAATAAAGTGTAAATGAACATGGATTGCCTCCCATGCAGCGCCTTTGTTTACTGTCGTTGGCTCGACGTGATGCTTATTCACTAATAGAGTAACTCCGATGTTAATGAGTCCAAGGATCTTCTGCTTCACTATTTTCACAAATGATGGATTCAATCTCCTTTGCTCTTTTAGGATCCGAACAAGTTGCTCTTCTTGCGAGTTGCTAAGTTGACTTGAGATTATCACCCTCTCCTTATCCTTCAAACATATGTATTTAAGATGACCAGGAAGGTGATTGTAATCCGGAATTGCTCCCAGCACAATAGATAACTTCAATTTCTCGTTACAAAGTAGGAAAGCATTAGGACTTCCATTCCTTGTTTGTTGCAACAAGTCCTTGTTCTTTTCCTTGAGATGTCCTTCACGGTTAGTGCATTTCACCTCCTGATTATCGGTATGTTCATAAATTTCCTGATTATCGATAAGTTGACTTGAGATTATCACCCTCACCTTATCCTTCAAAAATATGTATTTAAGATAACCAGGAGGGCGATTGTGATCCGGAATTGCTCCCTGCACAATAGATAACTTCAATTTCTCATTAGAAAGTAGGAAAGCATTAGGACTTCCATTACTTGTTTGTTGCAACAAGTCCTTGTACTTTTCCTTGAGATGTTCTTCACGGTTAGTGTTCACCTTCTGATTATCGGTATGTTCATGAATTTCCTGTATTAGAGGCTTACACACATCGATTATAGAAATAAGTTTAGTATGGTCAGATAGTTCAACATCATCCTAAATGCTGAAGTTAACACTTTTATTTCCAAATTCCATACTAAGAGTGCCTTTAAGAGCATCTATCTTTGTCTAGAAAGTAGCTAGAAATGGTCTTCCTTACAAAATAAGAGCATTGGAAGCACCTTGTTCCATTTCTAACACATACCAAAATCAGCAAAAAAAACTAAACTACCCACTTGAACTAATATATCCTCTACAATTCCCTTAGGATAGGCTACAGATCTATCAGCCAACTGAATTACCATACCAGTTTTACTTAATGGTCCTATTTTCAATGCATCATAGACAGAATATGGCATCACATTAATAGATGCACCTAAATCTAGCATGGTTTTTTCAACATATGTATTGCCTATCTTGCAAGGAACGGAGAACATACCTGGGTCCTTGCCCTTTTCAGGTAGGGATTTTTGAATAATAGATGATACATTTCTCCCCACCTCTACCTTTCTAACTTTCTTTTCTTTTTGCTTTCTTTTATACGAACACAATTCCTTCAAAAACCTCGCACTTACAAAAAGTCTCGTATAGCTCTTTGTCGGGATCCTCCTTTGAAAACTCTTTCAATGCCGCAGGGAATGGGGTTCAGGCTTATCTTCGGTCCATACAGGAACACTGTTATCTTCATTACTGCTGCTTTTTTTCTCGCATGGTTCAACCCTCTTTTTCGACTGTGGTTCCCTCCTTCTCGGCCTCCATATGTTCAGGAACTATTTTTCACTGCACATCAACCTCTTTAACACTCCTCAACGTAATTGCGCTCACATTCTCCTTAGGGTTGATGATGGTTTGAGACGACAACTTCTCGGAGATCGACACTGTCACGCCCCAAAAACGGGACCGTAACACGCCACGCTCAATTACAGCACCAAAGAATCAAGGCACAAACGAACAAAGCAACAAACTTAACCGCAATGTAATAGAACCATCAAACCATTACTTAACTATAAAACCGAATATTTCATTTTACACAAAAATACGAATTACAAAATTCCTTCTTAGTACAAAAGATGCTACAACAAAAACAAAGTTCATCAATACAAAACCTATCTAATACACTACCCTCTCCAAACAAAGAAATACATGTTAGCCTTACCTTTGTCCTACCATGAATGTGGAATCTGAGAAAGGTTCTAAAAGCTGCTAACGCGGTGGAGAGTCAAATAACGAGCACCTAATCTGAAAAATTATAAGTCACGTGGTATGAGCATAACTAGCTTTTGGATATCATAAAAGCTCTTCAAATGGGGACAAGCATTTCGATAAAAAGAAAACATTTAGATAATAACATTTTATGATTTCGCAAGATTCCTGTCTCTTATACACATCTAGATGTGTTTAAACGACAGGCATGTCCAAAACATAGCCAAAAAGATCCATCATTTCAAAACATAGCTAAAATGTCTCATGCCATTTAAACGTCAGGCATGTCCAAAACATAGCCAAAAAGATCCATTCATTTCAAAACATAGCTAAAATGTCTCATGCCATTTAAACGTCAATAAACCATAATCATAAGTAGTTTCTAAAATGTATCATGCCATTTAAACGTCAGGCATGTCCAAAACATAGCCATGGCATACTGTCTCTTATACACATCTAGATGTGTATAAGAGACAGGATGCCACCGCGTCTGTTATGGCATCCAACCTTCTTTTATATTACATCTTACCAATCCTTGTCTCCTCTGAACATCTAGATGTGTATAAGAGACAGGAGTTACTTCATACATATTTAGACCGGAGGTCAAGTTATCCCATCACAAGACCCCGATCAAATAGTTCATAATCCACAGCGAGTCACCATGGCGTCCCATGGATGACTATAGAACCGGTTTAACTCCCCAAATCAAACATTTCCAAACACATCCAAAATTATATACCTAGGTCACCTATGAGCCAAAACAGTTATAAAATGCTTTCATATCAAAAGAGTTTGCAAACATATCAATTGATTAACATAAAATAGCTTGGTCCCGATTTCATATGTAATAGTTCCAAAACTTGGTAAAAGTGCAGTTCCAAACATCATACACATTCTAAAATCCATCCAAACATATTTCGAAAGTCGTTAAACAAAATACAAGTGGAAGAGGGTCTATGTTACCCACCTATCAATGCAAAAACTGCCCAAATGATCACTGAACGCGATCGCCGGCGGTAGGTGGCGTGGGTGAGTACCTAAAACAGATATAAGAGGACTCTTAGAAGAGATGTAGAAGTTAAAGAATGACCAGGGAAGCGAAAACGACGCGAAACGATAGAAAACGACACCAACAGCTCTTTGGTCAAAAATGACCTTTTCACAATTTCTGACCAACTTCGACAAGCTAAAACTCCAGTCAAAACACTTAGTTAACCCCTCAAATTCGTATTACTGAGCTAGATTAGGAGATAATAAGCTCGGTTTTCCAGAAAAACCGAAAACTTCGCCTCCCTAGGCTAGATAAGGCTATGTCCCTGCCAACAAAATATAAATTCCAAGGTATTCAACACACCTTGGTTACAACCCAACTCAAAACAACATATTCAACCAACCAACAAAATTCAATTCCAAGGTATTCAAGGGACCTTGGTTACAACCCAATCAAAACAACATATTCAACCTCTTAACAAAATCCATAAACGGAAAGATTCACCGGAGCAATAGCCGGGACTATATCAATAGCATTCCACAACAATGTTGATCCATACCCAATTAACTCTATTACAACATTAGAGCAACAACCTATGGTTGGAATTCCTCTTTACTACCAAACTGAAATTTTTACCGATTAGCCACACGCATGATTCAAACATGCTTCCTATCCAACCCACTACCAAGGAAACACTTAAAACCATCAAAAGATCATTAAAGATCCTTCAAACATAACCAATTATCCAAATTATCCTAGTTGCGCCAAACTTCCGCTTACTTACAAAATGAAGGAAATCAATTCCACTTGGTTTCAAGTCTCAATTCCTATCCAAACTAACCTTAAAACACTCTTAAAACATCATTATGTGCATAGACATAAGCATTCATAGCATAACATTCTAGGCCACATATGGAAGACAAAACCCTAACTCATAATCTTAAAATTTGTAATCTAACCATGGAAAGTTGTTAAAAATCAACCCCAATCACTTCCCAACCTCCAAAACACTAAAAACAACCCATAACATACATAAATCATAACTTATAAGGTTAGATACTGCAAAGAGGGTTTATTTTCAGCCATAAAGAATCCTACAAAACTTGAAATTAAAGCTTGGATCATAAAGCCCATAAGCCATAAATGCTAAAATACATAAAATCTTACCTTCCAAGTGATTTCTACTTGAAATCCAAGAAAATTTTTGGGGAAAAAAAGAGGAAGAGAGTTCGGCCAGCAGCTGGAGAAAATGAGGAAGAAACAAGCAAGAAGAAGACTTAACAAGGTTCCAAAGTTGACCCAAATAGTACCCAAGTTGACCAAATAGTCTCCAAGTTGACTATTTAAAAAAAAATCAACTTTTGCTACTCTTATACATTAACATTATAAATCAGCCATCAAACAACACTCACACACCACAATGCACTAATTACACTTAGTCCAACTTTTGACCCGTTTACCCGCCGGAACCGAAATCGCGTAAACCGAAAAATTTGCCGAATTGAAAAACGAATAAGTTGAAGTACTTAATGACTAAAAATAATATGAAAAACATTTTAAACCAGTTAATAATCAAAGAACAAGGCTATTAAAATACTGGGTTTCACAGACACTTCTAACCTGCTAATTGCGGTAGCCATTTGTCCCAAGTGATGTTGCAACTGCTGAATACTGGCCTATGTATCCTGCTGGAATTGAAACGTATTTTCAGTTAAAATATGCAGCCGTTCCTCTAAAGACTTACGAGATTGATTATTCAAATTTTCTTGTTGTCCTTAAGCAAATGGTGGCCTATAATGTTTGAAGTTCTGCCGATTTTGTTGAGGCTGATTTTGGGTTGGGTTCCCGTATCTCAAGTTAGGATGATCCCTCCATTCAGGATTGTACATGTTCGAGTAGGGATCATAACTTTGTCGTGGATTAGAAACTGCTTCATGGCTGCATTTACGTGTTCGTGGCCATCGTCTTGTATTGTAGGGCACATATCCGTTGAGTGTCCATCATTTGAGCAAATACCACATGGTTGTGCAGTCGGTGCGATACCTAAAGCCAATTGTCGAACAAAAGAAGTCAAGTCACTTGCCATTTGTTGTTCTAATGATGAAACATTTACCTCATTTACACGCTTAAGAGATTGATCGCGTCGTGTCCCAAACTTTTGAGAGCGTGCGGCCATATTCGATATAAGCTCACGAGCAGCGTCTATGGTTAAATTGTCTAACGCCCCTCCACTTGCGGCGTCGACCATGTTTCTTTCATTAGGCAACAACCCTTCATAAACATATTGGATTAACAAGGAGTCACTTATCTGATGAAGCGGACAGCTTGCACACAATTTCTTGAAGCGCTCCCAATACTCCTACAAGGATTCTTCATTGAACTGCCTTATTCCATAGATTTCTTTGCTAATATTTGCAGTTCGAGAAGCTGGAAAGTACTTAGCCAAGAATAGTCTATTCATCTGCTCCCAAGTTGTGATACTACCCGAAACCAAATCGAATAGCCAATCCTTTGCTTCATCCTTGAGTGAGAATGGGAATGCTTACAACTTGATATGCTCCTCTGACACCCCGGTGGGCTCTCATACTTGTGCAAATCATATGAAACTCCTTAAGATACTTGTTCGGATCTTCACCTAGTAATCCATGAAAATAAGGTAATAAATGGATTAGTCCAGATTTTAGTTCAAATGTGACATTAGCATCTAAGTCTGGATAAGTAATGCATAAAGGCTGTTGGTTCAGAGTGGGCGCGGCCAATTCCCTTAAAGTCCGTTGTGCCATGTTCATCTTTTCCCGTTGTTCCTGATCACCTGCAAAGATATAATTGAACAAAGTTTCTTCCCCTAACTGTCTTTCTCGTATCTCTTTTCCCAATGTGCATAATGTTCTCTGTATTTTTGGATCAACTTGAAATTCAACTTGTCCAGTCGATCGGGTCACAGGCATACACAATTAGTGGAAAAATAATAATAAAAAGAAAGAAAAGAAAAACTAAATAACTAACACAAAAATAATTCAAACCGTTCCTCTGCAACGGTGCCAAAATTTTGGTGTGCAAATAATATGTTGTCGAGTTGCAATGCTGTTCGTAAGTACCCAAAATTAACAACTCTCAATATGTAGTAATGGTAAGTATAGGTCGTCCCATAGAAAATGGAGTTTATATTCATGCTAAATGGAAAAAGAGGGGTTTTGAATGCTTTAAACTAAAATTAAAACAATAAAATAATTGAAGAAAATTCGATGTAAGAAAAGTCTTGGTTTTGGTCATATCTACCATGGAAATTTCACTAGTCGATCCTTGACACAAAAGATAATTCAATTTATATCAAGCACTAATTGAAGAATTAACCCGAACGAATACCAATTCAAAGTTGATTCTTATTTCTTTCTAAAGTTGGTTAATTTTCAACACGCGATCCAATTAACCCTAACTATTAATTTAACCTAGACACGCGCCAAAGATCAATTAATAGAAGCATTAAAATCAACAAGAACAATTAGACTAATTAAACATAAACACACGCTTTATACACAATTAGATGATTAATTGTCCCTAAATTCAACAACACAAATCCAGTAATTATCAAAGGCTTAATTTAGTTGCTTCATAGATTGAATTAAGCACACGCGGTTAAAAAAATCTAGCAGTAGATTAATTCTAATAACTTAATATTCTGCAGCAATAACAAGTTAAAAAGAACAATCATAAAATTAATCGTAGAAAAATAATCAATACTTGAGATAAAAGTGAATAATTCAAGCACAAGAAGTCTCACAACTTTGTAGAATTGACCATATGTTATTCAAATCCCTTAACCACATCTAGATTTAGGCACAAAGTGCCATGAAAGAATAAAGAGGAATTTCTACTGCTAAAAACCCTAGCCAAAAGAAAATAAAGTGTCAATCCTTTTTTCTCACCCTAAATGGAGTATTTATAATGAGCACTTTGGGTTACAATTATTGCCTACAGATAAGAACATGAAATCAGGTGAAAAAGAGTCCAACTGGGCAAAGAAATATGTCGAAAACTCAAAAATACGCTTCCTGTTGCCCTCTGCGCACTTGCGCTGAGGTCTTCGCGCGCATGTAGTCGCGAGGCAGTAATTCCAGACATATTTCGTCCTCCATGCACATTTGCAGGGATCCTAGCGAGCATGTGTGCGCGAGCAACTTCTGAGATTTTTGCTTCTGGATGCAGCGCACATGCGCTGCACAGCTCCTCAACTGTGCTCCACCTTTGGCTTCGATTTTCACCTTCATGCTTGCGTAATTTGAGAAAGTGTAAAACATAAAATTTGTATATCTATCCCTTATCTTTCCAATACATGTTAAATCACCGAAGTCTGAGCTTGGGATCAAAAGTTAGACTTGAAATACAAAATAGTGTCTGGAATGATTTCGTACTCGTGCATGTCCCATACTAAGCATTTTTTTTCATTGTTTTCCATCTTTTTCAACTCTTTTTCATTGTAACCCTACAAAAACTGAGAATGACCAAATTAAGCTCAATAATAATTCAAATCTTGCTTACAACACATAAAAACGTGGTAATAGACACATAAAATATAGTACAATTATGAACTTATCACCAACAATGTCACTAAACTTCAAAAACTGTGTCTATGGTATCACTCTATCTATTTGAGGCATTAACTGCTCCATTAACCCATTTTGTATGTATCACATGAACTTCAGCAAGGGCAAATTGTCTAGTCAACTCTTTGTCACACTTTACCTTCAACATTTGTCAAAACGATGTAGTTTAGAGTTAAAATAAGTCCAAACGATGTAGTTTTGAAAAATCCCACTCGTAGTTTTTAAAAAAAAAAAACCAATGGTTAACTAATTTTCAAAAAAAGAAAATCAATCGTTGAAGAGGAAATAGGAGGGTCAGATGTGAGGGAAGGGTTTAGATCTCTAGGGGAATTGGGTTTTTAGATCACCAAGAAGGAGAGAGAATAGGGTCAGATATAAGAGATGGGGAAAGAGAGGGTTTTGATGGGACAAGAGAAGAGTGGAGAGAGATGTAGTGGAAGATGGGGAAAGGAAAGTAGTGAAGGGCTAAGTAGTACTGGGGGAAGGAGGTTGGTGGGATTGGGGGAAAATGGAGGGATATAGAGGGTGGCAAAAGAAAGGAAATAGAAGGTAATGGGGTGTAGACTGCAGAAGGGAAGAATAGAGTAGTGATGGGTTGGGCTGTAAGAGGTGGGGCAGCCGAAAATAGAAGAGAGAGATGGTAGTGGTGGGTTGGCAGGGGAAAGGGATTGGAAGGATGGATGAGCTGGCTGGTTGGGAAAAAGATTTAGATTGGTAAGCTGACTGGGGAGAAGGGGAATAAAAAGGGGTGGTGGCTGGAAGGGAAAAGGGCTTAGGGGCTTAATTGCAAATTTAGTAAATTGAAGTGATTTAATTTTTTACCTAAAGTTTTTAATATCTTCCAATAAAACCTAACGTACAATTTATATTGATTTTTCATTATCTTATTTTGACTCTAATTTTTTTAGTAGTGTTAGTTCACTATTGTTGGATAATTTTAACCCTCAAAAAGACTAATTTTCGTTAACACTAACAACTCAAGTAGAAAGAATGACCCCCCATAAATGCAGTTTTTGAACTTTAGTGACCATATTGGCCACCAAAATAGTTTGATAATTAATTAAACAATCAGAGCACAGTTTAGTGACTAAATAGGCCGTTTGCTCTTTCAACAATTAAACAACAAAATAGAATAGGGTGCAATATGCTAATATCACTAATTTCATGCTTGCTACTCATAGATTTGTTAAATTTCTTCAAAACAACATTATATGCTTTTTTTTTATTCACACATGCATCAACGTGTCATTTCCTTTTACAATAATATGTAATCCACTCCTTTAAGTATTATCAAATTTAAGAATTTCATTTAAAATTAAGCAGAAAATGAACAACAAAGCCATTGATTTCGATCCAAAATTTATCATCAGCAGTTCTTTGACTTTGGACCAAAAAAAAAGAAGAGATTCATGACAAGAGAGTTGAAGAATCCTTGGATACCTATTCATTAGCTTCTCAACTAGAAAATCCTTGAGATCTTCTCAATGGACCACACAACTCGCTAAAACTACGATTATACATGAAGAATGTTAAAATCTATGTTCGATGTTGTTACAAAATTTTCTTCTCTTTGTGCTTTTTTTTTCTTTGTAGCATTTACTTTCCTCATATTCTGAGAAAATATCTAAAGATTATTGTGCACACACACAAAAAGAAGGATATGATGAAGTGGGTGAGAGAAGAAACGAAGAATCATGTGGGTGATAGAGAAAAAAATTATGGATTAGAGTTAAGAAATTTGGAGAAGATGGATTGCATAAAGAGCAAAGGAAAGAACTTTGGAGATCTGAAGAAAGGGAATAAAAGGAATGATTTTAGAGATTTTTTGTAGAGAGAAATCATGATTTTAAGAAGGAAAATGGAAAGGAGAAGAGAAATTAGATATTTAATATGATTCAGGAGTAAAAAAAAAATTCTAATGCACAAAATAAAAGGTTTAAAAAAGAGTTAACCACCACATTCCTTCCAAAATTCAATAGATATAACCTTGATCCGCCAATCACAACCTTCCAAACTAAACTTACTCATTTTTTACTATATATCCATACTTGGTTTCATCATTTTGAACTAAAACCATTCAAGAAAAAGTTCATTTAATACTACTCCAAAAAAAATTAAAGGGTCATTACATATGCAAGAGTTAGATGTAATTTGGAAAACTGTTAACAGTAAATTAGGGAACATGCACTTTTGTGGTGCAATGGTGGATTGCATTTTAACAATGAAACACAATTTAGGTGGTAAGATGCTTCTCCTATGACCTACCAGTCATGAGTTCGAGTCACTAGAATGTAGGGTGATGCTTGATCAAGGTAGAGTTCAACTTTAAAAACAACCAAGCAATAATTAACCTCACAAAATTACTATATTCTACCTCACTTTCGCAAGTATACGGAGTTCATAGTAGTATAGGATAAGTGGGTATGGTTCCTACAAAGATTGTTTGGCAAGCAATCACCAAGATTTATGGATCTTTGTATAGTTAAGCAAACTCAAACAATAGGAGATGAAACTATATTACTCAAATCCATAATTAAACTCAAGCAATTAAAACCTATAATTTAAGCTAAATTATCTACTAAAGCAAGTAAATGAAACTAAACAATTACGAAATTGAGAAACTAGCTACTATATTCTAATAAAAGCAATTTAATAAAAGCACTTAATTCTACTCTAAATTAACCAAAATTTTCTAAAATTAGAAAGCAAGTAATTAACCAAATTAACAAAACTACATAAAAGAAGTTTTTGAAGACTAGAAGCAACCATTTCTAAACTAGAATTTGGAAAGAGTTAAAATTAAAATCTAAATATTTTTGAATTTTTGATAATAATAAAGAAAGCCCACTAAAAATTAACAAGAAATTAATGCAAGGAATTAAGAATTCTTAACTAAAAATCAATAAATCAACAAAAACCCTAATTTTTCTATGAAACCCTAGAAAGAAAGCAAAGAGATTCTCACTAATTTAAGTTACTAGAAAGCAAGTAAAAATTATATCTACTTGAAGCTAATGATTAACCCACTACAATTATCTAATCAAAATTTAAACTTGCAATGGAAATTAAAACTAGATCTAAAAGATGATTAAAGAAAACTTTTCATTAAAAGGAAACTTGAAAGTTAAGCTATTCTAATCTACCCTAAAAATTACTAACTACCGACTTACTCTATTCCTACTTACTTCTCTATTACATTTTTAAAGTAACTTAAATAGTGGAGTATTACATAAGGCAAAATTAGAAATCAGTTGCTAGAATACTACAAAATTGCCCTTACAACTTAAACTAACAGCGAGTCCATGTCGCGATCTAGAAGAAATGAGATTGAGACATGGACTGCTAAATAACTTGGCCAATTCCTGAGTCCAGATCACAATTTGAAATAGTCCAAATTGCGACTCCAAATCGCGATCTAGACTCTCCTCCCAGCAAACCTTCATTTCTTCTGTAATTGCATTTCGGTCCTTGAGTTTTGTTCATTCTAGCTTCCAACCTCTAATTTATACCTGCACAATATTAATCCAATTAAGCCATTAATTTAGCTAAAATTATAATAAAATGAACTTATCATACTTAATAATAACAAAAATATAAACACATATTAAATAAATAAACTAGAACCTTCAATTAATTAACCAAAGTTCAGAATTTAAACTATCAAAATGCCATAATTTAGAGTAAAATGACTTTAGTTTACTAAAGTTATCACACCCACAAACTTAGCGTCGTTGGTCCCAAAAGCAACCTAAGAGAGGGGGGTGAATTAGGTTGTCTCTAAAAACAAACCTTTTAGATGTGCTTAAAAGAAATGCAAACTTTGTGCACCAAATAAACACTTAAGATCAAATGAATATTGAAGATATTCAATAATTGAAGATCTAAGAACAAACAAGATGATTCAGATTAAGAGTATCAAACCAAACTCCCAAACTTCTCAATGTTGGAGCTTACATCCACAAAGAGCTTCTCCTAACGCAACAACCAAGTTCTCAACTTGAAGTTTAGCCACTAAGAGTCTCTTCAAAGTAGGTGAGACAATAACCTTTTGTACACAAGTGAGGTTCATCTTCACTCTTGCTCACACTAATTTCCTTTAGTTGAGCCAAGAGTTTTACACTTACAACCTCCATTTGTCACAATTGTTATCTCTCCACTCTTACACGTGAAGAACTCTTACACTTCTTAAACTCTTTTCACAAAACTACCTGCACTATTACAACCCTTGTACTCACTAAATTTCTCCCAAGTAGCTCAAGAATTACTTGTAATCAATGTAGAAGTCTTACAAATTTAATTCAGGCTTAGGGGTATTTATAGTTGCCAAAAATCTGCCTCCAACAACTTTCCAACGGCTATTTTATGTTTACTGGAAAACTAGCCTTTAGTGCTTTCGGACGGCCAAAGTAGTAAATGTGCATCCGAACGAACTAGCCGTTGGACCTTTTGGACGGGCGCAGCTAGTTTATCAAAATTCATAAAATCCGTTCTCTAGAGGTGTTTTGTCTTTCCTTTGTTCGGATGTCCGACGCTACATCCAAACCTTCTAGTCGATGGTCAGTGACTACTGGAATTTTGCCTCAACTGATCGGACACTATTCTGTGTCCGAGACTGCTTCAGGTTTTCTGTGTCGGACGATTATGAATGTCTGAATTTCCTTCCTTTCAGACGATCATTTACGTCTGAAGAGTGCTTCTGGTTTTTCGACGAACACCAACGTCCGTAGAGTTCTTCTAGTTGTTGTGTTCGGACGATCATTTACGTCTGAACCTCCCTGTTTTTCTACACACTAGTTTTCAAACCATTAGTGCGATATGGTCATCATCAAAACATGATTAACATAACTGGGGTTCAACAAGCGTTTTGCTAGTCCCGAGCAAAACAAAAATCAAAAGAAGCCTACTAACACTTAAACACATAAACACCACCAAACTTGACAAAACACTTGATAAGTGGTGGATGTACTTAGAACGATTAAGAAACCTCTCAAGAAACTTTCAATACTATATGATGAATGAAGTATTTAAAGGAGTCTATCCAAGTTTGCAAATTTTATGAATAACAAACACAAGTTCATTTGCTGACACAAGATTACCAATCACCAAGAATTACTATTCTCAATAAGAACTACCAAAAATTTTAGTTCTATTCATTTGAAACATGATTTTTTCTCAAATCACAAATATTATAGAGTTAGTCAATTATTCCAACTAGGTTGCATGAAAATAGAAGTTCAATTAAGAATCTACTTAAATGCAATTTTCACACAAATTGGAAATAGACCTCTAAAAAGAAATAAGTAATACGAGATCAATAATAAGTATTACAAACATTTACTTCTTAACTTATTGGTATACTAAAAGTTAATTCCTAATGGCTTAACTCAGAGAAATAACATGGGTACATGTCGGAATGTTGTACTCGCCGTATTACTACTCTAATGGCTCATTTTGGAGAAACAATATGGGCACATGTCGGAATCTCGTATTTGCCTTATTCCTAAATTTGTTTTTTTAGAAAGAACCCTAAACCAAGGAAAATGAGTAAAATGAACTTAAATTAATCTCAAATACCAATTATTCACAAGTTTGAAGAACATTCCCAATGCAAATACACAAAATGTCCCAAAATTCCTTCTTTTTCATTTAACTCATTTTTTTTCCAAAAGATAAATTGTCTAACAAAATAATATAAGTGATTTGATCAAAAAGAAAATTTCAAATAAATTTTTCTAAATTTTCAGTATTTCTTTTTGAAAAATAGTAATGCCAAGTTTTTGAAATCTTTATGTTGTAAAAGAACTCACTTACACTTAAACTCATGAAATGATCCAATCAAATACTTCAATCATATAGTATTGTACGTCAAAATTCATCATCATCGAGTGCTCATTTGATCACTTTTTCATCCACTATATATCAAGTGACATCAATATACACAAAATAACCATTTCCAACACGAAAAATAAACACCCCCAAACTTGTTTCTTTAATTCAAGTTCATGAATAAATCATGCTTCCACTCAACCAAAATCCAACATAAAGACATGTCCACCATTAACAAAAACTACTCAAACTACGTTACAATGGACTTTAAGCTAACAATTGAAAGTAAAAGTACTAAGGGTACTTAACCAAGCCATGCATCTCATCAATTAAGCTCCATAAAAATTCAACATCCAAATCAAGTCATCAACCATTGCAACATGGCATCAGCTTAAGGCCCTTAGCCATTCTACTATTATTAGTCAATAAACATGACCAAAACCCACACCAAGTATCCAACAAGCAATTCTCAAAGTGATTTAATCCATGAAGCATCAAAAAGATATCTAATAGGTGTCAGGTTAAAGCCATTAGCCAATCTACTCAAAAACTAAAATATCCCAAATAAAAATACTAAATATAAGAGTAATTGAAAATAAAGGTGCTAAATAATGAAAAATAAGAAAAATTTTCATCTTCATCAAATTTCATCAAATTGAGAAAAGAAGAAGAAAAATTGCATAAGTAATTGTTTTCTGTCAGAGGTGTCTGGGTTTTCCAAATCAAGATGATCTAGACTGATCTCTAGATCACAATCTCGATTCTGAGATTGCAATTTCAATGGAGTTGAGATCACAATTTTGAATTTGAGATCGTGATCTCGAGTCGGATGAAAATTAGCCTTTGCAAAAGCTTGAGTTCCAAATCGCGATCTAGATTTTGATATTGCGATTTGGAGTTGAACTTCTGCAAAGTGTATTTTCAACACTTAGCCAAAATTTCTCCACTTTTCATCGCTTTTCTCAAATTCCTTGCACAGCCTACAAACACAAAATTAAGAAGTTAAGATGAGGGTTTCCCTCATTTTTTAGCACCATTTATTCAATTCAAAAACTTATATTTTTAGACTAAAATTCTAAACTAATTCAAACCAAATTACTCAAAATCAAACTTATTAAAAATCACACCAAAAGAAAAAAATAACAACTAAATTAAAGAATTGGGTTGCCTCCCAAGAAGCACTCTTTTATAGTCGCTAGATTGACTATGGCATGGGTGTTCATTCCAAGTACTTGAGGATAGGAAGATACCCTTTCTTTTCCTTTTGGTCTCCACTGAAAAAAGCTTGATCCCCTTTTCTTTATAAGTAAAGCTTAAGATTCTGTTCTCTTATACACATCTAGATGTGTATCTTAGCCAGCTAAGTTAAAGAGAAATGAATTAACATCTTCAATTAAACAGGAGATGTGAAACCATTTTCTTTTCTTTTTGTGACTTTTCAACTTCTTGACATCACCATTTTGCTGATCCTTAGCAAAAATCTCTTGATATTCGTCAACACACATCCCTTATCGGGTGGTTTTTCCTTCAATTCATTTCTCGGATCTTCTTTTATTTTCAACACTTGCTTGAATAAATTGCCCTGGTTAACTTCATTTTTCTCCTCATTTGACCTAGCAAGGAAAAAATTAAGAGATTGGTTAGCACATTTTTCTTCAACAATGGGAATATTATCATTATATTCAAACACATCAAATTCAACTGATTCATTTTCAACTCGTAAAACCATCTTCCCTTTGTTCACATCAATTAATGCATGAGCAATCGACAAGAAAGGGCCCCCTAGAAATACTTATCAATGGAATCTTACTCTCTTCACCGATATCCAGCACCAAGAAATCGACGGGAAATACCAACTTTTCAACTTGTACAGGCACATCCTCCAATAAGCCATATGGTTTCGTCTCGGATAAATCCGCCAATCGAAGTGTGATATTAGCTAGTTTGACATTGTTGATACCTAATTTGTCATATATGGCCTTTGTTATGATATTTATGCTTGCCCCCAAATCACAAAGTGATCGATGTCACGTTTTTCCTCCAATATTCACCGATATCATAAAACTACCGGGATCTTTGAGTTTAGGGGGTAACTCCTTTGAACAATGGCACTACACTGGGCATCAAGGCATATCTTCTCATTATCATCCCACTTAGACTTTCTTGCCAAAAGATCTTTCATGAAACGAGTATAGTCGGGCATCTTAGTGAGGACATCAACTAAAGGAATGTTGACATTAATCTTCTTCAACATATCCAAGAAGCGGGTGAATTGCTTCTCTTTTTCCTCTTTTTTTGGAGAGATTAATGAGCCTTTGAGTGAATGGCACTTTTATTGATGGATCTATCTTCAAAGGTTCCTCCACATGCTTCTTCTTGGATACCTTGATCTCATTCTTTTGTTCCTTCTTGTCTTTATCTCTAACAACTTTCCTTTCATTCTTAATTGCCTTAAACTTTTGTTCCCTACTCCCTTCCTTCACCTTTTTCTTCTCCTTAGGTTCCACCAATTCTTTTCCAATCCTTAGGGTTATGGCATTGCATTGCTCCTTGGGATTTGGGATAGTATTACTCAGAAATATCCCTAGAGGTATTTCATTATTCAATCTTTCCAATTGCCCCAATTGAATATCCAAATTTCTCGTCGAAGCTTTCAAATTCTCAAAATCTCACTCATGTTCTTCCTTTTTCCTTTCCAACTCTCTACTCAAATACTGCACTTCTTTCTTCCAACCATCTTCAGACACATTCTCTCTTGGAGCATATTGGTCATTATACATAAGTTGGGAAGAATTTGCATATTGGATCAGAAAGGTCTTGATTGTTGGTTTTGAAATGAAGGGTTAGGGAAAGATTGATATGAGTTGGTTTGAAATTTGTTTGATGTGGCAGTTGATAGGGTCTAGGTGAGGAACTTGAAGCTTGATTGTGTTGGAAGTTTTGAGTTGGGGGGATTTGGTTGATAAGGAGGATTGGATTGATTGTTGGTGTTGCTCCATGAAAAATTAGGATAATTCCTCCAAGAGGGATTATATGTGTTCCCATAAACTCCGGATGGGTTCCTTGGAAATGATAATTGATTAGACACATAGTTGAGTTGCTCATTGGACCCATAAGGCATTTCACATTGTCCATTTGCATGACCACCTCCACAAAAATCACATACCATGCTTGGTTGGGTTGGATAAGAAGACATTGCATTCACACTACTCGATTTCCCTAAGTTCTCCAATACTTTTGCAACGTTGTTCATCACATTCATGAACATACTTTGTTGTGCCAAAAGGGCATCTTGCATGTTCAAATTCAGACACTCCTCTATGTGCATTAGCTTGATTGGCTTGGTGTTAAGCCACCGGTGGAGTCATTGGTCCATGATAATAATGATTCTATGCCATCCTATTGAGCAATTCTTGAGCTTCCTCCAGTGTCTTGTAAGAGATGGAACCATCGGCCGAGGCATCCACTATGAATTTTGTCTCTTGAGTTAAACCATTGTAGAAAGTTTGGATTTGAAGCCACAAAGGAAATGAAAGTGTGAGGACATTTCCTTAGCAACTCCTTGAACCGCTCCCAAGCCTCTCCTAAGCTTTCACCAACATCTTGCTTAAATGAGGTAATTTCATTTCTGAATTTGGTGGTTCTTGCGAGTGGAAAATATTTTGCCAAGAATTCTTGAGCAAGTTGATTCCAAGTGGTAAACGTTCCTTGGGCGTGAGATTGAAGCCAAGATTTTCCCTATCCCTTAGAGAGAAAGGAAACAACCTCATTCGCACATAATTCGGGTGCACACCATTGAATTTAAACGTGACTCCAAAACTTTCTCAAAATTCATGAGATGTGTATAGGGATCTTTATTTGGACCACCCCCAAACATTGCATGAGCTTGTAGCATTTGTATTGAAGCGGGCTTAATTTCAAAATTGTTAGCTGCACGGGCATCATTGCAATGCCTCATCAAAGTTTGGTAAGGCATATTCTTTCAATGGCCTTCCATTCCCATTCATGCTATTCCCATTTCTGTAACCACCTATTCCATTATTTCCTGCAACTTCTTCTTCATCATTCTGCACGTTTAAATTCCTTTGATTTTGATTAGCATTTGCCATTTCAATTCTTTCTTGCTCTTGTTGTACTCTTCTAAACTTCTGGATTTCCCTCAACTCTTTTTCTCTTTCTTCATCCAAGTAAATAAATGGCCCTTTATCTCTTCTTACCATGCACTACAAAAAACCAAAGCAAATAGTCAATTCAAGTGCCAAGACAATGCCACAAGACAAACAACCAACATATACAAATAAACAAAATTAACAACTAAACGAATATCAAATTAAACTAAAGTGCTTAATCTACACGACCCTTAAAGTGCTTAATATTGCCAAATACCAAGGACAATCCCAGGCAACAGGGCCAAAAACTTGATGCTTGTTCTAAGTAGAGTTCAACTTTAAAAAAAACTAAGCAATAATTAACCTCACAAAATCACTATACTCTACCTCATTTCCGCAAGTATACAAAGTTGATAGTAGTATAGGATGAGTGGGTATCGTTCCCACGAAGATTGTTTGGTAAGCAATTACCAAGATTTACGGAGCTTTGTATAGTTAAGCAAATTCAAACAATAGGAGATGAAACTATACTACTCAAAGTCATAATTAACCTCAAAAAATTGAAACCTAATTTAAGCTAATGGAATGTTAAAGAAAGTAAATGAAACTTCAATTATGAAATTGAAAAACTAATACAGATATGTGAATAACACAACTAAATAAAAGCACTTAATTCTACTCTAAATTAACCAAAATTAAAAAGCAAGTAATTAACCATTAAGGAATTAAAAAGACTAAATAAAAGAAGTTTTGAAGACTAGAAGCAACCATTTCTAAACTAGAATTTTGAAAGAGTTAAAATTGAAATCTAAATATTTTTGGATTTTTGATAATAATAAAGAAAGCCCACTAAAAATTTAACTAGAAATTAATGCAAGGAATTAAGAATTCTTAACTGAAAAGCAATAAATCAACAAAAAACCTAATTTCTCTGTAAAATCCTAGAAAGAAAGCAAAGAGATTCTCACTAATTTAAACTAGAAAGCAAGTAAAAATTATATCTACTTGAAGCTAATGATTAACCCACTACAATTATCTAATCAAAATTTAAACTTGTAAGGCAATTAAAACTAGTTCTAAAAGATGATTAAAGAGAACTTTTCATTAAAAGGAAACTTGAAAGTTAAGTTATTCTAATCTACCCTAAAAATTACTAACTACCTACTTACTCTATTCCTACTTACTTCTCTATTACATCTTTAAAGTAACTTAAATAGTGGAGTATTTCCAAGATCTTTATACAAGGCAAAATCAGAAATTGTTTGCTATAATATTACAAAATTGCCCTTACAACTTAAGCTAACAGCGAGTCCATGTCGCGATCTAGAAGAAATGAGATCGTAATCTGTACTGTTAAATAACTTGGCCTATTCCCGGATCCAGATCGCGATCTAGAGTAGTCCAGATTGCAATCTGGACTCTCATCCCAACAAGCCTTCATTTCTTCTGTAATTGCATTTTGGTCCTTAAGCTTTATTCATTCCAGCTTCCAACCTCTAATTTAGACTTGCATAATATTAATCCAATTAAGCCATTAATTTAGCCAAAATTCTAATCAAAACTTATCATATTTAATAATAACAAAAATATAAAAACATATTAAAGAAATTAACTAGGACCTTCAATTTATTAACCAAAGTTCGGAATTTAAACTATAAAAATGCCATAATTTAGAGTAAACTAGAGTTATCACAGGGAGAGACGTGGGTTTAAAAAAATTAGGGATTTATTGGAGAAGTTATTACTGGGTTTACAATTAATTATGGAAACAACAGTATTAACCTAAATCTTCGATTATACAAACCTTTATAAAATATGCATATGAACAAATGCTTTTTACTAATAAAATAAAAGAAACCACAGAGAAGTGAGGTCAGGAATAATATCCATGATGGCAAATTAAGTTTGCAAAGATAAATGTTTGGCCTTGGGTTACAGAAGTGTGAGAATTAAAATACTATAGGAGGACATGAAATAATACAGCTTTAGTCACTTACTAAAAAATTTAAGATATAGGATTGTATCAAAGACAGAAAAGTATTCATCGGCTCCATTTATAGTCTTTGTTAAAATTATTAATTAAAAGGTATATATGAATATAATCTTTATTCACTTATAATTCATTAACTCAACTCCGAGCTGCCAAGAATATTGAAGTGTATCCATCTATTAGTAAATAAAATTAGCTTATCTTTATTATTATATATAACAACTCTATCCAAGATGGCGTCCATTAGCTCTAACTTCGGGCAATTTTCTCTTTCCTTAGTCTGGACTTAAATTCTTTCATTAATAAGAAAAAATTCCACAAAAAGAGGCTACTGCCTTAATAATACAATTGTATGCTCCTTTAAAATGAACTATTCTACACCAAAATACTATCACTGATGCTCCATTTCATCATCAATTTCCAATTCTCCTCATTCTTGGGAATTCCTCTCCAATTCATCACAAAATTCTGCATTTCCTAAACTAATCTCATTCACTACTTCAATTACGGAAAAACCTCCTCTTTGAAACAACACCTCATTTCTCCACTTCCATATATGATAAACTGTAGTTGCTAGAGTTGAGTAGAATAGTTCTTGAGCACACTTAGTTTTTACTTCGTAGTGTACTAACCAAGCTGACTCAGTTCAAGGATACATCTTCCTAAATATGAAGCATAAAGTTTGCATCTTTAACCAAACTGTTGTTATAGCATTAAACTAAAAAATAGGTAATTAATAGTTTCTTCTTGTTGATGGCAGAGCTCAAACTACGAAAATACATCTAAATTTGATCCCGCAGCCTATGTTAGCATGTTGTTCTTCCTTTAGTTGCCTTTTTAAACTATTTTCTGACATTTTGCGATTTTTACATTCTAATTTGAATAATATAAAATGAAAGAATTGGTATCTTTTTTAGACTACATTTTTAGCTAAATTACATTGTTTTCTTTTCTTCTTTCACTATTTTCCTTTTTTTTTCAAAGGCATACTTATAAAGTAGTTTAAACCTACGGTCTTTACTTCAATAGTTCTTTCCTTAATTTTCCTTATTCTTAAAAACTTTCCGTAGTTGTTTTTATCTATTTTAATAAATTCTCAAAATATTTAGTTCTAATAAAATGGTTTCTTTTTCCATAATTCCCAAAGTTTAATTCCTAATCAAAACCTCTTTTGACAACTTAACAATCATTATTTAAACTCCTGAGCATATATATATATATATATATATATATATATATATATATATATATATAAGAGTTTTCTTTTATATCTGATATCTAAAAAATTATTTCTACTTTCTAAGCATTTAATCTTTTTTCCATCTTGGAATTCTAAACTTTGATCAAACTTAGTATGAGAAACTTGACCTACATATCATCAATTTCCTACATTTTTTAAAACCTTTAATTAGTCATAGCTAGGATCTACTCAAATTAAAAATATAATTTTGAAGTTTATATTTAGTTTATGTGTATTCCAATGAACCTATAATTTCAAGTTGAAGTAAATAAGATGCTATACAATATCACAACTACGATTATAAAAATAAGGAGTCAAATTTGGAAGTACTCTATCCATCTCATTTATTTTGTTACAATTGACTTTTTTTGGTTAAACAAATTTATTTTGTAATTATCGTATAGGTTTATTTAATTTTCAAATGAGTATATCTTTAACAAAAGTGAGATTATATTATAGATCATCATAGAAACTTAAAATTTTCACACAAGTTAGTAAATTAAACAAAATTGAGTTTTGATAACTCAATGCGTTGACCAATCAATGGTGACAAAATAAATGAAATAGAATGAATATATGCTTAGATTACTTTTTCTGCAAAAAACATGATATGTTGAAAGATGTACGAAAAACTAATATTGGTATAAATAGGTTCAATCATGTCACTTTAGGATTAGGTTTCTAATAAATATTTCATTTTTGTAGTCAAAGGTTTAATCATGTCACTTTAGTATTAGGTTTCGAATAAATATTTCATTTTTGGTAGTCAAAATGTTATGTCATAATTTAGTCATTGATATTAGGGTTTATTACATTTACCTCCCCTGAGATTTGGCTATATTACCAAACGAACCCTGAAGTTTGGCCAAATTATGAATTCTCCCCTTTCACTTACTTACATTAACAAAACCTAACAAAAGGCTAAGTTTCCCTTATTACATGTTACTTAATTAGTCCCCCAATTTTGTTTAAATCAACAATAATGGTAAAACCTTTTCCTAAACAAATTTCTCCACCACAAACCATCCTACCCACAGCCACAAAAAAGTTTCCCGCCCTTATCCCATATTGCAGTCTTCCTTTCCCCTCTCCCTCCCTTCCGCCCTTCATCCCTTACTTCCCTAACTGGAAAATTCTAAAATATACTTGGTCCACGACACTATGTCATGGATTTCATGGTTTAGATTTAGCTACATCACTCATATGAGTGATGTGGTTAAAGGTGGTTAGGTCATGTACTACGCGGCTAGTAGAAGCGTCTATCAGGTAAGTAGAATTTAGAGAAAGTAGTCAACATAAGAAGGGTAGGGGAAGATAAAAAAAACTTGGTAGGTAACTTGTAAAAAAGATATAGTTCATCTAGGAATTAAGGAGGATATTATCCATGACACAGCGCAATGGCGTAGTAAAAATTCATACAGCCGATCTTATTTAGTGTGAATAAAACTTGCTTGGTTTATTTACTCATATGAGTAATGTAACTAAATTGGACCATGAATTCTATGTCACGTTGTTGTGGACCAGCTGCATCTAAGAATGACCCTTCACTAGCCTCCCTATCCCTCTTCTTCTACCTTATTCTCAAAAAATACATACCTACTTTTCTAAAATCTAATTCAAAATACAAACCTAATTCCCTGAAATTGCTTTCCTAAATTCTTTGTTGCTTCCTACTGTAATCTACATCATCCACCAATTTTTCCAACCAATTATATCTAGAAAAAGAAATTATCACCATCTCCATCGTTTCAACAAGAAATGTATACTAAAGTTCAATTGCTATCTAATTGTTCGTTGAAATTTTATAATTAAATTGAGCATGAAATATCTAGGACAACGATTAGAAAACATGAAACCCTCATATTAGTCATTTATAGTATTGTGCAAGTTTTGCAAGTTTTGTTTCTTGGTCTTTTGGTTGATATTCGAAGGGTGATTTTTGTAACTGTAGAAAACATGGGGCTAATAACTAGTCAGCTACAAAGATTTTCATAGACAGCTCTTTTCCACATCTAAAGATTGTACTCAAGCAAGTACTCCATTTTTAAGATGGCTTTCATTCTCACTTTGATGAATAAGAAAACCCCAAACCAAAGTGAAAATTTAAGCCATAATTCCCATCTTGGGAATTTGGAGTCTGTTGATCAAATTTGCAATGCAACCTTGTATGAATCAGAAGATCCAATATACAATGACCCAAAGGAGATGGAGGGCTAGAGAGTGCTAAGGAGAAGAGAGGAAAAATTCGGATATAGGTGCTGATTTGGGTTGGGTGCTAGAGGAGAGGGGGGAAGGGAAACGAGGGGTTTGGGTTTGGTTGTGCTATGGGTCTGAAGATTCTGAAAAACAATGTTGTTTTAGTTTAAGATTTGGGAAATGAGAAAAGATAAATTTCTTATCAAGAAGAAAATTTTGGGTAGAAAAATCATGATTTGTTATTGTCAACATTTAATCTAAAGCTAGTTAACAGCATGGAGCTATTTATTCAACATTTGACCACTTAAGGGATTGACTGGGATATAGTCAAATCACATGGATATATCGGTAATATAGCCAGAACCTCATGAGAGATAAATGTAATTAATTCTTGATATTATCTAACTCTTAGATTTAACTTACTAAATAAATCATTTCATAGATGTAACTTACTAAATAAATGTAATTAATTCTTGATATTAACTAACTCTTAGATTTAACTTACTAAATAAATCATTTCATAGATCGAGTAAAGTTAATTGCCTGCATGGTATACTGCTAAAAAATGAGGCAATACGGAGGAGGATCCACTTAGGCAATGAAAGTGATAGGATTGTGGTGATGAGATTTGACCACTTAAGAGGTTTACTATAATATGGTCAAACCACAAGAATTGATCGATAATATAGTCGAATCTCAAGGGAGATGAATATAATTAACCCTAATATTAACTAACTCTTATATTTAACCTAATAAATAAATCATTTCATAGAATGAATAAAGTTAAGTGCATGCATGGAATACTACCAAACAATGAGGTAATATAAAGGAGGATCCAGTTAGGGAATGAAAGTGTTAAGACATTTATTAGCGATAAGGTGAAAATAGTTTAACACATTGTTTCTTATACAGTAGAATGAAAACGATATAGAGAACATCTCCAATCTAGTGGGATGAGTTCACAAAATATCTAAATTTGAATATGATTGGAGAGATTACGTTTGGCCACAGAAAGAAGGAATAGCAGTGACCACATTCAATTGACGTCAAATTGCTTATGGTAGTTGTGGAAAGAAATGAATGAACAAAAGTACAATGAGACTTACTGTCAAACAAGGCTATGATCGAATGGAGAGAATTCCAAAAACAGCTATTTGAAAGCACTCAAGTATAGGAAGCAACAACAGCTCAGTTTAATAGGAGACGGACACCATCACAAGTAGATCAATTCTCATCAATATTGATGTTATTATGTCATAAGAAACAATGATAGGCTATTGCAAGGTATAATAAAGTGTAGATGAAAGCAATTTGCATAGTATCTTAAATTATTAAATTATAAAAAAAAACAACAATAATTGAAACCAATACAATTAGGCTTGCAATGTAAAAAGCAAAGAGGAGGGTTGACAAGTAGTGCACTTTCAATATGATGCAATGTGAAATCTCCAGGATGGATATAATCTCTTTGATAATTCTACTTAATGTTAAAAAATTAAAGGGATGGGATCTTTTAAAATTCAATATGTGTGATAATAAAATTCCTTACTAGTTGATCCATTAAACACTACGTAACGTGTATCAAAATTTTTAGCAAAAAATTTTCAATTAATTTATTGAATTTTTAAACTCACATACAAGCATATAGTACACTCTTTTACATACTCATACACACATAAGCATATATAGACACTAAGCATATATAGACACACACACACACTCTCTCTCTCTTTCTTTTTCACACAACAAGCGCATACACATGCTCTCTCTCACCTACAAACAATCAAAGTTTGCACATACACGCACACATTCTTTCTCATTAACATACATTCATTCATTCACACAAACACCACTTTCTCTTTCTTTCTCTCTGTTCTCTTCACACATACAACACTCTTTCACAGGCACAAGACGCTTACAGTCACTCCTTCTCACCCCTCACACATATGCTTAGTCACATACTAATACACTTATCTCTTACATACTTACACATTATCTCTCTACATTTTTTTCCAAAATCACACTTTAATTTTCTCTCATATACACCAATAGATACATACTCTTTCTTACTCACATACATTTTTTCCTTGCATATATTTACATACACACATACACCCACACCCTTCACACACATTTTATCATATACGCACTAACACATTCATGTTCACATACATATCCTCTCTCATAATTACACATTCTTAGTCATTCACATACAGAGGATTTTTCTTCTCACACATGTTTTCACACACTTTGTCTATCATACGTGTAAACTCTCACGCACTCGTGCATACTCTATCACATGCACATACACCCATAATCTCTTTATCATAGACACACACACATTCTTTATTTCTTTCTCACATAAACATTTATAGTATAAAAGTCTCTAATTGTTTTGTTTTTTCTCTCACACGCTTTTTATGCTCTCATACACAGACAAAAGCTATTTATATAGAATAAATTGACATATTTATGAAGTCAAATAGTTTAGTTTATTGTTTAGTCAATTGCTTATTTGACAAATATAAATTTATCAATTTCGAAATGTAATACTTTTAACACTTCGATTTTAGATTTTAGAATTTAGATTTCAAATTTCAGTGTCATCAAACAAACTATTAGATGATATACATGATTTGTGTAGTAACTTTAGAAGTTGTTCCTTCTTTTTTATAAAAACATAAAGAAATCAGGTTAGTCAAATAAGCAATTGACTAGACAATAAATTAGAAACTATAAATGACTTATGTGAGAAAGAAATAATTTCCCCCTATGCCTGTGAATGAAAAAGATGTAGAATTATTAGAGTATAATACCCTAAAGTTCTATGTATTTTGGTTATATCAATGGAATTACTTTGTTTGAGAAAAAAAAAACAAAATTAATAATTGATCATTATAGTTTATTTATAAGTTTTCATATGGGAAATCATTATTTATCATATTTAAACTATAAGATCCCTTAAATTTAACATCTTATCTTATTGTATACAAAGGCTAAAGGATAATTTTGTGTAATATGAAATTTAGTAATTTTTCAACTATCCTCTTATATTCAAACAAACTTCCAAATAGCCTTTATCTAATTGTTTATAGAGTCTAAGTCCAAGAAAAAATAATGAATTTTCCATTTTATGTATACCAACATGCATTAAATTTTTATCCAGTATATATATGTATGTGGATACATAATTTATATTAAAATTCAATTCTTTTGGCAAAAATCGAATGTTGCATGAAAGAGAAGAGAATAGATAAATGAGGAATTTTTTGCTACAATTGTTCCCGATTACTATCACTGTTGCACATGTGTTTTTTCCCAAGTACAAATCATGTCCCCTAATTTACAACCAACAATACATCTAGACATGTTTTAACAGACAGTATATTTTGTCAAAGTATCTTACCATTACTCATTAGAAAATATATCCATTTTTAATATATTCTTCATTTAGTAATGGAAATAGGGATAAAGGAATGCAGCAAGCTTGTAGATATTTCCAGAGTGATGCCTGGATCTTGTGATTTCATAGATTTGTATATTATAGAGACAGATTATCTATTATTGGGGTTTTTCTTTTGGGATAGTTGATATGGCTTTTATTCATTCAATTTTTTTACATGTTTATCCTTAATTGATTGTGATTAGTTCTGTAAAGAGACAATTTTTTATGCCTCTAGAATCTTATTCTTGAACAAGATCAGTTAAGATTTTTAATTAACATTTTAATTACCACTCCATTTCGAACTTTTCTAATCAATATTTTAGGAGAATCTCCATAGTCAAGATTTTTAAGGAAAGCTTAGAATTTCTCTACCTACAAAAGAAATATCACATCTATAGTCAACAATAGAAAAATATGGAACAATAGGTTCTCCAAACATTAAATATATTCTCTATTTTAAAAGTTAATTTAGACAAAGTGAGAAAGAGAGCAAAATGTAAAGTGAGAAAAGAGAATAGAACTCAAGAAAATAAAAACTCATAATAGAGATATTATGCATTAGTAGATTTTTTTTTTCTTCCATATTTGCATCCCCTAAAATGGCATGACTAAATATTGACTAAGCATATTAACTATATATTGTTGCCATGCTCATGTTTTGCACATGTTTTAGTCAAATACATATATATATATATATATATATATATATATAGAGAGAGAGAGAGAGAGAGAGAGAGAGATAAGTATGGCAAACACAATTTTATGCTAATTATGAACTTATGTGATCCCTAACTATGATACCTTTCTTTTGGGATTTCTGGAATATTATAAGAGAAACATAAACTAAAGATAACTATACAAAGCATAAAATCATATAGTGTAAAGTTCAAAGAAAAAAAAAGACAACATATTTAAAAAAAAGAGTTTATAACTAGCTAGGGATATCATAAACAAAATGACTCGATGAAAGGTAAAGAGAGGTATCCAGGAATTCTTCAAAAAAAGAAATCTGATCTTTCCTTTTATATTAACCAAAAATAATTTTCATTTGATTAAGATTATTATGTTAGTCATAATGACTTTTAAAGTCTTTAACTTCTGCAAAATAAGGCTCACAACGTAAAATATGAAGATCCTGATATCATCTTATATAATCCGACTTTGTCCTAATTTGTTAATTTTATAATATATTTAATTCTTCACATTCTTATTTTGAATGCTTGTAGAATTTTTTGTAATAAAAGATTGATTTGATATAAAATTTTTGCTCCTTTTCTAATTTTTAACTTTTAACTTTCAATCAACATGTACACTTGGTGGGTCATAAAAGGTGTTCGATAAATTTGGACAACGAGAAAAAGCGATTAGTAAGATGATAATTGTATCATGAATATATAACAAATATATGTTTACAATAGGGTTAGACAAATGAACTACATGCACATAATTTATTGTCATAATTTTACAAATCATCAATTTATATTCGAAAAACCATTTCGATGCATTTCTTAATGTCACTATATTGCATTTTTAATTTATGTACTTATGACTATGGGAAATACATATTATTTATAAATTATTAATTATATTTCTTTTTTTATCTCCTTTTCCAATTATTTTTGTTTTATCAAACATTTTCATCTTATACATTATCACAAGCAATTACAAGATCTTTCAAAACTCCACTAAATGATAAATTCATACTTCACTTAAAGAAACAAATGAATGCATTGCATTTATGGATGAAACAGAAATGTAAAAATCACAATGTTATAAAGGTTAGTACCAATATCATCAATTAAAATAAAACAAAAACAGAAAAATTGAATTCTACGATGATTATGAAAAAATTTTGAAAACTAATTGACTACCATAATCTATTGCAAAAAAAGGGGGGGAGACAATATGTATATATTAACTCCAACTTGAAAAACTTTTGTTAGTGTCAGTGGTGCAGATTTCAGATGAATACTACGCCAAGTGCTTAAAAACAAGAACAACACAAGTAAAATTACACGTTTGTTTAAAAGGAATGTAACTTATGTTAGTTTTAGATTGCAAAAATACATTGTTATTCAATAGGGTAAAAAGAATCTCAGGGATAGAAGGATGGAACTTAGTACAGTTAGATATAGTTAGTTATCATATTGTTTGTTATTGTTTAACTTATAGTTTGTATAATGAAGGGTACTTTTGTACAATATAATTCTATTGCAATATTTGTAGAGGGATTAAAGGGTAAAAAAATGAATGAGACATTGGTAAAAAGCTAAATTTGTATATGACATCTTACATTTAAAAAAAATTAACATAATTTTCATTTCACAAGTATAGAAATTAAACCATGACAAAATACACATATGTAAAATGGATCATAGAGATGTACAAATGGTAAGATATATTTAAAAGTCAATATTTAATTTATTAGGGTATTTTTACTAAACCAATATTTAATGTAAAGTTCTACAAATAACCTCAAAACCATTGATTGAAGATGCAAACAAATACAAGAATAAGTGCAAAACTGATACAAGAGTGTAAGTTAAGAAAGTCGTATAATTTATATCATCTCTTACATGCATCTCTGAACAAACAACCGTGGTTATATTTACTTTTAAACCTAATCATATTTTACTTTTAGGTGTATAACTATATCTTTTTTCATTATTACTAAATGTATAGATCTATATCATTTCATTTATGTTATAGATTGCCACATAATCAGATAATAAATTATTACAACATTCAGAAATATATATTGATCTAATATACTAATCTAGATATCTATAATCTATATATACACACATACACACTACATGTACACATTTATGTTATTATACCCCCTTATTCCTGAATATTATTTTCATTTTGTATAATAACATAAATTGTACAAATTTCCCTCATAACACATTCATTGAAAGTGCCCTATAACTAGTTATATATTAAGGTTAGAAGATGGATTTGTGTAATAGAAAATTTAATTAAACTTCAAATATACCCTCCAATTCTAGCAAACTAATTACCCATCTTCTCTTCTGTATAATTCTTTTATCCCTCCCATCTTGTCCCACTGCTACTTCTAAATCCACATTCCTTTCTTTATGAGCATGCTTACTGAGTGACCTTAGTCACTAATATATATAGAAGAAACAGATCTACAACAGAAAAGTTTCTCTTATTCAACTATGTTTAAATTTGAAAATTTCTCACTTTTGAGGGAAAGAATACTTAGTTTTTATTTCTCTTATATTTACATACATGGATAATTAGTTGAAAACTAGTTATAAAAGCATATGCAATTTAAAAATTGATAAACTAAAGAGAAATTCTTTTGTTCTGTTAGGGACTATTCCATTAGTTTTGAAAACTTGTAGTGTACAAACTTTGAAAGCAAAAGATATTGTATTACGAAATTTCAAAGATCAACATTATGGTTCCATATAGCGATTGTACAATTTTCCTAAATTAAAACATAGAAAAGAAGATGAGATGGGAAGTTATATGATAGTGTTACATGAAATGATGGGAAGTGAGAAAATGATATGAGTCCATGGTAAAAAGCTAAGTAGTTGCTTGGTTTATGTTTCAGAATGGGAATCGTAATCGGATTTATAACTAAAAATTTCGTATGGGGTTTGTCTAGTGGAATCATTCCAATGAATAGTGCTTGGTGAAATATACTTAAGAATAGAATCAATAAAAACTTCACTTTTTTTAACCCAAAAAAAAAAAACCCATATTCTTCCAAGCAACCCATCACCTTATCTCTTGATCTATTCTCACCCTTGCAAGTCCGTAACCCACAAACCCCTCAATTGAGATCAAATCGCTATAGCTACTTGATAAAACATCCAAATAAAAGCATAAGATCCAAATATCAAATTCATGATAGGTATGGCTACTTGGTAAAAAATCCAAATGAGAGCATAACATCCAATAAATTCATAATGGCTGTTTTATCTACCACCAATAGTGACATAACCCCCATCTAAAGACAATTCAAATGGATTATCGTGACAAAGATGTTCTGAATCTGAATTACAGGTTAAAGAATGAAATTTGCAGAGTGGTAGGAGATTGGGCTGGGATAGAAAAGTATAGTGAGGGTAAAGCTTGAGAGGATAAGCTAGGCACTCTGCCTGTCTCTTCACACATTTAGATGTGTAAAGGGACAATAGGGGTAGGGGGAGGAGATGAATGGCGGGTAGTGGAGGTAGAGGAGGATGTTGGTGGCGAAGTAGATGGGGGAGAGCGAGGTTCAGGCTTTGTAAATAGATTGGCAACGAAAGCTGAGATGAGAGAAACAAATTTTCATTTTTTTTTTCAAATATTGGAATCAAATATGAGTTTTGACAAGACCCCACAATTTGGTCAAGAATCATCAAGTCGCAAAATATGCAAATGATTCCAAAAATTCTAGTCCAATAGAAGTGCACCAAGCACTATGAATTGGAATAATACCCATTCCGAATCCCAAAACCCTCCATCCAAGAAGGCTCTAAATTTGATATGGACAATATAGTTAAATAAACTACCACTGATATAACAATTCAAAATGTGTATAATGCCTGCGTATACACATACACACATACACACACACAGCCACCTTATTCTATAATACTATTTTCATTTTACATGATAACATAAATTGCACAAATTTTCCTCATGGCACATTCATTGAAAATGCTCCATAATTAGTTATATGTTAAGGTTAAAAAATAGATTTATGTAACAAAAAATTTAATTAAATTTCAAAATACCCTGTATAGTTTTATATCCTTCTCTTATCCACATCTATATTTTTAAGAGACTTTTAACTCTGGTGTCTGTAGACTCCAACTTTGAAATGCACAATCTTTTCTTTATGAAAGCTCATTGATTTCCTCTTAGTTACTAATACATAAAATTCTCAAACAATCTGGTATAGAAAAGTTTCTGTTATTCAATTATGTTTAAATTTGCGAATTTCTCACTTTTAAGGAAAAAATACTTTGTTCTTATTCCTCTTATATTTACATGTATGGATAACTAGTTGAAAACTAGTTACAAAACATACCCTATAAATTTGCAATTTAAAAAATGATAAACTAAAGAGAAATTCTATTGTTCCGATGGGGACTATTTCCTTAGTTTTCAAAATTTGTACTTATAAATTTTTAAAACAAAAGATATTGTAGTGTACAAGATTTCAGAAACCAACATTATGATTCCATAAAGAGATTGTACAATTTCCCTAAATTAAACCATAGAAAAGAAGATGAGGTGGGAAGTTATATGATATTGTTAGATGAAATAATAGGAAGTTATTTATAATTTTAAGTATTGGATCATTGGAGATATTAAAATCTCTATAAGAATGTGAGATGGGTAGTATATGATAGTTTTAGATGGAGTGATAGAAAGTTATATACAGTTTAAGTATTGGATGTTGGAGAGGCTCAAATTCAAATGGAGTGATGAACATGAACATGAGGTAAAAATGTGGTAGCGCTATTAGATTACATGAAAATATTGAATAGCTATTAAAATAGTATATGTAAAGGTTAAAGGATGAATTAGTGTAATATCAAATCTAATGAACTTTCTAATATATCATCCAATTCAAACAAAATAATCACCACATTTTCTTTCATTCTTTCAAACCCAACCTCTTCTCACTCTCACATTAAATCCATACATTTTTATTTCTTTTGCATTTGCATGCATGAGTAATTAGTTGAAGATTAGTAATAAAGCCACACCTTGTAAATGTGTAATTTAAAAGAAATGATTAGTTGTCAAATACTAAAAAAAACGATATGAGAAGTTCTATATTGATGTCAGGATAATATGAAGATTCAATAGTGTTAATATAATAGGTTATGTTATTACAAGAGATAAGGTCGTTGGTAAAATGAGATACGACGATTAAATTACACTAAAATAATGAATAGTTAATAATGAATGGTTTTTAAAGGTAGTCATATTGGGTAGTCAAGAACATTCGTGTGTATGCAAAGTTATACTTAAAATTGGTTAAAATAATTTAAAAGAAAAAATAGTTATTGATACTTATTGGGTGTGAGAAGTTACATTAGTGAATTTGTATACTCAATTTGTAGACCTAATAGTGGGAATAAGTGATAAGTAGGATTAGATAAGATTAATTTTGATAATAAGTTGCTCACATGACTTCTAACACCGAGGTTTGCTCAAATATTTTCCATATATTTGACCGTTACCCCACCAGGAGAATTTTCATTAGTTTCCTCAAAGTGATAATTTTTAGGCTTAATAATACCCTTGAACTAGGTGGGTAATTATACTTTACCTCCTGAACTATAAAAATATACTCTTCACCTCTATTAACACTATTCATCTATAACTAATACTAAAATCATTAAGATAATAAAGTTAAATGACTAAAATGTTCTTGTTACTATATTTTATTTTTTATGTATTTAAATTTAGATAGTAATGTCATAATTATTTAAAAATAAGTAAAAATAAACTATATAATATTTTAATATAATCTATATCAATATATTTTTTGGTCAATTTTTTTAAAATTTTGGACTTCGTTTTATATTATTTCAAATTAAATAATTAACTATATTGTGTTAGAACAATTCTCAAATGAGCATAATTAAAAAATTTTCTTTAAAAGTATTGTATGAAATTATATTTTCTATAAAACTTTGTAATTTTTTTTTATATCTCTTAGTATTTTACACTTTTAATATTTAATTTAACTTGTGCAAATTATAATATTGAATATAATATAATTCAATATTTTTTCAAATGTTACTAAAAAAGTCAAAGATAAAATATGTAATTATATTTTATTTTTTTCCTGAATTTTTTATAACTATGGAAAAATCAATTAAACAAATAAAAAATTATGATACCAACTAAGGATATTTGTTCATATAACTAGATATTTATTAAGATTCAAGAATGCTGCCAAAATAAATGTGTGTAATATATGCCATCTTTATAGACAAAATATAATTATTTACCTAATTTACTTCAAAGTATTTATTAACCTTAACTTTTATGGTACAGCATAGTATCCTTAGCTAGGCTATTTGTCTTCTTACTGACTACGTCACAGTCCTAGCACAAGAATCGACAAACCTCACGCTCTTGCGTGTACGAAATCCTTCTCTCTGCGACGCTGCCTGAACGAAATCCTACGTATACATACTCGTGTCAACCCAGAATCGCGAGTGCAAAAGTCCTTCCTACTCGTGAACGTATCTCTCCCCAAACCTTTAATGGCGCGTCACTCTTTTCCCTCTTTTTGAAAACATCCAGGGCATTTCACGTAAATCACCAGAACACCAAGGGCAGTGTAACTGCCTATAAATGGAAAAAACGAAATTAACATTTCTCGCAATATAGAGCTCGATAACCAAGTTGATTAAACATCGAACAACTCACAGGCTCCTTCCAGATCTCATCCGTGAAGTCTTTGAAACTTCTAATATCAACCGTCCATTTCACATAAAAAACTACTCCATCTTTACTCTTTCTGTTGGAAGACCAACAACCCATAATCAATCCTGACCGTACATTGTTCAATCCAACGGTAAATACCCTTCCACGTAAGTATAAATTGCATCGTATTTTTCATTTTTAGGTTTAAAATAATAAAAAAGCCCCAGAACTCTCGTGACCCTGGACAAACCCTACCCAGCCCTTTCTCTCTCTGGAAAATTTAGAAACAGGCGAAATTTTCAAATAAATAACAATATATATTATCAAAAAATCGTTTGAAAAAATCGTTCAAAAATCAAAATTAGGGTTTCAAATCAAACTGTATTCTCCCAAATTCCCCAATTCGACATCTAGAAAAACCGCTCCCCTTCCTATGCTCGATCTCATTTCTCCACTCGCCGTTTATTCGATAGAATCGAGGACCGGTACGTCTCGTTGATGAATTCTTATTTATTTTGTTTTTGGAAGGATTCTGTGATAAGTTAATTTGAGAAATAATTTGATATTTTGAGGATATTGTGATTGATTGACTGAATGGTGCATTTTTCTAGTTCTGGGGGAGTTTTTTTATTTGTTCTTAAAATGAAATGTTGGTTTTTATTTTATTTTTAATGTGGCAGATCTGGTAAAATTCACAAAGAATATGAGGAATCTGAAAATTACTACATTTGAACCCTATAACTTTCTATCACATCTCTAGGATTTATTATATACTTTAAACTTATAAAGATCTGCTTATACCTGGAATTCTCAATTCCAGGAAAACCAAATCTTTGGATCTCTTAAGTATATATAAATCTAGGGCTTCTAAAGAGGGTAAAAAAGGCAAACCTCTTTTGCAGAATGGGGGTGAGGATTTGGATGACAAAAATAAGAAGAAGAAGAAGAGGAAGAGTGGAAAAAAGGTCGCTTTGGATAGCCTAGAGGCCGTGGCAAAAAAGAGTAGGAAGAGTTTAGATGAGGGGAATGTCAATGATGTGCGATCAGATTCGGTTTCTGTTGATTCTGGTAGGTCATTATCTGGTTTGAGTCAGAAAAATGGATTGAATGGGCTTTCATTTAGTTTGGGTGGTTCTGGTAATGTTATTCATATCCCACAACGACCGCGGGGTTTGGTCAGGCGGAAGAAGTTTGAAGGTGAAATGGGCGGGCTAAGATATCAGGGCCAAGTAGTTCTGTTGATCAGGTTGGCAAGTTAAATGGAGAGCCCAGAAAATTTGAGCCTTCTGGGCCATCTAGTAGGGAGGCAGGTTCTGATGATATGATTACTAAGTTAGTAAATCATTCTGGAGGTAATGTTGGTTCCAAGGTAAAGCGGAAGCGAAATGTTGATGAAGCAAAGGAAAGTGGCAATGGTAGACCAAGTTCATCTTGGCAGGCTAAAGATGAAGATGAAGATGGTCATGTTGTCGTAAATAATGGCGATGCATCTTCGAAAAAGCGGCGTACCAATCATAGGAAGAGGAAGGATTTGGCATCAGGTAGTAAAACTATTCAGAAGAAGGTTGAGCCTCCACTGGATAATTCAAGTGGTGTTTTATTTCGGCAGGCTAAAGATGGAGATGGCCATGTTGTCATAAATAATGGCGATGCATCTTCCAAAAAGCAGCGGAGCAATCATAGGAAGACGAAGGATTTGGTATGCTTTATATGGTACTAAAACTATTCAGAAAAAGGTTGAGCCTCCACTGGATAATTCAAGTGGTGTTTTTGATGACTTCCAAGATGACGATGATGATGAGGAGAAACTTGAACAGAATGCCGCAAGGATGCTTTCTTCTAGATTTGATCCAAGGTGCACTGGTTTTACTTCTAATAGTAGATCTTCTGGGTGTCCATCAGACAATGCTACCTCTTTTTCCCGTTCTTGTCATCAGGATTTTGTTAGCAGAAGGGCAGGCACCTTTTCTGGCTTCAAATCTAAAGATACTAGCAGAGTTCTGAGACCTAGGAAACAGCCCAAGGACAAAGACCTCTTGAGGAAACGTCGTCATTTTTATGAAATATCTTCTAGCAATTTGGATGCGTTCTGGTTTTTGAATCGGAGAATCAAGGTTTTCTGGCCACTAGATGAAAGTTGGTATCATGGGATTGTAGATGATTATGACCCTCAAAGAAAACTTCATCATGTTGAGTACGATGACAGGGATGAGGAGTGGATTGATCTTCACAACGAGAAATTCAAGCTCTTGCTTCTTCCCAGTGAGGTTCCTTGCAATGCTGAGGGGGAAAAATCTCCTACCATTGGTGAATACACTCATAAAAGACAAACAGATAGTGAAGATGATGACAGCTGTGAAGGAAACTGTTTGGACTCAGAACCTATCATATCATGGCTGTCTCGATCTACTCGTAGAGTCAAATCTTCTCCTTCTAGTCATTTGAAGAAACAAAAAAGGTTGCAGTTATCTTCCTCTGAGGTCTCACCAGTTCTGTCCACTAAAACTGATGACACAGATGAAGATGTAGGGTCCTTGGGACGAGGTGGAAGTAAATCTAATTGTGTTTCCGTATTGTCGGGTGGAAGTAAATCTGCATATGTTGAAAGGGCCAAGAGTTCTTTGTTGGGAAGTTCAAGTAGCTCCCAAGGCAGCAGGCGTGTTGTTTATGTCAGAAGGCGCTTGCGCAAGGATGGTGAAGGGCTTTCTCCTGTACATCTGTGAAAATGATGAAGCACCCCTCCAGACTTTTACTTCTTCTGCAACTGTTGCGAACAGCTTGCACACTTGGGAACGGTACAGTAGTTCTCTTGGATGTTCTGCTACTCACAAGCTTTCGTTGTCCATTGATGATCAGGGCCTGCTCAGCTTAAGAGCTCCATTTGGAGAATCTAAAAGTTTCAGGTTTGAAGTGTGCTTACCCGCGTTGCCATTGCTCAATTTCTCACTAATAGCAGATTGCCATGGGTTCTCTCATGCTTTAGTGCCACCTCATTATGGTTCCATCAAGACTGCATGGCCTGAGGTTTCTTTGGAGATTCTTTTTGTAGACAATGCAATTGGACTGAGGTTTCTTCAAGTAGCAAGGCTGCAAGAGAACTACTGTACCTGTCTCTTATGCACAGCAGATTCGTGATAATCTGACTGTCTCTTACTATTCCTCTGAGATGCAATTGCCAATCTGATCTCCACATCATTCAAACTCTCCCAAGATCTTGGAGAGAAGCACCAAGAGTTCGCATTCTACAGCATCTCAAAACATAAATCAGTCAAAGTGGCTTTACCAAGATTCTAAGCTCCAGCGACATTGTTTGCTGATAAAGCAACTACCTGTGTCTGAGTGCACTTATGACAACATGAAGACATTTGAAGGCGGAAGCTTTAAGCATACCCCTGATGTTGGTGCAGGATATTTCCCTGTTAAGGTATATTGATCCTCTATCCTTTCGTTTTGCCACATTTGCTTTTAAGTAATCTGTTCGATATTTATAATAATTAGGCTGTGTACATTTTTCTGGCATCTGATTGATTATCTTTTTTATTCCTTCAGTGTTCTAGCTCCCATCTTTCCCTCCTATGCATTCTTCTCATGCAGCATTTTTGTGCAATGGATCAAAGTATATAGCAAAAAATTTGCTTATGTTATACTTTTCCAGAAAAATGATTTATCTTTTTCCAGAAAAATGAAAAGGCAAGGTAGAGAGGGAAGGATGGGGAACTGAAGTTAGTCATCCTCACTATAAACTTTTATCTCTTGAATGCTCTTTTCCAAACTGTCAGTATGAACAATCACAGTTGGATTGTGTAAGTGGGATATTCTATTTCCAATCTTTGCATTTGTCTGAGCTTATTTTTTGTTCAATTTTTGGTTGCAGAAGAGGCTTGTGCGGAGCATTTTACCCATGGGTGTCTCAAGAGTGTGTCCCAGTAGGAGGATGAGTCAGTCTGCTGTTAATTCTGCTATAAAGCTTAGGAAAATTCCTTCATTCACTCTTTCATGTACTGCCGCACCAACATTCTTTCTTAATCTTCATCTGAAGCTCCTCATGGAACGTAACTTTGCCTGCATCAGCTTTCAGGATAACAGTTCACTGGGTTCTTTTAGAGATCCCGGTTGAGTTACGTTCCTGCATTACAGTATACAGAATTTGATTCTTGCCCAGAAAATGTTCTAGGTACAATTCCTGACAATAATTAGCAAATTTCTTTGGCATACACTACTTCTGAATGCTACTATTTTCTGAACCTTGTTCAGGAAGAGATGTCAGGTATGCAGCCAGTGATGATGATAGAAGAAACTTGCCTGAAGATCATGATTGTGGAATGTTAGATGTTACTGTGAATTCTTCCTGTTCCAAGTATTTTGAAACGTGTGCAACCAATACAGTTGCCAAGCCTAGTATATTCAAGTCCTACAATAAAGAGTCAGAGCAGTCAGTCGCATCCCCAGTTCCTTCTGTTTCCAAAACGGTTGCACATTTGGGCTTGTCTAATGCAACGAAGTATTCTAGTTTGGGTGGTCTGAGTATTGAACTTCCATCTTTTGATAGCAATGATAAGATTTCGGATGAGAGAGTGAATTTTTCCAGTCAGGTTTCTGATTTCAGCGGGAATACAATTGATGGTGTGGTCCACAGCCCTTTTGCAACTGGTCTTAGAAGTTCAGGGCGTCGTGATAGAAATGGCTCAAATTCCTCGCTTTTTGGGGACCTCTCATCTGTATGGCCTGATGTGCAGGGAAGTTAAATTTTATGAGCAATGGTTTTGGCAGGGGCCTAAGAAACCTCGGACTCGGGTGCAGTACACTTTTCCTCCAGGGGGTTTAGATTTTAGTTCGATATACAAAAGCCATAACCAGAGAGCTTTTCCTTACAAACGAATTCGAAGATCTAATGAGAAACAGATATCTGATAGTTTGAGGAGTAATCAAAAAAACCTGGAATTGCTTTCTGGTGATGCAAATGTTCTGGTCACCCTTAGGGACAAAGGATGGAGAGAATGTGGAGCACGAATTGTCTTGGAACTCGCAGACCAAAATGAATGGAGACTAGCTGTTAATGTCTCTGGGATTACAAAATATTCCTACAAAGTTAATCATATTTTGCAGCCTGGGTCAACAAACCGCTATACTCATGCCATGATGTGGAAAGGTGGAAAAGATTGGGTGTTAGAGTTTCCTGACAGAAGCCAGTGGGTGATTTTCAAGGAGATGCATGAAGAGTGCCATAATCGAAATATTGACTCGTGCAGCTTCAGTTAAAAACATCCCCATCCCTGGAGTCCACTTGACACAGGAAAGTGATGATTACGTGACTAATGTCCTATCTATTTGCAATTCTGCCAAGTACTACAGGCAAGTTGAAAGTGATGTTGATATGGCCATAAATCCTTTGCATGCCTTGTATGATATGGATAGTGATGATGAGGACTGGATTTTAGAAAATTCTGAATCTCTTTGCACTGATAAAAATAAATATAACGAGATATCATGCGAATTATTTGAGAAGATGATAGACATGCTTGAGAAGCTTGCATATTCTCAACAGCGTGATCAATTCACAGTTGCTGAATTAGAAGGCCTTATGGTTGGGATTGATTCCATGGAATTGATAAAAGGCATTTATGAGCATTGGTGGCAGAAGAGGCAGAGGAAGGGCATGCCCTTAATACGCCATTTCCAGGTACAATGTATTTTTCTTAATAGAATTAGCTTATATTTTGGTTGAATTATTTATGTTTTAGTAGGCAATTCGTATATGTTAGGCTGCTTATTAGATAGAGTACGAATATGGTCAGTTTATATTCACATTTACTTCCAATTTAGAAGAATTATTATTCCTTTATTTCTCACTTGTGCATAGGAAGATGATCCTCAGCTCCTAATTTCCCCCTCCACTGTTAACCGCAGTGTTTGAAACTCAGACTTGGACCGGCCGGTTCATTCGGCATATAACCGGGAGCCGGCTGGGGCTCTTGTTTTGGTCAAACTTGGTCAAACCCAGAAAGCCGGAACGAACCGGTTACCCGGGCAAAACCGGTTTTTGATTTTCCTTCTCCCAAACTCATCTTCATCATTCAACCAAATACACCATTGAAAATCTCAAAAATTTCCAACCTAAGTCACACAACAACAAAATTCATGCACCAAAATTCAGAAATTCAATAACTTCCAGTTTGCAGCAAATAGTTCAATCTGTTTTTTTTTTTTTTTGGGGGGGGAGGAGGTATCCTGAGACAGGCAGTGACATCTCAGGGGTAGGGTGAGAGTGAGGGGAAGAGTGAGGTGGTGGGCTAGGAGAAGGGGTAGCAAGAAGGGATCAGGATGTGTGGAGGAGAGGATGGCACCTCCATTGTGGCACCAGCGTAGGATGAGGGGGGAGGGAAACAGGGTGAAAGTGGTGGCGGCACAATGGAGGGGAAGTTGGTGGTGGTGGCAGCAGCTAAGAGGGAGGGAGAAGTGGAGGTTTGCAGGCAGTGGCACAAGGTCACGGTTTTATCGAAACCTTTATAAACCCAAAAATGAGAATAAACTCTTACACAGAACCATAAGACCAAAAACCAAAAACCTCAAACCTCAATTTCTCAAAGCTTATCGTTGCAAATAAAGGATAAAAAATGACGGCATCATCATGGAGTTGAGTATGGGTGAAAACTGATGTTTGCGCTACGGTTCTTATCTTTTAAATGATGTATAAGAGACAATCTTATTTTTTAAATGTGGCAAAATAAAACGAAAAAGTAGCTAAATTGCATGACGGGTTAACAAACCAACAATCTTTCAACAGTAGAACACTTAAGGGTTGGCCTTGCACCATTAAGGTTATGGGTGAAAACTGATGTTTGTGCTAGAGTTCAGAGATTTTCTGTTTGTTATAGGTGAAAGTTCTACGAAAAGATTGCAGAATATGGTGGGAGCAGGAACATAAGGCAAATGAGTTACCTTTGTTTATGTTATGTTGTGTGCTACACTGTCCTCGCTTTTGCCTATTTTCTGGAGTTTATATTCAAAATCTGTAGAAACAAGAGGCATCTTGCGTGGCATATTCTTTATTTTCTATTGTTTTTAAAGTATTTCTTAAGGTGTTTGGTTTTGCCATAGGTTATCAATATACAGAATATCAAATTGGATAAACTATGTTTAATTGGATGAACTACTGGCTATGTTGGTACTTAGGGAGCTACTACTATGTATGTAAGCTGGTGCATATGAGAAGAGAAGGTTTACATGTCATTTATTGAGCCATTCTATTTATTATTTAGACCTCATGGATTAAATTTAATGGCTCAACATTAGGTTAATGTTTGTGGGACAACCGAATGAGACTATTTTATCCTACATATCAATTAATATACCATAAATGTGTGGTTTTTATTATTTTATTTTTTTTATGTTCTATGAAGTAATCCTTGTGAGATGCTCCTCTTCTCTACAACAATAACAACAAACCATGCCTTATTCTCACTAAGTGGGATCGGTTGCATGAATCTTGCTATGCCATCGCGCTCTATCATGAACCATATCCTCATTAATTCCTAGATAAGCTATATCTTTTCTTAAAAGTTTCCCACTAAATCTTTTTTACACTTCTTCTACCCTCTTAGATTGTATATCTTGAAAAGCCACTCGCACCTCTACTGCCCATCGTCGCACATGACCTAACCGTTGCTCCACTTTTCAATCACATACAAAAACACACCAACCCTCAATCTCACATAGGTGTTTGCATATTGAGATGTGTATAAACACAGCTTGTGCATCCAAATGCATAGAAAGGGAAACCACATGAAGCTGCAAAACAGCATGGTAATAGCTTTATGTACCATTGCTTTCCTCCACTTCGTCTTTGTTGATTATGATCTTTTTGAGGCTGCCAATTATAATACTCATTTCCCCTCTATTTTTATTTCGTGTTTAAAGTTTTGCTTCATCCCTTGCGCGTGCACGTTATATGGAAAAGTATAAATCTAGAGATAAGGAAAACAAAAATATGTAGTCATCAAATGATTGTTCTTTAACATTTGCCTTACGGTAGGTGAAACTCAGATATGGATGTGGGTGGAATGTAATGTTTTTGCACTTGGATATAGTTTAAAATCTTGGGCCACAATGTTGTTTCACCATAAGATTGAAGGCCCTGTCAAAGTAAATACTACTAGAAAAACACACTTGCATTGATTTTAGCGACGGACCAAGTAACGGATTTTGCGGAAAAAATTTTAAAGAAAAATTGAAAAATTTTGCCGCAAATTTTCCCACAAACAATAATGAAAAATGAGAAAAAATTTGGCGATGGAATATTCTGTTGCTGAGTGACGGAAATTTAAAACCCCAACCCCTTTTTCCTCTTTTGAAGTTTAACAAATACCCACCAAAAAGATGTGAACCTGTCCCCGCCACCCTTAAAACCACCACCACTAAACCCCTCTCCCCTACTCCGGCCTCCGCACCTTTCTTGTTCTTCTCACGCCCCATGCTTGAAGGAGTTTCTCCAACACCTACCACCACCGCCACAAAACGTGGCCTCCACCATGGATCCGCCTCCACTTATCACTCCGCGAGGAATTGTACATTTTTGAGTTATTTTGTGATTTTTTTAGCTTATATTTTCACTGAGTTTGGGCATAGATTGAATTTTTTCAAAATGATAGATAGATTACTTAATTGAGTGTTTATTGTTTGTTGTGTACTAACTAGTACTTAGTATAAGAAGTATTAATTAATACATAGTAGTATTACATTGGTACTATTTTTTTTTTTTTTGGGGCATATAAACAAGTGGTAGTATTAATTAGCTATAATAGTAGTATAAATTAGTATTTACTAATGTAGAATATCACTACTAATTAATACAACTTAGTATTAATTAGTACTAGTGATCTTGGCACACTCCATGTGTGCGTTATTTAAGTAAAAATATAATTATAAATATATTTCTAATTGTAAATTATAAGGGCATTTTATGAGATAAATTTTAAAGTTAGTAAATATGTTGTTTTGTTTTAATTTTGGTAGTCATTTACTTGTTTTAAAAGAGAATCAATAGTTTTTCTTTTAAAACTTAATGCTGGTTACTCTTCGAAAACTAAAATTTTAAATTAAAATTTAGTTATAGGGAGAGACCACCAAACCAATTGGGGATTTGTAAACTAAAATTTTTAGTTAAAAATTCGTTACAAGGACCACCAGACCAATTGGAAATCTCCCTTTATATATATAGCAATAGTAATATAATATAATACTAATGAATACTGCTACTTATTTATGAACAAAATGGGTGGCTTTAAGAATTAGTACTAATTAATATAATTACTACTAATTAATGAATAACACTGCTAATTATTTACTGTTAATACTAATTAGACATAACGATCAATTAAGTATTTGAAAAAAATTCAATCTGTGCACAAGTTAAGGGAAAATAAAGTTGATACAACATACCTCACAAATGGAGGCTTTTGTTGTGGAGGGGATTGGTTGAGCAACGGCTGTGGTGGCAGCCATATTTTGTGGTGGTGATAGTGGGTGTTGGAGAACCTTCTTGAGGAGGGGGAAAACAGGGAAGAAAGAGAAAGCTGCCTGGGGGAGAAGGGTAGGTGACTAGTGGTTTGGTTTTAGAGGGTGTGGTGGATACAGATTTTAGTGACGTTTGATAAAAATCCATCACAAAGGGGTGGGGAAAAAACGATTCCATCACTTATAAACAGAATATTCCCTTTACAAGTGATGGAATCGTTTTTTCCCCTTAAATTGCTTTGGCTAGCCAAGTGGTGGAATCTCCCCCCCCTCTTATTCAATTGCTTGGCTAGCCAAAGATACTGATGTTGCAACTCCATCAGAAAAAATTGTTTGTTTTGGATGGAATATTCCATCGCAAAGAAACCTTACCGTTTGTGACAGTGTGTTCCGTTGCAAACAATTTTGAGTTCTTTATTGTTTGTGATAGCAAAATCTGTCACAAAGTTTTAAAGTTTTTATGCATTCGCAAAGCCTGTCACAATTTGTGATGGATTTGATCCGTCTCTAAAATCTGTTGCATATTTGCGTTTGTGTTTCTCTACTGGTGTATGATTGAGATAGAATGTATAGACAACTTGGAAAAACTGAAACTTAAACTATATTAGCAATGAATTTTAGGAAAAGAGAATTTAGTCCAAGAAAACGACATGATGCATCTTTTGACAAAAATAACAATTTGATATCCAAATGGAATAGAGACACTTGATTATGTACATGTTTCGTGAAGAGGAATTAATAAAAACACCAACGTTGTGGTAAATGGGATCAGACATCAGAGTGTGTGATATCTATGGTAAGCCATAGATGAATGCATATCAATGGAAGAAAATATAAGTACATAATACGTGCATTTTCATGATGGCAAGTATCAAAAGGAGTCTAAAAGGGGAAAAAAAAGAAGTATAATAACGTATGTCATACTGAAGGCTGGAGTATCTTATGGTTTTATGAACTTTCAAATGAATGATATCAAAAGGTGTCTAAAAGGGGGAAAGAAGTATAATATTGTATTTCATAGTGAAGGCTGGAGTATCTTATGGTTTTATGAACTTTCAAATGTTTTGAATGATAGCTTTATGGACAGGATCAAAGATTTCTTCAGATTGTTCCATTTGATAGTCTACTTTCCTTACATGGAATAATGATAAGAAGTGGATAACATCACACAAAAATGAGATAATTAATAACTGATGGAATAAAACCATATTCAAATTGATGTTTAAAATAATCATTTATCTTCTGATGAATCTCTTCCTTTCCTTATAAACGAAATCAGTACATCAAGATGATGGAACAAGGGTTAAAGAGCTAGAAAGAGAGAATGAGAGAGTGGACAGCTGACAACTTCCTGGAATTTTCTCAGCAAACAAAAGACGGTGAATGGTGAACTTTTAGAGTGGCTGTTGAATTTTGTTACTTGATGGTTGGTGAGAAGGAAGGGGGGAAAAGAATAGGTGATACAGTGGCTGTTTGGATACAGGGCAATTTTGTTTTTTCAAGAAAGTGAAAGAAGAGTCCAGGCTTTGGTGAGTTGTGGCTGTGGAAGAGCCAGCACATAATCTGTGCGAAAATTGGCTGCAAAGGACCAAAAAATTCACTGTAGAAACTGCTTGAGTTGCCACGTTATGTTCATAGGATGTATCACATTGACCATAAAGTACTGTAGTCTTAGTCAACAACCAGACATTTTGGTTGGCACTTACTACATAATTTTTGTACAGATGATGCTAAATTCACAATTTTAAGCTAAAAATACATAATAATGCCTCATGAGACAATATTAGAACAGTATACGTTTAAGGTAAAACTTGCTCAATCATTTGATTGGTTGCCTTGTGTATTTTGAGGAAAGAACGGATAGGTAGGCCAAATTGTACATCCAAACTTTGTGGGAGCATTTAGTATTTAAAGATAAGTTTGATTTTCTATCCATCTAGTCAAGAATTCTGAGAGGGAAATCCTTGTTATCATGCTCAAATTGGTTCAACCAACATCTTTCATTGTATACTCCCACTCAACATTTTTTCCAACTAGATCAATATTTTTTCGAATGTTGCTTTAATGTGGTTGATTTTTAGGAACTTAATTTGTTTTCATCTATTTGAGATGATGTTGGACCATTGAGCTGCGTATGTTTATACAAAGTTTCTGTTTTGGTTAAATCTATTTTCTATTTTGGATTCCTATTTGTGGTTAAAATTGGTAAAAATCTGTTAAAGGTTTTTTCGACGATATATATTATTAGGAAGATTGATTGTGTTAAATGAGATTTCTCAATTCATGGTCCTGGTTCTTCTTTGTCAGCCTCCTTTGTGGGAAATATATGAGCAGCAAGTGAAGGATTGGGAGCGTGCGGTGACCAGGGCCGCTGCTTCCTCGTCCATTGGTAGCAAAGAGAAGAGTCTGTTGAGTGAGAAGCCACCCATGTTTGCTTTCTGTCTAAAACCCCGAGGTTGGATGTACCTAATAAGGGATCCAAACAAAGATCCCAGAGAAGGTTTCCTGTTACAGCACACAACCAGGCTGCCTTGGGCGATCAGGATGGCTTTCATACATTTGGTATGTAATGTTTGCTATTTAATGCAAGTAGCCAAGAAAAGGATTCACTTTGATCCATAAGTCCATTATGTTCTATTTTTTGGTCAGAAGAGGTACTTTACTTGTGATCTTTTTCGATTCCAGGAAGGAGATTGAATGGGTTTGCTGTTGGAGAGGAGAAGAGTGTTCATTCAGGCAACAGCTATGAGTTTTCAGATTCTTTGCCATCACTTCATACCTCAACGAGGGTATTCTCATGTGTCACCACACGATGCTGGCGGTTCTGGTTTTTTCTCATTGAATAATGATGTGCCTGAATGGAATCATTACCCAAAATACCATAGGAACAAGCCGAAGAAAAATGTGGCATTTCCATCCTCAAGTAGTTCACAATTAGTTCAGTTTCCTCAGAGAATTATAGGAACGAGAAATGGCGCTCAGAGATGGAATATGGACTTGCCTGAGTGGACAAGTCAAAAACATCATATGTATGAAGGATTTCAGGGGCATGTTACTGAGCAGTTGGATGGTTCAGATCTTCATGAGTTCACATTAGATGATGCATCAGGTGCTGCTCAGCATGCGCTAAATATGGCCAAAATGAAGAGGGAAAAGGCCCAAAGATTGCTCTACAGGGCAGATTTAGCCATTCACAGAGCTGTGGTGGCTCTCATGACAGCTGAGGCAAAGAAAGCTGCTCTTGACAGCTCTAGTGGTGATGGTCAAGGAAGACCTTGTGATTCTGAAATCAAGGAGTAATGAAGTGTATTGCTCAAGGCTTCCAGCTTGTAGGTTGATCCAGGGTTCATATTGTTGTATGGATTAAGCGATACTGACTCTGATTTTGCATTTGTCAATGATACTCTTAAATTCCCTGGAGATTTGTTTGTGGTCAATCTCTGACCCCTACAAGACCCTTTCAACACAGTGGATGGACATGACAAAGATGAGTCGCATCTGTGATCAAATTATGGGGTCGTGAATTGCAGCTGTTGGCTCTGCGCTGAAGTGATGCTGCTTTCCCCAACACACCAGCTTGTTTTTCTGATGTAGTTTCGTACATAACTTGCTAGTCTTTTCACTGATTAGTTTTCTGAGGAGCAGGATTTTCTCAGTGCAGTGGAACAGGTTGGTGTCTATTCTGATGTTGGGTGTGAAATTTTGGTGTTGATCATTGTACAGAAATTTTTTGTCATATAAGTTTTTCTTCCATTGTGCCTGCTTGGCCCTTTAACCTTAGTTTTAGTGATCGTTATTGGAGGAGCACTGAGTAGACCAAGATAACATACATCCTTTGTATCAATCTGCGATTGCTTGTGGACAGCTTTTACATCGTTAGCAGAGCACTCTCTCTACCCATAGGTAAACGAATCAGAATATGCTGTAACTAGTGAAATTTTCATAAGATTAGGGGAGGCTTAGATATGTAGCATCTTATGATTCAGAATGAAGTTTATCAATTCCAAACATCCATGATGTCATATTTGTGTAATGCATATATCAGTTCTTTGCTTCCTGTCCCTGTTTTTCCTTTTACTGGGTTTCGGTCATTGGTCCAAGTTAAGGCGTCTGGTTAATGGGAAAAATGTTCCTTGCTTGTCTGCATTATCGTGTGTTGATTACCACATCAGAGTCCAATAGTCATATCTTAGTAGAACTTGTGGGTTATGTTCACTAAGTTTTGGAGATTGAAGACTTTTGGAGAGAAGAAAAGGGTAGATGTTTTTCCTTGATTTGTGGAATTATTGGAAGCATGGAAAGTTTATAAAGTTTTCATTTGGTTTTTTGTTTTGGGCCCTCCACTAATGCACAGCTGATCACTCAAAAGAAAAAAGTTTATATTGTTTTTTGAGTTAACGTGTTGCATCCATAGACATCTTGGTATAAAAAAAAAAATAATTTCTACACAGATGTTATACTAAAAAAAAAAAAAATTACATTGTTGATGAAGGAAAGACATTTTTACTCTAGATTTAAAAAAAAAAAAAAAAATCAAAGGAAATTGGGCTAATAAATTCTTCCATAATTCCAATTTTGCATTAATGGTTGTTGACAAATATATAATTGGAATCATTTGTTTTTATTTTAAAGTTTGTAGAATATAATACTATATGTTTTAAAAATTTATACTATATAAGTATTTAAAATCAACAAAATAACTCGTTCAACAAGATTATAGAGTTCTTGAACAGAATATATTAATAATACCCTATTAATTAGACATCATCCTAATCCTTTCCAAACTTTTTAAAGTAGGGGATAGGAACTATCATGTTTTGCCTTCGTTGTAATCTCTATCTCCTTATCGGTATCTCTCATTACACGTGGATAACCCAGTACTTGTGATCAAATGAAAAGTTCCAGACTAGAATAGCTTGTTTTCAACAAAATCAGTTTACAAAATCATCTCTAATTAGCAAATTCCTACTTCAGAGGTCAGTTGGGGTAAATTGCGAAAATTACCTCTTCCTGAGAAAATTGGGTACCTTCTTTTGTTGATTTCCCATTAAAGGATGTTATGCAACAAGTTTATAGCAGAACCAGGAACTATGATTTTATCCGGGGAGTGCAACACAAGCAAGCTGGTATTGAAGATTCTAATCAATGGGTTAGGTAGACCTGGTTTTTGACCTAATTTATAGATCCTGTGGTGTAGATTAAATGTTGTGAAATTTCATGACATTAGCTGATGTAAGCAAAATTGTATCTTATACACATCTAGATGTGTATAAGAGGTCTACAGGTGGGGTCAAAAACCGGGTCTATGGTAGTATTTTCCCTAATCAATTACCTAGAATTTGGCCAAAGGCTAGAGCTACCTTTGGGCGAATGTTGCTGCTACACGTGGACTTCAGCAATTTGTCCTGTGACTAATAAAATGGAAACAACTACAACCAAGCATTATTCTTACCAGGTGAGGTGGGGTCATACACATGAATTCGTTTACGTCATTACACTCTGTCATAAACTAAATTCGTCAAATTTGGATTAGAAGTGACAAAATGGATAAATAGTTTTGAAAATTCTGAAGTTGTATTTGTCTTGAAAATCATTTTTTTTGAGTGCTGATTTGAAGTTGTATTTTTCTGTCAAGATGGAACTCGCATTTGTTAAATGCAAGTTCTATGACCTCGTATATGTTGAATGCGAGGCCACATCTAATTTTTTTTTTTTTAAAAAAAAAAATTTCCATGATCTCGCATTTACGGATTTTTTTTTTGATTTTAAAAAAAAAAAAAATTATTTCCATGACCTCGCATTTAACAAATGTGAGGTCATGGGGAATTTTTTTTTGCATTATTACAAAAAAAAGTTTGATTTTTTTGTTATTTAAAAAAGGATTTGACCCTGAGGCAAAAACACCCTAAACGCAAAATTCTAAACACTTATTATACATGCCATATGTAGGAATACTAAACCGTTATCTTCATACCATAAACTTTAATTTTAAGAAAATATAACACGAATGAAGTCTTGTAAGAAAGCAAATTTATTAATTTATCATATTTTTTGATAAATTTTGACATAATTTTTCCTATTTTATGAACATTCTCCCTGCCAACAACCATACCCAACAAGGGCAAAAAAAATCATTAAAAGCCCGACAAGGGTTAAAAACAGAAATAAAAACCCAACAATAATATAAAAAAAACTCGACAAGGGAAAATAATAATATACAAATAACAGATATCAATCGCACATGATTGCCAAAAGTAATAAAACATGTTAATGTCTATGATCCCTAAATCTCCCCCTGTACCACACTTTCTAGATTTATGAACTTTTTTTGACCGACGGACATAGAATTGTGATGTGGCTCGCTCTTGAGTAGGGTGAATAATCTGTGATTGCGAAGTTAGTGTTTTGGTCATATTCACGTTCTTCATTTGAAACACCAGAACCAGTATATCCAGATCTAGGCCTACTATACAGACGGTCCAAAAGATGATGGTCCTATCGGAGTGCACATTGGTGAAAGTATCTGTGAAGTGTCACCCTCGAATAGCATATTAACATGAGGGAATCCAACATCTGCATGGGGCCGAGGCGATGGAACTCGACTACGGCGACGACCGCCACCGTGTTGTCCCCCTCGCCACGGAGCTCGATCTACTCTATGTGGATTCTGTATCTGATGTGGATGTCGATTGTAATCAGGAACCGACGGAGGCCGAAGATGAATACGACTTAATTCGTCTACTGCATGTAGTGACTTAGAAACGAAATGTCTGATCTGTGCCCAAGTACTTGTGTCAGGATCATCGTCCTCAGTCAGGTGGTCGAAGGACATGTAGTACAATCCAGCCATGGTGTTCATCTACCATAAAAGTTAAAATTAGTATTACTACTTAAATCATTTAAAAATGACCAAAGAGTAACAAAATGAATAACTACTTATTAGATAATCTGCACGCGCACTATCATCGTGGTACCCCTCTGAAAAAATAGGGCGATGACTCGGATTGGATATATAAACTACCTTCCTCGATCAGTACCATTGCATATAATCATATGATGCATGTGTAGTATCTGCACATGGAAGACCAACCTCAACTGCATCCCTAGATGCCCCTCAAGTGTCTAGGAGCTCAGTGTTCAACTATCAATCATTATTTGCCCGACCACGGCGGTCTATCAAATGAAGTGTAACTTGATTCCCAATCAATTTCTGATCTGGTATGGGTTGGTGTAGCCCGAACTGTCGCATAACTCGATGAGGTAGGTAACATTCCACGATCTCTCAACATATCAAATAAGTAATTGCACGTCATATGTCACGACCAGCAATGCAATAATGTGGAAGCATATCAAATACCTCATCAGGGTATGGTTGCCATATAAACTAATACCAACCAATTTGACAAAAAGTAGAAGTAAATTAACAAAATATGATGAAGACAAAGTGTAAAAGAAATATAATCGACGGATATACCTTATTGGGTCGTAAACTATGTAGCTGATCCCGAAATACAGATAAGACATGCCTAGGAGCATTGCGCAAATCAAATCCAGTATCCCACCTTCAATAAAAATTAATAAATATCAAATTCAATATAAACATGTTTAATTAAAGAGTTTAACAAAATATATACCTAGATCCATATGCTCCATGATACTGCTGTGCTGGCTCTAAACAATTAGGCTGTAGAGTCGGCATGCGTTCCCAAGCCCATAACTGTAATTATCAATTAGTATGTATTCTATAAATTGTGAAGGAAGTATACAATAAATGAATGTAAAGTATTGAAATGTACCTGCAGTAATAGCACTGGTTCGAAGATGTTTCTTGCTGTGGGTGAGGTAGCATCACACATGTTGCGATACAGTGTGCCTAAAACTACTGATCCCAACTATAATGTCCCACAGTCTCCAAGTCCTGAAGTAGTATGGATAGATACAATAATGGCACTTTGTTGCTTAAATTGTATGGAAATAAAAGGGCCTCCAATAAGTACAAGTAAATATATACGTGCCATTTGCCGACGCATGTCATCAGTCGCATCATCGGGGATGAGATGATCTAATGCCGCAGACAAACATCCCACTTTCAAACGAAATTCGTCAATATCTGATCTGGTAGGCATAATACCAAATATTTACAGAACGAGTAGTGTCTTCACCCGTCACAGGTGGACCATCAATATGTAAACCCCAAAGTACCTCTACATCCTGTAGTGTGATGGTTGCCTCTCCAACAGGCAGATGAAAGGAATGTGTCTCAAGTCGCCATCACTCAACAAGACTAGTGATCAAAGCATGATCCACTAAAATACGTCCTAAAGATGCGACACCCTCAAAATCTGCTGAACAAATATAATGCAATACGCGATTTGGTATGGGTCTATGATCCCAAAAAGTACTATTACAACACTTAACCTGTAGTGTTAAATTATCGAGTGGCAAATTATAAGACCGTCAAAAATAGATCTAACCCTATACGGCGTCGTAGGTGATATAATATCATCTATATATAGTCCAGGATGAACAAGCTCGCGCGGCTGATCATCACCTAACAAAGTGATATGGAAAGAGTGAAAATTAACCCCATATATAGTAGGAATTTAATGTCATAAATTTTAAAAGTCATATACAAACATTAAAAGTCATGTCTTCGTAATCACTGGTAATACAAAATTTTCGATAAATGAATAAACAAAAAGCAAACAACTACATTCATACACTACAATAAGTACATAAACAATATAATAGAAAAGACAAATCATTGTTGTTGCGAAGGGTAACTCCTATGATTATGCCCGGACTGATGACAATTCGTACACCTTCTGGGCTTATGGGGATCCCTAATATCCATCTCATTTCGGATGTGCCTTGCATGTACCCGGCCTGTTCGGCGGTCTATGAACATACTGTCTTCACCACGTATCTGCCACTGAATAGGTGGCAACTCCTCAGGGTTGGATTGCGGAACAATCTACTATCGATACATACAAGTGGTGTATTGCTCGGCAACTATTCGTGTAGGTTCATCACCCTTAAGCCCGCAAACTGCCATCGCATGCAGGCATGAGAACCTAAACATTTGCCATTTACCAAAAGTACATGACTTTTGTACATAATTGACAACTTGTACATTACCACCACGACCAGTCACACGATGGGGTGTCTTAATTCTACAGATGCCAGTGGAATGGTCAAAAACCATAACCGTGTGTTCTCTACTTTTTTTCTCTACTACCAACAACCTTTTCCAATTCATTGGTGTAATAGACGTGCGACAATGCTCATCTCTTGCAATATTATCAACACAAAATTTCACTGAACGATGGAATGTACTATCAATTATAACCTTGATCGGAAGTAGTCTAACCCCTCGCAAGATGTTATTGTAGCTCTCAAAAGTATTTGTAGTGTGTATTCCCCACCTGCGATTTCCATCATGAGCAAGGCATCAACGGTCAAGGCAGGCAGTCTTTGCCAGATATGTCTAAGCCTTTGGACTTTGAAGTGGTATCATTTGTTGGTGTTTATTCCATTTGCGCATCTGTATCTTGACACCAAGAGATCAACACAACTTCTTCACTTTCACATTCTTGTATTTGGTCATCACATTACTTCGAACATGGCGTAGACAGAATCTATGATATGCAAATTGTCCCTGCCATAAGGGGGACTCAGTCATAGCATGAAGAATGCCACGATGCCGGTCATATATTATACAAACAGTCTCCAAGTCACGCACAACATGGTGTCTCAACTGCTCCATGAACCAACCCTAATTTTGAATTATTTCCTCATCAACAATTGCATAGGCAACAAGTAAAATCTGATTGTTGGCATCCAAAGCCATAACAATAAGTAATTTACTCCGATATTCCCCTCGCAGATGGGTGTCATCAACAGATAGGGCAGGTCTACACCTGTGGAATCATCAATTGCTGGCTGAAATGCCCAAAAGATGTATTTAAATATTTTGATATGCTCGCTACTGTTGGGATGATGCTTATACATTACACCTAGATGTGTATAAGAGGGAGTACTTCTTCAACATATTGGGGTAATTGTTGAAAATTAGATGCCCAACTTCCATATACAAGCACAATCGCTTTCCTACGAGCATACCAAACCTTCTTGTAAGTAATGTCAACCTTGAAACTATTCTTAATGTATGCCTGAATTTGTTTGACCTTGTGCCCAGAATAATTTTCAACTAAGTGCATTATTTGGTTAGCAATGACTGCGGATATTAGATTTCTGTTGTTGTTTCCGGGGATTTTCCCGAGACATACGTGATTTTTTACCCATTTTGTGACCTTTTACACATTAAGGGATTCATTGCCACAGACCCGAATACTTCAATCATACTCTCCGGGAGCTAATCTACAAGAGGACGCAGTCTTGCATTTAGCCTCCCATGTCCTTTTCCGACTCTCTGTCACTTTGAATTCCTATTTTGAGCTATAGACTACATTCTAATTGCCTTACTGACTTGCTTCTTGCTATCAAAGCACATATGCAGCCGAATATCATTTTTTTCTTCGTTCCAATAAACTAGCCCATCTTTATCACTACGGTCCATGCGATCGTAATCACCGTAGTTACCAATATTATTGAAAAATGCCATACCTCTAAGTTGATAAACGGGAACATCCTCTTGCATCTAACATTCACCGTTGTTTTTCCCCAAGTCATCGTCAGATTCATCCTCCAATACATCTTCTGAATCTGGCTTCGACTTGTAATTCTCGTCCAATGCACGCCACGACAAGTGACTATTATCATCATCACCTATCAAGCCCTAACCTATGAAACCCTTCTCCATCTGTTGATTATAATATTGCATGGTACTTGGGCCTTCACATGCTGTAGTGTCTCTATTATACTGAGCGCCAATAGATTGATCAGATGGCATTGAGTTTGACATTGAAAACGAACACGTCGAGTTATAATACTCAAATGACCAAGGATGATCAAAGAGACGAGGTTGCGCGTAGGACTGCAGTGGCTCATCGTCCACAGATGAAGGCATAAAAGACATCATTGGCCCCATACTGTACAGTCCCAAATTGTTGTTGGTTTCAGGTACTTGAGGAATTTTCTTCATCTTGATGTGTAGTTCAGCACAAAAAGTAGGATCAACATCAAACAAATCAGAAATACCATCCATACTATCATCATCTGTCAATGGAATGTCAGAGTAAACACCACAACTAACTATATGCCTGTACAAAATATTTAATTTGAACTGCCCCCTATCAACGTCCATGAACTCGTATATCTTGTCCACCAACTCCAGAAACCTAATCCGTTGCTGGATTCAAAATATTTCTTGCACACCATTAGCCAGTAAGACATAGTACCGCCGTCATAAGTTATTTCCCCTCCCCAATAAAGAAGGATGTGACGGGGTCTATCAAATGTCATTTCCCTATAAGGATGTAACATGTTTAGACCCCAATTTTGGGTATGAAATAATTTTCTTTAAAAAAATTTGTCGACAGAGTTTCCTCTATTTCTTGAGAATTCTCTCTTGCGCCAGTCATGCCTGACAAGGGCTACAAATAATGCAATAACCCGACAAGGGTTACAAGTAATACATGCCCAACAAGGGCTACAAATAATCAAAAAATATGTAATCTATAAGAAAGAGATACAAAGGCACATAACCACTTCAATATATCCAACTTGAATGTATCTAAACAAAATTACATAAATATATCCAACTTATACACATTAGGTGACCCAAGAACAACAAAAGTCCCAAACAATAAGAAATGTGTAAAGCCCCCATTTACAGACAGTAATTACTAGGTTAGTATAAAAATGATGTCGACAACGGATCCCATTAACAGCCCCCCTCACCCCATAAACCAACTCATTTATATTCACAATCACAAAAAGAGCAAAAAGATAAGCTATCATCACAAAGAATTTTCTAAATATTGAATTTAAAAAAAATAAATTAACTCCAAAAAAAAAAATCAAAAAAATAAATTATCTACAATAATTGAGGTAATTCAAAAAAATAAATTACCTTAATATTTTATAGGTGGTGGTGGTCGTAGAGGAGGAGGAATAAGGTGGTGGTAGTCCTGCTTGTATAGGAGGTGGTAGCGATGGTGGTTCTACAGGAGAAGGAGTAATGGAGGAGGTGGTGGTTGTAGAGAAAGAGGAATGGAGGTGGTGGTGGTTGTAGAGAAGGAGGAATGGAGGTGGTGGTGTGTGTAGAGAAGGAGGAATGGAGGTGTCACCACCACCTGTAGAGGAGGAGGCTTCTGTGGTTGTGGTTGTGGTTGCCGTTGTAGTCGCAGAGAGGAGGAGGAGGAGGAGGATGAGGGTTTCGTGCAAGTAGTGGTGTTTTTCTGTTTGTTTGGGATGTTAAAGGGGTCGTCTGACCTCGCACTTGGCAAATGAAAGGTTAGACCTCGCATTTTTCAAGTGCGAGGTTAGCCGATTTTTTTTTTAAAAAAAATTCCTCAGAATTGGATTTTTTTTTATAAAAAAAATCCAATTCTGCATGACCTCGCATTCAATAAATGGGAGGTCATAGAACAAATACGAGTTTCACCTTACCAGAAACCCAATTTCAAATCAACACCCAGAAAGAATTGTTCCCAAAACAAGCACAATTTCAGAATTTTCTCATAAATAGATAATCCATAGTTTTAGTTAAATAGATTTGGATAAAATTCATCCAATCCATTTAAAATCATTTAATATATGGATCTAAATATAGATTTAAATATATAATGGATAAATTATTTAACCATATAAAAACAATTTAAATTTGTTTTTTAATCTAATTTTCCCACTTTCTAATTTGCCTGACACATATTTACACACACATTACATACACAAACATTCTCAGACACCTATACTCACACATACACACACTTATACACACTCAAGCATACTCTCACATACACATACACACACTAGTAGGCAGAGTGTGTACACATTCTCACACTCATATGCACACAACGGTGTTTTTCTATTTTGTTTGGGATTTTAATGGGGTCGTCTGACCTCGCACATGGCAAATGTGTCAAGGTTAGACCTCGCATTTTTCAAGTACGAGGTCAGACGATTTTTTTTAAAAAAATATTACTCAGATGCAAATTTTTTTTTAAAAAAAAAAAATCCAATTCTGCATGACCTCGCATTCAATAAATGTGAGGTCATGGAACAAATGTGAGTTTCACCTTACCAGAAACCCAATTCCAAATCAACACCCAAAAAGAATTGTTCCCAAAACATGCACAATTTCAGAATTTTCTCAAAAATAGATTAATCCATAGTTTTAGTAAAATAGATTTGGATAAAATTTATCCAATCCATTTAAAATCATTTAATATATGGATCTAAATATAGATTTAAATATATAATGGATAAATTATTTATCCATATAAAAACAATGTTAAATTTGTTTTTTAATCTAATTTTCCCACCTTCTAATTTGCCTGACACATATTTACACAAACATTACATACACAAACATTCTCAGACACCTATACTCACACATACACACACTCATACACACTCAAGCATACTCTCACATACACGTAGGCCACACACACTAGCAGGCACACGCACTTACACATTCTCACACTCATATGCACACAGTGGTGTTTTTCAATTTTGTTTGGGATTTTAATGGGGTCGTCTGACCTCGCACTTGGCAAATGCAAGGTTAGACCTCGCATTTTTCAAGTGCGAGGTTAGCCGATTTTTTTTTAAAAAAAATTCCTCTGAAGCAAATTTTTTTTTTTAAAAAAAATCCAATTCTGCATGACCTCGCATTCAATAAATGTGAGGTCACGGAACAAATGTGAGTTTCACCTGACCAGAAACCCAATTTCAAATCAACACCCAAAAAGAATTGTTCCCGAAACAAGCACAATTTCAGAATTTTCTCATAAATAGATAATCCATAGTTTTAGTTAAATAGATTTGGATAAAATTCATCCAATCCATTTAAGATCATTTAATATATGGATCTAAATATAGATTTAAATATATAATGGATAAATTATTTATCCATATAAAAACAATTTAAATTTGTTTTTTAATCTAATTTTCCCACCTTCTAGTCATGATTTGCCTGACACATATTTACACAAACATTACATACACAAACATTCTCAGACACCTATACTCACACATACACACACTCATACACACTCAAGCATACTCTCACATACACGTACACACACTAGAAGGCACACGCACTTACACATTCTCACACTCATATGCACACAATGGTGTTTTTCTATTTTGTTTGGGATTTTAATGGGGTCTTCTGACCTCGCACTTGGCAAATGCAAGGTTAGACCTCGCATTTTTCAAGTGCGAGGTCAGCCGATTTTTTTTAAAAAAATTTTTCTCTGAAGCAAATTTTTTTTTTAAAAAAAAATCCAATTCTACATGACCTCGCATTCAATAAATGTGCGGTCATGGAACAAATGTGAGTTTCAAGAGACAGAAACCCAATTTCAAAGTCAACTCCTAAAAAGAATTGTTCCCGAAACAAGCTGTCTTTAATTTTCTCATAAATGTGATAAGATCCATAGTTTTAGTTAAATAGATTTGGATAAAATTCATCCAATCCATTTAAATATAGATTTAAATATATAATGGATAAATTATTTAACCATACAAAAACAATTTAAATTTGTTTTTTAATCTAATTTTCCCACCTTCTAATTTGCCTGACACATATTTACACAAACATTACATACACAAACATTCTCAGACACCTATACTCACACATACACACACACTTATACACACTTGCATACTCTCACATACACATACACACACTAGTAGGCATGTGCACTTACACATTCTCACACTCATATGCACACAGTGGTGTTTTTCTGTTTTGTTTGGGATTTTAAAGGGGTCGTCTGACCTTGCACTTGGCAAATGCAAGGTTAGACCTCGCATTTTTCAAGTGCGAGGTTAGACAATTTTTTTAAAAAAAAAAATTCCTCAGACGCAAATTTTTTTTTTATTTTAAAAAAATCCAATTCTGCATGAACTCGCATTCAATAAATGTGAGCTCATAGAACAAATGCGAGTTTCACCTTACCAGAAATCCAATTTCAAATCAACACCCAAAAAGAATTGTTCCCAAAACAAGCACAATTTCAGAATTTTCTCATAAATAGATAATCCATAGTTTTAGTTAAATAGATTTGGATAAATTTGATCCAATCCATTTAAAATCATTTAATATATGGATCTAAATATAGATTTAAATATATAATGGATAAATTATTTATCCATATAAAAACAATTTAAATTTGTTTTTTAATCTAATTTTCCCACCTTCTAATTTGCCTGACACATATTTACACACACATTACATACGCAAACATTCTCAGACACCTATACTCACAGATACACATAGTTATACACACTCAAGCATACCCTCACGTACACATACACACACTAGCAGGCACACGCACATACACATTCTCACACTCATATGCACACAATGGTGTTTTTCTAATTTGTTTGGGATTTTAAAGGGGTCGTCTGACCTCGCACTTGGCAAATGCAAGGTTAGACCTCGCATTTTTCAAGTGTGAGGTTAGCCGATTTTTTAAAAAAATAATTCCTCAGATGCAATTTTTCTTTTTTTATAAAAAAAATCCAATTCTGCATGATCTTGCATTTAATAAATGTGTGGTCATAGAACAAATGCGAGTTTCACCTTACCAGAAACCCAATTTCAAATCAACACCCAAAAAGAATTGTTCCCAAAACAAGCACAATTTCAGAATTTTCTCATAAATAGATAATCCATAGTTTTAGTTAAATAGATTTGGATAAAATTCATCCAATCCATTGAAAATCATTTAATATATGGATCTAAATATAGATTTAAATATATAATGGATAAATTATTTATCCATATAAAAGCAATTTAAATTTGTTTTTTAATCTAATTTTCCCACCTTCTAATTTGCTTGACACATATTTACTCACACATTACATACACAAACATTCTCAGACACCTATACTCACACATACACACACTTATAACACTCAAGCATACTCTCACATACACGTACACACACTAGTAGGCACACGAACTTACACATTCTCGCACTCATATGCACACATGCACTCTTACACATAAGACTTACACACACTCTTACACAGACACACACTAACACATAATGTAACATATTCATGCACACACAGTTACACATACTCACACACATAAGCACATACACTCTCACACATACACTCACACATACTCACACATACACTCTCACACACTCCCACACACTCACGCACACACTCATTTATGTACACTCTCACACAAACTTATGTACTCATACCTACTTACACTAACACACCCTCTAATACTCTCACGCGCACATATCCATACACATTGGTACAAACTCTCACATACACTAACACATACACATACACATACACTCACACACCCACACTTACACACAGACATTAACACATAAACACACACACATACTTAAACACATGCACGCTCTCACATACACATGCATGCACACGTTCTCACAAAACTTACACAAAAACACACTAACACACAGTACTCATATATACTGTCTCATACTCACACATACTTACACACACACATACTCTTACACACTAACACATATTTTTGTATGCATACACACGCATGCAGACATACTCTCACACATACTTACACACTAACACACACACTCTCACACATACTTACACACTGTGTACACATGCGCATACACACACTCTCTTACACAAACTTACACACAGTAATGCATAAACTTACACACATACTCACTTGCACATACACTAACACACTAACACACACATTCACATACACACTCACATACTTACACGCTAACACACACACACACATTCTCACAAACTCTCTCACACACATTCTCACAAACACACACTCCCACACCGGCACACACTCACATGTACACTTGCACACTTATACTCACACACAATTTTCAAATATGTTTGTAGGAGAGGTGTGTGTAACTATAAGTGTGTATGTGTATGTTATATAAATATGTGTGTATGCATGTGTGTTAGTGCGAGTGTGTGTATATGTGTGACACATAACAAAGTGTGTGAATATGCATATAAATGTGTGTAAGTATGTGTTAGAGTTTGTGTAAGTGTGATGTGAGTTAGTGTGTGTAAGTGTATGTGTGTGCAAATATGTGTGTGTGTGTAAATATGTATGACTATTTGCATGTAAGTGTATGTGCAAATGCATGTTAATTTGTAAATGTGTGTATAAAAGTATGTGTATGTGTGTGCAAAAGTCTTTGTGTATGTGTATAAGTGGGTATAGGTATGTGTATGTTAGGGTGTAAGCGTGTATGTGTGTGTGAATGTGTGTGTGTTTGAGTATATGTAAGTATGTGCAAATGTCTGTGTATGTTTGTCTAAGTCTGTGCTTGTGTAAGAGTGTATGTATATATGTTAGTATGTGTATGTATGAGTGTATGTGTATGCATGTGTGAATGTATGTATCAGTGAGTGTATGTGTAAATGTATATATGTGTACATGCAAATATGTGTGTGTGTAAGTGTGCATGTGTGAGTGTGTGTTACTGTATGTGACTTTGTGTGTGTGTATATAAATGTGTGTTATTGTGTATGGTGTATGTGTGTATGTGCACATACAGTGGATATGAGTGTGTGTGTGCGTGAGTGAGTGTGTGAGTGTGTTTGAGTCTGTGTAAGTGAGTGTAAATGTATGGATGTGTGTCTAAGTGTTGGTAGTGTGTAAGAGTCTATGTGAGCGTGTGTAGGTGTATGTTAGAGTGTGTATGTGTTTGAGTGGGTGGTGAGTGTACGTGTTACTGTGTGTAAATAAGTGTGTATGTATATGTGCAAATGTGTGGACGTATGTTAGAGTATGTATATGTAAGTGTATATAAGAGTATGTGCATGTGATTGTGTGTGTAAGAGCGCGTATGTGTAAATGTTTGTAAGAGTGTGTTTGTGAGTGTGTGTAAGTGCGTCTGGGTATGTGTGTGTAACTGTGCAAGTATGTGATCATGTGTAAATATGTAAATGTGTGTGTAAGTTCTGTGTGAGGGAGTTTGTGTATAAATGTGTGGGGGTGTGTGTGTGAGAGAGTGAGGGTATATGTATGTATATGTGTGTTTGAGTGTGTGTCAAGATTTGTTAAGAATGTATGTGTGTGTGAGTGTGTAAGTGTACGCGTGTGAGTGTGTAAGTGTGTGTGTGTATGTGAGTGTGGGTAGTGGTGACTACGGTTTCAAAACCGCCGATTCCAATTCTGGAATCAATGGTTTTGGTTTTGGTCCTAAGACCAGTCAGAACCTCTAGTTCCACGGTTTCATCTGGATTCGGTCCTGATTCCAGTCCCGGTTCTGGTCCCGATTCCCTCTTCATAACTGAAATCATTGAACTTATTCCTTCGTCAAGTGTTCCGTATTTGTTCCCCTTTTTTTCAACTATAACAACCTTGGAATAATTGCACACTGTATTAGTAGGATTCCCTTCGTTATCAAATTTTTTTTTTTTAAATGTTTGATAAACATTTCGGCCTTTGGAGCCTTAGAAATAGGAGGTTTAGTTTATTTACTCCCAGAATTAGGACTTACTTCAACATCATCTCCAAGACTAATAAAAAAATTATTGGAATTTTGGCTATCCATTTGAAAATTTTAATTTGATTAGGGAACTTTTGAAAAAAATTATTATAAATAAAAAATAGAATTTATGAAAATTGGAGAAAATAAACCAAACTAATGAATAATGGCAAAAAATATTTTTTGAAGAAAATATAAATGGCACTTGAAAATAGTATAATTGCAAAAAATTGAGATTATATTTATATGGACAATAATTAGAAATTGATTATGAAAGGTTAAGTGACTTTTTGATTGAAAATGGTTTTAAAAGAGGTGTTTTGATACTACTCTCTTCACCAAAACTAGTTTTAATGATTTGTTGATTGTGCAAATATATGTTGATGATATTATTTTTGGAGCAACTAATGAAAGTTTGTGCAAGGAATTCTCTTACTTGATGCAAAAAGAATTTGAAATGAGTATGATGGGAGAATTAAAATTCTTCCTTGGACTTCAAGTTCAGCAAACAAAAGAAGGAACGTTCATTACACAAATCAGGTACACATAGGAGCTACTCAAGCACTTTGGGATGAAAGATTGCAAACAAGTCGGAACTGCTAATGTGCACTTCAACCACACTTGACAAAGATGAAGAAGGTAATAGTGTTGATGAAAAACACTATAGAGGTATGATCGAAAGCTTACTTTATTTAGCAGGTAGTAGATCGGATATTATGTTTGCCGTTTGTCTGTGTGCTAGATTTCAATCTTGTCCTAAGGAATCAAATTTAATTGCTGCAAAAAGAATTTTTAGATACTTGAAATGGATGATTAATTTTGGTCTCTGGTATCATAAATCCACTAGTTTTGATATAATTAGTTATTCCGATGCTGACTTTGCTGGTTGTAAAATTGATAGAAAAAGTACTAGTGGTATGTGTCACTTTTTGGGTAATTTTTTAGTGTCCTGGTTTAGCAAGAAACAAAATTCTATTTCTCTATTTACGGTCGAAGCTGAATATATTGTTGCTAGAAATTTTTGTGCTCAACTTTTTTGGATGAAGCATACTTTAAAAGAGACACACACTATTTTGGTGCCTATAAGATGGGATAACACTAGTGCATCCCATTAATCTCACTAAAAATTCTGTATTTCATTCTAGAACCATCTTATACACATTGATGTCAAGCATCACTTTATAATAGATCTTGTGTGCAAAAAGGAAATTTGTGTGTACAAAGGATCAATTGGCTAATATTTTTACTAAACCTTTGCCTTTAGATCATTTTGAATATTTTAGATCTCGCTTGGGCATTATTGAGTTCAAAATTGTATGAGTTATGCTTTCGAACGCAAAAATGCATCCTAAGTTATTTGTTCTCTCAGACGAAAATGAACGTCCGAACTACTTATGTTTGCCTCAGACGCTTCCAATCATCCAAACATCTCTTCTCACTCTTCAAACTCTCTGAAAATTCTTACGGACGATTATCAACGTCTGGCATTTTGTTCGGACGCACAGTTTAGTGTATCGTCCAGCCGTTCATTTGCAATTGGATGCACAATCAAATGTATACCAATCACTCAGACGTCCAAACAACTATAATATTGATTTAAAACCTGTCATTTCCCTTATCGTTATGACATGCCAACCCCACCAAACCCTAGCCTGGCGATTTAGGAGTCCATTTTCCAATTTATTCAATTTGTCCTCTTTCTTCTGAAATTGCTCAAGAAATTTCTCTACCCAACTCCTCACCCATCTCAATTGAACTTCTTTTCACATTTTTAACATCCTCTTCACTGGAATTTCATAAAAATCATTTACTCTTATTTTTTCTTCTCCAAACTTTCTCTTCAAATCAAGATGGTTTGTTCACGTGAAGGATCCTCAACAGCCACTAGAGGGAAGAAATCAAAGGGAAAAGCTCCGATGCATGGTCAAACATCCTCAAATCCTCAACCCATCTCCAATCTCTCTTTGCCAAAATTCATTGATGCCAAGGCATCAGATAGGTACAATTCCCTGCTTAGTAAATCCATAATTGTACAACGTCTTGTTTCCCAAAGTTTATTTGACGAATTGAACCTACTGCTTATCAATGATTGCTTTAAAAACAAAATTGGGAAAATTTAATTCACTTGGTAGGACATTTTCCTGTCTATCATGACATGGTGTTGCAATTCACTATCTTCGTAAAGGTTCTACTGTTCTAACCTTAGTTTCTCGTTTCAATAACATCAACATTGAAATTTCTTCCAATGTCATCAATACAATTTTTGAATGTGAGTTCCTTCTCTTGCTGGAATTTCATATTTTTTATCATTGGACAAATAGCCTGCTATTGATACTCGTTTTGAGATAAAGGCAGTTAAACAAAATTTTTATGTCAATTTTAGACAGGCTTCGGAAGCCAAAACTACTTTGCTTAGTCCCGAGCTCAATATTTTATACTCTTTGGTTACTAATTTGTTATTGCCTACTGATGGGCATCACACTGAGCCAGGAAAAATGCAACTGTATTTATTTTACTCTATTTATAAAGGAATCAAACTTGAATTTGGTTATCTATTCTATTCTTTGTGGGAACTTTTTCTGACTGACACTCGTAGGAAAATTCTTAACCAAAGTATTCGATCACTTTGACATTCCGTTAAATTCTGGCAAACAACAATACCTTCCTTATTTAAACAAAGCTTATATTGAACAGAAGGGTTTGCACTTTTTTAATAACCAATGGTTTACAAAGACTGCTTATGAGCTTGAAAAGTCTAAAACCGATGCTTCCAATTCAGGTCATGCACTACCTCACTCTCCTCTTCCTTAACCCTTCTCTTCCACACATTCCCTGCCCCATTCCCTACATATTCACTCTTTGGAACCCTCCCTCTCCCATCTGTGCACACTTGTCACCAATCTCAGTAATCAAATGAGTTCATTTCAATGCCGCACCCTTCAGAAGTTGTAGAGACTTGAAACCAAACAAACCATCCTTCAAGAAGCTTAAGTCTAGGAATGTCTGCTTCAGCACAAGATCAATTTGCCAATATTCAGTCACACTACATTCTCGAGTCCTCCTCCAACAGCGACGGCAACGACATTGACAATGTTGACCATTCCAGTCCTGAGCTCGAAGATCGTGAAGATCTCGTTGGTGCAACCAAGGCCTCCTGAAAAATCCACTGTTCCCAGGATTGATGTTGAGGATGACGAAGACGTCAATGATACATTCAACTATATTATGCAACGCCGCGATCCTCTAGACCTGAGTAAACACGACAGTGAGGCTACGGATGATGATGCACCAGCCAAAAAGTGCAAAGGTGAGGAATACTCCAAGAAGAAGAATGATTTAGATTCCACTCCCAGTTTCTCCTTAGTTTCTTGTAATTGCTGAACTTGGATGTATGCTTGCTGAACTTGGTTGTAGTTGAATTTGACTGTTCTTGTTTTTTTGGTTTTATGACTTTTTACCTTTATTTATCTTGTGGCTTGCGTAAGGGGGAACATACTCTTAGGGGGAGCATATTTTGCTTTGATGATGCCAAAAGGGAGAGATGTTCGTTAGCTGTTTAAGTGTTTATAATTAATTGTGTGATCATGGTTGTTGGATTTTACTTGATTGAGTTGATTTTCCCTGTGATTTGTCATCATCAAAAAGGGGGTGATTGATGACCTCATGCAACATTGTTTTTGATGATGACAAATGTAATCTAACAATTTAACTTAAGTTGTGTAGGAATTCTATTATCATTTGTTCTTAACAGAGTTTTCAAACAAAGTACATTGTCCGAACAGTACAATGTTTCTCGGACGCACAAGCTCGTCCGAACAAATATACCTCGGACGAATGGCACAGTCTAAAAGGTCAGGTAGAGGGTAGGATTTTGAGGCACCTACACCGGACATGCCTAACTGTTCGAACAAATTTTCCTCGGACTCAATGCATCGTCCGAAAAGGTCAACCAGAGAGCAGGATTTTGAGGCACATACAACAGACGCATCTAACTGTCCGAAGAAAATCTTATCGGACGTGCCTAACTGTTCAAAGAAAAAGCAACCCTGGTTAAGAACTAAACCTTTCGGACACACTACACCGTCCGATGACTGAAATTATCACCATACCTGGTTTGGACGAAGGAACGGACGAAATCTCGACCGTCCGAACGGCATTCTCAACTCCTTGATATTTGACAGATCAGACGCTTGTTCAGACGCTCAATAATAATCTTAGACGTCCGAAACCCATAATGACTAGTTTTCTAGCAATTATTATCTAGCCTTTAGGAGGTGGTTGGGAGCTGATTTATTGCACCTATAAATGCCAACCCATCTGTATTATGCATCCAATCTTACACATTGAATACAAGCAATTTGGGTGCAAATTAGCTTTTTAGTGATATTGTATTAGTGAGTACTTAAGAGTGCTATTCAAAAATATTGAGTGGAGTGATAATCTTGTACAAAAGTAAGGTTGAGTGTAAAATTCTTGGCTGTGTAAAGAGAAATAGTGTGAGCAAGGGTGATCCTACTAATGCCTTCTTTTTAACACATCTAGTTATAATTCAATTGAATAAATCTCTTTTCTAGATGTTTATAAGTGCAAGTATACGGTTGTCAACTAGTAGCTAGGGAAGTAGGGATCGTTCCCACAAGGATTGTCGGATGCAATTACCAAGGTTTAAAGGTATAATGTGTGTAGTTAAGCTAAATCAATTGGTAGATGATAGAACTATTCTAATGAAAACTATAACTTGAATCCTAACCTAATTTAATCTAATAGTTGACTAAAACTTTGTCTCTTGAGTCATTCAACTAAAAAGACTAAAGAAGAAAGTAAAATTGAATACTAAAAGCATTCATTTCTAAAGTGAAAATTTGATAAAGATAAACTAGGAAATTAAATATTTTTTTGATTGGAATTAAAGAAACCCACGAAGAATTGACTAGAAATTAAAGCTAGAAATTAAAAATTCTTAAATAGAAAGCAAGAAATTGATAATACCCTAATTTCCCTGAAAACCCTAATTTGAAAGCAGAGAAATTTTTACTAAATTAGATAAGAAAGCAATTAAAAATTATATCTACTTGAAGCTTACGAAAAACCCACTACGATTATCTAATAAAAATGTAAACTTGACAATAAAATTAAAGAAGATCTAAGATGAAGATAAAGAGAAATTTCTATTATAAAAAGGTAACTTGTAGTTTAAGCTATCATAATCTATCTAGAACTATCTAAAAACTCTCTATTCTCAACTATCTACTCTTACTTTACTTTCTACTTTCTACCTTTTTTCTTTAATTAATTCTACTTAGCTTAAATAGTGCAGCATTATATAAGGCAAAATCAAGGTTTTCGGGCTGCAAGTTTACAAAATTGCCCTTACAACTTAGCATTTAGTGAGTTGAGATCGCGGTTTGGAAGTTTTGAGACCGCGATCTCGACTCTAAAATAGTAACACTAATTCCCGAGTCGAGATCGGGGTCTGTAACAATCGAGACCGCGATCTCGACTCTTCTTCCAGCAATCTTCATTTCCTCTATTTTGCAATTTAGTCCCTTGAGCTTTGTTCCTTCCAGCTTCTAACCTTTAATTTTTAACCTGCATAATATAAACACCATTAAGCACTTAAACTAAAAATTTAGCACAAAATTATCATAATTATTTCAAAAACGAAAACCTAAATACATATGAAATAGAGAAATTAACTAAAGTCTTCAATTACTTATCTAATTTTTGAATTTAAACTATCAAAATGTTATAATTTAGAGGAAAAATAACTCTAGTTTACTAGAGTTATCACACCCCCAAACTTAGCGTTTTGCTAGTCCCGAGCAAAACAAAGATTAACAATAAATGAAACCTACTAACATTCAAACATTTAAACACCCCCAAATTTGACGTGACACTTGATGAATCATGGATGTACTTAGAACAATAAAGCGATCTTCTCAAGAAATGTTCAACGCTACGTGACATGTGAAGAATATGAGCAAATCAATCCAAAATTGAAGTTCCGTTTTACAAATAAGCACACATTCATTCACTACACAAGATTTCACATCACCAAACATTACCATTCTCGAAAAGAGTCACCAAAATTTTTAGTTCTTTTTATTCGATTCATCATTACTTCTCAAATCACAAATATTATAAAGTTAATCAACTCTCTCGACTAAGCATCATGAAAATAGAAGTTCAATTAGGAATCAACTTAAATGCAATTGTCACACATTTTGGGAATAAACCTCTAACAAGGAATGAGTAATATGAGATTAATGATAAGTATTACAAACATTTACTCCTTAACTTATTGGCATACTTAAAACGTAATTCCTAATGGCTTAATTAGGAGAAACAACATGGGTACATGTCGGAATCCCGTACTCACCTTATTCCTAAAAATTCCCTCTTTTTTTTCGGCCCTAAACCAAGGAAAAGGAGTGAAATGTACCAAAAATTAATCTCGAATATCAATTATTCACAAGTTAGACGACCATTCCCTATGCAAACATACGAAATGTCCCAAAATTCATTCTACCTCATTTAACTCATTTCTTTCCAACAGAGAGTTCATCAACCACATAATATAATTGATTTGATAAGAAATAACATTTCAAATAAATTTTCTTAAAATTTCAGCACTTCTTTTCAAAAATTAGCAATGCTAAGTTTATGAATTCTTCATATTGCAAATGAACACACACTCACTCACACAAATTTTTTTGAAAAGAATCAATCATATACTTCACTTACAAGGCATTGAACATCAAAATTATCATCATTGAGTACCTAATTGATCAACTTTCCATCCATTAATCATCAAGTGGCAACAAAATATATAAAATGATCATTTCCAACACAAAAAGATAAACACCCCCAAACTTGTCTCTTTTATTCAAGTTGATGAATAAATCATCCTTCCACTCACCCAAAATTAAACATCACGACAAAACCCAAAAATAATGAAAACTACTAAAACTATGTCCTACTTTTAACCCTAGAATTAAAATTGAGTAAAAATGGTAAGGGCTACCATGACGTGCATCTCACCAAGTAAGTTTCATACAAGATCAATATTCCATTCAACCCATGTACGAATGCAAGGATGACATCAGCTCAGGGCCCTTAGCCATATTACTCTTATTAGGCAATAATTAAACTTCACCAAGTGTCAGTTTAATAATCCAAAAGAAATTTCATTCATCAAAGCATCAAAATGTCTCACTTGGCATCAGCTTATGGCCATTAGCTAGATTACTAAAAAGGAAAATCAAATTGTATTCGAATACTAAAAATAAAATAAATTCATGGTTGAAGTGATTTTGAGAGGAATTTTTTTTTAATGGCCAGACCGCTGTCTCTTATACAGATCGCGGTCTGGTTTAAAAGAGACATCGCGGTCTCAACTCGGGAAGAAAAATTGCCTTTGCCGAAGTTTGAGGTTGAGACCGCGGTCTCAAGCTCAATTTCTGCAAAGTGAATTTTTTACCCTTAGCCGAAATTGCTCCACTTTTGACCACTTTTCTCCATTTGCAAGGGTAACCTACAAGAAAAAAATTCACAAGTTAGGATGACAATTTTCACTCATTCTTTAGCAAGGTTTATTCAACTTAAAAACTCAACTCTTTTTTTTTTTTTAATTCAAACCAATGAATACTCAAAATCAAGACAATTAAAAATCACACTAAAAGAAAGTAATAAGAACTAAATTAAAGCGCTAAGCTGACTTGGGTTGCCTCCCAAGAAGCGCTTTCTTAAAGTCACTAGCTTGACTATGGCATGACCCTCATTCTAAGTAATTGAGGATGAATGATCCTCCCTTCCCTTTTGGTTTCCACGGAAAAAGTTTGATCCCCTTTTTCTTCACGATTAAAGCTTGATTTTCGGGTTTTCCATGCACAGTTCCTTTCTTTCTAGCCTTAGCCATCGCTAGTGCCCCAATTAACATCTCCAATTGTTTCTCAAACCGTTTGCTTTACTTTTTATGCCTTCTCAATTTCTTGAGATCACCATTGTGCTTATTCTTTGCAAAACTCTCTTCATCTTTCATCAACACACATCCTTTATCGGGTGGTTTTTCTTTCAATTCATTTCTCGGATTTTCCTTTATTTCTAACACTTGCTTGAGCGAATTGCCTTGGCTCACTTCATTTTGCTCTTCATTTGACCTAGCAAGGATAGAATTAAGAGATTGATTAGCACATTTCTCTTCAGCAATGGGAATAGTTGTCATTATATTCAAACACATCAAATTCAATTGATTTATTTTTAACTCGTAAGATCAACTTCTATTTGTGCACATGTTCTGTGCATGAGCGGTTGACAAGAAAGGCATCCCTAAAATCAATGGAATCTCACTCTCTTCATAATTCTAGCACAAAGAAATCAACGGATAATACCAACTTTTCAACTTGTACAAGCACATCTGTCACGCCCCAAAACTGGGACCGTAACACGCCGCGCTAATGGCACACCGGTCCAAAGCGCAAGGCACAAACGAATAGAGCAACAAACTTAACCGCAATGTAATAGAACCATCAAACCATTTCTTAACTATAAAACCGAATAAGTTCATTTTTACACAAAAATACGAATTACAAAATTCCTTCTTAGTACAAAAGATGCTACAACAAAAATAAAGTTCATCTATACAAAACCTATCTAATACAGGATTTGCTCATATTCTTCACATGTCACTCGTTATACATTTCTTAGAGTAAAAAACGAGCACCTAATCTGAAAAATTATAAGTCACGTGGGGTGAGCATAACTAGCTCAGTGGATATCATAAAAGCTCTTCAAATGGGGCCAAGCATTTCGATAAAAAGAAAACATAAAGATAATAACATTTGCGAAAATCATAGTCATAAAGCAGTTTCTAAAATGTCTCATGCCATTTAAAAGTCAATAAACCATAATCATAAGTAGTTTTCTAAAATGTCTCATGCCATTTAAACGTCAGGCATGTCCAAAACATAACCAAAAAGATCCAATCATTTCAAAACATAGTATGCTAAAGCATAGCGTAGCCAAAAAGATCCAATCATTTCAAAACATAGTATGCTAAAGCATAGCGTAGCCAAAAAGATCCAATCATTTCAAAACATAGTATGCTAAAGCATAGCGTAGCCAACTCTCCAATCATTTCAAAACATAGTATGCTAAAGTCCATGGACAAGTATATGAGAGTTCATAACATTCACAGAAGTCACCACGGCGTCCCATGGATGACTATAGAACCGGTTCTCCCCAAATCAAACATTTCCAAACACATCCAAAATTATATACCTAGGTCACCTATGAGCCAAAACAGTTATAAAATGCTTTCATATCAAAAGAGTTTGCAAACATATCAATTGATTAACATAAAATAGCTTGGTCCCGATTTCATATGTAATAATTCCAAAACATTGTAAAAGTGCAGTTCCAAACATCATACACATTTTAAAATCCATCCAAACATATTTCGAAAGTCATTAAACAAAATAGAAGTGGAAGAGGGTCTATGTTACCCACCTATCAAAGCAAAACTGCTTTACAAATGATCACTGAACGCGATCGCCGGCGGTAGGTGGCGTGTACCTAAAACAGATATAAGAGGACTCTTAGAAGAGATGTAGAAGTTAAAGAATGACTAGGGAAACGAAAACGACGCGAAACGATAGAAAACGACACCAACAGCTCTTTGGTAAAAAATGACCTTTTCACAACTTCCGACCAACTTCGACAAGCTAAAACCCCAGTCAAAACACTTAGTTAACCCCTCAAATTCATATTACAGCTAGATTAGTATAAGAGACAGCCTAGAGGGAGGCGAAGTTTTTTTTGGTTTTTCTAGACTATAATTAGGCTATCATCCCTGCCAATAAAATCCAATTCCAAGGTATTCAAGGGACCTTGGTTACAACCCAACTCAAAACAACATATTCAACCAACCAACAAAATCCATTTCCAAGGTATTCAAGAGACCTTGGTTACAACCCAACTCAAAACAACATATTCAACCAACAAAATCCATAAACGGAAAGATTCACCGGAGCAATAGCCGGGACTATATCAATAGCATTCCACAACAATCCATACCCCATAACCACTACAATTAACTCTATTACAACATTAGAGCGACAACCTATGGTTGGAATTCCTCTTTACTACCAAACTGAAATTTTATCGATTAGCCACACGCATGATTCAAACATGCTTCCTATCCAACCCACTACCAAGGAAACACTTAAAACCATCAAAAGATCATTAAAGACCCTTCAAACATAACCAATTATCCAAATTATCCTAGTTGCGCCAAACTTCCGCTTACTTACAAAATGAAGGGAAATCAATTTCACTAGGTTTCAAGTCTCAATTCCTATCCAAACTAACCTTAAAACACTCTTAAAACATCATTATGAGCATAGACATAAGCATTCATAGCACAACACTCTAGGCCACATATGGAAGACAAAACCCTAACTCATAATCTTAAAATTTGTAATCTAACCATGGAAAGTTGTTAAAAATCAACCCCAATCACTTCCCAACTTCCAAATGAGGAAGATGTTTGGAGAGGGGTTTTGTCTTCTCTTATAAATTCCAGAGTTGACCCAAATAGTACATTTGACCTAGATAGTGTCCAAGTTGACTATTTGACCCAAAAACTAATTTTTTTCTTAATTTGCTACTAAATAACATTATAAATCAGCCATCTTACAACACTCACACACCACAATGCACTAATTACACTTAATCCAAATTTTGACCCGTTAGGGACCTACAATACCGAAATCGCGTAAATCGAAAAATTTGCCGAATTGAAAAACGAATAAAAAGTTGAAGTACTTTATGACTAAAAATAATATGAAAAATATTTTAAACCAGTTAAAAATCAAAGAACAAGGCTAGTAAAATACTGGGTTTCACAACATCTTCCAACAAGCCATATGGTTTCCTCATTTATAAATCCGCCAATTGAAGTGTGATATTAGTTGGCATAAATATAATCTGTCTCTTTTGTCATAGATGGCCTTTGTATGATATTTATGCTTGCCCCCAAATCACAAAGTGATCGATGCCACATTTTTCCTCCAACATTCACCGGTATCATAAAACTACCGGGATCCTTGAGTTTAGGGGGCAATCGCCTTTGAACAATGGCACTACATTGGGCATCGAGGCATACTTTCTCATCATCATCCCACTTTCGCTTCCTTGCCAAAAGATCCTTCTTGAAATGAGTATAGTTGGGCATCTTGGTGAGGACATCAATCAAAGGAATGTTGACATTAATCTTTTTCAACATATCCAAGAAATGGGTGAATTGCTTCTCTTTTTTTTCCTCCTTTCTTGGATCAATGAGTCTCTGAGGGTAGGGCACTTTTATGGATGGATCTATCTTCAAAGGTTCCTCCACATGCTTCTTCGTGGATTCCTTGATCTCATTCTTTTGCTCCTTCTTAGCCTCATCATCAACTACTTCTTTTCAATTTCAACTACCTTGGACTTTTGCTCTTTGCTTCCTTCCTCCACCTTTTCCTTCTCCTTAGATTCAACCAATTCTTTTCCACTCCTTAGGGTTATGGCATTGCATTGCTCCTTGGGGTTTGGAATAGTATCACTCGGAAATGCCCCAATAGGTTTGTCATTATTCAACCTTGCCCATTGTCCCAATTGAATCGCCAAATTTCTTGTTGAAGCCTTCAAATTCTCATAATCTCTTTTATGCTCTTCCGCTTTCCTACCCAATCTCTTCTCAATAAGGCTTCTCTTTTCCAACCTTCTTCACCCAAATTCTCTCTAAGAGCATATTGATCATGGTACATGGGTTGGGAAGATAATTTGCATAATGGAAAGGAGGTCTTTGTTGTTGGTTTTGAAAAGAAGGGTTGGGGAAATTTTGATATGAGTTGGGTTGGACATTTCTTTGATGTGGCGGTTGATAAGGTCTAGATGAGGAATTCGGGGCTTGAGTGTGTTAGGCATTTTGAGGTGGAGGATTTGGTTGGTAAGGAGGATTGGATTGGTTGTTGGTGTTACTCCAAGAGAAATTTGGGTGATTCCTCCAAGACAGATTGTATGTATTCCAATAACCTCCGGATTGGTTTCTTGGAAATGAAGATTGATTAGCCACATAATTGATTTCCTCATTGGCTCTGTATGGCATCTCACAATTCCTATTTGCATGGCCGCCTCCACAAAAATCACATGTCATGCTTGGTTGAGTTGGAGAAGAAGTCATAGCATTCACACTACTAGGTTTTCCTAGATTCATGAACACGCTTTGCTGAGCTAAAAGGGCATCTTGCATGTTTAGATTCAACGCTCCACTACTTGCAGACTTGGCTTGATTAGCTTGGTGTTAAACCACCGGTGGAGTTATCGGTCCATGACGGTAGTGGTTGTATGCCATCCTATTTAACAACTCTTGAGCTTTTTTCGGAGTCTTATATGAGATAGAACCGTCAGCGAAGGCATCTACAACGGATTTCGTCTCTTGAAGTAAACCATTATAAAAAGTTTGAAATTGAAGCCACAAGGGTACGGTGTGTTGTGGGCATTTTCTTAGCAACTCTTTAAATCTTTCCCAAGCTTTCCCAAGGCTTTCACCAACATCTTGTTTGAATGATGTAATCTCATTCCTTAATTTAGCGATTCTTGCAGGAGGAAAGTACTTCGCCAAGAACTCTTGAGCAAGTTGGTTCCAAGTGGTGAATGTTCTTTGGGCATGGGATTGCAACCACGACTTTGCCCTATCACGAAGAGAAAAAGGAAACACCCTCATGCGAACACAATCTGGGTGTACTCCATTAAACTTGAATGTGTCCAATACTTCTTTGAAATTCAGGTGAGGTGTGTATAAGGGTCATCATTTGGTCCACCTCCGAACATGGCATGGGCTTGGAGCATTTGGATTAAGCCGGGCTTGATTTCGAAATTGTTGGCTTGCACGGGCATCCGTGCAATGCTTGAGTTCGCTCCATCAAAATTAGGTAAAGCATACTCCCTCAATGGTCTTCCATTCCCATTCATGTCATTCCCATTCCATAGCCACCCATTCCATTATTTCCACTTTCCCCTTCTTCTTCGTTCTCCATGTTCACATTCCCTTGATGAGCATTAGCATGTGCCATTTCTATCATCTCTTGCTCTTGTTGCACCCTTATGAACCTTCGAATTTGTCTTAGCTCTTTCTCCATTTCCTTGTCTAAGCAAATGAATGGCTCTTGAGCTCCTCTTACCATGCACTACACAAAACCACAATAGTCAATTGAAGTTCCAAGTCAATTCCTCAAGACAACCAAATCAAACATAAAAATCAACAAAATTAAAAACTAAATTAAACTAATCCATAAAGTGCTTAATCTACACGACCTATAAAGCGCTTGATATTGCCAAAAACCGAAGACAATCCCCGGTAACGACGCCAAAAACTTGATGCCTTCTTTTTAACACATCTAGTTATAATTCAATTAAACACCTAAATCCTACAACTAACTAGATGGCATCCAGCAAGTACACGGTTGTCAACTAGTGGCTAGGGAAGTAAGGATCGTTCCCACAAGGATTGTCGGATGCAATTACCAAGGTTTAAATGTATGTGTGTAGTTAAGCTAAATCAATTGGTAGATGATAGAACTATTCTAATGAAAACTATAATTTGAATCCTAACCTAATTTAATCTAGTTAAGACCAAAACTTTAGAACAAGTGAGTCATTCAACTAAAAAGACTAAAGAAGAAAGTAAAATTGAATACTAAAAGCATTCATTTCTAAAGTGAAAATTTGATAAAGATAAACTAGGAAATTAAATATTTTTTTGATTGGAATTAAAGAAACCCACGAAGAATTGACTAAGAAATTAAAGCTAGAAATTAAAAATTCTTAAATAGAAAGCAAGAAATTGATAAGAACCCTAATTTCCCTTTAAACCCTAATTTGAAAGCAGAGAAATTTTTACTAAATTAGATAAGAAAGCAATTAAAAATTATATGTTAAGAAGAAGCTTACGAAAAACCCACTACGATTATCTAATAAAAATGTAAACTTGACAATAAAATTAAAGAAGATCTAAGATGAAGATAAAGAGAAATTTCTATTATAAAAGGTAACTTGTAGTTTAAGCTATCATAATCTATCTAGAACTATCTAAAAACTCTCTACTCTCAACTCTCAACTCTCTACTCTGACTCTACTTTCTACTTTCTACCTTTTTTTCTTTAATTAATTATACTTAGCTTGAATAGTGCAGCATTATACAAGGCAAAATCAGGGTTTTTGGGCTGAAAGTTTACAAAATTGCCCTTACAACTTAGCATTTAGCGAGTCGAGATCGTGGTCTGGAAGTTTTGAGACAGCGCAATCTCGACTCTAAAATAGTAACACTAATTCCCGAGTCGAGATCGCGGTCTGGAACAATTGGGACCGCGATCTCGACTCTCCTTCCAGCAATCTTCATTTCCTCTATTTTGCAATTTAGTCCCTTGAGTTTTGTTCCTTCCAGCTTCTAACCTTTTAATTTTTAACCTGCATAATATTAACACCATTGAGGACTTAATTAAACTAAAAATTTAGCACAAAATTATCATAATTAATTCAAAAACGAAAATATAAATACATATGAAAGAAATTAACTAAAGTCTTCAATTACTTATCGAGTTTTGGAATTTAAACTATCAAAATGCTATAATTTAGAGGAAAATAACTCTAGTTTACTAGAGTTATCTCTGTTTAGCGCGGATAGATTGATTGGCATGGTTTTTAACTGTTATGTATTAAAAGTGATTATTTGATATCTCAAGGTCAAATTAATATGAAGAATCCCAAATAACCATAAAACAGGCATTGAAATTTCAAAATGCATAACCGAGTAAACCAATAGTTTTTGTAATCATTCCAATAAATATTATTGAATGCCTGAAATTCGTATTCAAAAGTTTTTGTAATCAATCCAGTAAATATAAAATTTATATTTACAGCAAAATCAACATGCAAAAAAATCAAAAGAATGGGGTCTAATCAAATTTTATAATGAAGGTAACTTCAGCAAGAAAATCTAGAACACCTAATTAACTTCCTTCTTTTAATATAGTATAGATATGGATATCTTATTTAAATTTGAACTAAAAAATTAACAATAATTTCACAAGAATAAATGGAATATAGTTCAAAGTATGTTAGAGGCCATTTTAGCATTTTTAATTCTAATTCTTTATGTAATTTTTAAAAGAATGCAAAATTCTTCATCGTTGAAATATTAGTCATAAACGGAAATACATAGACCCGGTCTTTAATCCCACTAGTAGATCTTGTAGTGTGAAGTAAACCATATAGAATAAATGACATTAGTTGATGTAAATAAAATTTTATAAGACATTTATTTAATTCTGACCACAGATCTATCTAAGTTTTTAATAGTCATCAATATATTGTTACTAGATTATATGAAACAATTAATGATAGGAATATAACAAAACATTTTTTTTATATGATTATATATTGCCCACAATAGTAGGATTGAATACAATCGAAACACAAATACCCACAGTATAAATACAACCATTTTTACTAGATTTGATCCCTGTACATCTGATAATAGGAATGACTTAAGATGCTCTTGGTTGTCAAGAACCTAATCGGCTGTTGGTTGGGGTATAACTAACATAGTATTAACACATCATTTATCAGTTTTCAGTATAACAAAAATTTTAATTAATGATTTGAGTTTTTTTTTTTAATAAAGTAATAGTACATAATACAAGTCTAAATATAGGTCATGAATTTGAGTTACTAAAGGGTAGGTAGGAAGGGTGGATTTTTTTTCATACGAGTCTAAATATAACTCACAACAAAATAGCAAACACAAAAAAAAAATTATGATTTCACTATGTTATAAAACTATAAAAAAATAAAAACTAATAGAGAAAGTCTATAGAAGAGAAATATACAAAATGAGAACTGTAGTCTCTTCATAATCAATGTTGGATCTTGGTGATAATCTTTGTGCAGCAAAGAATGCTACAATTTTATTTTTCTAATATTGTTTTTGGACAAATACACATTTGACCCGACTGACTTTACACCTTTAGGCATTTGGACTACAAGTCCATAAAATTCTTATTTTGAAAGTAAATTTAAATATGCTTGAATTGTGTCTTTTTATTTTGTTCATTCATCTCTATTTCAATATTTTTTCGATAGACTTGGTGGATGCAATTACTTTAGGTATCTTGTTAGTTTGGAAGTTCATGAGAAATTTGATATGTATCTAATGTACATTGTTAAAACTTATTTACACGGTTCACTTGATACAAAATTCTATATTAAAATCCCTGAAGGATTTAACATATTTGAAACATGTAAAGTTTCTCAAAAGGATTATTCTATGAAATTGTACATAAATCCTTATATAGATGAAATCAATTTGGATGTATGTGGTATAACCGTCTCAATAAGTATCTTTTGAATGAGGGGAATAAAAATTATCCAATATGTCCTTAAGCTTTATAAAAAGAACTGGATTAGATTTTGTGATTGTTACTACATATTTTGATGATATAAATGTTATTAGAACTCCCGAAGAGTTTCAAAATGAAATGAATTATTTAAATAAAGAATTTGAAGTGAAAAACCTAAGCAAAACGAAATTTTGTATAGGTTACAGTTATAGCACTCAAAAACTAAAATTAAAATTTTGTTCATAATTCAATTTTTACAGAAAAGATAGTAAAGTGATTCTATATGGACAAAGCACATACATTTAATATCCAATGGTTGTAAGATCGCTTGATATGAGAAAATGATCATTTTCGCCCTCTAGAGACTGATGAAGAATTTCTTCATCTTGCTATATCACATCTTAGTGCTATATGTGCATTAATATATCTTCTTAATAATCACATGATCTGATATAGGATATGCTGTAAGTTTGTTAGTAAGATTTAGTTCTTCTCCAACATGAAGATAATGGAATGGTATTAAACATTTACTTAAATATCTTTGAGGGACTATTGAATGGGTTTATTTTACAATTAATTGTCTATGCAGATGCTAGATATTTGTGTGATACACATAAAACTCAATCTCTAATGGGTCATTTATTCATATGGAGATACAACTATGCCATAGAGTTCAACAAAACAAACTTTAGCTGCTACTTCTTCCAATTATTTAGAATTAATTATAATGGTTTACATATGTAGAGATATATTTGGCTAAGGTCATTGATCCAATATATTCGAAAGATATGTGGTTGGGAGTAGAAGAGAAGCTGCTAATAATATAATATGAAGACAATGCAACAGGTATAAACCTAATTGAAGGGAGGTTATATGAAACGAGATGGAACAAAGTGGTAAAGTTTTTCTTCACTCATGATCTTTAGAAGAATGGTAATATTGGATATCCAATATATTTGTTCATGTGATAATTTAGTGGATTTGTAGCAAAGGCATTACCAACATCAACATTTGACAGGTTTGTTTGCAATAGGGATGTGTCATCTCAAGGATAGCAAGTGATGTTTCCATGAGTGGTAGTAGTAGTACACACTATGCTCTTTTTCCCTTGACCATAGTTTTGTCCCAATGAGTTTTCCTAACAAGGTTGTTAATGAGGCAGCATGTAAAAGTATACTATAACCATTGTGTACACTTTTGCTTCAAAAACTTTTTCTTCCACTAAGTTTTTCCTAGTAAAGTTTCAACGAAACACATGATTAAATTAATAGACATCCAAGGGAGAGTTATAAACTCTACTGACAGTAGATGTTATAATGAAACATATTGTTTAATTAATAGACTTCCAGGGTGAGTTTTATAAACTCTTCCAAAAGTAGATGTCTTTCAAAGAAATTCCTGAGTCATAATGGATGTCTATGTTATTTGGTAAGTTTTATCCATGTGTAGATGTACATCTTTCGTTATGAACTTGTCTTGTAACTCAAATGTTCATTCGTATTCCTACAAAAAAGACATTACTGTATTAAAATTGATGTAGCATCCTGGGAACAAATAACAGGAGGAGCACATGCATTACACTTGTAATGAAAAGTATGAATTATAGAACTAAAGTATCAGACGGTTCTCAGGCGGAAGGAAATGAACAATTAGATATTTTATGGATAAATTTACTGGATTCTATTAATAGAGAAAATTATACGAATCCATATTCAGGATTGAGAATCGCTAGAATATATTTCAATAAACCATTTTAAGCAGTATTGACTTACATTTTATTGTTTTAATATAGTTATGCGATTATTACTAAGGTACGCTTAAACTACTCAATCTGATTATGGTAAGTTTACCATAAGTTACGTTATGATAATACCATATGGAGCTCAGGTGCCTTTACACTCGATAATGCTATCCTATTTAGAGAGGATGAGAAAGATATCCATTGAAAAATGGGCGCCAAGATTAAAGCTAATGAATAAGATGAGCTTGAGATCACTAGCTCTTTATCGGAGGGAATAGGGGTTATTGTTAAACATGGTAGGATCTTTAGTTTAGATTTGTAAGTCAAAGAAAATGGAATTAGAGCGTACCGTACACCGACGAGTCATCTGTATATATGGATGAATGAATCTATTGAAACAATCCATTAATGCCCCAAAATTATTCGATTAATTAATTAAATGACATATCTTGATCTTCTCTATCCTAACTACCTATTATGTCTGTAATAAGTGATGGGTAAAAGTATAGACATGAATTCCAACGGATAGAGGGACCAAGAGTCCTACTTGTAGGAGTCGTTAGAGACTTCTTCCTATTATCGAGTCTCTTCCTATCGATGAATCTGGAATGAGATTAGTGTTATACGCATAGAATAGGTTTTTATCTTCCTCTAATATTAACTTGAATCCTATACTTATCCAAATACATTTAAATAGTGATTTGTCATTATGTAATAAGCAGGATATTATATTAATTATTATTTATAATATTTGTGTGGTCATGAAATCTACCAGTTAAAATATTCTAAAATTTTCCTACTTGGACAAATGACCATATCAAATTCACAAAAGAGATTCAATGAGTTGTCACAATAGTTTTCAACTATATTTATCCTACGAAGTCACCAAAATGGATCCTAGCTGTTATATATTAATTTGATGTCCCTTCCATGTAATACAATTCCAAAAACTTAATATAGACAAATTTAATGAGAAAGTAATGGACAGTGATAATTATGTCCACAATCAATAGAAAAGGCAAATCCCTTATGATACACCAGATCCGACTCGGTTTAATGGTCCAAAATATTAATCATATTTAAATCCCATAACATTGTGCATAAGGAAATATAAAATAATATTTCAACAGTTATGTATCTAAATATTTAATCAATAGTAGCAAAAACCCCATGGAACTAATAAGTTCACATAATCTCTTTGGCACCAATGCCTTCATTAATAGGTATTGCTCACATGGACACCTTATAATTCAAAATTCTTTAGAGAACAATGTGATAGTCAATTAAATGTGCTTAAATTAATATGATCACTTATAGTTCTTCGAAGAAAATCTCAGCAAAAATTCCCAACATAATATTATGGATCCAAATATCTTTAAGTAGTTAGAAAATAATAACAAATTTACAATGAGTTAATGTGTCTCTTAATAGTTATGTGATTAGATACAACTTAGTCAGCATTCTTAAGTTGTAACATCAATAATCATGACTCAAATTTTAAATACTCATTAGCTACTATTACTCCTTGAATGTTATTTCTAACTATTGGAAGTTTATATCGATTCATTTTTCATAACTCGTACTTTTCTTCACATTCTTAATAAAAAGTATAGAAATTAAGATAAAATTTTAAATGGCCAATAAACAAAAATGATAGATTTTAGACCAAATAATAAATGTCTGTATATATTTTTTCATATAAGATGATAGATTGATATAATTAAGCCAATGAAAAATGTGAATAAATAATTTCACAAAAATAAACAACATGTCATTCTTAAACTTTTAAGAACTTATGTAGTGAAGACCTTATGAGATAATTCAAGTATCATTTATATCGCATCTTTGAAGATACTGGTAAGCTCATAATTATCCTATATTTTATGTGTCATTTACTGCATATTTATGTATTGTAAGCAAGATTTGAGTTAATAATGAGTTTAATTTGGTTATTCTTAGTTATTACAGGGTTGAAGTGAAAAAGGATTGAAAAGGATGAAGAAGATGAAGGAAAATTCCAAGGATGAAATGTGCACGAGTATGGAACAAATCTGGATGTTGTTTCGTAGTTTGAAAACAACTTTCTTGTTCGAGCTTTGATTGATTTGATTCAATATACTCGGAAATCTAAGAGAAAGAGCTACAACTTTTGTGTTTTGCACTTCTCCAAATTCCATGAGCATCAAGGTAAAAATCGAAGCCGAAATTGATGCACAACTATTGGAAGTGCGCGCACATGTGTGACCCAAGAGCCGTGCACGTGTGCGATTTCCAGTGAGCAAAGTTCTAAGTTAGGGATGCACGCATATGCACGAGCTTCAAGGCGCACACGTGCACGCATAGCAGTAGGGTTTCGGGATTTTTATTTTTTGGCAGATTTCTTCTTTCGCTTAGATTCATTTAGTCTTTTTCACGTTCTTAAACTTTTATAGGGATTATAACCCTAGTATTCCCTATAAATCTCTCTTGTAAGGTGAATAGAAACTTCTACAACTTTTCTTTGTTTTTCATCGTGAGTTTTTCAATAGAAATTCTTGTGCTCTCTTCCACGGCACTTAGTGCCTAAATCCTTTTCTTGGTTGAGGGAATTGAAGCCCTGGTCAATTCTAGTATGTTGTGAGACTTTTGTACTTGAATTTATTCACTTTTTATATCAAGTATTGGTTATTTCTCTAAATTAATTTTATGATCTTCTATTTAATTGCTATGACTGCAGAGTAGTGTATTATTGGAATTAATCTATAGCTAGAATGTTTTTGACTGCCTTGTTTAATTCAATCTTTTAAGCAACTAGGTTTAGTAATTGCTTGATTAGTCTTAATGAATTTAGGGAAAATAATCAACTAATTGACATAACCACGCGTGTTTATGTTATATTAGCCTAATTGTTCTTGCTAGTTTTAATGCTTCTATTAATTAATCTTTGGCGTGCATCTGAATTAATTTGATAGTTAGCATTAATTGGATCGCATGTTGAAAATTAACTAACTTAGGAAAAGATTTAAGAATCAACTTTGAATTGGAATTTGGGTTAATTTTTCAATTAGTGCTTGGTATGAAAACTAAATTATCCTTGGTGTCGATGATCGACTTCTAGAATTTGTATGGTGGATATAATCGAACCCAAGATCTTTCTCTTATTGAATTCCCTTCAATTTTAATTCTTGCATTAGTTTTTAGTGTCAAAATTATTCAAAACCCCCTTGTTACTTTGAGTACAAACAATAGACTCCATTCTCTATGGGACGATTCGGACTCTCTACTGCTACATTAGTATACAGAATTCGATTAGTTTTAGATGCCTGGCATTGAACAAAATTTTGGCGCCATTGTCGGGGAACAGTTTGTATTTTTATTTTCTTTTATTGTGTTATTATTTCTTCCACTTATTTTGTATGCTAGTGACATGATTTGCTAGACAAGTTGAATTCCAATTTGATCCAAAAACATAGAGAATGCTACGTAAATTAGAGAAGGAGTTAAGAGATAGACATCTAGGGGAAATTCAACTTTTTGACTTCTCTTTTCGGAGAATCGAGAAGAACAACGTGAAACTAGCATGGCACAAAGAACTCTTTAGGAATTGGCGGCGCCAACCTTAAATCAACAACCTTTTTGCATTACTTATCCTGAATTAGATATAAATGTTACTTTTGAATTAAAATCTTGAATAATCCATCTTTTACCTTTTTTTATGGATTGCCAGCTGAGAATCCAAACAAGCATCTGAAGGAGTTCTACATAATAGTTTGCACAAGTATGAGACCCACCAGAGTTTCAGAGGATCACATCAAGTTAAAAGCATTCCCATTCTCACTCAAAGAAGAGCCAAAGGACTGGTTGTTTGATTTACCTTCAGGCAGTATTACAACCTGGGAGCAAATGAATAGGTTGTTTCTGGCAAAATATTTTCCAGCATTATGAACTGCAAATATAAGGAAAGAAATCTGTGAGATAACCAATTCAATGATATAGTCCTTACATTAGTATTGGGAATGGTTCAAGAAACTTTGTGCAACCTATCATTACCATCAAATTAGTGACTCTTTATTAATTCAGTATTTTTATTAAGGCTTGTTGGTTAACAAAAGAAAATGATCAATGCCGCTAGTGGAGGGGTGTTGGATAATTTGTCTATCGACGCTGCCCGTGGGCTGATATCAAACATGCCGGCACGTTCTCAAAAGTTTGGAACGCAATGTGAACAACTTCTTAAACATGTTAATGAGGTAAATGTTTCATCTTTAGAACAACAAATGTGTGCTGTCAGTCTAACTTCTTTTATACATCAATTAGCTTTAGGAACTACGTAGACTATGCAAACTTGCAGAATTTGATCGAACAATGGACATCCGACAGACATCTGTCCAATGTTACAAGATGAGTCCCAAGAACTAGTAAATGCTACAGGAGGATTTACAGACCAACCCCAAGTAAATAATGATTCTTATTCTAATACATATAATCTTGGGTGGAGGGATCATCCTAATCTCAGATACGGGAATTTAGCACAGCAATTCCCTCAGAAAAATTGACAGAATTTCGAACCATACAGGCCTCTATTTGATCAAAGACAACAATCTAATCCACTTGCTCAATCTAGTAAGTCTTTAGGGGAAATGATGAATGGTTTGACTGCTAAAACTATGCAAGAGACAACGGGCTACCAAGGCCAGATACAGAAATTGCAAAACCAAATGGGACAAATGGTAACAACAATTAGCCGGTTGGAAGCATAGAATTCTGGCAAGTTTCCCTCTCAAACAATGAACCTGCAAAGAAAAATGTTAGTACGATTGTGTTGAGTAGTGGAAAACAAGTTGAGATGCCCAGCAAAATAGTTTCTGAACATGTTAAGGCCGAGGAGACGGAGGCCGAAGCTGAAAAAGAAGTTGTTCCAGGAAACAAGAAAGGAATAAAGGTAAGTCAACTTTGTGGTTAGAATATAAACTTGAGCCACCATTCCCTGAAACATTAAGAGAGTTTGTGAAAGAGGATCTCGATAGAGAGTTATATAAGACTTTTCACAAATGCGAGGTAAACATTCCATTGTTAGATGCCATTAAGCAAATACCTCGTTATGCAAAGTTTTTGAAGGAATTATGTGCCCACAAAAGAAACCAAAAAGAGATGAAGGTTAAGAAAGTAGAACCAAGAGTAATGTTTCATCCACTAATTCAGAAATCTCTTCCTGAAAAGTGTATGGACCCAGGTGTATAATCCCTTCCTTGTAAGATAGGCAATACAATAATTGGAAAAGCCATGCTAGACTCAGGTGAATCTATAAATATAATGTCATACTCTATTTATGATGCATTAAAAATCAAACCTTTGAATAAGACTGGCATGGTAATTCAATTAGCTGATAGATCTTTGGCCTATCCGAAAGGAATAATGGAAGATATCTTAGATCAAATTGAGCATTTGGTATTTCCTACGGATTTTTATGTTCTTGAAATGGAAAATGATGATTCTACTTCACGTATTTTGTTAGGAAGACCATTCTTGGCTACTTTTCAAACTGAGATAGATGTTTCTAATAGAACACTTTGCATGGAGTTTGGTGAAACTAGTGTTAAGTTTAATATTTATGATGATGTAGAATCTTCGGAACATACTAACATTATTTCTGTAATTGACGTGCTTAAGCCTGAAATACAAGAAATGCCAAGATCAAACAGTGATAATGAAGTGGAAGAGTGCTTGAATGAACAATTTAAGAAAAATAATGAGAACTTGTCTCCCAGTGCTAATTTACAGTAGTCTATGGTAGCCATTAGCAGATCTGGTCCATATCTCAACGTATGGAATTGACCTGATACGATTCTATAAGTAATATCGGTCTCTGATACGATTCTAAGAATTGACCTGCCCCATTAGCAACGTATGCTTAATGATTATTGTATACGCGAGTGAGACAGGTTCAAACGTTTTACAAACCACTAATGAGAAGTTTGTGCTATGTATTGTACAGGAAGAAATTCCAAATTACAACCATCTCCCTGGTTCCCTAAAGTACTTGTTTTTAGAGGGTAAGAATAAGGAAAAGGTGATCATTTCTAATCAACATGAAGCGCCACAAGAAGAGAAACTTGTTCAAGTCTTAAAAGAGTAGACGAGGTTGAATCCATCTTTTATGAGAATAGTGAAGAATAAGATTCTTGGACTTCTCAACATGGGAGTTAATTAATTGAAAAGAAAGAGCATTAAGTTGAGCCAACCTTAATAAGCAAAGGCGCTGCATGGGAGGAAACCCTTGTCCTTTTATATTCGATTCAATTTATTTGTTTTTCGAAGTTTTTATTTTTACTATTTTGTTTTTATGGTTTTTATAGTGTTTTTGTGTTCGTGGAGGAAATTATCTTAATTAACAAGTTAGACAAACAAAATTATCATTTGAAGGTCTTTTATATTATTTGGGTGATTTAGAAATGAAAATGTTGTGCTTGAATATGTGATTTTACGCACATGCACACCATTTGATGCACATGTGCGCAAAAACCAGTAGCTAAATTTCCCAACCAGAATCGCACGTACATGCGCGCTATAAGCCTCGCGCATGTGTAAGAGAGGAACCAAGGTAAACGATCTTACTGCCTCGCGCCCACATGCGTGCCTAACAGGCTGCGTACGTGTGCACACTATATTAAAAAGGCAAAACTCATATTTGCTAAGAATACAATGGCTATACTCTTTTCTTTTTAACCTTTTCCTCTCAACCCCCTTCAAACCCCAACACTTCTTATTCATCAAATCACGTTCTAATCCTTAATATCAAATCGTTTCTTTATCAAGGGTAATGAACTCCATCAAGGTACAAATTTTATTCACTTTTCTTACACTTTTCTTTTTTGGGTTTAAATTTGAATTGTAAGAAATTTTTTATTTTTAATGATTTAATTGTCTTAAATTGTCATGGATTGGATTTTAAATGTATGATTTGAGTGATTTCTGCATGAATTGTTGATTGAGAAGTGATTGCATGTTCTTTGTGTACAGAAAAATTCATTCTATATTTATGCATGCCAAGTGTTTGATGAATTGTCTCAATGAATAAAAATGTTAAAACATAAGGCATTAGTGCATGGATTGAATTCCTAGAATGTTAATTGTGTCCTATGATTCATCCTTATATTCAATTTTAGCACCTAAGAATGTTCTAGGAATGTGTATATACCTTAGTTTTGGCGCTAATTTATGGAAACACATTCTTGTGCATTCTAAGGCTTGTTGGTCAGGGGTTGTGAATTTGTATAAGTGTGGCGTGTTAAGAGTCCTTATTTGGTTTCCATGATTTTCACATCTAATTTGTTGTAGGAATGGAAAGAATACACCTGTCTCGGCTACGGGCAAAGGTTCTGGAGCTTCTTCATCATTCGGGTGCTTACATGAAAACACGCCTGAAGAGATTGTAGGGATGCAATTCGTCAATGTTGTAGCCTAGAATAAGTATGAGAAGGATATTTCACTGAGGGTCATAATTAAAGAGAGGGGTATTCAAGCACCTTTGGCAGGGGTCCTAGAGATCAAAATGACTATATGTAATTGTGGTTCACCTCTACTTCTAAAGATGCAGTACTACTAGTAGTGAGTGAATATTATGCTAATTTGAGCCATTACAGTGACACTAAGGTATACGTTCGAGGAAAACAAGTGGATATTTTTTCCAATGAGATTAATAGGTTTCTGAAGGTCAATCGAATGCATAATGATGAATGACCAACCATTAACGACACTAATATGGAACTTAATTATATTACAAGCATCCTTTGTAATGGTGACGTTGAATGGACATATACTATTGCTGGAACCGTGACACCTGCACGACACTTTCATCCTAATACGCTTAAGCCAACTTGGTTCATGTGGTTTAATTCCTATGGGCTTGCCTTCTTCCAGTCATTCATCTTACCCATGTCACTCTGGAGTGGGCCAAACTCTTGTATTATTGCTACCGGTAAATCTATCGATGTGGGTCATCTCATCCGTCAGCAGATCTGCTATTCTAGGTCAACAAGCAGTTGGGCTTTTGGTTTCCTTACTTGATCACGGATTTATGCATGGAGAGAGGATCAGCAATTGATCCAGCCAAAGTGAAATTGAAGCCCAAGAAGTTGATTGCTATGGAGGGAGTGAGCACTTTGATTAGGCGCACTCGTTCCCATGCGTCTATTTCACAGGAAGGGAGGACGCTGACTCTGAGCCCGAGCTGAGGTGTACATAAAAGGAAATTTTGGAGCAAATCCTAACAGAGAAGCAATGCATGCGATAATGATGTGACATGTACATTCAGTATCAACATGCCTGACAACAGACTATGGAGGCTGTATCGCCTACTGGTCTCTTATGGAGGAGAGGACTCGTCAACATTCCTGCCGTTCCCTGTATTTCTGTAGGATTTGGCGCCCAAACACCTTCGATCGATGATGCCTGATGCACTATGCTTTAGGATATTTTGATGTTTTTCTTTTTTTTAATTTCATTTCAAGACATTTTAGTTGTTTTTATTTTCATTAGTTTCATATTCGAAGTTGTGATTTTGTTGTTGTTGTTGTGATGTATTGTTTTCCTAACTATTGTGGAATTTAATTCTACAATTTTTTTATTTTTCTTAATTTCTCAAGGGGTTTAATATTTTGTTTTTTTCTAGCGTAACACCGAGCATCAATTCACATCAAGGATTATTGCGGGATATATTGCTCCAAATGTGCATCACGTCCAGAGAAGTTTTTCTTTCTCAAACTTTATAGTTTTATTTTCGCATTGAGAACAATACTTACTTTTAAGTGTGGGGTGGGAAGTTATCTAGATTTACAAGTTTTTTAGTGTATTTTACTTTATTTTTGCTGCAGTATTTTAACTTTTCTTTTGATTTGACATTTTTTCAAGATTTTTGAAAATTTTTGTGTGAATTAGTTAAAAAATTGGTGAAGTTTTTGAAAATTTTTGCTTAGCATATTTCTCTGATTTTCTGTATAATAACTCTTGAGTTGAACCATTCATAAGTAAGTAATCGATGTTAATATTTTTCATGGATGATTTTCATACGAATTTTTTACCACTTAGACATAATTATTTTTTGGTTTGACAGTTAGAGATAATTATGTAAATTCAATTATATTGCATCCCAGAATCTTGCTTTATTACAATTTTAAGGTGAAATTTTTAGACAATTTGATTCGGTTTAAAGATGAGGATAAAGCCTTTTTTGGTCATTTGAGCCTTTCTAGTCAACCCTTTAAATTTTTATCCTTAGTACCCTGTGTGAGCCTTGAATTGTTATGAATGGAGAAAAACACCATTTGCCTTCTTTCATTTAAATGTAATTTACCTACCTTTATGAAGCCAAATAATTTCTTTTAATTTTCGTCTGAATTGTCCATTAAGAGCTTTATTGTATGTAAGGGTAGAAGGTAGTGAATGAGGGTGAAGATTGTAAGAGTTAGTGGTGTACATTTATGGGGCAAGAGGGGATACTGGAAAAAAATTGAAAAAATAATAACAAGTTCTTGATAAATACGGGTAGTTCCTATCACTGGTACCTTTATTTATAGGTAGTGCCCATCACTGGTATCTACATTTATATCTTTTTGGGTAGTACCTATCACTGTTACCCGTATTTGAAATTGGACATGAATTAAATATGAAGACTGTGATATGCTCATAAAATTAAAGGCAAGTGCAAACCGTATTAAGTAACTCGGACCACTTTATGAGTTCAATTCAATAATTGAATCTTCAGCAAATACGTAAATAATGCAATCAATCAAAAATCAGAGAACTAGACGGCACGGTATTAGATTTCAACAGAGGAAAGGACTAGCATATCCATAACTGGAACAGCTAATAATTCCAATATAAATTCAAGCAGCAAACAATTATTCAAGCCTTACCGCAATTGTTTTTTTTTGTTTTAAGTGGCTTGAACCTAATCAGTAAGTTAAAGTAGACTACCACCAAGGCAGGGACCCTAGGGATGTTGAACAGATCTATTTTTCATGGCAACTGGATGTTGGAATACCAAATTAACTTTAATATCATGACAACCAACGTTATCATAACCCGGATCCTTAATGTTTAATCATCAAGAATATAAATTAAATACTAAATGCGAAAGCGTATCTGAATCCATAAGAATTAATGTGATTCTTGAATATCCGGATATGATTCTTGAGCCTACGGATTTGATTCTTGAATATTGTGGTTATTGATCTTCCAAATTACTATGTATGTATTTTAGAGAATAGGGTTCTCACTTTTCTGATGATGGGATGTCAAAAAAAGTAACACCACACATAGAATTTTGGGGACCATAACCTATATATATATAGATATACTTTCCTTATTCCCTTAGGTTATTTGCCCATCATAAAACAGAAAATAAGATTTTAGGGTATCTACACATAAAAGCCCATACTAATTAGATGACCTAGGCCCATTTATCTTAAACTATAATAGATCACTTTATATTGGGCCAATTAATTATGATAGCATATATACACAATTAATATATATGTAAATGTCCAAAATCCAACATTCTCCCACTTGGACTACATATATATTATTGTATAAAACCTTATGAGCTCAAAACTTTTAGCTATCATGACCATAGTCATCCCTGAACAATCTCGTCCATTAATCATGTCAATATAGGATCAAGACGATTTTTGTTACATTAATCGTAACTAAACCCATGCTTGGTCACGTACATCAACACAATCAAATGACATAGATCAAGTATGGATGTGTAGCATGAAAGTTACATGCTATGTGATCTTAAACATGCCTATTTTCAACTGGTCCAACTTTATTTTTTATAGAGATCAAACTGAAATTGAAGTCAGAGTGAAACTTAAACTGACCATGATACACTTTATTTACAAAACTGAATTCTTTATTTCTACAGAAAATATTGATAAACATATGATGTGTCTTGAAAGATTTAAGTATATAAACTGAATACAAACTCCCACTAATCCTGAATATCCTCAAAAGACATAACACCCATATGAGCAGTGTGCTCATGAAAGACCTTAGGTGGTAATCCTTTAGTAAGTGAATCCGCAATCATGGAGTTCGTGCCAATATACTCTATAGACACCTAACCACTCTGAACTCTTTCTTTAACAACTAGGAACTTGATGTCTATGTGTTTAGACTTCGTTGAACTCCTATTATTGTTAGAATATAATACTCCTGATTTATTGTTACAAAATAACTTAAGTGGTCTTTCAATACAGTCCACAATTCGCGGCCCTGTGACAAAATTTCGTAACCATATTCCATGATTGGATGCCTCATAACATGCTATAAATTCAGCTGCCATGGTGGAAGGAGCTATGAGTGTTTGTTTCACACTTTTCCAAGAGATAGCTCCACTAGCAAGCAAATACATATAGCCCGAATTGGATTTATGACTGTCTTGACATCCAGCAAAATCAGAGTCGGAATACCCAATGATCTCTAATTTATCCGATCTCCTATATGTGAGCATGTAATGTTTTGTTCTCTGCAGATACCGCATGACTTTTGGCTGCAATCCAATGAATCAAACCCGGATTGCTTAAATATCTGCCTAATATCCCAACAATATACGAAATATCTGGACGCGTACAAACTTGAGCATATATTAGACTTCCTACTGCCGAAGCATAGGGAATCTTTTGCATTTCTTTATTTTCAAAATCATTCTTAGGGCACTGAGCGAGGCAGAATTTGTCTCCCTTAGCAACAGGGGTATCTCCTGGTTTGCTATCTTGCATGCCAAATCTCTTAAGTACCTTCTCGATATAGTTCTTTTGTGATAATCCAAGAATACCCCGAGAGCGATCTCGATGTATTTGAATCCCTAAAACAAAAGAGGCGTCCCCAAGATCTTTCATCTCAAATTCTATGATAGAAATCTCTTGGTTTCATGCAATAAGCCTATATCATTACTGGCAAACAGTATGTCATCGACATATAAAACAAAAAAAATGTAATCATCAACCAAATTCATCTCAAAACCAAACGAGATGATAATTTGATGAAATTTGTGATACCATTGATGGGAAGCTTGCTTGAGCCCATAGATGGATTTCTTTAATTTACAGACCATATTCTTTGCATCAATGTTACCATTGAGAAATGCAGTCTTTACATTCATCTGATGTAACTCAAGGTCAAAATGTGCCACTAAAGCCATTATTACCCTGAAAGAGTCTTTCGATGATACTGGAGAGAAAGTTTTTTTATAATCAATGCCTTCCTTTTGAGTAAAATTCTTTGCAAAAAGACGAGCCTTATATCTCTCCACATTACCCTTGAATCCCTTTTGGTTTTAAATATCCATTTGCAACCAATAGGTTTCGTACCTTCGGGTAGTGTGACGAGTTCCCAAACGTCGTTGTCTTTCATGGATTTAATTTCCTCATTCATAGCATCAATCCAATTGTTAGAATTACACTATGCATGGCTTGATGAAAGTTGATTGGATCATCTTCCACCAATCCAATGCCATCCTCATGTTCTTGGAGAAATACGATGTAATCATCCGGAACCGCACTTCTCCGTTCTCTAGTGGATCTCCTTAATGGCATTTGTTCTTGAGGTTGTTGAGTTTGTGATGTTGTTCTTGATGGGAAGATTTTCAACATTGTCTTGTGGTACTACTATTGCTTCTTGAACAATGTCAGGAATAGATGGCTGATCATTGTCAATAACAATCGTAGGAAGGGAAATAGATTTCTCTTCAAAGACAAAGTCTCTAACTTTATCTCTCTCCCCAAACTCAATATCCTCAAAGAACTGGGCATTTCCCGTCTCAAAGAAGGATATGGATGTGGGATCATAAAATTTGTACCCCCGAGACCGTTCAGAGTAACCAACAAAATAGGTGCTGACCGTTTTACGAGTCCAATTTCTTTTCATTTGGCCTATAAGGCCTTGTCTCAGCTGAACAACCCCAAATATGTAAATGCCTTATACTAGGCTTTTTACCAGTCCATAGTTCATAAGGAGTTTTGGTCGTTGCCTTAGTTGGAGCTCTATTAAGGATATAAGTTGCAGTCTTTAATGCCTCTCCCCAGAGTGAATCCGGTAAAGTTGTATGACTAATCATACTTCTCACCATATCCTTTAAAGTTCTGTTTCGTCTCTCAGCAACACCATTCATGCTGGGAGATCCCAGCATGGTGTACAGTGGGACGATTCCATACTCTTCTAGGAATTTAGCAAAAGGTCCTGGACGTTGTTCACCTGATCCGTCATATCTGCCATAGTATTCACCACCACGGTCAGATCTAACAGCCTTAATTCTTTTACCAAGTTGGTTTTCAACTTCAGCTTTAAAAGCCTTGAACATGTCCAATGACTTAGACTTCTCATGAATTAGATAAAGGTAACCATAACGAGAACATAAATCGTCTATGAATGTAATAAAATATTATTGACCATTCCAAGAAGCAGTAGGAAATGGCCCGCAAATGTCTGTATGTATTACTTCTAAGACGTCCAAAAATCTACAGGCACCTAATCTCTTTATATTTGTTTGTTTCCCCTTAATACACTCAACACATATTTGAAAGTCTGACAAATTAAGGGGATCAAGAATTCCATCTGACACAAGTCTTTCAATTCTTTGTTTAGATATATGACCTAAACGCTTATGCCAAAGTGAAGCAGAATTCTCATTGATTAATTTGCGTTTAGTACCATGTGAACTTATATGCAAGGTTTCATTATATGAAGCAATAGTTTCGATTAAATAAAGGTTATCATGAGAAGACAAAAAACCAGTACCAATAATATTTGAATTCAGAAAAAGACTAAACGGACTATTTCTAAATGAACAAAAGTAACCGGATTTGTTCAAAACAGAAATAGAAACCAAATTCCGTCTTAAAGACGGTACAATATATGTTTATTGGGTCAAATCTAAATAATAATCAGTTTTTAATAATAACCTAAAAGTCCCTATTGCTTCAACTTTAACTGGTTTGCCATCACCCACATAGATGAATCTTTCAGCATCATTCGGCTTTCAGCAATTCAGGCAACCCTGCATGGACACACTTATGTGAGTAGTAGCACCAGAGTCTGTCTCTTAAGTGTGTCGAGGTACTGAAGCTAAATTAACCTCAGAACAAACCAAAACAAGAAGCGTACCTTTCTTTACACGCCAAACGTGATATTTGGTACAGTCCTTTTTCAGGTGTCCAGAATTCTTACAAAAGTAACAACCAAATTCCTCAATTTGTTTCTTTTGTTGTTTCTTTTGAAGTGGACCACCCGCAGTTTCTTTATCCTTTATCCTTTTCTTATTTTTGTTCTTAAAGGTACTTGCCAAGTGAGCACTTTCGATCTTTTCTTGCTTCAATCTTTCCTCTTCTTTCACACAATAAGAAATGAGCTCATTTAGAGATCATTTATCCTTTTAACAGTTATAGATAACTAACCTTAAATTGACTGAATTGTATCAGGAAGAGAGATCAAAACCAAATGTACAAGAAAGTCCTCAGACAGCTCTAACTTTAGTACCTTAAGTTTTGAAGCAAGATGAGACATATCTAGATATGTATAAGAGACATATTTCCTTTTCCTTTATACCTCATTGAAATTAAATTCGATGGAATCATACTTGTTTCAGCCTTATCGTTTTTTACAAAACGCTTTTCAATAAGAGATAAGGAACTCTTTCAAGTTGCCTTTTCGGACACATCGCCCCTGAATGTTTCCGGAATTGCGCGTTTCATAATCATAAGACTCATGCGATTTGAACGATTCCACTTCTTATAGTCCCTTTTTTTCTTCTACGGAACTATTATCTGTAACAGGAGTGGGTTGTTCAATCCTTAGCGCAAGGTCTAGATCCATGCATCCAAGAACGATCATTACGTTCTCTTTCTATTCCTTAAATTTGGTTCCATTCAACATAGTGATGGATGGCAGATATCATATTTAGAAGCAGATGTATTAACTGAAAATAGAACAAAATAATATATTCACATAAGTTCCAAATCTTAAATAATAAATTAAATTCAAATAATGGTAATGAATCACAAGATACCTAGAACAACATTAATATTTAGTTTTTGGACAGAAATATTTGACTTGTAAGTGGTATATCTTGGTGTAGTAATCAAATATTGACAATAAATCCTATCAAATAATAAGTCTATCTTTGGACTGACTTATTATTCACATGGAATACCAAATAATTGTCACATATTTGTTATCACAGGTGTATATATAATTCGGCCAAATATTAACCTTCCTTTTGGTCGATAAATATCCGCATGAATTACAAATACACAATAATCTTAATATTTAAACATAAATTGACCTACACAAGAGGGGCTATTTTAATAACATGTTGTGTCAATCAATATATTTTTAAATATTACACATTCTTAATTAATTAACCAAAATTTGAATTTAATTATTTTACCAAATATTAAAAAAAAAAAAAACATTGACCATAATTGTTTATTGGTCGTGAACTTAGTTCATGACCAATCCTTATTGGTCATGAACTAAGTTTATGACCAATTCCGATTCCTTACGGTCGTGTCTAGTTATGACCAATCTCCTTATTGGTCATGAACTTAGTTCATGACCGTTCCTTAATTCATATTCTTTTTTTTAACCATTCCTTATTGATCATGAACAAAATTGTTCATGACCAAAAAAAAAAAAAAAACCGTTCACCTTAATCAAAAAAAAAAATTTAATTTTTTTTTTAATTCTTATACCAAACAAATTCAAAAGAAAAAAAAAATTAAAACCAAAATTTTGAATCCAACAATTTAATCTGAATATATATAAAAATTATTGGACTCAAAACCTTAAATCCGTAATATAACCACAATTGTTCTTAAATACAACAAATTAAATCACATAAAAATTTTGTTGAATTCAAGAACTAAATCCAAATGAAATCAAATAATAAATCAATTAATAAAAAAACTGATTTCTCAATGAGTTAATTCAACATGAAGATGCTCTGATACCACTTGTTGGAATACCAAATTAACTTTAATTTCATGACAACCAACGTTATCATAACCCGGATCCTTCATGTTTAATCATCAAGAATATAAATTAAATACTAAATGCGAAAACGTACTTGAATCCATAAGAATTAATGTGATTCTTGAATATCCGGATGTGATTCTTGAGCCTACGGATTTGATTCTTGAATATTGTGGTTATTGATCTTCCAAATTACTATGTATGTATTTTAGAGAATAGGGTTCTCACTTTTCTGATGATGGGATGTCAAAAAAAGTAACACCACACATAGAATTTTGGGGACTATAACCTATATATATATAGATATACTTCTTTATTCCCTTAGGTTTTGCCCATCATAAAATAGGAAATAAGATTTTAGGGTATCTACACATAAAAACCCATACTAATTAGATGACTTAGGCCCATTTATCTTAAACTATAATAGATCACTTTATATTGGGTCAATTAATTATGATAGTGGCATATATTACACAATTAATATTTATGTAAATGTCCAAAACCCAACACTGGAATGATCTCTCACACAAAATAACCCAACTTGAGGAAATCATAGATGAAAGTTGCATGTCATACAAACGTATGATTTATTCAATTCCGAGCAACCAAGTTTCCAACTAAGTAAAAACAGTGTTGAATCTGTTTTGAACCTCATAATCATTGACGGTCCCGAAAGATGGCATGCAAATGATAAACAGAATATGCATCAATCTTCAAACTTAAAGAAATCAACACGATTATTACACACGCATAATAGAAGACTCGAAATAATGTATATATATTTCATTTAGTTCTTAAATTCTAATAATTTTGTCCTAAACTTAATGAAAAAAATAAATCAAGAATGAATATGACCTTAATGATTTATAAATCATAAACTTCAACCTTACTCTGATACCACATGTTAAACACGGTATGATCTTCAGTCTAGATTTATAAATCAAAGAAAACAAAATTGGAGTTTACCTTACACCCATTAGTGTACCTTTATATACAGATGAGTGAATCTATTGAAACAATCCATTGATATCCCAAAATTATTTGATTAATTAATCAAACGGCATATTTTGATCTTCCCTGTCCGAACTCACTATTATGTCTAATGAGTGAAGGGTCAAAGTACAAACGTGACATTCGATTGGACAGAGGGACCAACCCCACGTTTGGTATGCAGGAATGGGTTGGAATGGAAATGTTTTTAGTACTTATTCTTTTCATTTCATGTTTGGTATAGGGAATTTAAGTTGGAAAGGCCATTCCGCAAGGAAAGATCATTCCCACTATATCTTGGAAAGCCATTCCTCAAAAAAATTTGAGGAAAGCCCTTTCCAACTTTAATTTAAAAAGAGAAATTTATGGGACGTCAAATTTATTCTTCAAATTTTATTCAAATTTTAGTTACATAGTTGTAATCTTATTGCTTTATAAATAAATAAGATATTATATAATTTAATTATTTGAATGTAAAAAAAAAATTTAACATGCATTTTTTGAATTTTTTATCATTAGGATAAATTGTTAAATTATACAATATAATTATTTGATGTGCATAATACAATTACTTATAATTTTTTATCATTAAGATAAAGTAGTTAGATTATACAATATAATATTAAAAATTACAAAATTATATTAAATTTTTATTTGCATTCAAATAATTAAATTTTTTACATACAAATAATTAAGTTGTACAATTTAATTATTAAAATATAAAAAAAAATTAATATAATTTCTTATTTTTTAACACAAAATACTTAAATATTTTCTTAATTATAGAAATAGATCATGAATTAAAAAAAAAAAAGCTTTTTTTTATTTAAAATCCATTGTATTTTAACATCTAAAAAAATTATACTAAATATAAAAGAAAACACATTCCATTCTGACTTAAACTACCAAATATTGAAGTAAGAATAAACATTTCTGTCTATTCCAGGTACAAACCGATTCTGCCTGGAATGACCTTTCCATTTCAACCCATTCCTGCGTACCAAACGTGGGGCAAGAGTCCCCTATTTGTAGGAGGGACCAAGAGTCCCCTATTTGTAGGAGCCGTTTGAGACTCCTTCCTATCATAGAGTCGCCTCCTACCGATGAGTCTGGTATGTGATTAGTGTTATACATATAGAATAGGTTTCTATCTTCCTCTAGTATTATCTTGAATCTCATAATTGTCCAAATATATTTATATAGTGATTTGTCATTATCTAATGTAGGATATTATATTAGTTATTATTTTGAATATTTGTTCGGTCATAAAGTCCTCCAATTAAAGTATTCTAACAGTTATATCATCCTTCCTTCCTGAATGATAGATACAATTGAAATAATATAATGTAATTCTTGTTTTCTATATCTTTCCTCCCTAAACTTTCCCTCTAACTTTATATATTTTTCTTTAACTTTTAGAGAATGAAAGCACCGGTCATAGTCATTTCTATCTAGAAAAAATGAATAACTACTAGAATATACACATTTTAGACTTAAAAATATAATCACATAGAAAACATTCCACACCAAAAAGTAACTCCTTGATAAGTTGATTATATAGCAAAAACTGTCTTTTTTAATTCAAAAGAAAGACCAATGAAATATATCATTATTTGTTTTTCAGATCACTTGCGCTTTTAGATTTACCAGATTCTTAAAGCATTTTAGTAGCTTTTTCTAACTTCGTTTCAAGTTTTTGGACAAAATTAATTAAATACAATGTTAGTGAATATTTGCCAAAAATAACTTTTGATGATTTAGATTTAATAGAAAACTTTGGCTCCATTTGAATTGCCCTTTCTGAAATGTTTTCCAAACACATTCTTCAAATCCCTTTTTGTCTCATATATATCCTTTATTGAAAATGTGCTATGATAATTTCTTAATAAGATCCTTCTCAATTCAGACAAAACTTTGGTATTTTACAAGTTTTTTTTGCATTGAAAATATCAAATTTTGATTTTTGTAAAAACTGCTAGACCAACAGGTGAAGAAAGATAACTTTGTATTCGAGTATCCCTATATATACATCAGTGTTTCTTTTTTTCTTTTTTCCTTTCAGTGGCACTTACCATTTGGCATAATTGTAGAGGCTTCATCTCCAAATTCTGCTGTCCTTACAACTTCATCCAACAAGCTATGATTTCTTTATACGCTTCTATTTTTGTCCTATATCTTATACATAATTAACTACCACTTCCTAAAGTATTCATGATTAGGAGAATTTTGAAGTACAAGCATATATTTAAAAGTTTTATGTTCTCTTTTCTTGCATTATGGAAAACCTTAAGGTAGTTCTAAATAATTAACCTTTTCCATTATAGCTAACTCTAAAATATTGGGTTGAATCACAACATTAACCCCCCAAAAAATGTAAAGCATAAATGTAAACATTCTTGATTATGTTATTAATCATACCATTTTGTATAAGGTCATTAGCCATACTACAATCACCATTAAAGAAATAAAATAATTCTTATTTGTTTATTTCTCTAAATAAACACAATAGAGTAATACTTGAAGTATAAAAGTATAATGACTTAAATATAATCACCGCAAGAAAGGAAATTAAAAAACTACTAAAGGTTTTGGTACTGGATTAAATGCAAGTGAATAATAAGTTTACAAAATTGTTACAACCAAATTTTGTCTTCCTAACTTAGAGATACTTACTTGAGATAGAAGCATAAACAATTTCCATTCTCCTTATTTCCCAAAAAATTGGCATTTTTTATTTTTTTATTTTTTTGCAGTAAACAATTGCCTTTTTCAATTGTTAGGAAACCCGAAATTTAGGAATGCCATTGATGATAGTTTCTTAAATTTTCTTTCATACAAACATATGAAAAATCTATAAAAAGCATAGAAAGCAATGTGGGGGAAAATAAAATAAGAACAAAAGGCTAGGAAGCAAATTACCAAATTATATGGACTTTCAGTTGTCTCTCATGCTCATCAACACCAATACTAGGATGAGAGGCCGACAAGATACCAATCAATGATGGAGTTGAACATACCATGGACAATGATAACCCTAGAAATATAAGGTTGTTTGGACCCTAAATTTGTTGGTTTTAGTATTAATTTTGAGCATTTTGTATTTAAGTATAAGTTGTTGCCTATTTATATTTTCATGTATTTGTATGTATTTATTTAGTATTTTAGTGTTTATTTAGTGCTAATTATCTTAATTTACTAGCTTCTTGTGTTTAGGATTTTGTTTTGTTTTTAACCTAATTTTGCCAAGAGTTAGGGTTTTTTTACGTCTTTGTTTGTCTTTAGTTTTTAGTTTTTATGATTATTTTATTTAAGTGTTTAGATGTTATTGCCATGTCTTATTATTCATATTAATGTGTGTTTATGTGTAGGGTTTGGTTGGAGTAAACAGAGCAGTAATGAGATAAGGAACGGTTAAAATGGGGTGTTGATTGAAGAAGCAGCTAGGCCAAACCATAGTCTTGACGTTCCAAGGCTCAAAACTAGACTGTGGTCTGGAAACTTTTGATAAAAACCAGACTGCAATGAGTGTTTGTAAGCCATGGAAAGTGTGGTAGCAGTTCGAGATATTTCAGAGGTAAATTTGTCTGGTTCGGTGCAAATATTTGGCAAAACTTTACTTTCTCAACCCTAGCACTATAAATTGCACATTTAAGCCTCTTTTTTGGGAGAGGAGTAGATAGTCAGTAAGGCCAATTTTTAGATCTTTTTATCCTCTCTAGTTGGGAAGGAACCTTAGTCTAGTTTTCTACTTTTTCATTGCCAATCTGGTTGGTTGGTATTCTATGTAAAAGCTTGAATCTTTATGATTGTAAGCGCACTATTTATGTTTATCCTAATTTGTTTTGCCTTTAATTTAAAGCCTACTTAGTTTAAATGCTCTCTTAAATGCTTCCCAATTACTAGCTTTCCATTAAATGCTTCCTTTATTAGCTTTCTTTCAATTAATATCTAGATAGTTTAATTGCTTTCTTGTTGTTGATTACTACGTCCATTCCCTTTTAAGTGTTACACAAAGTTGATCATAGATGACTAAATTACCCTTTTGATTAGTAATAAATTAAAATAATACTCATCATTAATTACAAGTTGAGTAATTAATGGAGTTGGAAAGAGACAATTGTACCTTTGATAAAAATAATGAGATACTTCATTGAAGTTCCGAAATGACATTTAAAATTCAACAAAATTTTTTTCCTAAAGTGACACTTAAAAAGGAATGAAGGTAGTATGTTTTAACTAATCACATGTAGGAATTTCTATCTAGTCTCATTATGCAAATAGGTTGGATCTGTCATCCTTCATAGGTGCATCATTATTAAATGGGTTACAAGGTTGCTAGATAGGCGCAACAATGGATCCTTCCTTGGCTAAAATTATCTCTCTTGTTCTAATTTTAATTTGGTAAGGAATTTGGAAGGATGTAATTCGACTCTCTATCAATCAATACATGTTTCTATAGACAATGAAATTTTATTTCAATTAAAATTACCAATTGTCTATAAATTAATTTAATTGGCATATTTATGGTACCAATTAAATAATGTCATATGTCATGCATATTTTGGAGCATTGGTTAAATTAAAACCAATTACATTGCTCCACATGTCAAGATGAGGTGGTTCGACCAATCAAACATATTTGTGTCGCTCTTCCAATTAAATTGTGCCATGTCACATGTCTGCAAGAATTGGCTAATAAGATATATGTACTCTAGCATTTATCTCTTTATTAATAAATTAAAATAAGGAGATAATATCAAAGTAGTACAATCCCTATGTATTAATATCTCTTATGTGTAAAGAGATAAGAATTTGTTTCTTGGTATGCAAGTAAGAAGTTACATATGTACTACAATTCTTCTAACTTGCTCCCCACCTATACATGTATAAATAGGGGTCATCCCTCAGAGGTTGAGAGGATATATACACATATACACATACACATATTTCTGATGTTTGAAAGTTGTGGAAGCTCAGAAACTTCAAATTTTCTCTTCAAGTCTTCCATATATCAAGATTTGAAGATCGTCATCATTAAAGTGTTCTTCAGGTCTTCCATATCTAGATTTGAAGAATTCAATACTTGGTTCAGGAATAAGCTGTGAAACCCTCGAATCGTGTTTGAAGTAAAGAATCGAAGGAATTTTCTCCACAAGTTTGGCACACCTAGTGGGACCATCTCTACCTTCCATCTCTTTGCTTCATATATATTCAACTGTAAATCTACATCAATGGCTCCAAAGAACGACAAATCCATGCCTACTCATTCTAATGCTACTGACTCAAAAACTACTGTGGGATCTGCAAATGATTCTGGGAATCCACGAATTGTTGGTCCAATCACAAGAAGCATGACAAGAGCCCTCTCTCAAAGTAATCCAGAGGTGCAATCCGCATCAGCTCCCGTGTTTGGCTCGACACCACCCAAAATTACTTCTCCTGTGTTGGGGCTCAAAGATGTTAGAGCTTCAATCGAGAAAACCCTCGTGATGCTCGAAGCAGGTTCTAATACCATAGCAGGCATAACATAAGAGACAGCTTGTATGCATTTGGACCAAATTGCTCGTCAGTAACTGTCTCTTATACACATCTGAATCAATTTGACTTCCTTTCGTGGCACACCCTTTCTTGTTGACGATGTTAACACATGACATCAACTCTGGATCTCAAATGGCAAGCCTAACTAAAATGATGGAAACAATGATGAAGGGCATACAAGATCAAGATGTCGTCATCACTCAACTCGTCAACAAGAAAGACAATGCCACGAAAGGAAGTCAAATTGATTCAAAGGCACCTGACGGACATCAAGAAGCTGACACTTCACAATAAGGAAAGGCGAAAGAAGTGCACGTGACTTCTGATGGAATGATTCATGCTGATCAATTGCCAGGAGTTCGTTGTGTATATGATCAACCATATGAAGGTGGTTCGATTGCTTTCTCATTGAACCCTATATACGCTAAGCCTTATTCCACAAGAATCGACAGCTTGATGATGCCTTGTGGATATCAACCACCGAAGTTTCAGCAGTTTGACGGCAAAGGAAATCCAAGAAATCACAAACAACATGTGGCACACTTTGTCGAGACATGTAATAATGTCAGAACTTATGGTGATTTGTTGGTCAAGAAATTTCTCCGCTCACTAAAAGGTAACGCATTCGACTGGCACACTGATCTTGATGCCGGTTCGATTGATAGTTGGGAGCAATTGGAGCAGGAATTTCTCAACCGGTTCTACAGCACTAAGAGGACTGTTTCTATGATTGAACTTTCCAACACCCATCAGTGAAAAGATGAACCAATTGTTGATTATATTGATCGATGGAGGACTTTAAGCCTTAATTGTAGAGACCGACTCTCCGAGACATCCGCCATTGAAATGTGCATTCAAGGCTTGAAGTGGGGACTTCATTATATCCTACAAGGCATCCAACCTCCGACATTTGAGAAATTGGCAACAAAAGCTCATAGTCTTGAAATTGGCCTTGGAAATCAAGAACCGCCTGTTCCTGATCCTCGCAATAATAAAGAAAAATAGGACTTTAAGAAAGGGGTCAAGCCTTCTCTCATGTCTGGAAACAAATAAACTATGATAAAAAATACTGTACCAGTTAAGATCGCGACAAAAGTCAGTCAAAAGGTGTCCGAGAAGGTAGATCCTGCGCAAGGTAGGACACAAAGAAAATTGACACTCAGGGAGATGCAAGAGAAAGAATATCCTTTCCTCGACTCTGATCTTTGAGGCATATTTGATGATTTACTCAAAGCCAAACTCATTGAACTCCCCGAGATGAAATGGCCGGAGGAATCTAGGCGAGTTAATGATACAATCTATGTGTTGCTACCATCGCTTGGTTGGTCATCCCCTTACACATCTAGATGTTTTTAAAGATAAGGTGATGGAGTTAGCCTGCCAAGGTAAGATTTTGCTTGAGGAAGATAAAGCAAGGGCAAATCAGACCACTATATTTCCCAACTCTCACAATTTGTTGAAGAATGGTAAAGTATCTCGTCTTCCATCGAAGATAAGAACAATACAGCCAAGATAAAATTTGGAGATTTCAATCCCGTTCCATTATATGACAACCTCTTTCCACAAGATGAAGTACCTTTTGAAAGGCAAGCTGAAAAATTGTTGAAGGATGATGATGCCACAAATGATCAGTCAGACGAAGGATGTACACTCGTCGCTCACAAAAGAAGCTGAAAAGTTAAAGCGCAAAAGACTAATATGCTGCCAAAATTTTGGATGGTAAAAATGCGGGTTGCAAAAAGAAAGTCCAGAAGAAGAACAATTTCATCATCAATCCCTCCGAGTGGTGTGATGTTTCAAAATGTCCGTCGACCTATTACTTTGAAAGAATTCATGCCAAGAGGATACTTGAAAGATGACGACGTCCTTGCATCTTGCCATGTTGTGAACATCAATAAAGTTGATGAAGAATTTGAGAAGAAACTCACTGTTGCTGATAAAGTCCTTGAGGAATGTGCAACAATGATTGTTTTTTATGACAAAGATTTATTGCTCGGGACGAAAGATCACAATCGACCCTTGTTTGTAAATGGCTATGCACGTGTGCAAAAAGTGAATCGGATACTTCTCGATGGAGGATCTGCTGTGAATATAATGCATTTACGTGCAATGAAGGAGCTTGGAATCACAAGTGATGAACTCTCACAAAGCCGTCTCATGATCCAAGGATTCAATCAAGAGGGGCAAAAAGCCGTTGGTCTTATGACACTTGATTTATTAATTGCTGATTTATCCTCAAGTGCACTATTTAATGTTATCGATGCAAAAACATCTTATAATATGCTTCTTGGGAGACCATGGATTCACGAGAATGATGTTATATCGTCAACTCTTCATCAATGTTTCAAGTATTTCCATAACGGCGTCATAAAGAAAGTTGTTGCTGATGAAAAGCTGTTCACTAAAGTCAAGAGTTACTTTGCTGATGGTAAATTCTATCTACAGGGTAACACAAAGAAAGAGTTAACAAAGAAAGATGGTAAAAAATCTAAGACACATGTCTTACGCTATGTTCCAAAGTCAAAGAGAAAATAAGGTTCAATCTCCTTTTGTTGGATGCGATGAATTAAAGGAGTTCACTGTACCACTCACCAAAATTGAGGTGGTCAAGCATAGCGAAACACTTCTTGAAGGCTTTGTTCGGCCAAAGGTGGAGTCTAAAATAGAGCACATCTCATTACCTAAAACACGAACCGACGAGGGATTTGACTCCAAATGCATACAACTTGCTCGTAAAAGCTGGTTACGATCCTAAGGAAGAAGGAACTTTGGGCAAGCTTCCTGCAGAGATAAAGGAGAAGAGACACATGGCATGATTTCTACCCAAAAGATGTTGAAAGACAAAGGATATGCTGTCAACAACCTGTCAATGGGACTTGGGTATAGACCACCTTCTCCTGTGAGTATAGCAATTAAAATGGCTAATACGCATCATATTACTATCAAAGAAGAAACTACGTTGAAAGGTTCAAGGCGATCAGTCTTTGATAGATTGAGAAAAGTTACACCACGTGTTTCGGTGTTGATAGGCTTCATCCAATCGAGGAAGAGTTTTGATGAAGCAACCTATTCATGAAAGGTTGAGTTTTCCAAAGGCACAGGAGTACATTTTTAATACGAAAGGAAACAATGCTTCCTGCAATGATGGAAGTTTAAGAAGACAAGTTACTAACTTTTTCATACATTACGACGATTTGTTAAATGTGAGAAAGGAAACCATCATTGATATAAGCATCAAGGAGGAAGACAAGGAAAGCATTGCCTCCTGCAACCATATCACTGTTTGAAACGAAGAGCCTTTGGAAGAAGAAGATGCCGGAGATGCTCCTCCTGAATTGGAAGAAGGCATGAAGGCAACCGTTGATGAGTTGAGAGAAATCAACCTTGGCACAAGTGATGATCCTCGTCTAATCTACATAGGTACTTGGCTGACTCCTGAAGAGGAACAAGCATATGTTGCTCGAATTTAAGGATGTTTTTGCTTGGAATTACAAAGAGATGCCTGGCTTGGATCTAAAAATTGCTGTTCATCACTTGGCTGTTAAGTATGGGCTATGTGCAAGACCAGTTAAACAAGCCCAAAGACATTTTCGGCCTGATTTGATCCCATTAATTGAGATGGAGGTAAACAAGCTCATAGAAGTTGGTTTCATTCGAGAAGTAAAATACCCAGCTTGGATTTCAAGTATAGTCCACGTGAGGAAAAATAATGGACAGATTCGTGTTTGCGTTAATTTTCGAGATCTCAATGAAGCTTGTCCGAAAGATGACTTTCCTCTCCCTATTACTGAATTGATGGTCGATGCCACAACTAGTTATGAAACCTTACCCTTTATGGATGGATCCTCGGGATACAACCAGATCCGAGTGGCACCGAGGGATGAAGAACTTACTGCTTTCTAAACTCCCAAAGGCATTTATTGCTACAAATTCATGCCTTTTGGCTTAAAGAATGCGGGAGCCATATATCAAAGGGCCATGCAAAAGATCTTCGATGACATGCTTCACAAGAATGTAGAGTGCTATGTTGACGATCTTGTTGTCAAATCGAAGAATGGTCACAAATTGACCATGTCCAAGATCTTAGAATGGTGTTCGAAAGACTTCGAAGATACCAACTCAAGATGAATCCTTTGAAGTGCGCTTTTGGAGTTACCTCTGGAAAGTTTCTTGGGTTTATTGTACATAGCTGAGGAATTGAAATTGATCAATCCAAAATCGATGCTATCTTGAGGATGCCCGAACCGCGCAACATTCATGAGTTGAAAAGTTTGCAAGGAAGATTGGCTTATCTTCGAAGCTTTATCTCCAATTTGGCTGGGAGATGTCAACCATTTATCCATTTGATGAAGAAGGGTGTACCTTTTGAGTGGGATGAAGCATGTAGTAATGCTTTCAAAAGTATAAAAACATATCTCACGAAGCCACCCGTGTTAGCTGCACCTATTCCTGGTAAGCCTTTAATTCTTTATATTGTTGCACAGGAACGGTATGTAGGAGCATTACTTGCCCAAGAAAATGGTGAGGGTAAAAAAATGCACTATATTACTTAAGCCGGATGATGACATCCAAATGAGTTAAATTATTCGCCAATTGAGAAGTTGTGCTTGGCTCTCATATTTTCCATTCAAAAATTAAAGCACTACTTTCAAGCTCATACTATCCGTTTGATATCCAAGGCAAATCCAATCACGTATGTTATGACTAAGCCTGTGCTTTCAGATCATCTCGCAAGGTGGTACCTTCAAATTCAACAATTTGAAATTGTTTACCTTCCTGCAAAGGCTGTCAAAGGACAAGTGTTGGCTGATTTCTTGGCCGATCATCCCGTACCTGCTGAGTGGGAATTGATTGATAAACTTCCAGATGAAGATGTTTTCATGGTCGAAGTTCTTCTTCCTTGGACAAAGTACTTTGATAGTGCCGCACATCAAGGGGGGGCTGGAGCTGGAGTAGTATTCATCACTTCCGAAGGAGATGTGTTGCCATATTCATTCACTTTAACACATCAATGTTCAAATAATGTCGCTGAGTATCAAACACTTATCCTTGGTCTCGAAATGGTGGTTGATAGACTCTGAAGCAACTACAACTTAGAGTTTTTGGAGATTCCAAGTTGGTAGTCAATCAGCTCCTTGGTAAATATGAAGTCAAGAAACCCGAACTGTGGCCATATTATAATTATGCTAGGCAACTAATGGGGTAGCTAGGTGATATGACTATAGAGCATGTTCCAAGGAGGGATAATCGACAAGTTGACTCCTTAGCAAAATTAGCTTCAATGCTCATCATGCCTAATCAACAAGTTCAAATCCCCATATGTCAAAGTTGGGTTGTGCCTCCTCATTTTGAAGAAAGAGATGAGGTGAAAGAGGAAAATACTCACGTGGTTTCTATCTATGAAGTGGAGAAGGAAGATTGGCGTCAACCAATAATTGATTATCTCAATTATGAAAAGGTACCTGATGACGCAAAAAGAAGAACTAAAATTCGTCGTCGTGCACCTCGCTTCATCTACTATAAGGAGACTCTTTATCGGCGATCGTTTGATGGAGTTTTCCTGCGATGTCTCGGTGAGGATGATGAGCAGCTATGCAAGCGATGGAAGAGGCTCACTCAGGAATATGTGGTGCTCATCAATCCGGCCCTAAGCTGCACTTCCACATTAAAAGGATGGGGTACTACTAGCCGACCATGGTGAAGGATTGCATAGACTATGTAAGAAGATGTCAAGCTTGTCAGTTTCATGCCAATTTCATTCATCAACCACCAGAACCGTTACATCCTACTATTTCTTCTTGGCCATTTGATGCTTGAGGATTAGACATAGTAGGACCACTGCCAAGGTCTTCTGGTGGACATATCTTTATCCTGGCTGCAACCGATTATTTTTCAAAATGGGCTGAAGCAATTGCACTAAGAGAGGTAAAGAAAGAAAATGTGGTCGATTTTATTCGCATGAACATTATCTATCGATACGGGGTTCCACGATATATTATCATTGGTAATGGAAAACCTTTCTGCAATGCTGTAATGAACAAGCTTTGTGAGAAGTTCGGCTTTAAGCAATATAATTCTTCTATGTACTATCCTGCTCGCGCGAATGGACTTGCTGAGGCTTTTAACAAAACTCTATGCAATTTGCTAAAAAAAGTTAATGACAAGTCAAAAAGAGATTGGCATCAAAGGATTGGAGAATCTCTTTGGGCATATAGGACAACTTTTTGAACTCCTACTCAAGCAACTCCATACGCGCTTGTCTAAGGTGTCGAAGCAGTTCTTCCACTCAAATGTCAAATACCTTCTTTAAGGATTGCTGTGCAAGAAGGACTTAATGAAGAAGATAATGCCTTCCTTCATCTTGAAGAGTTGGAAGCACTTGATGAGAAAAGGTTGAAAGCTCAGCAACGACTTGAGTGTTACCAAGCTCGCCTTTCTAAAGCATTCAATAAGCGAGTTCGGCCACGCTCTTTCCAAATTGGTGATATCATCCTTGCTGTTCGAATACCAATCATCCTTGCACATGGAGGTCAAAGAAAGTTTGTCTCAAAATGGGACGGCCCTTATATTGTCCAAGAAGTCTATACAAATGGCTTGTACAAGTACATCTTGATCGCTAAAGATGGATTAAGGGTTGGCCCCATCAATAGCAAATATTTGAAGTGATACTACGCATGATCTAAATGCTCCTTGACGTATGAGCCTAAACTCCGCATGAGCTAAAACTGTGGACGGCAACCACCAATAGTCTAGTATGTGGTTAAACTGCTGAAACACTCCACCAAGTCTAAGGTGGTAAACAAATGGATACTCCTGGCCCGCAAGAGGTTAAACTGTGAACGGTAAACCCCCCATATTTTTCCAAAAAAAAAAGGAACTATGTGTGACTTGATTCGCTTTTGGGATATGTAGGCAGCTTAGATGACAACTTCTAAGTTCAGTTACACCCCCTTAAAACCAACTCATTTTTCTTAAAGAAAAATATGATGGAAACAATATTTCAAATTAAATTCATAGATGTTAGTTACTTTACCTGTTTTAAAAATTAAAAAAAAAACACAAGATAAGGAAAAGTAATTAATGTCTTTATTATTGAAAGAAAAGTTTCCAAACAAATGAACACATTTAAGGAAAAAAAAAAGGGATTTGATATAATTCAAATTGAAACTTGATGTCTCTTATACGGCTATCTTGCTTGCTTCTGAGGATGTTGTTCATCATCCTCAAGCTCCCTAGCGTCTTCATTTGTCAGGAAGGTAGTGCTTTTGATGGAAGAGATTTGATCTTGTGCTCTTAATACTTCAACTTGCATTTGCTTGAAATTTTCATATTCTCGGTCAATGGTCGAGCTAACTTCCATGTTTTGCTTCTCCAAATCATCAAGATCTTTTTGAAGAATGATCTTTCTATCTTTAATAGATTCCCATTTTTCTTGAAGACTTTGTAGATGGTTGGTTACCTTTTCCTCCATTGCTTTGACTTTCGAAAGGTGTGCATTTGCCTTGGAGAGAATTTCTGAATATGCTTCTCTTGAAATCTTCTCTGAAGAGTCATACTTCTTGGCCTTTGTGAGCAAGCCTGCTAAAGAGTCTCTTAGAGGAAGGGCAATTGAAGAATCTATCCTTGTTATTTCTTCATCAACTACCTCATTGATACATTCTTCCAAAGAAGAGATTTGGTCTACGGAAGTGTTTGAGATATTATTGCAAAGTTCTTCCCACAGGCTTTGTATATATTTTCGTTGGCATACATTTATCACCTTGTGGCCATGAAATTCAGAAATTGGTGTTCTAACCTGCTTGTGGAGACTTCCACGGTGATTCAATGGTATTTGTCATGTCAATTATTGATCCACACATATTTGGATTGCCAGTAACATTCTCATGCAATTCTCTATCCGTGTTCGTCTCATTGATGATAATGTCTGTTGGCCCCAAAAGCAACCTAAGAGGGGGGGTGAATTAGGTTATCTCTAAAGACAAACCTTTTAAAGTGCTTAATAGAAATTCAAACTTTGTGCACCAAATGAAAACTTAAGCACAAATGAATACAATAGATATTCAACAGTTTAAGCTTAAAGAACAAATAAGAATATTGAGATTAAGAGAATCAAACCAAACTCCCTAGCTTCTCAAGCTTGGAGCTTGCAATTACAAAGAGCTTCTCACAGGGCAACTACCAAGTTCACAACTTGAAGTTCAGCCCCTAAAAGTCTCTTCAAAGTAGGTGAGACAATAACCTCTTGTACACAAATGAGGATCACTCTTGCTCACACTAATTCCCTTTAGTTGAGCCAAGAGTTTTACACTCACAACCTCCCTTTGTTACAATTGTTATCTCTCCACTCTTACACTTGAAGAACTTTTACACTTCTAAGCTCTTTTCACACTACCTACACTATTACAACACTTGTACCCACTATTTCTCCCAAATAGCTCAAGAATTGTTTGTAATCAATGTAGAAGTCTTCTTTTACTTAATTCAGACCTTGGGGTATTTATAGTTGCCAAATATCTGCTTTCAACAACTTCCCAACGGCTATTTTCTGTCTACTGGAAAACTAGCCGTTGGACCTTTCGGACGGCCGATGCAGCAAGAGTGCGTCCGAACAAACTAGCCGTTGGACCGTTCGGACGGCCGCTGTCTATTCTTTCGATCGGATCTTGTAGATCGTCCGAATTGTGATTGACGTTTTTTTGTTCGAACGATCATTCATGCGTCCGAACATGCGTCCGATCGAAGCAAAGTCTACTGGAATATGAACGGACGCTGTTCTTCGTCCGAGGCTTGCTTCAAATTCTTTGTGTCGGACGATTACCATCGTCCGAAGCTCTGTGTGGTTGTTTTTGTTCGGACGATCATTTGCGTCCGAACCTCCCTGTTTTTCTGCACACTTGTCTTTAAACCATTAGTATGATTTGGTCATCATCAAAACATGATTAACATAACTGGGGTTCTTCAATCTCCCCCTTTTTGATGATGACAAATCAATTGGACAATTCAAAAAACAACAATAAAATATGAAGTACTACACAAGAGAATTTGTCCATTGTCCATTATTTCTCCCCCTTTGGCATTATCAAAACATAAGAAAAAATAATGCAGTTAAAGCTCCCCCTAAGTTTATTCTCCGTTCTAGATGAATAAATTGAGGACACGGTAAGGTTTAGAAGAAAGAGAAATTCATGCAAAAAATTATGATCAATTGCACTTATGATCAAACAATTTTCGCTTATTCTTTACTAAAAAGCATCATCAAAACAATGAAGCATGTGTGATGCAATTTCTTGTAAAAACAGATTCATTTTAAACAATGCTCCCCCTTTCTTTTGCAAGTAGTGATATTTATAGACAAAATTTTGGGGATACAAGTATCCTAGCATTCTAAACATATTTGACCATATAGATGAGTAATATTCAAGAGAACATAGTTCAACTTGATAAATGAAAGCACACAAAACTTTAGATGTTACCCATTTCAATATGATCTTAGCTCATATGCCTTGAGCACCTTTTATAGATAATTTATCTTGAATTCCTTGGTGCACTCCAAGCATACCTACATACAAAGTTAAACAACAACTTTTGGTACCCAAACTTTCTTGGGTCCAATTGGATTAGTAACATGCTTAATCACCCAAATAGAATTTATTCCTAATTTTTCATTTCTTGTTAACATAACAATTTTTCTTTATATGGCCGTGTTGAAAACAATGATTACAAGTAATGTTCTTATTGCCATAAAATTTTGTCTTAAATTTGACAAAGCATAAATCATTTTTTCTAAAGGTGATAAAATTTTTGTTCAAAAACATATTTCTAGTTCTTTTCTTTTCAAAAATATTTTCTTTCTTTGTTTTCAAAGTAACATCAAGATCATCTAATCTCTTCTTGTATGAAGAGAAGTTCTTCCATGATCTTGGTTTTTCCAACGNATTTTTTTTTCAAAACATCATTTTCTTTTGTCAAAGAATTATTTTTATGCACAAGTTTTGAGTTGGCACTCAATAAAGTGTTAACTTTAATTTTTAACTCTTTGTTCTTAGCATATGATTCTTTCAAACATTCATGCATTTTTAAAATAAATGATTCAACATCATCATTATCATCATCACATGAATCATCACAAGAATCACAACTAGAGGTTACCTCATTATTGCCAAGTGCCATAAAAGTCACCTCTTGGCTCAGTTAAATGCTATGCTTCTAATGTCCCTTTGCCTCCTCATCTTGTAGCTTGTATTTCAACTTCAATTCAAATGAGGTTAGAGAATTGATCAAAGAATCAATAGGCATAGAATTTAAATTTTTAGACTCTTCTATGGCAATAGATTTAGGTTCCCATTCCTTAGGTAAAGCATTCAAAATTTTTCTATTCTTTTCACCCAAGGAATATTCTTTACCCAAACCTTCCAAATCCTTTACCATATCATGGAACCTACAATACATCTTGTCAATGTTCTCATGAGGTTCCATTTTGAAGGATTCATATTTAGCCACAAGAAGTGACTTCTTTTGCTCTCTAATATCTTCACTTCCTTCATGGATTTCTTTCAATTTGTCCCATATCTCCTAAAATGGCCGATATGCAACCTTTTACTTTAGAAAACTCATCTGCATCCAAAGCATTATACAAAATATTAATGGCTTTAGCATTTAAAGATAAATTTATTTTGTCTTGTGCATTTAACTCAAATCTGGTTTTAGGCCTTAATCTATTAGTATTTTCTTCAAAAATATTTGCCTCAATAGGACCTTCATAAATAATATACCATAATTCAATATTAATAGATTGAACAAAAATTTTCATTCTATCCCTGGAGAGATAATTAATTGTATTAAGATGGGAATTCTTTGTGATAGAATGCCCCTCTAAAAACAGAGTATTATTGGTTGCCATGATCTTTACTCTAATGCAATTTAAGCAAAAATAAAGAGACCAATGCTCTGATACCAATTGTTGGCCCCAAAAGCAACCTAAGAGGGGGGGTGAATTAGGTTATCTCTAAAGACAAACCTTCTTTAAGCTCACTCTGTCTTCAAACATCTTGCACCAAATAAAAACTTAAGCACAAATGAAATACAATAGATATTCAACAGTTTAAGCTTAAAGAACAAATAAGAATATTGAGATTAAGAGAATCAAACCAAACTCCCTAGCTTCTCAAGCTTGGAGCTTGCAATTACAAAGAGCTTCTCACTGGGCAACTACCAAGTTCACAACTTGAAGTTCAGCCCCTAAAAGTCTCTTCAAAGTAGGTGAGACAATAACCTCTTGTACACAAATGAGGATCACTCTTGCTCACACTAATTCCCTTTAGTTGAGCCAAGAGTTTTACACTCACAACCTCCCTTTGTTACAATTGTTATCTCTCCACTCTTACACTTGAAGAACTTTTACACTTCTAAGCTCTTTTCACACTACCTACACTATTACAACACTTGTACCCACTATTTCTCCCAAATAGCTCAAGAATTGTTTGTAATCAATGTAGAAGTCTTCTTTTACTTAATTCAGACCTTGGGGTATTTATAGTTGCCAAATATCTGCTTTCAACAACTTCCCAACGGCTATTTTCTTGCTAGTCTACTGGAAAACTAGCCGTTGGACCTTTCGGACGGCCGATGCAGCAAGAGTGCGTCCGAACAAACTAGCCGTTGGACCGTTCGGACGGCCGCTGCTAAACCTTGCGTCCGACACTGCGTCCGTTCTCTGAGGGTATCCGTTCGGACGTCCCGAGTGCGTCCGAACATGCGTCCGATCGAAGCAAAGTCTACTGGAATATGAACGGACGCTGTATAAGAGACGTCCGAGGCTTGCTTCAAATTCTTTGTGTCGGACGATTACCATCGTCCGAAGCTCTGTGTGGTTGTTTTTGTTCGGACGAGCATTTGCGTGTCCTCAATTTATTAATCTTGCACACTTGTCTTTAAACCATTAGTATGATTTGGTCATCATCAAAACATGATTAACATAACTGGGGTTCTTCAATGTCTAGATTACTGAATAAATGGTCTCCAACTCCTTCCACAGGCGCCTCAATGGTAGTGAACTAAAAAAAACAAAAAGACAAAAAAAAAAAAAAACAGGGAGAGTTAGAGACATTAATGTCAAGACGCATGAAAAATGGGAAGAAAATATATGACGTATATTTACGTATTCAACCAATTCTTTTGGTGACATCTTTGAGGCAGGTGTTGTTTCGGAAAATAATGAGTTAATATAAATGTTCTCCAAACTTGAAGGTTTTGACTTCTTTTTCGGTCGATTCCAGTGACGATCTTTATTACACCTTTCTCCAGAATGTTTACCCTCTACTTGAACAAATTCTCTATCATACAATATCTTGATCGTATTATTTTTTGATGCTTCCCAAGAAGTTGAGTTCGAGAGGACCTCATGAATCTTTGGAGGAATGATATTGATATTTATCTCCATGTCCTCGATGCCTTTCAATAAAGGTCTTTCGATAACCTTTGGAGCCTCAACATTTGTGGATTTGACCGAAGTTGGTCGTCCCATCTCCGTTACTTGCTTTCCTCTCAAGCTAGTTGATGCATGATTTTGACCTTTTTGCCTCATTGAAGGAGGCTCGTCTACTGCTATGAGTTCTTAGGAAGCCTTGTCTAAGGCTGTCTTTGCACACTTCTTAGATTCGTCCTGGCTTCCTTTCTCTTAATTAAATTATGGTCATCTTTTCCGTACTTTAAACACTTTGGAGAGGCAACGTGCTTGGATCTCTTTGATAGGGGTGTTCTCGCTCTCGTGTCTTGGAGCTTCATCCTCGTTTGCTCTCTTGACACTAAGTTTGATGATTGTGCTTGGAACGCTCTTCGATCGCATCGACCACCAAGTGTCGTACTCTTTTGTAACTAATGGATGTCTTCTTTGTGGGGGGTATGGTCAGGATAGAATGAGTTGATGTACGAATTGACATCTGTCACAACTGAACAATTTCTCCCAAGGTGTGAATGTGAGATCTCCTTCAACTTGTTTGGGATATTTTGGCAAAAACCAAATTGCCTGCTGAATCTGCATGGGTCATACAACTCGATGATGAAAATGTTGTCCCGTCGAAAGGTCAAGAAACATGACCGTTGACTGATGAAATATTCTAGTTTGCGGTGATAGATTTCCATCATCTATAAGGACTTTTTCCTCTTCTTGAGTCATGCGTCTAGGAAAGGTTGATGCGTTTACATTCTTAATGATATCTTCCGCATCTGTTGTGTTGAAAAATTATGCCATCTTTTCCCCACTAAACTTGGTCATTCGAGCAAGACAGCTTGTTCGATCATTTATGTGATAAGTGTCAAAGTATTGACCAATCCATGCATAGACATAGTAAAATGGGAAGACAGCTGGACACTCTCATAAGTTTGGAGCTCGAACAACTTTTCTCAAGCCGTCGTAGATGCTGGCAAGTACCGGGATTGCAAGAGAGAACTTCACTCCCGTTGCCATTAAGCTTGCCACCTTGAAGACACTTGGACGTTTGTGATCCATTTCCCTACTTGACAAGAGGAATTTGCAAATCCAACATGCTAGAAAGGCTCCCACGTACACTTCACCCCTTAGAGAGTCTTTGATGCCCAACATATCAAAGGGGATGTGTTCGCTCATTGATATTTAGCAAGTAAGAATTGTCCACACTTCCACATGGGTTGAATGTCTTCTTGGGCTTTGTGTTGGTGCTTCGTCTTTGACCCCTTGGAGGTGGAGTTCGGTATCTAGCTTGTCCTCAGAACCAAAACTACACCCAGTCCTTAATATGAACTCCTTCACGATCATTTTTGGAAAGCCTGTAGTACGCCGTAAATAAATGCCTGCAACTTGCTGGAAGTAAAGATTTTCCATCCCTATCGATGTTAAGAAGTTCTTTGGCTGTTGGCACGACCTCATCGTAAAATAAGCCGCAAATAGGAAGACCTCCGAGTTTATAAAGATCCCAAAGGGAAATTGATAGCTCGCCTGCTGAAGTATGAAGGTTTTTTGTCGAAGGGCACCAATATTTGCAAAAGGCACGCAAGATGTTATTGCAACAATCATATGAGTAGCGTGATGCGTAAACAGCGTCATAAACATGGGCCCTCAAGAGCGTCTCCTTGTGTCACACGAGCACGTATCTTCTGACCATTCCCAGTAGTTGGAGGTATGTCTTGCTTCACCAAAGTATGAGGAAGGACCATTCCACGTGATTTTTCCGAGATTAGAACTCAAAAAGGGAAGTGAGAACTTGGCATCACTCGGCTCCTTCATATGAAGGGAGGAATTTAGTATGAGCACTTCTTCACTCCTTGTTGCGGTAGAAAACAATGATGCAGCGATTGTTTCTTTGTTTGACTTGGTTGTCCAATCTTTAAGATGTAGAGACTCATCAAGAGGAATGTAAGATTGTGTTAATGGACCGATGGCTGGCTTGTAAATACACAATGATAAACTCTTAGATCGAGATCCTTCTCTTTCATCGAAAAGGGAGATATGTGGCAACGGCGTCTCGTAATCCTTGATTTGCATGGTTGTTGGAAAGATGTGGCTACCTAACAAAAAAAATTTAGACATGAAATATAAAATCCTTTTGGTTGAAAAAACCTTTATAGAGCTTAAAGCTTGAGATATCTGGATAACAATACTACACACATGGATTTGTGATGTTAAAGTGCTCATGAAAAGTTTGTGCATATGCTCGCTATTGTGTTCTAATAGTCAATTCATGATTCATAAGTTCAGTCAATGTGATATTATGGACTGAATTTTCTCATTGATAAGACATGTCGGCACAGCAAAACAAAAAACAAAAAAAATTAAATTAAAAAAAAGAGGAAAAAAGGAGGTACTTGTGTTTTTATGAGGTCGGTCGGCGAATAAAAAAAAAGAAATCAGCAACACTGGCAATGTAGTTGCAATAGTAATGGACAATTGCGACGCAAGAGAAAAACGGCAGCTGCAAACGGTAGCAGCAACCGCAGCAGCAAAAGGCAGCGGCGGCTGCGCAAAGAAACGGCAGCGCAGCGGCAAGCAAACGGTAGCAGCAACCGCAGCAAAGAAAAAGCGCGGCGGCGGCAGAAAATGGCAGCGGCAAAACCGCAGCAGCAATAGCGGTAGCGAAAGAAGCGCAGCGGCGGCAGCAGAAAACGGCAGCTGCAGGCAAAAAGCTCAACACTCAATGAAACTGCTTGCAAGGAATAGTCTTTTACACATCTAGATGTGTATGAGAAGAAGTTAGATGTGTATCAACATATTTATAGTTTTCTTTTGAATAAGTGTTATTGTTCTAAGTTGTTTACAATTCAAGTTTGCGCTTGTCTTGTTGCTTAAGAATTGAAGATTGATTTCGTTTTGGAAAAGAATTCTCTGGCTCGTCTTTAGAATTTTCAATTTATTAGAGTCGAATATCATGCAGACTCAAGATGATAATATTATTCTGTAATTGGAATTTGATTCCATTGAGTATATGAGTTATTTGCAAGGTTTGGGAGTTCAAGTTGGATAAGGAATTCAAGTTGGAAATCAAATCTTATTCGAATTCACAAAGATAAAAGAGCGAATTTTAGCGGTGATACGGTCACTATTGCACAACTCCTTGGTTACTATGTGGTGCTGAATTTTCAATCCAATTGGGTCATGACAACTAGCAAGCTGCTGAGCGATCTTCATGTCTAATGAAGTTTATCTACATGGTTACGTGGCTTTGATTTAATTACATGTCCAAACTCATTGGTTCATTATTGATCTTACATTTGATGAATGAATTAATGACATGTCCCTTTAAATTGTGGTTCCATATCATCAAGAAAATGTCGAGACTTGTCCGCTCATCCGCATGCGAGATCCGGCACTCACGAACAAGTCTCGAGGGGGCATTTGTAGACAATGAAATTTTATTTCAATTAAAATTATCATTGTCTATAAATTAATTTAATTGGCATATTTATGGTCCAATTAAATAATGTCATATGTCATGTATATTTTGGAGCATTGGTTAAATTAAAACCAATTACATTGCTCCACATGTCAAGATGAGGTGGTTCGACCAATCAAACGTATTTGTGTCGCTTTCCAATTAAATTGTGCCATGTCACATGTCTGCGAGACTTGGCTAATAAGATATATGTACTCTAGCATTTATCTCTTTATTAATAAATTAAAATAAAGAGATAATATCAAAGTAGTACAATCCCTATGTATTAATATCTCTTATGTGTAAAGAGATAATAATTTGTTTCTTGGTATGCAAGTAAGAAGTTACACATGTACTACAAGTCTTCTAACTTGCTCCCCACCCATACATGTATAAATAGGGGTCATCCCTCAAAGGTTGAGGGGATATATACACATATACACATACACATATTTCTGATGTTTGAAAGTTGTGGAAGCTCAGAAACTTCAAATTTTCTCTTCAAGTCTTCCATATATCAAGATTTGAAGATCTTCATCAAGTGTTCTTCAGGTCTTCCATATCTAGATTTGAAGAATTCAATACTTGGTTCAGGAATAAGCTGTGAAGCCCTTGAATCGTGTTTGAAGTAAAGAATCGAAGAAATTTTCTCCACATATTGAGAATATCCTAGAGATTGTCTCAACCTTTTATTTCATATATTCATATTTTTATCGCTATATTTCTTGTTTGTTCAATTTTTTACAGACTCGAAATATTTCGTTGCGCACAGTTTCGATGTTGCAAGTATTACATCAAACAAATCAACTCATCATGGACATTATTGATCTGCATCTAATAGGAATCCTATAAAATGCAGTAGCCTCATTGCTCAAATCTGGTCTAAACTTTAAGATGGTTCAATGTATCTCAATGCTACCACTTGCAATATTTTTGGCTGATTCTCTACCGGATATTTGTAAGCTAAATGTTAATTGTTCTTCATTGGGTATTTATAGTCAAGGTAGTTGCTCCTGTGAGAAGAATACCAAGGTTGGTTTCTTGGTCCATTCCCCCGCATGCGGCCATTGTCAAGTCTAATGCAGATGGATCGTCCCTAGGTAACCCGAGATCTACTAGTTGTGGTGGCATTAGTCATCACATGGATGGCTCAGTTATCTTTGGTCCGATCCCCCGCATGTGGCCATTGGTAAGTGTGTCTAATGTGGAAGGATCATCCCTAGGTAACTCGAGATCTACTAGTTGTGGTGACATTAGTGTCTCTTATAACACATCTAGATTGGTTACTCTTCTTTCCTTTGCACTAAAACATCTCTTGAAGTACAGGCTTTTGGAATTTTATTTAACTTTAAGCAGTGTTGTGATCAGGGTTTTTCTTAAGTTCAAGTGGAATAAGATTCACAATTTTTAACTCTATAAAAGACAGTTATTTTCATACATTTTAGCTTGGGTTTTAGTCGGTTTCCAAGGTGTGTTGTTTCATAAGCAAGGGTATTTTAGTCATTTAGGATTTTTGTACAAAATATCTAGATTATGTGTTTTTAATATTTCTTACACTTTTGTGTTTTATTGTATATTTATAGGTTTGGGATCAATCGGAGGTCCAACGAATGAAAATCGAGCAAAATAGAGTCAAATTGGGACCTGGAACACCGAGTTGTGGGCGCACCCACTCCTAGAGGCTGGAAGGGGTGCTGCTCAAAGACTGCAGCTACTAGGTAAAACCCCTGACAGTCTCTTATACACATCCTAAATGTGTATAAGATGACAAAACTTGAGTTTTGCAAGTTTAAGTTTTTGCGGGGGTATTTTCGGCCTGTGAGTTCTTGAAGCCCCAGATACCTATATAAATACATGTATTAGGTCATTCTAAATATAAGATAACATAGGTAGTTAGATAAAATAGCATAAAGTAACTTGAGTTTAAAGCGAGGAGTAGCCATAACCATCAGGCAACGCAATCAATCTTCCAAAGGGAGAATCTTCAGGAAGGAGGATGGAGGAAGAAACTACAGCTAGTTTTTCTTCTCTTTCTCTTCCCTTATTGATTATTTACTTAAGGATAATCAACAAAAGTTTTAGGATGACTTATTAAATGTTATAAGCATACAATTCTCTATCTACAAATAAGGGCTATTTCAAAAAAATTTCAACAATAAGTATCTATCTTTCCTATACTCACCCTGCTCTTGTTATATGTTAACTCCCATTCCTACTTCATCTTCAAATCATTTTTACTTTTGCACCAAGAAAATAATAACAAATCTTCTTGGCTCGTTTAATCTAGTAAGTCTTCTTTTCTTTTTTCTTTTTTTAAATTTTACTTTGTATACTCCTAAAGTGTTCTTATATCAAAGCCACATTTTTGGATAAAGGATAGACTATATACCTCCTTTAATGGACTTAGAGAATTCAATTTTATGTTATACCTAGACACTTTAGATGAAAGAATATAATCTCTATGAATTCATGATGATTGATTTATCGTACGATACCCAACCTATGTTTGGTCATTGTTGGGTTGGTAAGCTATTATTTTCTTTGCTACTAAAAAATTCATACCCTTGCCTCAGTAAATTTGTTGGCATTCGTGCAGATCTTTCCATTATTAGCTAATATAGATGCATACTCTTTTAGTTTTTGAATTTAACTTGTAACAAGAAAGCTATTATTTTATCTTCACCAAATGAAGTAAAGAATGTAATCAATCATTTAACTAGGTGGTTATCTTTACATTTTGTCTATATTGTTTGCACCTTCATATTCAAATAATAAGGTTCATAAGTTTACTAAAGTTCTGAACTTAGTGAGTTTTCTCAAATAGAGCAAGCGTTGCACAATTGGCATTCACCTAAAATTCTATCAAATCATATCTAAAATTCGGTTTTTTATTTAAAGATAAAATATTCAATTAAAAATGTAGAAAGAACTATTCCTATTCAACATACATTTGATGAAGTAAAGCTATTAAATCGAGTAAATTTGTAGGAACTCAAATGACAATCATTTAATTATCTACATTTTGGTTTAATTGAAGTTGCTCTTCAACCTTTCAATAGAGAAATCATAGATTCTTATGTGTGAGTGACACTTAGAGATTGTAGGCATACCAAATTCCATGATTCCTTGATAGGTTTAGTTGAGATGAACCTTTTACAATGGTTTGATCTATTTCAATAGTTTTCTGAGTTTCTCTATTTCCTTAATTTTAAGTGTAGATAAAAATTTAGAAGACTTCCCTGTCTTGAGTATTCAAACTAAAGGTTATGATGTGAAAATATTAATATACATATAGAATCTATTTTAAGGTTATGAACACAACAAGTCCAGGTGCCAAATACTATAGTTAGGTCATAAAACAACTTTAATTGAAACAAATCGTAATAGATCTAACTTAAAATTGATAAAGTTACTTAATTGAGATAAAGTTAATCTACCTGATATATGGAGATAGAAAGAGTTTCTAAGCCTACTCAATTATTAAATGGGAACATTGAAAAAAAAATATAAAAAGAAGAAGGTAATGTTGAAATAAGATTTACTAAATCCTTGCGTTGTCTCTAACAACACATTCTTGTGAAGAAATTCATCATTCCGTTTCCTTTTCATATACAATCCCGAATGATTATGACAATTTGCTTTTTAAAGGAATCCGTGAATTTTCTAATCATATTCCACATGCTTTTACAAAGATGATGTTTCTCTTGGATCTTAAATGAATTGTTCTCAATTAATACAGTTTTTCAAGAAACTATAGATCTGAAATCATTTGGTACATCTAGATATGTTCAACAAAAAACGAGTATAGAGAATTCTGAACATGAGTTTTCCAAAGATTTTAAAAAATGCAACAACAATAATTTAAAACTGAATATTATGATTATATTATCAAACTCAAACTATTACCTCTTTTGTAGCTCGTTTTACATGGTAAAAAGCACAATTTTTTGAAAAGTTATTAGGTTTACGTGTTTTGGAAGATACTTGTAGAGTTGGAAACTAACGATCATCTACTCAAATTTATCCACAAATTCAATCCAACCTCTAAAATTAGAAACAAAGACTATTAAAACTAAACCCGTTCTTTTTGTAGAAGCAGATAAAGTTGACGTATCTAAAATTGCTGAACAAAACAATTTCACTATCTTAATTTAATCAATTCAACTTAATAGTTTTGAAAATAGGTTACAATTAATTCTATCAATTGAAAATAGGTTACAATTAATGTCTATCTTCTATTACACTTCAAAATTGAGCACAAAAGCATACCCCAGCCATTTTTAATTCAAAGAATTAAAAATTTGCTAAAAGATGCCTTTGGTACCAAAAATAGTGAAAGAGTTTAAAATTATTACACAAAAACTGAAAGATATTACACTAGATGTCAGCATTTTGTCTCAAACAAAAAAAATGAGAAAGATAAAGATTTTAGTATAGAAGAAATAATAGATAAGAGATCAAACATGAAGATTGATGATACTTTATAAATAAATAAGATGCAAAGACAAAGATTCACAACTAGACATTCTCAGTTTAAACCAAACTAATCTAGAGAGTCGGTTTTCTTATCCTAAACCATACCCTTCAAGAAATTCTATTAGAAGAAAGAGGTTATTTTCAAAATAGTTGTTAAAATAGCACAATATATAAATGGAATATTGACAGATATAATGAATACAAAAATTTCAAATATTCTAACTAACATGCAAATGTGTACTCAAGTTTTTAAAGATCCTGTCTCTTAGAACATACTTTCTGATTTAATTGCTGCAATAATATGTGTTTATGGATTTTTGGGTCAATTACGAGGATGGTGAGAAGATATTTTAACCTATAATCAATAAGAATAAATATTTACCTCTCGCCAAATGGTAGACACACTAGTAAAACAAGAATCAAGTTCCTCAGTGCAATTAGTTAGTCATTCAAAAAATGTTGTTTTTAGCTTAGTATGTGCTATTATTATGATCATACAAGGACATTTTCCTATCCAAAGTCATTCAAAAGGAAATATGCTCAATCTGAGTTTTGGAAAGAAAATTTTTTGTCTGGAATACCAAATCTTCCCGTTAAAAGAGTTAAATCCACTATAAGGAATCAAAATGATAGATTTAATAAAACCTGGAGTCAAATTACTTATGGTGATTTAATAGCAATATGTGTTAATGAAGGATTCAAATTGTGCAATGAATCAAATTAAAAACTCAAATAGAACGTTAAAAACAAAGAACTGAATTAGGTGACTGTCTTTGTAAATAATTTGCTTACGCTTCACCACTGGCAAGACTTCCATCATCAAAAATATAGAAAGCATACTTTCATCTAAAGTGTATATTATCACATCCTAGGAGACAAAAACCTTTTGAAGATCTTATTCAACATACAAAAATAAAAGAGAAATTTATATTATGAATTGATAAACAAAAATGTTCTTGTAGAAAAATGTGGAAAGTTAGGTCTTTATGCAAATAAGCATAAAACAAAGATAGCTATTAATGAAATTATTTAATAAAATCAATAGGTTAGAAGTAGATGATGAAATCAAACAAAACTTAATAAAAAAGTCTATAAAATGATAATTTAGAATGTCCTTCTGAAATAAAAAGTGATGATTATAGTTCAAATTCAGATGAAAATGACAAAGAAATATTAAAACAAAGTATTAATAATTGTTGTGAATGCAATCCAAAAATAGAATACTATAAAGCTATTATAGAATCCAATGGTTTAAACACAACAGGCTTATTCACTATCCTAAGAAAATACAAATTGGTTCTTGACTTAATGGGTCAAATTCAAAATCCTACTCAACCTTGTCCTCTGCCTGAGTCTCATCCTTGGCCGAAATGGCTAAGTAAGTCGTTTTCCTATAATATTCAATTATCCTTGTAAGAACTCATAGAATAAGAAAATTATGCAAAGAATTTGAACTATGATATCAAAATCAAAAACTAATAACATTACCTATGTGAAAATTTTTATTTTTAAGTAGTATTTTTTACATTTTGTTGTAACACTTGTTTGGCACCAATACAATCAATTTTGAGTAAAATTTTTATTTAACAAATGCTCTTGAAACTTGAAAATGCGTAAAACAATGCTTAAGATTTCCTTTTTTAATTGTTGAACAATTTTGTTAAGAAGGTTTCTAGAGTCCCGAAGTAAATCTAATTAATTCCTGTTTTTTTAGACTTAGTGTTGATTTGCTTAAGAATTCTTCCAAAACTTATTTCAAAAGTACCAATTTCTACAATTTTATAGTCTTGGTGGATTTGCTAAACTTAAACATGGTAAGAACCTAACCTTTTGTTTTATTTTCCTTACAGTTTCAGTGTGAGTTTGGGACCATGAAGGTGGATAGTTTTTGAATATTTCATATAAAGGTTTACTAGCTTGGTTTAGATTCTTATAATATTCTGTAATGTAATTTAAGCTTCCTAGAAATCTTTTTTGTTGTTTTTTTATCTTTTATTTCATCAGGAATTTTGTCTACAAATTCTGTACTTCTAGATATAGGAATAATTTGACCATTTTCTAGTTCATACCCTAGAAAATGAATTAGTTTGAAATAATTGTGTCTTTTCATCAGAGATAACTAAACCATTTTTTACAATAATTTTGATAATGCTATTGAAGTGTTTAAAATGATGATCTAGTGAATCTTGAAAAGATTAATATGTCATATATATAGAGCATGATAAATTGATATGATGAAAATATGTCATTCATAATATTTTTAATTGGGAAAGTACATTTTTAAACGAAATGGGCATGACGTTCCGTTCATAATGATCATAGGGGACAGTACAAGCAGCTTTATGGTTGTTGTCTTCTAAAATTTGAAGTTTCCAAAATCTAGATTTAAGGTCAAATTTGGAATAAATAATACAATTAAGTTTTTTATTAAGTAAATCTTTCTTATTTGGAGTATCATATCTAATCTATTCTAAAAGCTTATTGAGAGGTGTTAACTCTCCTAAAGAGAGTTATTTGTATGTTTTATAGTTAGGTTTTATGTGAGTTCTGGGGTTTTTCTGTGCAAAATGTTAGAGTTTTATTTATTTTTAGGGTTTGAAGTAGTAAGTGTTAGTTTATGTGTTTATTGTATTCAAGTGCATTTAGTAATGTGTTTAAATGTGTTTTGTAGGTTTGAGATGGTTCTGGAGTCAATCGGTGTCACGCCCCAAAAACGGGACCGTAACACGCCGCGCTAATGGTACACCGGACCAAAACGCAAGGCACAAACGAACAGAGCAACAAACGTAACCGCAATGTAATAGAACCATCAAGCCATTTCTTAACTATAAAACCGAATATTTCATTTTACACAAAAATACGAGTTACAAAATTCCTTCTTAGTACAAAAGATGCTACAACAAAAATAAAGTTCATCAATACAAAACTTATCTAATACACTACCCTCTCCAAACTGATGGTTCTATTACACTGCGGTTAAGATTGTTCCTCTGAGTCCTACCTTGCAATGTGGAATCTGGAGAAAATCTAAAAGCTGCTAACGCGGTGGAGAGTCAAAAACGAGCACCTAATCTGAAAAATTATAAGTCACGTGGGGTGAGCATAACTAGCTCAGTGGATATCATAAAAGCTCTTCAAATGGGGCCAAGCATTTCGATAAAACGAAAACTTAAAGATAATAACATTTGTGAAAACCATAGTCATGAAGCAGTTTCTAAAATGTCTCATGCCATTTAAACGTCAATAAACCATAATCATAAGTAGTTTCTAAAGTGTATCATGCCATTTAAACGTCAGGCATGTCCAAAACTTGGATAGCCAAAAAGATCCAATCATTTCAAAACATAGTATGCTAAAGCATAGCGTAGCCAAAAAGATCCAATCATTTCAAAACATAGTATGCTAAAGCATATCGAACAAATGGTATTCAGTTTCAAAAAGTCCATAATAAAATAGCATGAGTATCTTTTAGGCTCGAAGGTATGACTTTCAAGACTAGCAGATCTAGTAATCTACCACACCTACTAGTCTGACCGGGAGGTCAAGTTATCCCATCACAAGACCCCGTATCAAATAGTTCATAACATTCACAGAAGTCACCACGGCGTCCCATGGATGACTATAGAACCGGTTCTCCACAATTCACACATTTCTAAACACATCCAAAATTATATACCTCGGTCACCTATGAGCCAAAACAGTCATAAAATGCTTTCATATCAAAAGAGTTTGTAAACATATCAATTGATTAACATAAAATAGCTTGGTCCCGATTTCATATGTAATAGTTCCAAAACTTGGTAAAAGTGCAGTTCCAAACATCATACACATTTTAAAATCCATCCAAACATATTTCGAAAGTCGTTAAACAAAACACAAGTGGAAGAGGGTCTATGTTACCCACAAATCCATCCAAACATATTTCGAAAGTCATTAAACAAAATACAAGTGGAAGAAGAATGTTACCCACAAATCCATCCAAACATATTTCGAAAGTCATTAAACAAAATACAAGTGGATACAGGGTCTAGATGTTACCCAGTTATAAAGCAAAAAGATGCACAATGATCACTGAACGCGATCAGTGAAATGTATTTTGTACCTAAAACAGGTTCTAAGAGGACTCTTAGAAGAGATGTAGATAGTTTCTGTCTCTTATACACATCTAGATGTGTATAAGAGAGAAAACGACATCAATGTGTATCTTTGGTCAAAAATGACCTTTTCACAATTTCTGACCAACTTCGACAAGCTAAAACCCCAGTCAAAACACTTAGTTAATCCCCCAAATTCTTATTACAGCTAGATTAGGAGATAATAGTTCTGTCTGGAAGCTCAGTTTTCCAGAAAAATCGAAAAACTTCGCCTCTCCCTAGGCTATAATTAGGTTATCCTCCCTGCCAACAAAATCCAATTCCAAGGTATTCAAGGGACCTTGGTTACAACCCAACTCAAAACAACATATTCAACCAACAAAAATCCAATTCCAAGGTATTCAAGGGACCTTGGTTACAACCCAACTCAAAACAACATATTCAACCAACAAAATCCATAAACGGAAAGATTCACCGGAGCAATAGCCGGGACTATATCAATAGCATTCCACAACAATGGAAAACACCTAAAACCATCAAAAGATCATTAAAGACCCTTTAAACATAACCAATTATCCAAATTATCCTAGTTGGGCCAAACTTCCGCTTACTTACAAAATGAAGGGAAATCAATTCCACTTGGTTTCAAGTCTCAATTCCTATCCAAACTAACCTTAAAACACTCTTAAAACATCAATACAAGCATAGACATAAGCATTCATAGCATAACATTCTAGGCTCCATATGGAAGACAAAACCCTAACTCATAATCTTAAAATTTGTAATCTAACCATGGAAAGTTGTTAAAAATCAACCCCAATCACTTCCCAACCTCCAAAACACTAAAAACAACCCATAACATACATAAATCATAACTTATAAGGCTGCAAAGAGGGTTTATTTTCAGCCATAAAGAATCCTACAAAACTTGAAATTAAAGCTTGAATCATAAAGCCCATAAGCCATAAATGCTAAAATACATAAAATCTTACCTTCCAAGTGATTTCTACTTGAAATCCAAGAAAATTTTTGGGGGAAAATGGAGAAGAAATTTCGGCCAGCTGCTGGAGAAAATGAGGAAGAAAAACAACAAGAAGAAGACTAAAAAGAAATTCCAAAGTTGACCCAAATAGTACCCCATTGACAAAATAGTCTCCAAGTTGACTATTTGACAATGGGCTACTAATTTTTTCTTAATTTGCTACTAAATAACATTATAAATCAGCCATCAAACAACACTCACAGCTTTATACACACCACAATGCACTAATTACACTTAGTCCAACTTTTGACCCGTTTACCCGCCGGAATCGAAATCGCGTAAATCGAAAAATTTGCCGAATTGAAAAACGAATAAGTTGAAGTACTTAATGACTAAAAATAATATGAAAAACATTATAAACCAATTAAAATCAAAGAACAAGGCTATTAAAACACTGGGTTTCACAATCGGGGCACGCAAAATGAAGATTTTTAGGGAATTGTTCTTGGTTCCACAACATTCTAAATTATATTGAGGTCTCTTTATACACATTCTTCTCTATATTTTAGAGAAGACAGGAACCAAATCACTTCATTGCTTTGGAACACAACATTATGGGCCTGAAACATTACAAATGTCTCTATTACACATATAGCTGTCTCTTATGGGACATTCATTATAAGTTTAATAACTTTGGACCTTTGTTTCAGGCCCATATGAAGCATTTTCAGTATAAAGCAATTATATAACCCATGTTTTTTTATAAATAGGGTTCCTAGGTTATCTTCTCCACACAATAGTTTTATTATCATAGTTTAGCATAGAAACAAATGGCAAAGCCACCAACTTAAGAAGAGAAAGAATCAAGAGGAAAATCAGAGAAGTGAAGTGGTGATAGAGTTTAATCTTTTTCTCTCTCTCTCTCTCTTTGTATTTTTGTCATGGAAATAGTTTTAAAACTCTGACTGTTGTTTACTTTTATTTTAGTAATCCCTTTGTCCCATTGAACTTATCATACTTTCCTTTTTAGTCTATCCCAAAATTGATGTCGCATACCCAAAATGAAAAAAGAAAACTTCCCTAATTTCAATATTTACCCTCCAAGACTCCCTTATTTTTTTCATTTATTAGTGGGCCCCTTGAATTTCTTCTTGTGGACAAGCCGTTCATGTCTTGCCTGAGATACACATATTTAGACATGTGGTGTAAAATAGCACGTTCAATTCACGCATGGACATAGTTGGACTTTCTTAGAGATTGATTTGACCTCCACTAGTCCTTTTTGTCTCCCTCTGATCAATACAAGCCACATATTCTGTAGTTTGAAAATGACTTTGAGGATGGTAAAATTGGAAAATCAAGCAGAAGGTAAGCATTGTGAATAAAAAGTGCTACACCTGAAACACAACAATCTTTAAGAGACGGATGGAATATTAACTAAATTATTCATCTAGGGTTCAGTTGAATTTTTTCGTGAAGTTTGGATATTGAGTTTGTTATTTTCACTTTGATTTGGAATGAATGAATTATTTATTCAAATATATGCTTAATGCTTTCAGCTGTTTGGCCACCAATTGAACTATTTTGTAAACCCTATATTGATGGAAAAGAGATTTAGGGTTAGACAAGATTTGAATAACCTTTGTTTGATTTATTTTCTTAGTTGAATAAATTGATTCATAAATAGGATAGACATATACCTATTTGCCCTGGGTAGTCGAATTAGGATTCTTCTATAAAGCATTGATCCCAACTCAACTCACATAGAAAACATGTTAACTCTTTAAAAAAGAGTCATTTGTAACATGCATTCTAGCATGGATTTTAACTGGGTCCAAGGTGTTCTGTGCGTTAGCAGGGGTATTTTTGTAATTTTAGGGTTTTTGTTCGAAAATGTTGATTTGTGTGTTTTATTGTTTACTTACATTCACTCATGTGTTTAAATGTGTTTTTGCAGGTTTGGAATGTTTCGAGGGTCAAATGAGCGGAGCAAAAATAAGGCAACCCCGTACCAAGCTAGGCATAGCTACTTCCACAGGGCTATGAGTAGTGCCCAGCCATTAATGGCTGCATAGGGCTACAAGGCACACCCACACTGTGGCCAGAAACTTGGTTTAGAGTTTAGGACTCTATGGGGCTTATTTTGACCTAAAACTTTGTACATCGCTAGGAAACTCTATACATAAGTGATCTAGGGCATGTTTAACATAACATAGAGTGCATTAGGTGATTTTTACACACAAAAAATCCTTCATCCAAGAAGTCCAAGATCAAGAAGAAGACTGAAGAACGAAAGTCGTGACATAGTTTGCATGTTCTTCTTCTACTCTATCTCTTTGTTTCCTTGTCATAGAATTGATTATAAAAACTCTTTTGGTTGTTTATTTTCATTTAGTTATAAAATAATCTAGTTATCTAGGGTTTCAATTGAGGCTTTTCATGAAGTTTGGATATTGGCTTTTGTTAATCTATCTTTGATTTTTGATTTGTATGATTATTTATTCAAATATTGTTTAATGCTTCTAGTTGATTGATCACCTTCCAAATTTAACTGTAAACCCTAGTTAGAGCTTGACGAAGAATGATTTGAATAGCTTAGGTTTAGTTAATTCATCAATTAAATGGACTGGTTAGTGTATAAGGATAGACATTTACCTATTTGCCCTAGGTAATCAAGTTAGGGTTGGTTCTAAATGAATTAATCTCAACCTGAATTTGCATAGACAAATAGTGAGTTGGTTCCTCATAATAGAATTGCACGATTCTGCAAGAAATGTGTGATTGTAATAAACCCTAGATTAATAATCCAAAATACGTAATCAAGAGAGAAAAAGATACAAGATATGCAAATGGATTGACAAGTGACAATTGAACCCTAGGTCTTTTTATTACTTGATTTAATCTTTAATTGTTCTGTTTATTTAAACTAATTGTGTTAGTTTTATGAAATCTGATAAAAAATTATTGTTTTGAATAAAATTAGGTTGTTCCAATTTTAGTACTTAGTAAATTTAAGACAACGTTCTTGTGAGAACAATCTCTACTTATCATTGTATTACTTGTAACGATACGTGCACTTGCATGTATAAATCTTGCAACAATATAATACTTTGGTTTGGCTTAATAGATTTGTGTGATTTCGATGGAAATGTGTAGATATAATAAACCCTTGGTTAATCATCTAAAATCATGATCAAGAGAGAAGAGAGACAAGATACTCAAATGGATTGATAAGTGACAATTGAACCCTAGACCTTTTTATTACTTAATTCAATCCTTATTTGTTTGGTTCATTTAAATTCATTTGTTATTTATATCAGTTCTATTAAAATCCACTCAACATTGAATCTTACTTGGATAATAGAATAAAAGTACTCTCATATCCAATACAAAAATAAAGGGGATATACAAAATTATGCGAATTACAGAGGTATTAAGTTAATGGCCATACGATGAAATTTTGGAAGAGGGTGATAGAAAACTGTCTCTTAAGAAATCTAAAACTAAGATATTCAGATATATGATATTTGATTTCAAATCAGGGAGATCAACTATTGAAACCATAAATAGAGAAAGAGACTTACCAAGAGATACTATGCTTTCTTAAGAAAATCTTGTACATATACAATTTTATTGATCTTGAAAGGGCATACGATAGAGTCCCTAGAGAAGTTATGTAGAGAGTTTCAGAAAAAAGAAAAGTTAGAGTAGCATATAGAGAATCAATAAATGAGATGTATACGGACATAGTTACAAGCGTGAGGACACCTGAAAGGTTGACGCGAGAGTTCTCTATAAATATAGGCTTACACCAAGGTTTAGTTTTAAGCCCTTCTTATATATTTGTTTGCATATGGTCATAAATGAACTTATAAAGTGTTGGTCCCAAAGCAACCTAAGAGGGGGGGGTGAATTAGGTTGTCTCAAAAAACAAACCTTTTGAAGTGCTTAATGAAAATACAATTTTTGTGCAACAAATGAGTACTTAAGCACAAATGATCAAAGATAAATATTTAGCAATTAAAGCTTAAAGAACAAATAAAAGATTGAGAAAAAAAATATTAAACCGAACTCCCAAGCTTCTCAAGCTTGGAGTACATCCACTAGTAGTGCCTCTTCAAAGAAGGTGAGGCAATAACCTTCTTGTATACAAAGTAGGCTCACCCTTGCACCAACTAAGTTCCTCTAGTTGAGCCAAAGGGTTTTACACTACAACCTCAATTTTGTACACTTGTTATCCCTTCACTCTTACACTTGAAGATCACTCACTAGTCTACTCTTGCTCACACTAATTCCCACTAGTTGAACCAAGAGAACTATACTACTCAAACCAATACAACCCACAATATCTTTTAGCCTATTTCTCCCCAAATAGCTCTTACAAGTGTTTGTATTGAATGTAGTAGTTCCTTACATCATTTGGAAGTCCTTGGGCTATTTATAGATGAAAGATGTGCTGAAATTTGAGTTCTAACGGTCAAAAAACTATCTGTTAAAAACTAGCCGTTAGGGGTTCGGACGTCCGTTCATGCGTCCTACAGCTTGATGAACAGTGTCTCGGACGGTCATATGCGTCCTACAGCTTGATGAACAGTGTCTCGGACGGTTATATGCGTCCTACAGCTTGACAGAAACTTACTTCATTTTGACCTCCTTTTTTCGGATGCTTCCTTGCGTCCGATCTCCTTTCTTTCGAACGCTCTTCATCGTCCGAAAGGTGTTGTTCAACTTTTGGTTGTTTTTCTTGATTGTGTTTGGATGATCATTTTCATCCGATCCTTCCTGTTTTTCTGCACACTTGTTTGCAAACCATTAGTATGATTTGGTCATCATCAAAACATGATTATCATAACCTTGGAGTTCAACAATCTCCCCCTTTTTGATGTTGACAAATCATTTGGACAATTCTAAAAACAATCATAAAATATGAAGCATCAATCAAGAAATTTTGTCCATTATTTTCTCCCCCTTTTGGCATCATCAAAACATAAGAAAGATAATGCAATTTAAGCTCCCCCTTAGTTTATTCCCTCCCTTGAAAGGTGAATATAATTCAATATGAGTACATGGAGAATAAGTCAAGTTATGCAAAATGTTTCTTCCCTTCAAGAATATGTATTCAAGTAGATATGAGGGAATTCATGCAAAGAATTAGGATCAAAACATTTTTTGCTCATTCCTTACCAAAAAAGCATCATCAAAACAATGAAGCATGTGTGATGCAATTTCTTGCAAAAACAAATCCATTTAAAAAAGAGAATGCTCCCCCTTTCTTTTGCAAGTAGTGACTTATTATAGACAAAATTTAGGGATACAAATTTCCTAGCATTCTAAACAAATTCGAACATATAGATGTGTAATATTCAAGAGAACATAGTTCAACTTGATAAATGAAAGCACACAAAACTTTAGATGTTACCCATTTCAATATAATCTTGGCTCATATGCCTTGAGCACCCTTCATAGATAAACTATCTTGAATTCCTTGGTGCTCTCCAAGCATACCTACATACAAAGTTAAGTAACAACTTTTGGTACCCAAACTTTCTTGGGTCCAATTGGATTAGTAACATGCTTAATCACCCAAATAGAATTTATTCCTAATTTTTCATTTCTTTTAACATAACAATTTTTCTTTATATGTCCATGTTGATGACAATAATTACAAATAATGTTCTTATTGCCATACTAGATGGTTTAGATTTAACAAAGCATAAATCATTTTTTCTAAAGGTGATAAAATTTTTGTTCAAAAACATATTTCTAGTTCTTTTGTTTTCAAACACATTTTCTTTCTTCTTTTTCAAACTATCATCAAGATCATCTAATCTCTTCTTTAATGAAGCTTGTTCTTCCATGATCTTGGTTTTTCCAACAAATTTTTCTTTTAAAACGTCATTTTCTTTTGTCAAAGAATTATTTTCATACACAAGTTTTGAGTTGGCACTCAATAAAGTATTAATTTTAATTTTTAACTCTTTGTTCTTAGCATATGATTCTTTCAAACATTCATGCATTTTAAAAATAAATGATTCAACATCATCATTATCATTATCACATGAATCATCACAAGAATCACAACTAGAGGATACCTCATTATTGCCAAGTGCCATAAAAGCCATTTGAGCCTCCTCATATTCTTCTTCAACCTCTCCATCCGAATTGCAATCATCCCAAGTGATTTGGAAGTTGTTGAAGTGAGGCTTCCTTGAGTCTTTTTTCCTTTTTGATGAAGCTTTAAATGCTATGCTTCTTTTTCCCATTGCCTCCTCATCTTGTAACTTGTATTTCAACTTCAATTCAAATGAGGTTAGAGAATTGATCAATGAATCAATAGGCATAGAATTTAAATTTTTAGACTCTATGACTCTATGGCAATGGATTTAGGTTCCCATTCCTTAGGTAGAGCATTCAAAATTTTTCTATTTTTGTCACCCAAGGAATATTCTTTACCCAAACCTTCCAAATCATTTACCATATCATTGAACCTAAAATACATCTTGTCAATGTTCTCATGAGGTTCCATTTTGAAGGATTCATATTTAGCCACAAGAAGTGACTTCTTTTGCTCTCTAATATCTTCACTTCCTTCATGGATTTCTTTCAATTTGTCCCATATCTCCTTGGCCGATATGCAACCTTTTACTTTAGAGAACTCATCTGCATCCAAAGCATTATACAAAATACTAATGGCTTTAGCATTTAAAGATAAATTTATTTTATCTTGTGCATTTAACTCATATCTAGTCTTAGGCCTTAATCTATGAGTATTTTCATCAAAAATATTAGCTTCTAAAGGACCTTCACAAATAATATACCATAAATCAATATCATTAGATTGAACAAAAATTTTCATTCTATCCCTCCAAAAACAAAATTAATGCCATTAAACATGGGAGGTCTAGTGATAGAATGCCCCTCAAAAAACAAAGCATAATTGGTTGTCATGATCTTTACTCTAATGCAATTTAAGCAAAATAAAGAGACCAATGCTCTGATACCAATTGTTGGTCCCAAAGCAACCTAAGAGGGGGGGTGAATTAGGTTGTCTCAAAAAATAAACCTTTTGAAGTGCTTAATGAAAATACAAATTTTCTGCAACAAATGAATACTTAAGCACAAATGATCAAAGATAAATATTTAGCAATTAAAGCTTAAAGAACAAATAAAAGATTGAGATAAAAAATATTAAACCGAATTCCCAAGCTTCTCAAACTTGGAGTACATCCACTAGTAGTGCCTCTTCAAAGAAGGTGAGGCAATAACCTTCTTGTACGCAAAGTAGGCTCACCCTTGCACCAACTAAGTTCCTCTAGTTGAGCCAAAGGGTTTTACACTACAACCTCACTTTTGTACACTTGTTATCCCTCCACTAATCTTACACTTGAAGATCACTCACTAGTCTACTCTTGCTCACACTAATTCCCACTAGTTGAGCCAAGAGAACTATACTACTCAAACCAATACAACCCACAATATTTTAGCCTATTTCTCCCCAAATAGCTCTTACAAGTGTTTGTATTGAATGTAGTAGTTCCTTACATCATTTGGAAGTCCTTGGGCTATTTATAGATGAAAGATGTGCTGAAATTTGAGTTCTAACGGTCAAAAAACTAGCTGTTAGGGGTTCGGAAGTCCGTTCATGCGTCCTACAGCTTGATGAACAGTGTCTCGGTTCATCATATGCGTCCTACAGCTTGATGAACAGTGTCTCGGACGGTCATATGCGTCCTACAGCTTGACCTTCTTTGAAGATTTCTTTCCAATTAAGCATGTTACCTGTCTCTTACTTCTTTTTGAGCTCCTTTTTTCGGACGCTTCCTTATAACGTCCGATCTCCTTTCTTTCGAACGCTCTTCATCGTCCGAAAGGTGTTGTTCATCGAACTTTTGGTTGTTTTTCTTGATTGTGTTTGGATGATCTATTTTCATCCGATCCTACCTGTTTTTCTGCACACTTGTTTGCAAACCATTAGTATGATTTGGTCATCATCAAAACATGATTATCATAACTGGAGTTCAACATAAAGCACATACAGGAGAAAATACCGTGGTGTATATTGTATGCAAATAACATTGTTTTAATAGATGAGACAAAAAAAGGGGTTAATGCTAAATTCAAAATCTAGAGAGAGGCACTTGAGTCAAAAAGTTTTAGATTTATTAGATCAAAAATAGAATATATGAAATTTAAATTTAGGAGGAATACACGTAAGAATAGAATAGGGGTTAGAATCAGAGATTAAGAGATACCTGTAAGTGAAAATATTTACGTTAGGTTCTTTAGAGTGATGATGGTATACATAGAGATGTTACACATCGAATACAGGTTAGAAGAAATGGAGAATGGCATCAGGAATACTATGCGACCACAAAATTCCTTTAAGACTAGTTAAGGGTAAATTTTATAGAATGGCCATTAGGCCATCGATGTTTTGTGGGTCTAAATGTTGTGCAATGAATTACATACTTGAGCAAAAAATGAGAGCAGCAGAAATGCAGATATTAATATGGATGTGTGAGTATACTAGGATAGATAAAATACCCAATGAGCATATTTAAAATAAGATTGTAGTAGCACCTATCGATGAGAAGATGAGAAAAACACACTTATGGTGCTTATGTCATGTGCTAAGATGACCAGTAGATGCGCCTGTTAGGTGAGTATATTTTAGAAAGAGTGTCAATATAAGAGGGGTAGGAGAAAACTAAAATAGACTTAGTTGGTAATTCGTAAGAAATATATAGACTGTCTTTAAATTAAGGAGGATATGGTTCATGACAAAGCGTAATGGTGTAGTAGAATTCATATAGCTAGCCCTATTTAGTGGGAATAAGATTTAGTTTGTTGTATGAAGCATGGTGGCGGCACCACTGGTGTGAGAACCACCATCATTGTGTTTTGGCCAAATCGGACCTTGGATTCCAGATCTATGCTCAACTCCAAGTCCATAGGTATAATTTTGGTTCATATTTGCCAATGGAAAATTTCCGATGTCGCCGCAACTAGTATAAGAACCACCACCATTGCAATCTGTAGCTAGTTAACAGAAAAGAAGAAAATGACATTTTAGTTTGACCCCTGTTATTTTCAATAATACCTAATCTGACATTTGCTTCAAGAAAGAAATTTGGGAAAAAAATAATTGTTGGTTTATTAGATTGCATTTTGGGCATGAAAAATTAGATTTTTTTTAGGGAATTTTTTTTTTTGGCTAAATAATCGCACATGACGCGCATGTAATTCAAATACGGTTAGTTTGAATGATTTCCATCTATTTTACCACTTAGTCCGAAGTACATAGGGATTTAATTTAGTTTTTCAAAATATATAGATGTTACAGGTAACAAGGATATAAAGCAGCTGTCTCATTATACACTTCTACCCCCCCAACCCCAAAAAAAAAAAAAAAAAATTAAAGAAAACCAAATTTCCCCATATTCAACTCTAGGTGGTAGTCGCCACCCACCACTCTTGGCTCAACCCCACGAAGAAGAGGTCGAAGCTTGAGAATCCCCCTTTTTTTTTTTTTTAAAGGGGGAGGTTGGGGTTTGGGGGTTTCGGGTGAAAAGATGGTGGGTTTAAGAGATTATTTTGGCATATGAGTTGTACAATATGATTTGACAAAATAAAAAATAAAATCAAAGTAATTTAAGAAAAAAAAAATTCTAGAAGAAGACGTTCTTTTTTTTTTTTTTTAATAATGTTTTTACCCTTACAAAACTCATGTACCACTCACATACTCTAGCATAGAGACCCATTTTGATGTGTGTAATGACAGGATATACCTTCTCGATGATTTTAAGAGGTAAGTGACCATTTTAGACAACAAAAAAAGTCAAGTGACCATTAGCAACAAGGAAATATTTAGTTACCTATACGACCGTTTGCTCAATTTAAATTCAAAGTTTCTAACTAAAGCCATGAAACAAATTCGCTAGTAGGAAAAAGAATTTTCAGTAAAGATGTAATCAAACGCGGAAGGAGAAAAAAGTGGCAAGCCAATTATATTGCATTCCAATAGTAGATAATAATTGCAGCACACTAGACGTAAAATTTCTCATTTTTGGACTATAGCATCCTCACGTACAATTTAGTCAAATGACAACACAAAACTGGGATGTTTTGTATTTGACGTCTGCATATTCAGAGTTAAGTTTACTGTGCAAGCGAGGATGTCCTCTGCCACAAAGGCCGGCCTAAAATGGCACTTCCATGAACAGCAAGGTAGGCAGCATTCAACCTAATTCCAAAATTCACCGTTCTAAGTAAACGGACCACAGAAAAGATGGACATAAACGAAGAAAGAGAATACAAGTTTAATTGGAAAGAAATTGCAAATAAGGAATTTACTTGTCAACACCCGGTGTAGCCAAAGGATCATACAGTTCATCTCTTTGTTCTAAAGCAGAAGCAGTGTTGCTGCCTGATATTGATGATGGATCATGAGAACCTTCAGCCTGTAAAGAAACATAACAAATTCACTTCTTCAGACGAAAAACCAACAAAATATGCAGGCATCCATATTCTCCACCCTATTAATACAAAATAAAAAATTGTCTGGAAGTGAGAATGGTATCTCAAGTTTATGAATATCAAGAAATGGCAAAACCAATTGAGTTATTAGAGACAGGTGGTCCCATAATGAGGGTGCTGAGAGAGGCACCCGAAAACAGACGGCCCATCCAGCAACCAAGTAAATTCTTCTTTTCACTTGTAACAATTGCCAAATGTTCATAAGAACCAAAGAAGAGGAACAAAGACAATAGAAGAACTGTATTGCACCAATCACCTTCAAGATACACCTACCTCTCCCAAACAAACCACTCCATCACTGCTTAAGATGGAAGAATATCAACTGAAGTGCAATTCTCAAGAAAGCTATTTAACCAGGTACGCAAGAAAGTTATTACAGCAAATTGGCAGTAGTTAGTTGAGCCAAACTTGAGGAAATCATTTAAATCAATTCAACTTGAGGAAATCATCTAACTCGATCGGGAACAAACATTCTGGTCACAGTTCCTGGTCAATCACGTCTCTGACATCATATTTTTCAAGTTAGAACCCGTTTCCGATTCTATATTACCTAACTCTAACCATATAATGGACAAATCACCATAATCAGTGGCAATTTTCCCACTCCTCAAAAATCACCACATAATTTTGTGAAAATTTTCCAAACCCGCCATGATTCAACCAGAAATTTTACCGCTGAAGAGTTACCCCAATACATAGGCATGGAAGCCATTGGTTGATGAAAAGAAAAACCTTAACTGAAAGTCAGTGGAGAGATGGAGGGGCAAGGAAAGAGGGGGAAGAACCATATTGGCAGGGTGCGGAACTAGATGAGGAATTTTACAGCGTAGAGAGAGAGAGAGAGAGATCAGGGGTTGGGGAAGAGATAGGGTGTGAGGAGAGAGGAGGACTCGAATTTTCTTCCTAATTTTTGTTTTTTTCCCTTCTTTTAAAAATGAAAATGAGAATTGGGCTAGAATGAGCTTGATAGATACCTAAAATCAGTTAATCAGAGTGTGAGGGGATTCATACCCATTGTATTAATACAATTGATGTTAAGCAAACAAAATATATGGGTATCATTATAGCTGATACCATTCCTATGTGGAAACCCCTATAACAAACACCTCCTTAGAATATATAACTTTGAGCAACTTATATTAGTATATATACAGACAATTATTGAGATTTAAATTTTATACTAAATGTTATCTGAATACATGCATATATGAAAATAAAAATCACCATTAAATAAACTCCAATATTACCCTTGACAGCTATGTATGTTAAAAAAATACCTACTGTTTATAGGTTCATTGCATAGGACTTGAATTTGCAACTCAAGACCCATCTCAAACTCGGTTATGGCTCTCGAGATAAGTATAGTATGGTTAGTGCCATTTCAGATTAATACATTACCTTAACAGCAATATCAAGCTTCAAGAAGAACACAAACTTGCCTTTTAAACAACTCACTGTCACCCTAGCTACTAAATCTCACATCTGATTTCATTTTTATAAATAGTACGTGAATTAAAATATGATATCTTCCATACAACCATATACACATGTGATGACTAACTTGAAAATAAATGTATCTGGTCATGAAGTGGACACTTTTAGGCAATTTCTTAAGGTTTCACCATTCTTCTACTACGAAAAATTTATTTCAATAAGAAAAAGTAATACAAAAAAGATCGAAATATACTAGTACTCGTATGTGAAGAATGTGTGACTGAAAATCAAGGTACAACAACTGAAGTTTGCACAAAACCAGTCTGCACCCTGATGTCACAAATGACCAACATATTTTCGTTACAAACGACCAACATATTAGCAGGCCATAGAACTTTAATAAGCATATTAAGTACTCAAACAGGAGGCATGTTGATGTAGGAAAATATTGGAATGGCTTGCGACTAATAACGCTAGCAGAAGAATGAAGAGAATCTAGGCTGTTTCGGGGCTGTGAACAGTAAACAAGGGGAACATCAGAGAATAAGGGATCTAAAGGAGCTTGAGAGAGGAGGATACAAACTAATAAACGATAACTTAACTGTTTATTGATCCGTCTCACCTCTAAAACAACTTACGTAAAATACTATTTATAAGCCGTAAAACTCCCCAAACAAACAGAATCCTATTAATGATGGATTTCTCTTTTCCTATGCTGAACATAACTAGATAATACCACAAGTTTCCCAAATTAACTAGCCTCATATTAAAAATCTAACATAAATACATAATTACTAACGACTCGAGAAACAAAATTACTGAAAATTTACTGCAATTACTAAAGAGACTAAAATACCCTTGCCTCCTAAGAGCTGTGGAAAATATGTAAAACTCAGGAGAATTAAACACACATGACTCCTTATCATCAAGGTGGGTGGACCTAAAGCTTGAAGACAATTATGAAAAGGCTTTAATTTTGCTTTTCCCTTAACTCTTTGTTCACTGCATCATTAAGACATCATGTAATTTTAGTACTCTTTTGGGTGAAGGTATAAATTTGTTTGACAAAATTCAAATTACCTGATTCACTAGGTAAGCCTACGAATTTTGTATCAATTCGTGTGTTCTAGTTAACGGTACTTTTATGATGAGGACGCTGTGGTAATGTGTAATGAACGCAGAATCCGGCAAACCATCTTCAAGCTTAATCCATGAAAGATTGACTGAGGTTATATGATTCAAAAGCTTTTGCGGCCGTCGGTTGCCGTCTCTCTAAATCAAGGAATGGCTTTTTAGTGAAGAGTTTTTTAATCGACGAAAGATGCGTGAATGGAGATCTCTGTTTTCTACTCTTCTTCCATGCCATTCTATTTTTTATGCTGACCGGTGGGTGGCATGGTAAAGATAGGGATGATATTCCTTTTACAATTATACCAATGTATTTTAAAGTTTCTTTTTATATGTAACTTAAACTCTCTCAATTTTGCCCTTTTGTAATATTAATTTGGTCCCTCATACTAAAACATTACGCTTCTGACCTCTTGGTGACTTTAAAAATCAAAACTTTCATTCTATACCATTTCTAAAATCAAACAATTGCACTTCTGACCTTTTGTGTTTTGTAAGGAAGTCTTTGTCAAACTTTTAATGTTTCCTTAAAATATGTTTGAATTAATTACAAGTTTTGACATATATGCAATTTTGGTATCTGGTGATTGGTTCTACTATTAAGTTTAAAGTGATTTTTTTAACTTTCTTAAAAAATTTACATTGGGAGCCTATCAATTAAACTAATCAAGCATACTCCTGCAAACCCAAAGAGTGAACCAAGTTTAGCCTTGTGTACCACATTTTTAGCAAAATGACGAACCACAGAACCATAATACTACAGACCGATAAGTACTGTAAATTTGGTAAATATGATTAGAATCAATGATTTCCCTAACTGTAACATTGAACATTTGCCAAACAATCTTTCATTAGGCAAAGTATGAAACATAAAGGCAAATTCTGACCACAAATCCAGTAGAAATTGTTCGCCTCATGAGGGTGAGTGATCACCCTATGACGGGCTATTCCGGGTATGGTATCGGAGATTGACATCCCCAGCCAATGCACATACCTAGATTGGAAAGCATCTCAAGGCCATCCTAACACACACAAGTTTAGCTCTACACTCCTAATGAACAGAAATAAAGTCCTACTAACCAACGTGGAAAGAATTTTCTGCTAATAATTGGTATAAAAGACAGGCTGCAAATTTGACTCCTCAAGGTCTGAGGGGAAATTGCCATACATATGGGTTCCTGGTATTCAACCTATGTACTTGTTATTCCATTGAGGCACAGTAGATGTGCTTTGACAGATAAAACTGCCACTGCTCCATGTGTGTTGTAAAATCCCTCAAGTCCATCCTAACACACACAAGTCTGGCTCTTCACTCCTAATGAACAGAACTATAGTCCTACTAAGCTCCTACAGCGTGGAAAGACTCTGTGCTAATAATTGCTATGAGAGCAAGGTTGCAGATTTGACTCCTCAAGGTCTCCCTGGGGAAATTGTTTGCTATATGGGGTGCCCTGTAATCAGCCTATGTACTTATTATTCCATAGAGACCGTAGTTGTGCTTTGACAGCCAAACCTGCCACTGCTTCACATGTGTGTTGTAAAATCCCTCAGGCCACCTACTTTATGATGGTGGTGCTTTGTCTGATGCTTCTAACATCGCAAAATATGGTCCTGCCTGCTAACAACTAGAGCTTTTAGTCTAGTGGAAGAGACTTGATCAATCTGATAAATGGCACTTAGATAAACTCGTAAAACCAGATGATGTTTCTGTAGTTATCATAAAAACCTCAGCAAAACTGATCATGGAAGTCACAATCGATACCATATCACATAACTCTCACTCATTTATAATTAACTTCTTCCATCAACCTTCATTATACACCATCTCAGTGGAGAACAATATATCTAAACAGGGAAATATCAGATTATTCATCAAATGTTGGGTGAACTTCCCAAATATCAGAAACTAATCCTCCTAGGAACTATGCAACTGACCCAAAACTTCATGGAATGTAATCCAATTGCATTTGTTCCAGCGGAATATCAAATAACAAATATCTATTTGCTAAAGCATATTTCTTTTAGCAAGAGTTTAGGGTGCAATAGACACAAGTAAAGCATATCAAATGGAAATTTCCAATGAAAGAAAACTGAATAAAATATAAACTTCTCTCAGTTTCCTCTCTTGAATTCATTGATGAGTTAGGGAACTATCTTTCCAGAATCTAGAATATTTTGGAAAACACTGGAAACCATTTCAAACACTGGGAAACCATGTCCCACAAACATGAGGAACAAGTAAGGTAAAAGATCCCATAAAACCTTCAAAAAGTTTTGAATCATGAAGAATGGCAGGATATCAATTTTATTATAAAGGTTGTCCTTTTCCTCTTCTTTTTTTTTTCCCTTACAAGATCCCTTTTCTCACCCTGCTTTTCCCTCTATTCTAGTAAACAAAAATAGCAGAAGAACTCTTTTTATCTGCTTTTACTAGTCAGGTTAATCCGTGTTCCTACGACAGAAGTCCAGCATTCGTATAGTTTACTTAAATCTCCAGTTTGAAGCTTAAAAACATTTTAGCTCTTTCAAGGGGCACCAGCCTCGAGTTCATGTCCGTTGAGTAGATAAGAGAAAAATAAGTCACCATCTGAAGTTGCAGTGAGAATTCATTTTCTATAGGAAGAAGGGCAGTGATACACTAGCAAATCCAATATGTTGATTTTTACATCTTTTTAATAAGAGACTAGCAATCTGCAATCCTGAATATGTCCATGCCTATATCATTTGAGGATGTTACTTTATCTTTTTGGGATGTTAAACTTCATCTTTCTACAGAACAACATACACATCCAGAGAAAAAATTAGAAAATGCAGAACGTGTTGTATATTTGATGTAACTTTACAAGTCCACACGAACGTAAAACTGAAGTTACTAGTTTTAAACCTTAGATTTCTATATAAAGCGATAACTTTCCATAACATATTTTTGGAAATGATACGGAATTGCAGAAACAAGTTTGGACCAGGATATCTTCCACCAAGTGGCAACCATCTCACAAATTCAGACTTGTCTATTAAAGCAGAAAGCAAGGAAGAAAATAAAAATACTAATAAAAAATGAATAATTATTTTCTTGCCTGTTGAGGGTATTGCAAGTAACCAGCATATGCACCATGTCCATATAACGAGGGATCTTGTGTTGCTCCATATGAATATGCATCATAACCTTGTCCATAACCATAATAAGCACTCCATTGACTAGGATCTGTAGGCTGACCCCAAGTACCATGTACATCCTGCAAAATCATGTAAATTACTTGAATGTCAGGCTAAAGATTTTCCAGCAGAGCAATTATTTGAAATTGCTAGAATTTATGGTAAAGTTGATTAAAATGTTTCTTCTAATCTTTCAACCTCCGGTTCTAATGTAGGGTAGGTAATTAATTTGTTTGATTTGTATCCAGAAGGGGTAAAAGGAAACGGTAGGCATGCCAAAGATTCAATTGACCGTGAAAATCAATCAGTAGCTGTTCACCAAAAAGTCCTTAATGAAGTTTTTAGTCAATTGTTCTATTCATGACGTTTTTTTCTCAGTAGATAGATATTCCTAGTCATTTAACTTCCAATTAGCTTTGGCTTTTGTAATTCTGAGGATTAATAAATATCTTGGCCCCTTATTCAATTGCTTATCAACACAACATTTAAGGAGAAAACTTATCCTATCTAATCCATTCCTTCAATAAGTTCCATTTTTCAATCCTAGAGATAGAATCCCAACAAGACGAGACAAAAGCTGAGAAAAGACACCTGTTTTGCTGTTGGGCTCCTGCCCCAAGAAAGACGGACTACTTGTTGCCCAATCACAGCACCCTGCATCCGTTGAATTGCTTCTTCAGCAGATGTCTTAATCTCAGATAACATCAAAAGCACATAGATAAATGACAGTTAGCCAACTGAAGATGGCTAGAAAGGTAGGAATGTGCTAAATAAGAAATCATGACAACAAAAGACAAGATTGTGTGCATGCTAAAATGGTTAAACAACACCCAACTACCACACTCAGCCTGATCAATAATTCTATTCCACAAGAAATTTTTCCTTCTTTTCTTTAAAACTTTTTCTTGTTGGCCTTAGGATCAGAAAGAAGTTCTCTTGACATCCAGGACGTGGGAGGAAGGAACTAGAAGAAACAATTCATCAACTTCCAATTAGTGATTGATATCTTAAAGAAATAAAAACAAGTCCATATGCTTAACCACACCTTGCAGCAAACTGCACAAAACCACATCCCCTGGCTGCAGGAATCTTGACATAAACAATATCTCCAAACTGCAAAAACATTTGTCTCAGTTCATCTTCTGTTATGTTTGGGTCCAGATTACCAACAAATGCCTGCAAATGAGAAAGAGTGTTACACAAAGAAAGGGCACTGAACCACAACAGGGACAAATCCATTGTTTTAACTTACAGTGGTGTTATTCATGTCATTCTCAACAGAGATTGTCTGCACAGGTGTTGTGTAAACTGGAGTTGGATACAAGGCTGCCATAAGAACCAGCTTAAACTGTGAGTTTACCAAGTTGACATACTAACGCACAAAAATCATGCGAAGAAGGACTAAGCATTCGCAATGATGCAAGTATCCAAAGTGCACATTGACACAAAAAAAGTCAAGTATCCAAAGTGCACACTGACACTCTAAAAGGGCATTTTTACATAGAAGAACGTTAAATCAACTCAGTGGTGTTTCACTAATTGACAGGTGACACAAATGACAACTTATAAGTACACCAAGCCATTTGCAGTTTTGTTTATCAACACTATTGCAACAACTCAACAAGCTAAGAATTGTTTAAAAATCTTTTAGGATGAAATATATGCAGGCTGTGTGAAAACCTTTGTGTGTCGGTGATTAATTAGCTTGCTGAAATAACTAATTATCTCCTCTGCTTCCTAAATTACAATAATTTTCAATTCTTTTACTATATATTGACAGGATGTCACTAGCTTGTCAATTTACACAACTAGAAAAAAGAGTTTTTAAAAGACTTCGTAAAGAGACTGCCGATAGATCAGTTCTTTCACAATGCTTCAAGGGAATCAAGCTAATGTGTTACAACAGCTAACAACCTGTCATATTGTGAATTACATTAGGCAACATCAACTATAGAAGTCTACCAATTCCTTTTTAAAAGGCGATCCTAATAAGTGGCCCTGATTGAAGGGGAACGGAGAAGATTAGTCAATCATAAATACTATAAAAGAGAGATGGATATTTCGCTGAAAACTTCTAACAATCAAGGGAATATCATAGATATAGGAGATAGACAAGAGCAAAAGAAAATTAAAAAAAGATTCAAGAGTATCCACAACAGAGGATCAAATTCTTCACAATAGAAGCCCAAAATCATCAAATTGCCACCTCTCCTGCACGAGATAATAACGTGCGTCACTAGATCCAGCTATCCCCCAGATCTTCTCATCCGTTCTCAAATACTAAAGCCATGCAAGAAGTCAATGCAAAAAATTGATGAATCTCCATGCTGCTTTTCCACAATGGCACGTCTGCAATAGCATCTGCCTTCTTTACTGATTTACCCAGCCAACAGCATTTGCCTTCTGTTTTCTCAAATTATCACTAATTGATATTGCTTTCTACAGAAGCTATGTGAAGAAAACGAGCAACTTCCACTGGCACTAGAGCTTTTCCAACTACTCCCCAAGAGATGGCTAGCGCTTTCTTTAGACTGCTAGAAGGCTTAGATGTAAACCATCCTTGCTCTCTTACAATGTCAAACATCCTCCAGTATTGAAAAGACCACCAATACCCAAATGTGATATTTATACAATACTCACTGCTCTTTTAAAGAGTACTTCCAAATTTTCCTGATGCACACAGGAAAAAGGGAGATAAAACTGTGAAAGACTTTCCATAATGAGGGTGAAGATTCTCTCATCTAGAAAAGCAGTCCTTGCTAACTGCTATTCTTCTGTCAAATATTTCAACAATTAGAACCTAATTTGACTTTATCTGAAAGTAGTTCTCCAAAGCCAAAACTAAATAGACCAAAGATATTGATCCAACAAACTATCAATTCCATTCCCCATTGGAGTAGGATTAGTTTGAAGGGGAATTTCGCTAAACAAACTAGGATAATCTTTCTATTTTGTCAAAAGAGGAATAACAAGATATGGAGGTGAAGTTTGTACATATTGCCTAACATATGAGGAAGAGTAGTTCCCTTTTCTATTTCCTAAGTTTTCCTCATCTTTTCTTAATCACATTCTATTTTCCATAGTTCCATGTATACTACTCTTCTTTCTTGAAAACCATCTTAAGCCTCAGCTATTTATACCCACTTCATACTGTGGTAAACCAATTACTCAAAAGTAACACCAGGCCACTGTGAGCAATTTTCTCCTAAGGTATATTAAAGATATCCTATGTTAAACCAACCTAAATTACAAAAGCCAAAGCTAAAAAAAACTTAAGATTTGGACAACTGATAACATCATCAAACAGGCCAAGAGGACAAAACGCATTCGGTAAAAGGAACCTATGGCAAGATATTAAAAAAGGAAAACGGAATTCACAAGCAGTCAGTTGCAAAATGGTTTTGGAAACAGACTCTTGTGTTGGAAGGAAACTCAAGGCAACAGATAGGGTTCCAAGAACAAATAGGATTGCAAAGACGGATACCTGTCTTTTGAACCTGTTAGACTTGTGCTAACTTACTACTCTGAAGTATTTATAAGGTAACCTCATAGGATAAACCCTAAACCTTAAACATAATGTGGAGAAAGAGAAGTATGATTAACTTCCAGAATTTCAGCTTGACAACATAAGAGCTTGCCTTAAATTGCAATCCTATATACTCAAGCCAGGTAATTTTTATCCTTTTGACTTATTCAAAAGACCATATAGTTCGATGCAAATCATTGATGATAATTCTCCATTCAGTAGGTAACCAGATCATGCAACTCCAAACCTCCATAACAGAAAACTGGATTGTTAAGCTGTTTGCACCCTTTTATGGGTCAAACAGATAAAGTAATAGTCTTGAATTTCAAAACCATTTCTATTTAATTAAGTACTGAAATTGTTGGGATTTCAAAGCCATTTCTCTTTAATTAAGTACTGAAATTGGGATCCCAGTTGTTGTGTCACTTCCTCTTGCCTCCATCAAAACTGTCCATGTCTTGCAACTGTTAAATGGTCTCATATAAAGTTAAATGGCATAAATTATAAAAGAAGGCAGAAACAAAGTTCAATGCCTAAACTCCAAATTTGTTTATAAAATTTCAGATGAATACTTCTCAAAGTTCAGCATTTTATCATCCCCAACTGTGGGGTTGACAGAAAAAGGGATCACCACTTATCAATAAAGAAAATTAAAAAGAGTGAATATGCTGTGAAATGCATGTAATAGTTCAAATAAGAAAGACATTATCATACCCTTAGCTACTGCGTATGGTTGTTGCACAGCTGGCAGTAGTTTTCTTAGGTGTTGCAGCACTAATACGCATTGGCCTAGTTGAGCAATAGACTCCATTCATTTCAGTCATAGCACGGTTTCTTTCCATCTCATCAGCAAATTTGACAAATCCATAACCCTTGGAGCGCGCGGTACTTGGATCAGTAACAACCTTGGCTCCTCTAACTGATGGATAATGAACTCTGAAGGTCTCTTGTAACAGATAATCTGTGACATCAGGTGCTAAATCTCCTACAAAGATAGCTATTTTCATAATGCTCAGGTCCAGCATCAGGTCGTCTTTCTCCAATTCCAAAAGATGCCCAGTTCAACCTAAAATTTAGCTCAGTTTCAGGAATTTGTGTTCCATTGTAGGATTGCAGAATTCTTTCAGCTACAGCATGTGAAGTGAACTCCACAAAACCATAACCCTCTGGTTGGCCTGTGATTTTGTTTCGAATTACTTTTATTGAAAGCACCTACAATCAACAAATTGGCTTCAAATTTCACTAAATGGAACAAATTATAATTGGAAGGAGACATAAAGAGCCATTTCTGCATATATTGTCACGTTCCAAATCAGAACACCTCAGCTTTGGACTAGTAATATCCATAGATATGTGTACTAAAACAGGCCAAAATTCTGAAGAAAACCCTTGTATGCATTGAAGAGCAGTTATGGACTATTCAATTGTTTTTCAAGAACCTTATAATCAATAGAAAATACTTGCTACTATAACTCAAGGGGTAGAATATAATTTACCATTTTTCTTCTATTTCTTTTTTTTTTAATACTGGGGTGGGGCATTTGAACCACCTTCGTATGCCCAAAAGAATGGCCTTACCAACTCAACCGTTATGGCTGGCAATGTATTCACTAAATAATACAATTATCCAAAAACTACGTGCCACAAAGTCCCAAATTCACAGTTTGTAAACAAAAATTATCCTAAAAACCAGTATTTATTCAACAAAAAGACTAAAATGGTAGTACCCTTTTTCCAATGAACATAACAGAGAAATAATACTCGTTTTGAACACCCTTTAAGCAAATTTAATGAATCCATACCAAAAAAAACAGTTTAAAGGGGCTCTGACCTCGCCGGTATGAGTGAACCAACTATTCAGATAGGACTCGTCAGCCCAATAGGGCAAGTCACCTATCCAGAGGGTGCGAACTTCTTCAAGGGTTGCTGGTTGATGGTATGGCGGCCCACCCTGAAAAGGTACCATTGGCTGCGGTTGTGCACTCATCTTCTCCGGATTCCAATGACAAAACGGTCTATACATTTACTGCCCGATCTTATTGCAACACCCAAATATGTTTATAAAAGAAAATTCTTTCCAACTTGAGTGAGTATTGCAGATTACGAAATTATAAATCGTTAGATTATTAAAAAATAATACAATTTTTTTATTTTTCAATCATTTCAATAATTTTGTATTCTTTTGTATTACACATAAGTAACCAAGTCGTGGTCATAATTAAATTTCATATAATATTTACTTGAATCAGATAATATCATAAATTTTATAATATACCGACAAATAAGGTAGTAAAAGCTAAGTATACTAAAATATTTCCCTAATTTAGTTCACCAGTTAAATAAGATATCACTCTATCATCTTCATATTAGTCCTTCATATTATTTTTTAGATATTTAAATCTTTTTATTAATTTCAACCCAAGTGGGAAATTTCTTCTTTTGAATAATAATAAAAAAAAAAAAACCCTGGTATCCCAATCTCAATCTCTCTTTTTTTTTCTCCTCTTTAAAACATTAACAATTAACACAAATTAAATAGGATAAGAATTACAAATGTACATCTATTATTACATGTTCCAACTTTTACCCATAAACAACTAGACTTTAATACCAAAAGTTTAAAACAACACTCCCTAATTAGAAATATATTAAGGACTAAATGCTTAACATGACATACACACAAACTAAGATGTCACTTGATGGCCGAAAAGATAAAACTTGAATGGAGAACTCCTTTAACTCTACCTCTTCTTGTTGAGAAATTCTCTTATTTATAGTAGTAGAAAGGGCTCTAAATTTAAAAGCATTTCAATTACAGATAAGATGATAAGATTTTAAAAACTTCTCATCAATTAAAGTAGATTTTGCATGCCTTATTTTTTTCTGTATTAGTAGTCCTGACTTGGTGCACTAATTTTGTTTTATATTACATAGTATTTTTGTCAATCTTACCATATATTCTTGACATTACCATAGGTAAGGAAACTCATTTCTCCCCAAAACCTTTCAATTGCATCATTATCTAAAATTATCTGATTGATGTCGTAATTTCTAAAAAAATTTAAAAGTCATTATAAATGATTAATGACATATCCATTTCTCTTAATGGATACTATCATCTAAAAGTTTCTTAATGCTTTCATATTGATTAGGCTCATCCACGTGAAATAATCTGGTCATGAAAATTCTCTTAGCATCTCTTTTAAACACAGGTTTTATCTTTGGTGGTGACCATGGTTCTTATAGTAGTCTAATAAGTTTTGTAAATAAACCATTAGATCAACCAATGAATAGAGCATAAATTTGATCATATGTTCTGACTTCAGAATGCATCTTTCAATTTCAATTTTTTTTTTTTTTAATATTGAGTGTAATAAAGTTTTAGATTCCAGATTTATTATCTTGTGAAGAACCATTCACCTTCTTTTCATCCTTTTGAATTGGTCATTTCCATAGAGTAAATATCTTATCTCATTTTCTCTGGATTTCTGGTAAGATATCTTTGATCATCTATGGAAATTCTTTAATTTAAGAATTTCATATTATGTACTAGATTAATTATGTAAACTAGTCCCCAATCAATTACAATTAGTAGATTAATTGATTTTTCTAATTCTTCAGTAGTCATTTCATAAAGGTTGAATATCAACTTCCTTATGCTATAGTCTTGCTAGTAGACTGAGTGTATCAAAAAAAAAATTCAAGTATATATTGTTGAATGAAGTTAATCACTAGTGAGCTAAAAGACTTTAGGTGAAAAAGTTTTTCTGACTTCTTCGTAGATCTTAATTCTTTAATCTTTACCAAATCTAGATTATTTGAATCCGTGTATAAGATTTTAAGTGAATGTTCATCCTAACCTTTCTATATCATATTCAACTGTTGAAATAAGGCTCTCATAAGTAACTCTTAATTTTCTCATTTTGACACATACTTTTAACAATTCCTTGGTCAATTTAGGCATTGCCTTCCAGGACTCCCTCTTTTTCTCAAGAATATGATTTTTTTCCATTTTGCATTTAGAGGTTTATAGCAATTATCATTAATTTTTAAAAAGGATTAAAGAAGTTAAGAATTTCTGCTTAGTTTTTTAGCCTTTATGATAGGTTTTTATCACATTTTTTGCATAACTAAATAGTGTGTGCCAAACCTTGTTAAGTTGAACATCTAATGTCCCTTAGAGCTGGTTGCTCTACTAGTTTATCCAGGATTTTTGTTGACCTTTCCATCCTTATGTAGTGAAAACTTGGCATCTACTAAGATGATCAGACACACTTTTGTTACTCCTAATATGAACAACTTCAAAATCATATTGATATATAATTTGCCCATCTAACCCATCTAGAGTTCTTCACCTTTCTTCTGCTTAAGAAAGTTTCTAACTACTTTATTATCAATGCTTTCAAATATTTGACAAGATCTAAATAAATTTGAAATCTTTTAATTAATTTTTAGTGGCTAAAAGTTCTTTTTTAGAAACTATGTATGTAATACTCACACATTTTCTGTCAATTTGGTATTCATACAAATATTCATTAATGTTTATTATTGAGTTTAATGAATCATCAATTTACCCTTTCTAGTTCTAGTGTAACACTTGGATTTTTTTTTTCCCAATCATTCCACTTGGACTTTTCCAATCGATCCACATAGACTTTGTCCAACCATTCCATGTCCAGTAATATTCGTTCTTAGATTTTAATAACATTCATAGAGATCTCTTCTTAATGCTTATTGAAAATTCTATCCTTCTTAGTTCTACTCATTAGCATTACTAAGCTGTCTCTTATACACATAAGATTGAAATTGAGGGTTTAAAATGCAATTTGAAATTCAGCCCACAAATTAAGATGACAGCTCAAAATCTTTCATTTCTTCTTTCTTATACCAGAAAATAAACCTCCAAAACCTTTTAATCCCTTCCAATATCTCTTTTTCATTTTTGAAAATTTTGTTCTTATTATTACAAGATGTGAATAAGAAGTACTATTGAACCTAATGAATCCTAATTCAACATTTCAGCTTATTAGGTGAGTTTTTGTATAATTAATATCTATTTCTTGAACTAGAGTTTTTAGGTTACTCAAGTTGGAAAGAACTTAGCCTGTTCAAGAATAAACATCTAAATGTGTATTGTTAATCATTGATTCTTATTGTCAAATAAGAACATATAATTTGTCCATCCTTAATCACTTCTTCAATTTATGAGATTTGAGGGTGCTTAGATTTGGGTGAGTTGCTAGTTGGACAAATTTCACATGTTCTTGGTGTTTAATTCTAAGGTTTTGGTGTTAATCACATTTTTACTTGCCTAGTACATTCACAACTTATTCTTACATATTTTAATACTTGTTTCTAAGTAGTTAGATTGATTTTTTATCATCAAATTAAGCTATTTCAGGGTTGGACTTAAAGTAACTAGCTGCTTCATGGCCACCTACTAGTTTGTTCATGTGCACTAGCTAGTTTAATCGTCCAAAATTCCTTTCCTATTTTTACTTGTTTTTTCATCATAAATTGTACCTCAAGGTTTACTCTAATGTGGAGTATTGCCCCCCTATACTTTAGATTAAGGTGGTTTTTCAAATAAGAGAAGTTGGGGCTTTTGAAGGACGATTGCAAGGTAAGTAGTTCTTAACCCTTTTTATTAATTGTCTCGTATATTATTACTTCTGTAGTGATATTTGCTATTAAATGAAGGTAAGTAAGAATGGTTATGGTGGTACATATGGTGGTTGTACAAACATATCCTATTTTGCTAAATCTAGTGTTTAAGATTTTTCGTATTTAATTTATATTTGCATCGATACAAGGAGTGATGTTCTAGTTTATATTACATTGATAAATGCCAAGATTAAATTATTGGATTGTATATTGAATTAACGATTGAATTGAAATGCTTAAATTTATAAATGTTAAGCGTTCATAGAAGGGCATTGTCCTTTTGTCCGTGAGCGATTGTGTATGAGGCATTTCATTGTCATTCACTTTGTATGTGCTCAATGGGTTCTTTAAATGGATTCGATTTTATGTTTATGTAAATGATTATAATAGAGTACTTGACTCCGTTATTATTATACCCAATTTGTCAGGAAGACAAGTGATATGGCACTCCGTTATGCCCAGTTTATACAGATGGATAATAGATAGACTTGGATCCAGTAGCTGGAAGACTTGCTTGAACCGTGAGCTATACTGACGCGATTATATATGAGTTTGATTGCATTGCATACGACTGCACCCAAGAACCTTGCAATTGTAATGTGCTTGCATATCAATAATTATGTTTAAGTGCTATTTACTAAGTATTATTTTGCTGATCCAATGTTCATTATATTATTTTGCAGTTTATGGATCTGCGGAAGTTTGTCGTTCTAATTGTGGACCTGAGTTGGGAGGGAACTTTATTATGGACTTTAACTATTGTAGTTAGGGTGTGCTGGTAGTATAGTGAGAGCTTTTTTCCGTATGTTTGGCCTGCGTGCCCTTGTATTTTATTAGGATTTGCTTTGTCATTGAATAGGTTGTTCGTGGCTTTAAACCTCTGTAGCCTTTAATTGTTCTTAAGAATATTTATATTTGTATAAAGAATGTTTCATCCTGATTTGATTTATGTATTATGGTTAGTTTGCTGATATTAGAAGTTCTTATTGAAATTATGGTTATTAGATATTCTTGATATCGAGCCTTGAACGCTCGGGGTAAGCCTGAGGTATGGTGTGTCATGGTCCCAGTTTTCAAGCATGACAATGTAATTCTTTTCATTTGGCGTAAACTTTTCCGAATTATATTTACAAATCAATTCTTCAAAATTTTTTGTTCTTTAAATATTCTAAATGGTCTTTCCCTCCATCTAACTTATCTCAAGATATTTGGACTGCTTTTAGTACTACTCCCCAAAACATATCTAAAGATTAGTTTCTAAACAGTAGGATATCAATTTCTTGAGGAAAACAAACTTTAGATTAGTTCACGGAAATTTTTGATAAGTTCAAATTTTATAAAGGATGTCTTCTTCTAAAAATTCTATTTTAGAACTTTGGATTTATAATCCTTTACATTAAACTTTTTCTTAATTTATAAAAAAAGGTTTTTCCCATTTTGGTAAATTTTTGACAAATTAGATGCTTCCATAATTGAGTAATCCTAATAAATTTTGTACTCATTTCAAATTACTTAATTTTTCTAGAAATTATTTTATTTTTCTGAAAATATAAGGCTGAAGAACAATACCTTTAGAGGTAAAAATAATTCTAAGATAATTAATTTCACATTTTTCTAATGCAATCTTCTTTGGACTAAAAATACCCTATTATCTCTAAATGTCTTATAGGCTATAGCTAAGTATTTTTTGTGTTCTTCTTTATTCTTTAAAAAGATCAACACCTCATCTATATAGACAAGACATAAATCATTTATATCTTTAAAAATACTATCCATTCATATTTAAAATTTGTGGTGCATTACATATCGCAAAAGTAATAATGTACGTTGATAGTTTCCATATGTAGTAGAGAATGTCAGTTATACATTTAGATGTTATCAGACAAATTTATTTGCCAAAAAGATTATTTAAAGTCAAATTACTGTAAATCTTAGATCCCTTAGTCAATTAACTAAGTCATCCACTTTTGGGATAAAATATCCATCAAATATAAGTTTCTCATTTAGTTTCTTGTAGTTTATCACCATTCTAGATTTTTATCTTTTTATGTCACTATGTTTTTTTAACCATGAATGCAGGACTAGAATGAGGACTTTCCATTGGTTTTACCATTCTAACTTGTAATAATAATACATAGACATAGAAAAGCATGAAAACAAACACATAAATCCTAAAGAGGTCGAAACTAGAGCAAAATCCGTGAAAAAAGAATATGAATAACCCTAATTTCTTAGGTTTATCAGCCTTGTAGCCTTTCATCTCCATCCTCTCCAAGACATTAAATGTGAAAGAAGACACTATCAGATTGAACTAAGGATCCAAGACCTGTCTTATGACAACTGATAGTATAAGAGACGAATCTTGGTCTCTTGAGACTGTCTATATAACATCTAGATCCTTGTATAAGAGACTCAAAACCACCTTGTGCCTAACCCTACTAGCATCTTCAGAGAAAACCCAACATGTCACTATACTTTAAAAAATTACACCTTTGGCCACTCATCTATTTTGTGGCCAGTTTGGTCATCTGACGTCTAAAATACCACATCATCATTGTGTTTTTCTTTGCTTTTAAAGGCTCCTATTTGCTCCAACCACATGACTTTCACGTAGAATTTCAAAAGGGTAAAATTGTTATAAAAAACCCTTATTCTATTTTCAACAAATGGTACTATAAAATCCCAAAAAAAAAAAGAATTCTATGTTTCAATCTTGAGCACATATTAAAAATCTACTATTAAATTACATATTTTTTTTCTTAAGTGGGCACGTGTCTTCACCGACTTCTATGAACATCCGCAATTGGATAGTAAAACGGATAGCACATATAGTAAAATAAATAACACATAGCAAAACAAGACCTAATATAGTGTATGCTCGTCACATGAAACATGTGTTTTTGCTTGATAATTATTGGAAGGAGTCTAAAGTGATAAAAAATAACATTGACCGAATCATTATTTATTGTATTATAGTGAGTGATGTGAGATTTAATTAGCCAAATTAAAATTTTAATTAAAAACTCAAAATAAAATGGGCTATTATGCCACATGTGCACTTTTTGACAATCTTAGGCATTGTTTGAATTGAGGAAATAGGATGTATAGGAAATAAAATGAATACTAATGGTATTTGTGTTTAGATTTATTTTTCAGGAGGGCAAAGAAATGATACGAAAGGAACGACACAGATTAGACTACTTAGTTTATGTAAGTTTGGTTTCAGTTTAAAAATGGATGAAAAGGGGAGAAAGAAAACCAAGACTTAATAAAATTATTTAAACTACTTAAAATATACTTTTATCTAATCTACAACTTAAATTTTGATTGAATAAAATGTAATGTAACATGTTATATTTTTCATACCTTTATTTCCCTTCCATTTTTCAAACAATGTATTTAGTCTTTCCTTATTTTATTTGCATATCTATTTTTTGATTTATTTTCATATCTAATCCAAACAAAATTAATGAAAATCACTTTCCTCTAGGGTATACTCCTTTGGTTTCTTACCAGGGTATAGGGGAATGGGCAAAATTACCCACCAGTTGGCAAACTTGCACTAATTTACTCTTTCCTGACTCGAAAAAATAGGGTACTCAAAAGCCTTCATTAGCCGATTCAAATAAGGGTAGGGTACGGATCAACATTTTAAAACCCACGGGCATTCGACCCGACTGCATAGTTAATTGTCATACAATTTTTAAGGGTAGATATGCAATTTTACGAGACAAACTCTAGTTCTAAATGACTAAATTGTTTTATTACTCATGTGTGTGATTGAGTTTACGTTCACTAATTATTGTTAGAATTGGAACTTTTTTTATTGATTTAATCTTTATAAACATTAGTTGAACTGGAAAAAAATCAAACAAAGTTTTGCTCCTATTATGATTAGGTTGTTTGCTTTACTATTGTTCTATTTTATGTAATATTATTCCATTCTCTAAAAAATTATCGTACAATTTTTTCTACTATTTTTTTATTTTTTAAATAGAAAATATTTACAAGGGAGAGGGTTGGATCACGAGTACTTGTTACCCGATCCTCTCTCACAAGGTACCTGCAGCTGGGTACCAGATAACCTGAGGGGCGGGTAAGGGTCACAAAATAACTGACCTGACAAGTTAGGATTGAGTCAGCTAAATTACTTGAGGAGAGAGTACCCGACATGCACTTACCCCTACTAGGGTAGTGACTTTTCATTATCTTTGGAGCAAACAAAACATGTCACTAAACTTTACAAAATTATGCCTTTAGGTCACTCAATTATTTTGTGACTAATTTGGCTATTGATAACTTTATTACATAGAGTTATTTTACCTTTAATCCCTATGCAATTTTGACCATGTTTGTTCCATTTGGATTAGTTTTATGTGCTTTTTGTGCATAATTTATATCTAGCTATGACTTTTAGGAACCTAGATCAATATTAGGATTTTTGGTAGAATTATGCACCGATTTGGACTTAATTGACATTGATGATATTAGATGCATTTCAATTGATGATTTCTGGGGTGTGTTTTTGCAGGTAATTTTGGAAATTTACTGACATTTGAAGAAGTGGAAGAAGCTAAGGACTTAAGCGCAATTGTTTGGACTTAGAAGACAAAGTCAAAGTCTGGTCAATGGCCTCACTACTGTGGTCAAGAAAGCCAAGCCAAGAAATTAACAACCGCGATTTTCATCACTTCAACTTCATGGTCCAATTACCACAGTCAAGGAATCCAAGAAGCAAATTCAACAACCGCGGTTTTTAAGTAGAAATGAGTTCTCTTCAATAACCGCGGTCACTGAATTTGTATAGAAAAAATGGTAACCACAGTAATTGATAAAAAGTCAGCACTTTGACTAGGAGATTTTTGAAATTATCCTAGGGAATAGACCTACCAACACATAGTAGTAGGTATAGTTTAGTTTTAGTAGTTTAGCCTCCTTAGTCTAGTCTTGTCCTAGAACTCCTTACTGCTCTTATTTAAACTCTAATTTTTATCTTAAATCTAGTTGTGAAAATTCTACCGATTTGACTTTTAATTTATTGGTCTTTTGATTATCTTTCATTTGATATCAATTTCACTTATTTTCATTTTCTCTCTCTTGCATTTTAGACTAGTTCAATTTTCTACAATTTCCTAGCTTTAGTTTAAATTTAAATTTCTAGTAGTTAATCTTGCTTTAAATCTTTTTTTCTTATTGCCTAAGCTTTATTTAGTCATGGGTTTTCATTAAATCTAGTTTTCCCAGCTCAAACATTAGCTAAACCCTAGAAATCTTGCATTTCAATTTCTTTCCTAAAATAGTACGTAATTAAGAATACCATGGCATCTAGTGTAGGATTTTCTAGTTTTGGTAAATTCATTCCTACTTTTCAATTAATGCTCAATCATTTACTAGTTATGATTCAAATGTTTTCTTAGGGTAATATTTAATATTGTTTCCTTAGTCTTATTTATTTCCTTACTTGTTTAGTTTGGTCTTTATTGGCTTTCTTAGTTGGTAGAGTAATCTAGTCTTAGTTTGAGTATTAATTGTTCACTTGTTTAGACTTAACTTGCTTTCTAGTTTAGGACTTTAATTGCCTATCACTATTAACTTGCTTTCTAGTGTAGGACTTTAATTGCCTATCTTATTACTCACTCTTTTAGAGTGGTAGTCTAGTTAAGTATTTTAGTGTAATATTCATGTTTTAATAGAAATAGTTCTAGTCTTTAGTTTAACTCCATCTTTTAATTGCTCTAGTACTTTTTGTTGCCATTTAGTTTAGAATGCTTTCACATGTGTTTATGTCTTTACATGGTTGTGTAGTCTAGTTTACTGATAACTTTAATTCCTTTCTAGATTAATTTAGTACTTTCTTCTTGTAAACTTTTATTTGCTTGAGTAGCATAGGAAAATTACTTTTTTTCCATCCGTCTAAATAGTACACGACCCAACAAGCCTAGTAATCATTAAATCAATCCTCATGGAAATGACACCCACTCACTACTAACCCACAAACTTGCCTCATATACTTGCGAAAGTGCGGGTGTTGGTTAGGTGATGATTAGGGTTATTTTATTGCTTATTTGAGTGTGTTTGACCTACCTAATCCTTTTATAACAAGTTTTTGGCCATTGACGGGGATTGAGTTTTGAATAGTGATAGTAGAAACTATCGAATCATACTAAATTAGACATATTCTTTTCCTTAGTAATCAATTGTAGTCTAGATTAATTGTAGTTTCTTTTCATTTATTTCTTGCTAAAGTGATTGTCATTTGGACTTGACTTCTTGCTTATGTAGTTTATGGTCACAGGGAGATGTTCGTTTAGACTTTTAGATCATAAGATTGAACGTACCTTGACTAGGCCCAGAAAAGAAAAGACACAACAATAAGACCAAAATGATAGTCAAATGGGTAACCCACATCTTAATATTATAAGAGACACGAGAATGTGAGACAAGACCTCCAAGAAGAGGCAGCGGGGAACAATGGGCAAGGTAATGGTAGTGAGAACTTTTATGGTGAACAACGGTAATGGTGGTATGCATATAAATGGATGTCCTCTTAGGGATTATGCGACACCGAGCTTTGAAGGGGTGAACTCTAGCGTTGCCCGTATACCCATTCAAACCAACAACTTCGAAATCAATCTCGTCCTTATCCAAATGCTACAAATTAATTCATGTTTGGGGGTGGCCCCAATGAGGATCCATACACCCACTCGATGAACTTTGAGAAGGTACAAGACACATCTAAATACAACAGTGTTCATTCAGATTGTATTCGCATGAGGGCATTCCCATTCTCTTTGAGGGGTAGGGTGATGTGGTGGCTACAATTGTTCGAGCAAGGAACATTTACCTTATGGAATCAATTGGCTCAAGAGTTCTTGGCAAGATACTTTCTCCCCTCAAGGACCGTAAAGCTCTGAAATGAGATTACATCATTCAAACAATACGCGGGTGAAGGTCTTAGTGAGGCATAGGAAAGATTCAAGGAATTATTGAGGAAGTATCCCCATTATGCCATTCCCTTTTGGCTTCAAATCCAAACCTTTTACAATAGCTTGTCCCTAGAAACAAGATCAATTGTAGATGCCTCTATAGGTGGTTCAATGTCTTTTAAAACACCGAAGAAAGCACAAATGTTGCTCAATAGAATGGCACCCAATTATTATATCATGGTCCAATTGTTCCAACCGGTGGTCAACAACAAGCACAACAATACACATTAACAAGGAGGTGTCTTGAACTTTAATCTAATACACTGCTCACTCAAAAAAGGTTTAATGATGAATGCAATAACAAATTTGAGTAGAGTGATGGAACATTTGGTAGAGGACACATGTTGAATGCCATTTCTTTGGTTTCTCAAGTACCTTTCTCATGTGATTTTTGCGGTGGTGATCATTTTAACAGGCAATGTGAGGTCCTTAAAGTTCAAGTAAGCATGTGCAATATGTTTCTAATCAATCATCCACCTCATGAAATCCACCTGTGGTCTACGCAAATACCTACAAGCCATCATGGAGGAATCACCCAAACTTCTCAATAGAGTAACAATGCCTCTATCTTGAATCCACCACAACAAAACTTCTGCAATCAAGCCTCATCATCTTGAACCTATCAACCACTTCACCAAAGAAATCATGCATCATCTTCTTTCTAACAATCTCAACCAAATTCTGCATACCAAAACAATTAACCAAGGCCCCAATATCCACCTCATCCTCTTCAATATCAACAACAACATAACCCTGCTCTACCCATGAACTAAAATCAAAATTTCAATAAGAAGGAGAGGATGTGCACATTCAAATGGCAGAATTGAGGAGAGAATTCGAACTATCAAAGAGAGAAAAGAAGAACTCTAGGAGAGAGTATGAAATTTTGATGAGTGAAAATGAAACTTTGAGCAGAGAGCATGAAGCCTTTATATGAAACCAAGGAGCCTTTACAAGAAATCTAGAGACCTAATTGGGTCAAATGGCTCAACAATCAAATAAAAGACCATTGGGAGCATTGCCACGTGATACCGTCCCCAATCCGAGAACCAAATGATAACCATAAAAAAGAGTAAGTTCAAGCCATCACCTTTAGGAGTGAGAAAGCTTTGGAGAGCAAAAGTAGGAGGGTCTCAAATTCAAATCTAATAGGAAATGAAAGATGTTTAAGGAATGGCATGGAAAGAGGGGAGTCTTCAAAGGGCGAGGTTGAGAAAAATGAAGAACTTATTAAAGCCCTTACCCAACAACACGAAGGCAATGATCCATCGGCATTGTTGAGAAAGCAAGTGAGAGCCCCATTTCCTCAAATAATGAAGGAGGATAAGAAGGTCAATAAGCTTAAGAGATTTTTGAAGATATTCAAAAAAATTGAAATCAATATCCCCTTCTTTGAGGCCTTGGAAAACATGCCGAGTTATGCTAAATTCATGAAGCAAATCATCACCAACAAGAGGAACCTCATAGGGGATGAAATCAAAGTGCTTGAATGAGAGATATAGTGCTATAATCCAAAAAATCTTCCTCCAAAATTGAAGGATCCAAGGTTACTTCCATTCTATGCGAGATCGGGGGACTGACTTTCAATAGAGCCTTGTGTGATATTGGAACCTTCATTAACCTTATGCCACATGCAACATACAAGAGGATAAATGGGAGAGGATTGAAAACCACCAATGTTACACTCTAATTATCCGATCGAAGCATTAGACAAACGGTAGGCATTGTGGAGGATGTTATCATCAAAGTGGGAAAAGTGTTCTTACCGACCGACTTTATCGTGCTAGACATCTAGATGTTGTGACACCTTTGATCATTGGAAGGTCATTCCTAGCAATTGGAAGGGTGCTAATTGATGTCCAAGAGGAAAAACTTCAATTATACAGTCTAATGTGTATAAGAGTCAGGATCTAATGTTTTTGACTCTTTAAAATTTACCTATTATTCATGATGATGTTATGAGAGTTAATTTGATTGATAACTTGGTTAATGACTTTTGTAAGAATACATTCAAGAAGCACTCCATGAAGATGGCTTTCATGAAAGGAGATAAAGAAACAGAACTAGATGTGTATAAGAGAAAAGGACAAGCATGAAAGCATGGACATGGGAAAGGATGAGTTAAACATGAAAGAGAAAGAGCAAATCAAAAGAGAAATAGGTAAGGATGGTCTTCGTTCAACAAACCCCAAGGTATAACTCAAACCTCTCCTTACTCACTTGAAATATGCTTACCTTGGTGAGAATGATACATATTCGATGATTGTAAAATGTTTTTTTTTTTTTCCTAGTGAACAACTTGATCAATTGATTGATGTGCTTAAAATGTATAAAGCTGCCATTGCATAGTTCATAGATGATATAAATAGAATTAGTCCCTCCATATGCATGCACAAAATCCTATTGAGTGAGGGGCATAGGCTGGTAAGGCAATCTCAAAGAAGGTTGAACCCCATTTTGAAAAAGACAGGGAGGAAGGAGGTAATGAAACTCTTGGATGCTGGCATAATCCATCCAATTAGTGATAGTGAGTGGGTTTGTCCCACTCAAGTTGTTTCTAAGAAAGGTGGCATCACCATTGTAATAATCCTCCCTGTCTCTTTGTGAAACTAATGAGCTCCTTTACTCTAGAGTGGTAATGTGTTGGCGTGTTTGTATTGACTTTTGAAAGTTGAATGAGACCACCTATAAGGACCACTTTCCTTTGCCTTCATTGAATAAATGTTTGAAAGACTTGATGTGTTTGCTTATTATTACTTCCTCGATGGATACTCCGGGTACATGCAAATTGCTATTTGCCTGGAGGACCAGGAAAAGACTACTTTTACATGCCCGTACGACACTTTTGCCTATAGGAGAATGCCCTTTGGCCTTTGTAATGTTCCTAGCACCTTTCAACATTACATGTTCGGTATTTTCCATGATATGGTTGAAAAATGTATCAAAATTTTTATGGATTATTTTAGTGTTTTTGGCATGTCTTTTGATGATTGTTTAACCAACTTATCCAATGTGTTGAAGATATGTGTGAAAACAAACTTGGCCCTTAATTGGAAAAAATGCCACTTTATGGTGCAAGAGATAATAGGTCTAGGATATAGAGTCGGGTTCAGCTAAGGGTATTGAAATCAATAGAGCCAAGGTAGAGGTGATTGAGGTAATAGGTCTAGGATATAGAGTTTCAACTTTGGTGAGTCTTGTTTGAATGCTTTTAAATAAGTTAAAACATGCACTTGTTAAGGCACCCGTCATAGTGGTACCAAATTGGTCTCTCCATTTGAACTCATATGTGATGCTAGTGATTATAGAATTAGTGTTGTTTTGTGTCAAAAAGTTGATCTAGATATTGCATGTCATTTATTATGCTAGCAGGAACTTGAATGATGCACAAGTGAAGTATTCTTTACCATGCAAAAGGAATTGCTAGCCTTAGTCTTTTATTTTACAAATTTAGGTAATATCTAATTGGTACTAAAACCATTGTTCACAGGGATCACTGTGCTTTGAAGTATCTCTTTAGTCCGCTGTGAAGTATCTCTTCTTTAAACAAGATGCTAAACTAAGATTGCTAAGATGGATATGTCTTTTGCAAGAATTTGATTGGGAGGCTGTGGATCTTCAAGAAAGGATCTGAGAATTTGGTTATGGACCATCTCTCGAAGATAGAAAGACCAAGACTTGTACCTTAAGAGGAGATCTCGATCCAAGAAGAGTTCCCAATTGAGAAGTTGTTGATTCTCAAAGACAATAATCCATGGTTTACAAACATAAACAACTATCTTGTTACAAGAGTGACATCAAAGTTCTTGGATTTGAACATTAAGAGAAAGTTCTATTCAAAAGTTAAGCACTACTATTGGGATGATGCATATCTCTTTAGGTATTGTAGTAATCAAATTCTTTGGAGGTGCATTCCAGAAAGTGAGATTGAAGACATCCTACAACATTGTCATTCATCTCTCATTGAGGGACATCATGGGCTCAAAGGACCGCTTTCAAGGTGCTACAAGGTGGATTTTATTGGCTGAGCATTTTCAAGGATTCAAGGAAGTTCATTCTTAGATATAATGAGTGCCAAGGAGTTGGCAATATTTCAAGGAAGCATGAGATGCCTCTTCATGATATATGGATTGTGGAGTTTGAAGTGTTTGATTGTTGGGGAATAGACTTCATAGGCCCCTTATCCACTTTCTACTCAAATAAATACATTTTGGTGGCCGTTGATTATGTTTCAAAATAGGTTGAAGTTATTGCTACACCAACAAATGACGCCAAGGTAGTCACCAAATTCTTGAGGAAACACATTTTCTCCCATTTTGGAGTTCCTTATACCATTTTAAGTGATGGAGGATCCCATTTTAAGAACCCTCAAGTTGAAGCTTTGATGGCCAAATACGAGCTGAAGCACAAAGTTGCCTTGGCATACCATCCTTAAACTTTGGGGCAAGTAGAAGTGTTCAATCAGGAATTCAAGAGGATTCTAGAGAAATTGGTCCACAACTCTAGAAAGGATTGGGCATGAAAATTGGATGATATGCTTTGGGCTTATAAAACCACTTTCAAAACCCCTATTGGGATATCACCATATCAAATGGTGTTTGGAAAAGCTTATCTCTTCCAGTGGAGTTACTGTCTTTGGAGCATTGGGCATTTTGGGCAACAAAAAGTTCAAATTTTGAATGGAAAGGAGCCACCAAGAAGATATTGTTGGATTTAAATGAGCTTAACAAGTTTAGAAGGGAAGCATTTTAGAACTCCATGGTCTGCAAAGAGAAAACCAAGGTTTTCTGTGACAAACATATCTCAAGAAAGGAGTTCAAAGTCGGAGATTTGGTGTTGCTTTATATTCTCGTCTCAAGTTATTTTCAGGCAAGCTAAAGTCAAGGTACAGTGGTCCAATTGAATGGTGCAAGTATTCCCATTTGGAGCGATAGAGTTGAGAGGGGAAGGTTCAATTTTCAAAGTAAATGGTCACCGGTAGAAGCCTTACTATGGAGGAATGATAGAAGAAGAATGGGAAACTGTTCATCTCACCACGACTTGATCTCACATCCCCAAGTCTAGCCAATGACTATAAACAAAGCCGCCTCTTAGGAGGCAACCCAAGTTTCTTCTCTTTAACTTGTTTATATTTTAGTTGTTTATAATTTTAGATAGATTAATTAGCTTAATTTTAGTGTCTTTATGGTGTAATTCTAGTTTGAAGTTGTTTAGAAGTAAAGGTACAAACTCCCTGTGAGTTTGATAGCGCTTTGATAACCGCAGTTACCCAAGGATGTTTTTTTGAAAATTTTTTCTAAAGTTTTGATAACCGCAGTTACCCAGGGATGTTTATGTGAAATTTTTTTCTAAAGTTTTGATAACTGCAGTTACCCAAGGATGTTTTTGTGAAAAAATTTTCTAACTATTTTAAACTGCAATTTTTGACGTTTCTGGACCGCGGTCATCAATGTGAGCAAGCTTTTTGGAAGTTTGACTGCGGTCTAGAAACCATGGTCATTGGCCTGAGGTTTTTGAAGAAATTTTCTAAGTGTTGACAATCGCCGTCAATATTTTAATGAACAAAATGTGAAAATCGTGGTTAACGAAGGTGTTTTTGAGGAAAATTTTTCTACATCTTTTTCATCGCGATTTTCAACAATTTTTTATTGACAGTCATTAATTGATTTGAAATTTTTTTCTGTATGTCAGAAACCACAATCAATGATTTTACTTTTCCATTTTCAATTATAGTGGTCAATAAGGTAATTTTTTTTAAAAAACAAACCTAACTGTACCAAGATACTGTGGTAATCATTTTGCAGTTCAAATTTTCAAGACCGCGGTATCTGACCTGTATAGTATAAATAATTTTTGGCAATTTTTTTTTAGAAAACCTACACAAGTTTCCTTTTCTCGACCAAATTTCTCCTTTTCAAACCCTTTCTTCTACCACAAATCTCCAAATTTTCATCTCAATTCATTCGCAAATTACCACTCACATCTCCCTATCCATTCTTCTTGCCAAAAAGTGGGAAGTTTCTACACCGAAGGATCTTCAAGGACATCAAAATTGGCCTAGTTCACCGATAAATTCATTTCAAAACTCACACTCTCTCTCTTTCTTGTGGTTGTAAATGCTTTTTAAGCATATTTGGTAGTGATTTTTTTTTGAATTGTTGGACTATTTTGGAATTCTTAATCATTGGATTGTAGTTGTACCCCTATTTTCTATAAAATCTTACTCAATTGTGATTTATGGCTCAAGACCAGGGTAAGGGTAAGGCAGTCTTTACAGCTCAGGCTATAAAAAATGAAAAATGGGTACAGGTAGCAATAGTGGTAGTGGAGTTATAATGATCATATTTTTGTCAATGCCAAAGCCGTAAAATTATACAAAAATCATGTTAAACATAGCATAATTTAAGAGAGGAGTTTTTACCTATCAAAAATTTGGGGGGATTTGAGAACTTCCGTGTGGAAATTGACTGTCAATTGACGGAAGAACTTGGCTAACTTTTAATGAAACAACTTTTGTGGGAAATGTCAATTTAGTCAAGGAATGTCACTGTAATTTATGTGGTAACGAGAAGGTGTATGTGAGGGGGGTGTGGGTAGATTTCAGCCTTAAGAAAATCAATGCTGTTTTTAGGACTCCGAATTTGAAGGGTAATGGGTATGAAGACCTATTGAATTCTTGGAGTATGGAGGACCCGACTTTGCCAAAATGTGGGCACAACGGTGCAAAGGAAAACCGAATTAGGATTTCAACTATTCTAACACCAAAGTTTTGGGGTTTAAGAAAAAGCATATGCAATTTTTTTTTCCCAAGATTTGGTTGTATTTCATTAGTTGTTGCATTTTAGGGACATCCACTTTGAGTGCTATGCAGAGGGACAAAGCGTGCTTTGTTTTTAGGATTCTGAAAAATTTGAGCATAGATTTGGGCAAGGCGATTTATTATGATTTCCTGAGTAATACTAATTCAGGAAAACCTTCATTTTATTTTCCTGGTCTTGTTACACAATTGTGTATTAATGCATGCGGTTCCATAATGGATAGAGATCAGGAGGTATATCCCAAGGGCAAAATCAATGTTACATATGTGCGCAACATGTTGAATGAATACTGAAGGCATAACCCAGTGGGATTAGCACCCAGTGAACCATCTCAAGAACCACCTCCAACACATAGTATTAAACTTGACCAACAGGGTATGTGTACAGTTCCCTATATGTGTATAAGAGACAGAAGAGCTGCATGTTTACTAGACGTACAGTTAAAAGACACATTTAAAAGGCCCTCTACCACAACATGACGCTCATAGGCCAAGCCCTCCAAACTATTACTCTTGAGACATGGGTCCACTATCACCCTCCTCCATTATGGCACTTTGGTCCACCTCGAGATGCGTCTTTCTTTCACTCACATGATGAACCACAAGCATCAGCACATGGAAACGGAGAAGAAGGAGAAGCAGAACCCAACCATGAGGACTCAAGTATTGGAATGGATGTAACCTGCGGTGGATAAGAAGAGGATGAGGAGGACTTTGATTGAGTCCGGCCCCACCACATGAGCTTGAGAAGACCCTTTCCCCTCACTTACTGCTTTTTCCCCATCATCCCTTTTATTTACTCATGCTTGGTTGAGAGAAAGAGATACATTCCCATTATATTTCTTTAATTTCTGGATTTTTAGTATTTGTGCTGTTAGTAGTATTAGTAGTTTAAATGCTTTAAATAATGTTTTTGGTCAAGCTGTCCAGTATGGATAATTGTTTTGTTTTGACCTCTTAACATAGTTAGTATTTGTTTTGAAGGGTGTCCGTTGGGCTATTTTGGTATGATCAACCCTTAGTTTTATTGATTATGATTGGTTGGATACTTGATTCTTGGATGCCTTATCGACATAATCAAAGTTTAGTTTTCGTAATTATGTTGTGTTTTGTTCTTTATTTTGCTTTCTTGCGCTCAATGGTGAGCGGTAGGATGAGTGGTACTAATCGTTTCAATAAAATGACAAGTGTCCTGGTGTCTTTTATGCATGTTCTATGGTGTGTGTGTTGGATGGATTGAGTTGGTGAACTTGATTGTCATACTTGTGCAAAATGGCTTTTAACCCCTTTAAACTTTACCAAATGTTTGACCACTTGTATCCAAAATGTTTTTCTTGGCTAGTTTAGGTGCAATCTCTATTGTGACTCCAAGTATTAGTTGAATGGCACATTCATTTCTTAGTTGATTGAGTTTAAATATGTTGAAATTCTTGAAAATTGGTAGATAGTGTAGACAGAGATGATTTAAGTATATTTGGTCATGTTGCATGACTTGTATTATAGGATGCCTAGTGGGCCAGTAAGGTTTGGTTTTGGACGTTAACTAAGGCAATGTGAACCTCTCCCCTTACCACAGCCAAATTTTGGAAATGAACTAGGTATTTCTTTGGACCGTTTGAGCCAAATAGCCTATCCGCAAATCTATTATATCCCTAGTATGCCCAATTGAGCTTTTAAGCCTTAATTTTTTTGACAAACACACAATTCGATCATTTCCTTTTCTTGATTTACCATCTCTTCGTCCCATCACCTTGGTCAAATTAGGACCCATCTTGTGAAGTTCAAGTGCTATGATGGAATGAAGTTTACTTTTGCACAATTGTTAGGAAATTGAAGTCTCATTGCCCAATCTTTTCTCAATTTCCTTTATGTAATTCATAGATATAATAAAGTTGAATTATCTTATATTTCTTGATTATCTTTTCAAAAAAAATCAAATATTTTCTTGTATTTTAATTTTTGTATTGTTGGATATAATTTTTGTAAATAAAGAGACTAAAATATATCTCCTTAAACATAGATGTAGTTGTTCCGATACGTCAAGTGAGAATGAGTTCAAGTCTGACGTTTGTGGGGATTTTTGTTCATGGGTTAATGTCCTATAGTTTTTCATGATTGACTAAGGTGAAGCAAGCTATTCTTATCCAAATTTTATCCTATCTTCAACCTTAACGTACATTAAAAGCTTTGAAAGTCCTATATGATCCTTAATATAGGCTATAAGATCTTAGAGATTTGTGGGGTGAAGCATTGCCTCAGTTAATATTCTTGACTCTTATGGTGTCCATAAACATCCTTGCATGCTCATTTGCATCTTCGTACTGGTTAAAACAAGTCTTAGTGATCTTTTTACACTTGAAGCTAATTTGTGAGAAATTCGTAATTTGTTTACTCTTGATCACCTGAATTGGTATGCTTTTAATATTTCACTTGTCAATGTGAGACGCGTATTTAGAACTAGTTCTTCATGTCAATTTGCGTTCATTTCTATTGATAGTGTGCTTAATTCTTTTTCTCTCTTATTTTACTCGGGACTAGCAAAACGCTAGATTTGGGGGTGTGATAACTCTAGTACATAGAGTTATTTTACCTTTAATCCCTATGCAATTTTGATCATATTAGTCCCATTTGGATTAGGTTTATGTGTTTTTGTGCATAATTTATGTCTAGTTATGACTTTTAGGAACTTAGATCAATATTAGGATTTTTGGTAAAATTATGCACAGATTTGAGCTTAATTGGCATTGATGATATTCGGTACATTTCAATTGATGATTTGTAGTGTGTTTTTGCAGATAATTTTGGAAATTTGCTGACAGTTGAAGAAGTGAAAAAAGCCAATGATTTAAGCGTAATTATTTGGACTTAGAAAACGAAGTTAAAGTGTGGTCTAATGGCCTCACTATTGTAGTCAAGAAAATCAAGCCAAGAAATTCACAACTATAGTTTCCATCACTTCAACTTCATGGTGCAATTACCACGGTCAAGGAATCCAAGACGCAGATTCAACAACCGCGGTTTTCAAGTAGAAACGAGTTCTCTTCAATAACTGTGATCGCTGAATTTGTATAGAAAAAATGATGACTGTGATAATCGACAAAAAGTCAGCACTTTGACTAGGAAAATTTTGAAATTACCCTAGGGAATACACCTACCAACACATAGTAGTAGGTGTATTTTAGTTTTAGTAGTTTAGCCTCCTAAGTTTAGTTTTGTCCTAGAACTACTTCTTACTCTTATTTAAACTCTAATTTTTAACTTAAATATAGTTGTAAAAATTGTACCTTTGATTTTTAATTTATTGGGCTTTTCATTATTTTTCATTTGATATCAATTTTACTTATTTTCATTTTCTCTCTCTTGCAGTTTAGACTAGTTCAAGTTTCTACTATTTCCAGTCCTAGTTTTAGTATAAATCTAAATTTCTATTAGTTAATCTTGCTTTAAATCTTGTTTTTCTTTGTTTCTAAACTTTATTTAGTTATGGGTTTTCATTAAATCTAGTTTCTCCTCTTCAATCATTAACTTAACGCTAGAAATCTTGCATTTTAATTTTTTTCCTAAAATAGTACATAATGAAAAACACCTTGGCATCTAGTGTTACACATTTTCTAGAAACTATAAATTCCTTTTTATTTTTCAATTATTGCTCAATCATTGACTAGTTATGATTTAAATGCTTTCTTAGGGTAATATTTAATATTGTTGCCTTAGTCTCATTTATTTTCTTACTTGTTTAGTTAGGTATTTATTTGCTTTCTTAGTTGGTAGATTAGTCTAGTGTTAGTTTTAGTTTATTTGTTCGCTTGTTTAGAATTAACTTGCTTTCTAGTTTAGACTTTAATTGCCTATCTTATTGCCCACTCTTTTAGTGTGGTAGTCTAGTTAAGTATTTTAGTGTACCACATGTTCATGTTTTAGATGGAATAGTTCTAAATAGCCCAAAATACTTAAATAGACTCGGTCTTTGACCCCCACTTATAGATCTTGTGGTCAGGATTAAATTTTAAAAATTTTTGCTTACATCAGTTGATGTCATAGATTCCAGAAGAATTAATTCATACCACAGGGTCTACAAGTAAGGTCAAAAACTGGATCTACTTAAGTATTTCCCCTAATCTTTAGTTTAACTCCATCTTTTAATTTCTCTTGTACTTTTTATTGTCATTTAGTTTAGAATGCTTTCATATGTATTTATGTTTTTTTATGGTTGACTTTAATTGTTTTCTAGATTAATGAAATCAGACTAATTGGACAATATTAATGGACTTAATAGTTAATTAGGAGAATTGATCACTCCATTAAATAGCTAGATTAATTGAGTGGATATGGGAATTGAACCTCCATTATAGACCCAAATTAGTATTGGAATAGGGTTAGAATTCGATTTTGGCAGACTAATTCACCAAATGGGATTCATTGGTAATTTAGAATCCCATGTGGTACATAATCAAATTTAGTTAGTCTAAGTAGTAGGAGGGATCTATATTTAGGCTAATTAGATTGATAGACTTGATTTTCGAGGGATCGGAGTTAGGTTAAACTTGGGAATCAACATCTAATTTCGCTAACAGAATCAATTGACCTAATTAGTTAACCAAAACCTAGAAATTAGTCAATCGAATCCTAACCCACTTTGAAATCACTTTCTTAATCTTTTAGCTTAGTTTAACTTAAATTCTCTCTTTAATAAAACCCTTTAAATAGTAATCGAACCAAATGATCGGTAGTTGATAACCAATCCTTGTGGAACGATCCCTATTTACTTTTCACTACTTCACGACCTGTATACTAGTAGTGCGTGCAAGTGTTTAGTGGTTAATAGTGGGAAGAATGGAAATAGACCCACAACAGACAGTCCCAAAAACAAAAGATAGGTTATTGTTGACAACATTAGCGTTGAATATATAGCTAAGTATCATGAGTTCTCTTTTTTAAACAAATCCACACGATGTTTTGAAAACGTGATTAACAAGTTTCTTTTCCTTCTCGATTTCATTGACATCAATCTTTCTTATACCATAAAACATAGGAATATAAAACTCTAGGCTGAGAAAGAATGAAATCAAGGAAATTGAGAAGTAAAAAAAAATAAAAATTGCTAACCACATTTTCAAAATATGGTGCGAGTTTGATCAAAAAGTGTGCGAAGCATGGCTATTTATTTGAGATTGATGTTGTCACACTGTTCAATCTCCAAGAGAAAAAATCTTTGCTTAAGTGACCATATCCCAATCAACTCCATCCTTGATTAGCATCTTTCCGACATAACCATTATCAAGTGATGAGGACAAGAAAAAGTGTACACATGAAGATTGTCGAAAATATAGAGGATCAAAGAGATTTAGGAAAACTAATGAGGGTAATGATGAAAAGATTTTTGGTAGGAACAATTCTTAGATAATAATCTTGATTGGATTGATGAACTTGAAGTAATTATGTGCTAATATGTTATGGATGGAAAGTTGGAGAATAATGCATTGACGAAGTTACCATGGACGATGAGATGGTCAGGACTAAAAACAATATCACCAATGCTAATGCTGCTTCATCAAGTTTACCGATTTTCTTTTTATTTTTTAATTGTTTTAAAATGTTTGTTCAATTTAGTTTTGGAATATGTTATCACTAATTTATCCTAGGAAATATTTTAGTTGAATTTGTTGAGAACATGATACACAATTCATTTATGCCTCTATCTTTCTTTTATGTCCTTGTTGCTTTGTCTTTACCATGGTTCAAAGTCATAGTCATGGTGATGGATATCACAGATCCAATTATGACAATGTATTGGTCATGTTATTTATCAGCAATACACTTATTTAACTTGTAGATTCTTTAGAAAAAATATAACATGTATTAAAAGTTGTCCAAAACAAATTAAAAATAGTTAATTGTTATAAAAAAATATTGAATTTTTGTGTACACTTGATGTGTGTAGTCTTCACAAAAACTATTTATAAATATTTGATTAAATAGATAAACATGCTTAAATTATCTTTTTTCCTGAACTAAAGAGGTATTTTAGTAAATTATTACATTAAAGAGGTATTTTTTTTGTAGTAAATTACTAATTTAAGGATAGTTTTCAAAATTTGTTAAAACTATTACTTATTATAAAAAATCAAATTCTAACAATTTTAAGGAAAGATTACACCAAGTGACTTCTCCTTTATTAATATAATTAGATCTCTCTTTAGTTCTTTTTTTTTTTTCCTTTGGTAATATTTAGATAGTAATTAGACAATAATTATTTTTACTTGGTCTCAAAAAATGTTAGTGGAGCCATCCAAGGCAAAACTCCTAATAAGCCTTTCTAAATTAAACAATCACTAAATACCATAACTTGATTTGACCTGACCTTCTAATCAATGTCCATTCCAAACCAAATCCACTACTCAATATTCAACTCTAACACACATAAATTCATAATAAGTTTGAGCACACTAATTTTCATTTGCTCCAAACCAAATTCAATACCCATATCACTTTTGAAAGATGACATTCATCTCTTTCTCTTCCCACGAACGAAATTCCTCTGTTATCCCAAAAAAATCACACCATACTTATACATTACCAAAGCAAAAACTAAATCAAAAAAAGCAAAGAAATATGGGAGTTTGTCCATTTGTTGACAAAGAGCTATTGCAGCTTCTTAAACCTTTAGCAAGCTTTTTCAATGGTCCCATGGATTTGAGGAAGGAGCAAGCTTCATCAATGGCTTTTGTTGTGATATTGATGATGAAGTAGATTGTACATGTTTTGGGAAATTCATTTTTCTAGAAAATTGATTAGAATTTTCTCTTTCTTATGTTTATTTATTTATTTTTTATTTTTGCAAAATCTCGTGTCAACTCATTTTGCAACTCGAACAATTCCTACAAAATTTCTAACTTTGTGTGCGTCAAATCACCGAAAATTCACCTAGTCTGACTGAGTAAGTCCCACAAAAGCTATCATCTCTAACATCCAGTAGATCGATAGCGGAATGGGAGATGAAGTTCTAGTTACAACTCAACCAAGTTGACTCAAACTCTGCCATTAATTGAATCTTGGTTTTTTAGTGAAAAATTTTTAAAATTAAATTTATATACTGATGCAGAAAAATCATGTACTAATAATCAATATATTCAAAACCAGTTATAAGAGCCAAACAATTGCCAATTTTGTTGGCACTGAATTTGGACGCAACTTAGGTGTCAGTTTGACTCAAAAGTCAAATAATCTTGTAATTTTTAAGTTCGGACTCTAGGGTAAAATCATCCTTTTTGAAAAAGGTTCATCCTAAACCCTAAATTTTTATTTTTAGGCCTTTCTAAGTTCATTTTATGAATTTATGAGCCATTCTACAAATAGCTCATACCAGCCTCCACCACCAAGACCGCCATCTCAAAATCCAAATTATCTCGCATAGGTGAATCATCATACATCCAATGATGATAATCAGAGCAGGGATGTTTGAGAGATTTCAATGGGAGTATGAGAATTTGTGGGCTACCACGAGGAACCTTGAGCTACAATTGGGACACATAGGTTGACATTTGGGACTGTAGACTGGTATAAGCAACAGATGTGATACAATCCCAAATCCGAACTTGCATTGCAATGCTATCTCCCTAAGAAGTGTAAAAGAGTTACTTTTTCCGAATGAAAAATAGGATGATGGAAAAGAAGAAGAGATGAAAAACCCAAGGTGATTGAGGATAAGAATGAAGTTGGTTATGATGATGACAAGATGATAAAAGTGGATGAAAACAAGGAGCTGAAAAAGAAGCCTGTAATGGAGCCTTTGAATTTGCATCATTCAGTAAAGATTTCATTCCCTCAAAGGATCAATAATTCAAGAAAGGAGAAAAAAGACAAGCAATTTCAAAAATTCATCAACGTATTCAACAAGGTTAATGTCGACATTCCTTTGGTTGATGTGTTCACCAAAATGCCCAACTACGCACGGTTTATGTTTAAGGATTTATTAGCAAGGAAGTGGAAATGGGATGCTGATGAGAAAATTTATCTCCATTCCAAGTGTAGTGCAATTTTCAATGGAGATTACCCCCTAAACTCAAAGATCCTTGTAACTTCTCAATACCAGCTAATATTAAAGGAACAACGCTACATCATTCACATTGTGATTTATGGACCAGTATCAACATTATGCCAAAATCCATTTATGAAGTTAGGGATCACCCATGGCAAACCAACTAACGTTACACTCCAATTCAGAGACTTGACTGAAAGGAAACCTTACGACTTGTTGGAGGATGTGCTTGTGAAAGTAAAGAAGTTGGTGTTACCCATTGATTTCTTGGTGTTGAACATCGGGAAGGACAATGAAATACCGTTGATTCTTGGGAGACTATTTTTATCAACTACACATGCATTGATAGATGTTAATAAAGGGAAGTTGATTTTACAAATTGAAAATGAATTAGTTGAAATTGATGTTTTTGATTATAATGATAATTACTAAAAATTCCTATTTTTGAAGAAAAATATGCTAATCATTCACTTGATCCTTCTATTAGTAGGTCAAATGAAGAATCAAAACCACCTGACAATGTGTATGGGGTGAGAAATGATCAAGAAAGTTGTGCAATGCATCTCAGTTTGTGACTTCCAAAAGTTTAAAGAGCACAAAAAGGAAGAGGAAATGGTTCGAAAAACAATTAGATGTGCTACTGAAGACATTGGCTTTGTTGACTACAATGAAATATGGATTTCTTCAGGAAAAAGCTGGGAGTCAAGAAATGACAGTTAAAAAGAGTGGGATTAAACTTTTCCTATGGAGGCCTAAAGGAAGAAGTAAGAGTGGGATAAATTTTCCAGTGGGGGCCTAAAGGAAGGTGGTGGCCAACCACCCTAGCATGTTTCACATGAGTGGGAGTGCAATAGTCGAGTCTGAGACTATAAACAAGGGCACTACATGGGAGGCAACCAATAATTTTAGTTTTATTTCTTATGTTTGTGTTTAGTTTCTGTGGTTGCATTGTTTTTCTCAATGTCTTAAGGGTTTTTACATTTTGTTTTTGCTTTAGTGGTTGATATTTTCGACTTCGACTCTAGGGTATTTAGTTCAACATAAACGGCGCCAACCGTTCTTCATTGACAGAGAAGCTTCGCTTTTCCTTTTTAACTCTTTATTTTTTCATTGGGGACAATGCTATACTCTAAGTGTGTGGTCGGGAGTTTTCTTAATTTCTATTTGTTTGGTGGTTTGTTTGTTCATTTTGGTTAATTTTTGCTTTCAATTTGTAGCTTACCTTTTGATTTGAGAGCTTTTCAAATTTTTGAAAATTTTGTTCGCAAATTGCTTACCATGTTTTCTTGATTTTCTACTCGATAACTTTTGAGCTAAGTTTTCATGAGTAGGGTAGTCGGTGTTAATATTTTCTATCATGATTTCTAATTTTTGAGCACTAACAGCCCTACAATGTTGTAGCTTTTTGGCACTAAGAGACAATTGTGTATATTCACTTATATGGATGTTGCACTCCAGGCACTTGCTTTATTACACTTTTGAGGTAAAATTTTAGATAATTTTACTTGATTTAAAGATGAGGGTAGGCATTTTTTTGGACGTTTCACCCTTTCAAGCCAACCATTACTGTAAAAATTATCCCTAGAACCCTATTTAAGCCTTAATTGGTTTTGAATGGACAGAAGCACCGTTCATTTTTTTTCTAGCTCATTTTTTTCTACCTTTATGAGCTATCTTAAATGTCCCTTAAGAGTTTTAATGCCATATTAATTGTTAAGGGGATATAAGGATGGAAGGTAGTTGCATGAGAGTGTTAGAATGGGTGCTGTACAGTTTAAGGTGTAGGGGTGTTAAAAAAAATTGTGGTGACCATTGCAGGTGGTGCCTGTCACTGGCACCTGCATCTGAGTATTAGTAGGTAGTGCCTATCATTGGTACCGCGTAGATATTTTTGTGCGGGTAGTGCCTGCCACGGGTACCCTTTTTAGGAAATCAGAAAAAAAGATGGAAAATGAAGTAGCATTCCGACTTGATTCAGTGGAAAAAAGAAAAAAAAAAAGAGGGGAAAATATTTTTACAAAGTGTTGGTGAGTAGGTTTGAAATTGAAAATGTGGGATTTTATTTTGTTTGTTACACAAAGTTTTTATGGGTGTTTGGACAATTAAGTGTGGGGTTACTTCTTTGAAGGATGGGTGTTTTAGTGCTCAAAAAAAAGTTTTGTGTTAATGTAGCGCACATTAATTTAAAACCCTTTTTCTTATTTATTTATCCTTTTTCCCTTTTTTGTTAGCCAAGACCCTAGCCTTACGTTACAAGCTAAAAGTCCTACCTAATTTAAGTAGACTTTGTTATCTACATTAATGGAGAAATGTAAGAAGAGTAAGCTATGGAGTGTTTAGAAAAATTTAAAGGGTTTGCATGATTTGATCTGAGTCTTTTAAAAGTTATTTTTCTATGGCTATGCACACACTTACATTGGAATTCGTGTATGGGGATTTATTATCATTTGACTATTTTCCTTATGATGGTATGGTTCATTGGTTATTTATGTGGATAATTAATGAGATGTTCTAAGTATATTTGTGATTTATTTCTATATTTTGTTTGAGGACGATCAAAAACTAAGTGTGGGGTAGTTGATAAACTAGTAAAAGTCGTATATTTTATTATCGTTTACCTCTTTTTTAGTGATGTTAACCAAGAATTCAGTAATTATGAGCTAAAATAGTTTATTTTGAATTTTGTATGGTTTGAGTGAAGAAAGAGATAAAATTGATCACAAAATTGGAGGAAAATTACAAAAAGGAGTGATTTGGACACATTTTGGTAGATTGTGTATCACTTTCATGTTCGAGATCCGAGATCCAATTGGGGTGATTTAAGATGTTTTGGAAAGTTGAGACATAATGCTACAACTTTCATGTTGGGTTTTTCCAAATTTGGCCTGCGTCATGGTCAAAATTGAGGAGGACTTTGGAGCAGGTGCTGCTAGGCGCACCCAGGCATGAACAATTTGCAGCGCCTAGGCGCATTTTCCAGTATCATCATAGTTCCAATCTATGTTTCTAGATGTGGCACCCAAGCATGACATTTATGTAGTGCCCAGGCATGCGTCGTTGGTCAATTCATGGGCTTTCTTATTTTGCAAGAAACGTCCTCCCATTTACGTGAGAAATCATGTACTTATCATTCCACAGCCCCAAAACCCTAATTTTACCTATAATACACCAAGAGAAGAGGAGGAAACAAGAATCAATCATTATACACCATTAGATTTTTTTCAATAGACACAATAATTTAGACGTAGGATAGATTATCTCAATGCTCAAACTAAGAATGATGTCTAAATCAAGAATTCTTGAGATTTGAATCATCAACACTGATTTTCACTAAAATTACTAAAATCACATCTCTTATGCACATCAAATTTTATTATATTGAGACTGTCTCTAATTATACACTTGTCTTATTGAACTTTAAATTGCTTCCGTAGTTTAGTAGTTAGGGTTTTATTTCAGCGCTTTTAATTGCTTTTATAGAGTATATTAATTTAAATTCTTGTTCTAGATTAAATTCTTGCAAGTAGGGTAAATTGAATTAGGTTTTAGTCAATTATATTTAATTGCTTTCTGTAGAATTAATATTTTACATTATTGTGTTTATTTTTATTTCTCGTGTTTCAATTTAGTTTAGGTTTAGTAAAAACTCTTGATTATTTCATCAACTAGTAAATAGGCGTAATACTTGTTCCAATAGTCCTCGCGGGAATGATCCTTACTTATCTTATATACAAATTCACCTTATATACTTGCGAGTGTGTGACTAGTTGATTAGGATAATTAAGGTTTTTTTTTTTATTACTTGTCATTGTTTTCGAAAACCTAATCAATATTTTGCCGAACACCTATCTCCAACGATACATCACATTTTTTTGATCTTCTACATCTTTTTTTTAGCTACCTTCACATTCATGCACATGCTCATACAACACCATTTTCCTCTCTATTTTTATTTTCCTTTTTTCATGCACCACCATTTTTCATTTCTTACATCACTATTCTCAAAGCATCATGCCACCATATCCATCACCTTCACACAACATACACTAACAAACACGTTTGGTACACACAAACACATATACTATATACACAATAACACATGTGGGTCACACATTATCATACATTGTCTCAAAATACCCACCATCACATACCAAACACACACCAAAACACAAAGATAGACATATTAAATGAGGAAAAAAGGAATTACTAGAAATCACCACCCAGGTAATCCATTTCTAGTTCGATTTTCAGTCCTTAGTTGCTCGTAGCGCCTTCCTTATATGTCTAGAATTATTTAGAACAAAATGCATGATATTTGGGTGTAAAAATGAGTAGCTTAGAGTAGGGGTGTAGACAAGTCCAGTCATATTTTAGCTTGATTCAAGTAAATTTTATACTGCTCGAGCTCGAGCTCGAGCTCAACTGAGATTCTAACATTGAACTCGAGTTTGAGCTCGATAATATTTTCACATAGTCGAGCTTGTGTTCAAGCTAGTCACTCAAGCTCCATCGAGTTATGTCAAAATCAATCAAGTTTAATAATTAAAAATTTTACAAAAGTTAAATATTTACACATACTGGAGCTTTCGACGAGCTCAACGAGTTTTCGAGCCTCAAATACTAGAGGTCGATTCAAGCTCAAGCTCGTGAACCTAAAAGCTTGACTCAAGTTTGGTTAATGCAAGTTTGAGCTACTGCTTGTTTGCTAATACTTGTTTGGAGTAAAAAGTAACCCTCGATTTTGTTTAATTTTTTGCCTTTTCTATATTTTTTCTCTTTTTGGCCTCAAAATAAATTTTATGCAAAAAAATAACAAAGAGTCTGGGGATGTATCTTGTGCCCAAAATGGATTACTGGAAAATTTTTTGGACAAGAGATCACCGTCGTAGCATTGCCACCATAAATTTAGCAACAAATGCTAGAGCTGCCGTGGCTGGTCAGCTCCGAGGAAGAAGGAAAAGAAAACAAAAGAAACGGGCCAAAAAATAAAATAGGGAGTTTGACTAGACTTTAATGGGTACAGAAAAGGGTTTTATGTTAGGCCTTGGTGTTTTTGCTTTGTCTTTTGGGTTAGTAAAATGTTAAACACAGTACATTTGGTTCTTCGCTTTAGTTAGGGTTGAAAAGGTTTTAATATTAATGGACTAGTATTTGGACTAATGCATATTAGTTTTGCCAAGGAAGCAACCCTATTTTTCACCTTGATTTTTTAGTAAATGTGTCACTGTTTACTCCTATTTTTTTTGTTTGATTTATTAGGTGTTAAAATGAGGTTTTGGGCTCAGTGTCTTTGTTTTGGTCTTTACTAGAATTTGTTTTGAGTTTTACAAATTTATTTGATTTTGCATTAGTTTAAAACTAATGTGTTTTGGGCCACATATTTTATTTTCTTGGAGTTAGTATTATTAGTTGTTTATTATCTTATATTTTCATTATTCGCCCTATTAAAGTTTTATATCTACATGTATTTATTTCTCTTTAATTGCAATTTAGTAATTTAATTTTCTTTATTTATTTTTATGCATACATACTTTCTAAATTACTCTTGTACCCTTAAATTTGAATTAAAAATTGTGTTTACGCAAAAAACAAGTCCGAGGATGTATCCAATGACAAAAATGGATCACCAGAAAAGTTTTCTAGCAAGAAGCATCATTTGATTTGGTTTAAACTTGATATACCTAGATGTTCCTTTATTTTTTTTGGATGTAGTGCAAGCTCAGATTGCCAACAAAGGATAGACTCTTTAAGTGGGGTATTGTCTTGGATACTTGGTATTGTTTATATTGTAGACAAAGTTCATCAAACACATGTTTTTCATGTATAATTTCTCAGCTTATGTGTGGTATCAAATTCATCACTTTTGCTTGTTGAACAGAGGATTTATGGATGGAAACAAGAGATTGATTTGATGTCACAACATTTAAATAGCAAAACTTCCTAATGAATTGAGAAAACTAGCTTTGGGGGACTATTATTGTTTACTCGGTATGGCAGGAGAGAAATAAAGCGGTACAGAACTTTCATTGATAAAGTTATGGCTGTAGATGTTTTGGTTAACTAGAATGTTTTGGAGAAACATTCTTAAAAAAAGGAGAATTGAGAGATTAGTCTTAATTGGGGCTTCCCTCAAAATATTTTTTGTCCTTGATTTAGTAGTCCTCATGTACCGAGTTTTGTAGTAGATTGTGTTTGTATATGGGTTGTATATAGAGTTATTCTAGTAGTTTGAGCTAGATAGGTGGTTGTTCCTATTGTAATCTTTGTATTAGGTCCATTTCCTCCTGCTTAATACCATTCCTTGCATATTAATAAAGCTTACAAATACACCTCAAGAGAAAAAAAAAGAAAAGAAAAGTTTGACTAAAAGTCCATTTGGAACTTTTTTAAACTAGAAATGACCCTTTTACCTTAAATTTGACTTAAACCCTAGAAATGACCTCTTTGCTCCTAGGTTTGACTAAAACCCTAGAAATACCTTTTTGTCCTCACGTTTGACCAAAACTGTAGTAATGAACCCTGTGGGGTTCTTAGGCCCCTGGGTTTGACCAACACTTATAAATGGTCCTTTTACCCTTATGTTTGACTTAAACCCTAGAAATGACCTCTTTGCTCCTCGGTTTGACCATAACCCTATAAATGACATCTTTAGACTTATATTTGACTATAAACAACCTCTTTGCCCCTAAATTAGACCAAAACCTTGAAAATAACCTCATTACCCCTATATTTAACCAAAACCTTAAAAGTGACTCTTTTACCCCTAGATTTGGCAAAAATCCTAATGAATAAACTTCAACTATTTGATAAGGACCTTCCTAATTAACATCCAACTTACGAATTCCATCTATTCGGCTAAACTCATTCTTTCAAAGAACAAGATCTCCAGGTGAGAAATATTTTAATCGAACAGTAGATACACATACTTTTTAATGCACTGCTTATAAGTTGCATCTCTGATGGTAGCAACAAGTATTCACTCTTCTAATGGATCCAAATCAATTTTTTTAATTTCCTCATTATCAGTTTGAGACAAATTTGTAGTTGTTGCAGAACAAAATCCTATTTCGGGTGCAATAATAGCTTCAGATCCGTACACCAAATTGAAAGGTGTCTCTCTATGAGGTGTTCGAGAAGTTGTTCGGTAGGACCACAAAACACTCAAAAACTCTTTTACCCATGCTTCTTTTGCTCAGTCAAGGTGAGTTTTCTTTCTGTTCAACAAGGTTCGATTGGAAAGTTCTGCCTGACCATTAGTTGAGGATGAGCAACCGAAGTCGTTTGCATTTATATTCCATGTTCTTCACAGAATGGTCGAAATGGTTTTTTGATGAATTGAGTTCCATTATCTATGATTATTTCTTGAGGTATTCCATATCTACAGAGAATGTTTTTCTAGAAGAACTTCTTGACACTTGTGCTAGAAATTGAATGAAGAGGTTTAGCTTCAATCCATTTAGAGAAGTATTCCACAGCCATGATCAGGAACTTTGAATTTCCTGATTCTTCTACAAATGGTCCCAATATGTCAAGTTCCCACTATTTAAAAGGAAGACACTAGGATCCAAGGATAAAAGTCATTCTTGTAACCGGTATTGTGAATAATAGGAACATGTATCTGGCACTTATTACAATGCTTTACCATTTGATAAGCATCATTTTGCATTGTAGGCCAGTAGTAACCCATAGGTATTGCTTTCCAAGCCAGACTCCGAGCTCTTATATGACTTCCACATATCCCTTCATGTATCTCTTGTAGAACATAGATTGCCTCTTCTAGTGTTAAAAATCTTAGCAATAGAGACAGGTATGAGTGACGGTATAATATTCCATGATGCATTTTATACCGCATTACTCGAATATACAATCTTCTTGCTTGAACACGGTCTTCTAGGAGCGTTCCTTGTGTTAAATTCTTAATGATGGGTATTATCCAGTTCGGCTCATTATCGATTTGAGTGATTTCTATCTCATCTATAGCTCGCTTGGTCTTTACCTCAACCAATACTTCTTTTGTGAAATAGTCATAATAAGTAGAAGAAAGCTTTGACAAGGCATCACAAGCTTGAATATTTTTAGCTCGGGAAATTTTGTTGAATTCTATATTTTTGAAGAACTGCTTGAATTGTTTGATCTTTTCGAGATATTTCTATAATATTACTCCTTGAGCTTCAAAATTCCCTAGAATTTGATTTATATCAGATGAGGAGTCACTGTTAAGTTGAAGGCCTCGAGTCCCCAAATTCCGAGCAAGTTTTATTCTAGTAATAACTGCTTCGTATTCGGTCTCATTGTTGGTTGCTTAAAACTCAAATTGAATAGCACAAGTCAGCCGATTAAGTTTGAATAATAATCCCAGCTGCAGAACCTGTTTCATTGGTGGACCCATCTATGTGTATTTCCCAGATGGGATACCCTTCCTCGACTTTCTATTTTATGTTCAGATACTACTTTTTCTGGAAAAGTACTTTCAACAAGAAATGGTAAGATCATGTGCTTTAATGGCCGAGCGAGGTTGAAATTGAGATCATACTCAAGCAGCTCAACAGACAATTTAAGCACGTGACCTGCCTTACAGATAAGGTTTGGCCAAAACTACTTTGAGAGAGAAATTTGTGTTGAACGAAATTGTGTGGCTTCGAAAATAAGGTTTTAATTTTTGAGCCTGTCAACCACAAGAGAAAAAGTCACTTTCTCTATATATGTATAATTCTTCTCAGATTCTTGCAGAACTTTACTGACAAAGTAGATCGAACGTTGAACTTTGTCTCGGTCAGACATAAAAACTGCACTGACTGCAGAATGGTTTGCAGATAGATATAATGATAGGACTTCATTTTCACTTGGACCAGTCAGACAAGGAATATTAACAAAATATTGTTTCAGCTCTTCAAAGGCTTGTTGGCACTGATCGGTCGATTCAAAAATTTTGGCTTCTTGATCGTCTGAAAGAAGGGAAGTCCTCGCTTTGTTGGTTTAGACAAAAAAACAATTGAGTGCAACCATCCGCCCAGTCAAACACTATACCTCTTTTATTGAGCGAGGAAGATTCATGTTAATGATTGCTTGAACCTTCTTTGAATTTGCTTCATTATTCCTCGCTAAGAAACAATGAATCCAAGGAATTTTCCTAATAGTACTCCAAAAGTGCATTTTGTAGGATTCAGTAGAAAATTTACCGATCTCATTATTAAGAAAACTTCTCAATGATCAGAAAGGGTATCTTCGTAAGTTCAACTTTTTATAACCATGTTATAAACTTAGACCTCTGTATTTTGTCTTATCTGATACTAGATGTGTTATTGACTAGGCACTGATAAGTTACTCTAGTATTTTTGAGGCCGAAGGGTATAGTTTGGTAACAATATATGCCTTTGTCAGTGATGATCGCTGTTTTTTCCTCATCCTCTTGGTGAGAAATATCTGGTGATACCCTTTGTGTCCATCGAGGAAGTGTCCAACTTTAAACCCAAATAAAGAATCAACTACTGTATTGATCTAAGGCAAAGGGAAACTGTCCTTAGGACAACCTTTATTTAAATCAGTATAATCGATACACATACATCAGTTAATTTATGGCTTTGGTACAAGAAGGACATCTGGATATGAGAGCCAATTTGGGTAGAGCACTTCCTAGATAATCCGAACTACAAGCAGTTTATCAACCTCAGCCTTTATGACGTTACTGCGTTTAGGTCCAAAAAGTTGTTTCTTTTGCTTAATAGGTTTGTGAAATGGGTTAATTCCAAATTTGTGCTCAATGATCTCCCGAGGAATTCCAGGCATATCCTCAAGTAACCAGGCAAAAATATCCTTGAACTCGTACAAGAATTTCAACAAATCTATCTTCAAGGTGGTCAGCAGGGTGAAATAAACTTGTAACTTTCTCTCTGGATAGTTAGGATCAAAAGAAATTTCTTTAATCGGCAGCTCAGCACTGGGTCTTTCAACTTCTATGGTCTCGACAGCTTTCATAGAAGGTATTGACTGGGCATTTTTCTTCTTTGATGGGGCCTTGACCAGGTGATTTTCCAAGGTTCTCTTTCTGAAAGACATCATGTAGCATTCCCTAGCTTCTTGTTGGTTTCCCAATACTTGTCATTCAATTCCTGTATCTCTTAGGGAAAATTTTATCCCCAAGTGATAAATAGATAGAAGAATTACAAATGTATACATGGAAGGTCAGCCTAAAATCATGTTATAGGTTGAAGCTTTTATAACCAACATGAGATTTAACATTTCTGTCCTGGAATAGGGTGTTTCTCTCAGAGTCAAGGGAAATGTTATGGACCCTTTAACATTGATTGAATCACTTGTAAATTTTACAGGTCGGACATGTTCTTCATCAATCCCCATTTACTCCCATTCATGCAAATAAATTACATCAATCGAGCTTCCACCGTCGAGAAAGACCTTATGTACCCGATAGTCCCCTACTTTGAAATGTGTGACGATTGGATCTACATGGGGATATCGGTCTGGCATAGGGTCTTGATTAGTAAAGCTGATGTTCATATGTGAACGAGGCTTTTTCGAGATAATATCTCTCCATGCAGTGCACTGAGCATATCTCTTTCTGGTATTTGAAGAATCTCTACTAGTGCATCCTCCGACAATGGTCAACAGGCTCTATGACCCTAGCTACATTGCTGTTGTCACAAGGAAGCCCTCGCTAATCATTTGGTCTGGCATTTTTTGTATGATAATTCAATCATAGGGGTCATCGATCATCCTTGTGGGACGTTTTTCGTTGCATCGAAACTGATCAACAACACGAAGAATGTACTCTAGCAAGTATCCTTTTTTTTATTGCTCTTTCTATCTCAATCTTGAGATCATTGCACTCTTCGGTATCGTGTCCATGATCTCCATGATAAGCACAATATTTTGATCAATCCCTCCATTGAAACTCTAATCGTACTGGGACTGGTGGTTGAAGAATGCCCATATGCCAAACTTTATATAAAATCTCCTTTTAAGAGATATTGAGAGGGGTAAAATCTTCATCAAGTAAAATATTAGTTACTTGAAATTAAGGTACTTCAATTATTCAATTTACTGGAGCAATAGGTCAAGCCCTTTGAGAACTAGAACCTTCGGATCGTCTCCTCTTGCTGGACTCTGTCGGCTTATCATAGAAGATTTTCAATTCTTATTGGGAGGCTAATGTTAGTGAGACAGCTCGATTAGCACTCCCTTCTTATATAATCATTATCCCTCTAAAAGATTTCTCCAAATGTTTTCAGAAAAGCGGAAGCAAGATCGGCATTAAATATTCCTGGTCGGATGCCACACATAAAAGCATCTACAAGCAAAGTTTTGTCTACATTTCAGATATGTACAACCTCATAATTAAAATGACCAAAATATTAAGTGTCTCGTCTTGTAGCTGTCAAATGTTTAATACATGCGACACCTCAGATGGATAGTCTTTCTACTCATGACATGAAGTAAGAATCTTTTGGCAAAGTAAGTGAAGGAATCCAGTGAACAAGGAGGTAATAATTCTTTGAACATTTTCTGAGCTAACTCTCTCAGAATTGTTACGAATAACTTGCAAGTTATCACATCAGAATATCCAAAGAATCTGGCTACAGAAGAGACTTGAGCAATATGGTCTGTGCTAATAGTTGTATCTTGGTAGTATTGATATTTGGATGTGATAACTTGTCTTATCTGGTAACAGCTCTGAAAAGCTGAAGTGAATGGATCCCTATCAACAGTACGTATCTCAAGGGTTGGAGTAATCTTTTTTCCCAAGAGTTCTTGAACTCTTTAATCAACTTTAGCTACCAAATCCTCTTTTGTTGTTTACATCATCACTTGAATGCCAAGCAGAATCTCTTTTCTTCCTCGAGTATGTACCTATTGAATCAAAAACAGATCCCTCACGCCATGGAACAGGAGATAAAGCAATATGGTGACAATGGGAACTACTTGCTATTTCCTCACCAGAAAGCCATTGATTATATGGCTTGTAACGAAATCTTTTATGGCTTGAAAGTTATTGGTGAGAAATTCAAGCATTTCTTCTCTCATCTAGACATTATAGGATGATTTTTTGTTAAAGTGTCTAAAAGAATCAATAGGAATCAATTCTCCTTCTTGATTTTGACTCTTGCTTCGATTTCTTTTCTTGAGAAGAACATTTTGTCTTGATGCTAATTCAAGAAAAAGAGAATCAAATTGGCTTTTTGTATCAATTTTCCCACAGACGGTGCCAATTCAAGAAACAAGGATTTTCGTAAATAAAAAAAGATGCAAACAGAGATGTAATATTGGGAAATTCTCAATTTTGTATTGATTGTGACAGTTACATTTACGTTGCACTTTTGTTGTGCTTAGCTTTCCAAGTTTTGGCTTGATTTCCAAATCAAGCCAACAACTAGTATTTATAATGATTTTTTAGTACATGTTAAATGTTGGCCCCAAAAGCAACCTAAGATGGGGGGTGACATTAGGTTGTTCCAAAAAACAAACCTTTTAATGTGCTTAATTAGAAATGCAAAGTTTATGCAATAAATAAACACTTAAGCACAAATGAATACAAAAGATATTCAATCAATTGAAGCTCAAAGAAAAAATAAGATGATTGAGATAGAGAGTATCAAACCAAATCCCAAGCTTCTCAATCTTGGAGTATATCCAGCTAGTAGCTCCTCTTCAAAGAAGGTGAGGCAATAACTTTCTTGTACACAAAGTAGGCTTATCCTTGCACCAACTAAGTCCCTCTAGTTGAGCCAAAGGGTTTTACAATACAACCTCACTTTTGTACACTTGTTATTCCTCCACTCTTACACTTGAAGGTCACTCACTAGTCTACTCTTGCTCACACTAATTCCCTCTAGTTGAGCCAAGAGAACAACACTACCCAAACCAATACAACCCATAATATTTTAGCCTATTTCTTCCCAAATAGCTCTTACAAGTGCTTGTATTGAATGTAGTAGTTATACTCTCATTTTTTTTTACATTTACTGACTTTGGGGTATTTGTAGAAGCCCAAGAATTGCTTTCAACAGCTCTCTAACGGCTATTTTGTGTTTCCTGAAAAACTAGCCGTTTGGTCTTTCGGACGACCGATGCTTGATGTTTTCCAAACCTCTGAAAACAAGTTTTCCAGGTCTGTTACTTGTTCTGCTAGAAACAGGGTGCTAGTTTCAGACGCAGAACACCGTCCGAACCTACAGGCAGAAAGCAAGGTTCTTAATGCTTCTCGACGGACGCACACAACTGTCCGAACAAAGTCTCTCTCTGACGAACATGATCGTCCGAAGCTCCATTCGGACGATGGATAGGACGCATGCACGGCCATAGAAACGAAGTTCTTCACCAACTGCATGGAGATCTGAAGCTGTGTCGGACGCATCCTACTTATCTCGGACATCCGGAACCTCAACGGCTACTTTTTGTGCATTTATTATTTAGCCGTTAGGAAGTAGTTGCAACCACCATTTATTGCTCCTATAAATAACTACTCTACTATTCTGTAAAGATCAACTAATACATTGAATACAAGCCTTAGAAAAGAGCAATTTTAGTACAAATTGGCTATAGTGATATATTGTATTAGTGTGCAGCTTAGAGTGCAATTCAATTTTGAGTGGAGTGATAATCTTGTACGAAAGTGAGGTTGTGAGTAAAATTTTTGGCTCAACTAGAGAGACAAAGAGTTTTAGTGTGAGCAAGAATTTCACTACTTTGTAAATGTTATTGGCTCACCAAGTGGGTGAAGCATTCTAGTGAATTAATACTTCAAGCTTGTTAGCTTGGAAGTATTGGTTGTTTAATTTCCTCTCTTTCTTACATCACAGTTTCATTGATTCTACTATATTAATTATTAGTTGAAAAATCTCAATAAGTTTAATATTTCTAAAGTAATTTTTAGAAACCTAATTCACCCCCTCTCTTAGGTTGCTTTGGGACCAACAATTGGTATCAGAGCTTGGTCTCATTTTATTGCTTAAATTGCTTTTGAGAAAAGAACTATTATGGAAACCAACAATGCTCTATTTTTTTATGGTCAATCCGTTACTAGGCCCCCTATGTTCAATGGGGCAAATTTTATTAGTTGGAGAGATAGAATAAAAATATTTTTGCAATCTATTGAGATTGACTTGTGGTATGTTGTTAATGAAGGTCCCTTTGAAGCTACTGTCATTGATGATCACACAAATAGAAGAAGAGAAAAGACAAGGGATGAGCTCACTCCACAAGACACGGCAAACTTGACGTTAAATGCAAAAGCCATGAATGTGCTATATAATGCCTTGGATGCTAATGAATCATCTCACGTAAAGGGATGCATTTCCGCTAAAGAAATTTGGGATAAATTAAAAGAAATCCATGAAGGGAGCGACGATGTTCGTGAGCAAAAAAAATCCTTACTTGTTGCCAAGTATGAGTCCTTCAACATGGAACTACATGAAAACATAGACAAAATGTAGGTTCAATGACATCATTAAGGATCTTGAAGCCTTGGGTAAGGAGTATTCTTTGGGTGAAAAGAATTGAAAAATCCTAAATACTCTATCCAAAGAATGGGATGCCAAAACAATCACTATAGAGGAAGCCAAGAATTTAAATTCAATGCCTATTGAATCACTAATCAAATCTCTTTTATCTTATGAATTGAAATTGAAGGCCAAAGTGGTGGATGATGAAGAAGCAAGATGCTATCCAAGAAGGAACATTGCTCTAAAGACCTCTCAAGAAGAGAATGAAAGTGGCTTCATCAATCTAGAAGATGAAGATCTTGATGAAGGAGATCTTGCACTCATCACCAAAGGATTTCTTAAACATTACATCAACAAACAGAGAATGAGAAGAGGTGGAGCTACAAATTCAAATAATTTCAAAGGAAAGACTAAGTTAGAAATGAAGAAGCAAAATGAAAAGTGATTTGAATGCGGTCAACTTGGACACTTTACAAATGAGTGTCCTTCCAAGAAAAAGAAGGAAGGAAGAAAGCCTCGATTCAATAACTTTCAAATCACATGGGATGATTGCAACTCTGAAGGAGAAGTTGAAGAAGAAATGGAGTCGGCACAAATAGCCTTTATGGCCATTGGAGATGATGAGGTAAATTCTAACTATGACTCCAATGATGAAAATGATGAAAATGATCTTGAAGCTTTCATTTTGAAATTGCATGATAGCTTAAAGGAATCATATTCTAGCAAATAAGGAGTTAGTGAAGAAAATAATAGGCTATCACAAGAAAATTGTGACTTGAAGAAAAGAATGCATGTGAGATCAAAGGTCAAGGAAGAAAAATCCTCCTGAAATGTAAAAGATTGATGCAATTATAATGCTCTCTTGACTAGAGAGAGAGAAAATGTTGTTGATTTGAAAAGAAATAGAAATTTATTAATCAACAAAAATTTTGTCAAGTTTAGAAGGAATGACTTATGTTTTGTAAAATCAAAATCCTCTTTATATGGAAATAAAAATATTATTTGTAGATATTGCCAACAACATGGACATGTCAAGAATATGTGTTATGTCATGAAAAATGAGAAACTTGGAATGAAAGCCGCATGGATTGATAGCAATTTCACTAACTCAAATGGACCCAAGAAAATATGGGTACCAAAAGTTATCAATTGATCTATTGTGTAGGTACTTAACATCACCAACAATGCTAAGTGGTTCATAGATAGTGGATGTTCAAGGCACATGACATTGGGTGATGCTTCTCTCTTCACAAATCTCAAATCCAAAAATAGTGGAAAAATAACATTTGGAGATAACAATAAAGCAAAATCAATCGGCATTGGTGATGTAGGTAAAAATGGTGAAACCTTGATAAAGAATGTGCTTCTTGTTGATCTTTTGAACTACAATTTATTAAGTGTAAGTCAACTTCGTGATAAAAATTTATGTGTTTTTTGCCAAGCATGAATGTCTTATCCTTGATAAAAATCATGTTGTTTTATTTATGGGCACTAGGCACAATGATGTTTATGTGATTCATCTTGATAAAATTAGCAATAGCAATGTAAAATGTCTTACCGCTTCCATAGATGATCCTTGGCTTTGGCATAGAAGACTTTGTCATTTTAATATGGATTTAATTGAAAAACTTGCTAAGAAGGATTTGGTAAGAGGTTTGCCAAAACTAAAGTTTTTGAAAAATAAAATTTGTGATGCATGCCAATTTGGCAAACAAGTTAAAGTTTCTTTTAACTCACCAAAGAATTTTGTGTCCACTCATAAACCTTTAGAATTGTTGCATTTAGACTTGTTTGGACCTACTCAACATGCTAGTCTCGGTGGTTGCAAATATGCCTTTGTTATTGTAGATGACTATTCTAGGTACACTTGGGTACTATTTCTTGTTCACAAAAATGAATCTTTTGAAAATTTGTAAAATTGTTTTCTAAAATTCAAAATTTATTGAATTTAAAGATCATTCGTTTAAGAAGTGACAATGATGCCAAATTTAAATTTGGAGGTTTTATCGAATTTTGTGATCACAGCAGTATTTTTCGTGAATTTTCGGTTGTTAGAGTCCCTCAACAAAATGGTGTTGTTGAAAGGAAAAATAGGACTTTTCAAGAAACCGCTAGAACTATGATTAGCGAATGCGACTTACCTCGATATTTTTGGGCCGAAGCCGTTAACACGGCTTGTTATGTCATGAATCGAGTTTTATTAAGATCCTTTTTAAACAAAACTCCTTATGAACTCCTGTTTTGTAAAAAACCCTTTGTGAGCTATTTTAAAGTTTTTGGTTGCAAATGTTTTGTTTTAAAAATCAAAGAAAACCTTGGTAACTTTGACAAAAAATCGGATGAAGGGATCTTTCTAGGATATTCTAGTGACAAGAAAGCATACCGAGTATACAGTAGAAGAACGCTCTTGATTGAAGAAGTTGTACTTGTTACCTTTGATGAAGCTAATGGTGTTATCTCAAAGAATTTGTGCGAAGATGAAGATGAAGGTATTCAAAAGGAGCTCAAGAAGCTCAATATCCATGAAGATCATCAAGAGATCACATCAAGCAATGATGTCAACAACCATCAAGTAGATGATGTAGAAGAAAAGAACGAGGATACTCCAAAAGATCTTCCAAAAGTTTGGAGATTCGTCTCTAGTCACCCTCAAGATTTAATCATAGGTGATCTATTCGATGGGGTCACTACTCGTTCTCATAAACCTTTGAATAGTAATTGTGCATTACTTTCTCTCATTGAAACCTAAACATGTAGATGTTGCTTTGAATGATGGATCTTGGGTCATTGCCATGCAATATGAACTTAGTCAATTTGAGAAAAATAACGCATGGACCTTAGTTGAAAGACCATCTTCTCATCCCGTAATTGGAACAAAATGGGTGTTTAGAAACAAATTAAATTATAAAGGTGAAATTATAAGAAACAAAGCTAGACTTGTTGCAAAAGGTTATGCTCAAGAAGGTGGTATTGATTTTGATGAAACCTTTGCACCCGTGGCTAGATTAGAATCTATTTGCATGTTTCTCGTATTTGCTTGTTTCAATGATTTCAAATTATTTCAAATGGATGTCAAAAGTGAATTTTACAAATGGTTTTATTGATCAAGAAGTTGTGAAAACAACCTCCTGGCTTTCTTAAAAATTTTCCAAATCATGTTTTCAAATTCTATAATGCTTTATATGGTTTGAAACAAGCTCCGAGAGCTTGGTATGAAAGATTAAGTGGTTTCTTAATTGAAAATGGATTTAAAAGAGGTATAATTGACACCACTCTTTTTACAAAAACATGATTCCAATCTTTGTTAATTGTTCAAATTTATGTTGATGATATTATTTTTGGAGCAACTAATGAAAGCTTGTGCAAGGATTTTTCACATTTAATGCAAAAAGAGTTTGAGATGAGCATGATGGGAAAGTTAACAATTTTTCCTTGGACTACAAGTTCACCAAACAAAGGAAGGAATGTTTATTACACAAATCAAGTATACAAAGGAGCTACTCAAACGATTCGGAATGAAAGATTGCAAACAAGTTGGTACGCCTATGTGCACTTCAACCAAACTTGATAAAGATGAAGGAGGTAATAGTGTTGATGAAAAACACTATAGAGGTATGATCAGAAGCCTACTTTACTTAATAGCTAGCAGACCAGATATTATGTTTGCTATTTGTTTATGTGCTAGATTTCAATCTTACCAAAAGAATCGCACTTAATAGCTATAAAAAGGATTTTAGATATTTGAAGGGTACAATGAATTTTGGTCTGTGGTATCCAAAGACCTCTACATTTGATTTAATTAGTTATTCTGACGCTGACTTTGTTGGGTGTAAAATTGATAGAAAAAGTACCAGTGGTATGTGTCATTTCTGGGTAATTGTCTTGTGTCTTGGTTTAGCAAAAAAAAAAATTCTATTTCTCTTTCTACGGCTGAAGCCGAATACATTGCTATTGGAAATTGTTGCGCTCAACTTCTGTGGATGAAACATACTCCAAAAGATTTTGGTGTTGTTATTGATTGTGTGCCTATAAGGTGTGACAGCACAAGTGCAATTAATCTCACAAAAAATCCTGTTATGCACTCTAGGACCAAACACATTGATGTTAAGCACCAATTTATTAGAAATCTTGTTTGTAAAAAGGAAATACGTGTTGATTTCGTGCCTACTTTAGATCAACTGGCTGATATTTTTACAAAACCATTGGCACTAGATAATTTTGAATCTTTCAGAAAATGTTTGGGGATTTTACAGTTCAATTTGGCATAATCTCTTCGTTCGGACGTACCCGTTCGTCAGAATGTTCTTTCTCGGACGCTCTCACTCGTTCAAAAACCAAACACATGCTTCGGACGCTTATGATCATCCAAACGTTACTCAATTTCTTCACTTACTCTCTAGATTTGTACCGGACGCTTACCATCATCAGAAAGAATATCAGACGCACTAGCTCTTCGATCGGCCGTTCGTTCATCAGCTTTTGAACGCTTCATCAGAGGCACACCAATCATTCGGCCATCCGAACGGTCTCCCTACTCGATTAAAACCGTCCACTTTCTCCCATTTCGGACTTACCCTAACCACCGAAACCCTCTCTGGCGAAATTTTTCTCCTAAAATCTGTTCCTTCAACTTCTTCCTTCTTTCCACAAATTGTTTGGAAAATTGTCATTCCCAACATATTCATCACCATTATTGAACCTAATTCCACCCATATACCATCTCATTTCATCAAATTCCTACCAACCTTTCATAAAAATAAAAAAAATTAAAATTTTTTCTTTCTTTCTTTCCTTTCATTCACAATGGTCAAATCCCGTGGAGGTTCTTCAACAGCAACTCGTGGACGAAAATCAAAAGGAAAAGCTTCGGTGCTTGGGGATTCATCTGCTATTCCTCAAGCCTCATCAAATCCAACCTTACCAAAATTCATCGATGCCAAGGCATCCGAACGGTATACATCTCTTCTTAGCAAATCTATAATCATTCAACCCCCTGCTTCTCAGAGTCTTTTCGATGAATTTAATCTTCCCATTATCAAATCGTGCTTTGTAAAAGAAAATTGGGGTCACTTAGTTCATACTAATTTACCCGTTTATCATGACAAGGTGCTTCAATTCATAGCCAATCTTTGGAAAGGCCCCACTGTTCGCACATTAGTTTCTCGTGTAAACAACACAAATCTTGAAATTTCCTCCAACATCATCAACACTATTTTTGAATGTGAAGTCTCAAATCCGAATGATTTTTCTTACTTCTTTTCTTTAGATTAAAAGGCCCGCTCTTGATACTCGATTTGACATTGATGAGGTCAGAGCAATTTTTAACATCGATTTCAAATAGGCCTCAGAAGTCAAAACTACATTGCTCACTCTTGAACTGAACATTCTGTACACTCTTATCACAAATTTGTTGTTACCAACAGATGGGCATCGCACTGAGCCCGAAAAAATGCAGCTTTACTTATTTTTTTGTGTTTTCAAGGGAATTCCGCTTGACTTTGGGTATCTCTTCTACTTCGTGTGGGAACTATTTCTTACTGATACCCGACGAAACATTGCTTTTGGAAAATTTCTCACAAAAGTATTTGATTTCCTTCATGTACCTTTCAGCGGAAACAAACAATTTCCCCTTCTATTTCAACAAATCTTATATTGAATGAAAAGGCCTCCATTATTTTAACGATCAATGGTTAACTAAGGCAGCCTTTGATATTGAACGTTCAAAATCCCAGGCCTCTACCTCTGGTTTGGCACTTCCCCATTCTCCTCCTCCTCAAACACGACTCCACCAGTCCATGATCCTCGTCCATCTTCCTCCAAACCTTTACTTTCTCAAATCTGTGGCCTTCTCACTTCTTTGAGCACTCAAGTAAGTTTACTTTCAACGTCGCACTAATCGTAAGTTAAAGCGACTTGAAACTCGTCAGTTGATTCTCTAAGAGGCACTTAGCTTGGGCAAGTCTGCTTCACTCAGGTTCAATTTGCCAATCTTTTGATTAGAATATCCACTCGACTCCTCTACCGAAAGTGATGACAATGCCGAAGAAGGGGATGTTCGTGAGGATGACGAAGAGGACACCAATAATCAAGGTACTGCCAATGAAGATGAAGGTGACGATGAGGACGTTGACGACACATTCAATTTTATCATGCAACGCCGTAATGAAGAAGATGAAGACAGTGAAGCTATTGATGATGATTCCCCTTCCAAACGCCGCAAGATCGAAAAACGCTCTAAGAAGAAAAATGACTCGACTTAGATTCTATCATAATAGGTATTTTAGTTTTGATCCATTTCTTTGAATTTTTCCTTTGACTAGCTTGGATTCGCTCTCGGTTTTATCCTTTTATGAATTGCTTTATCTTTTTGTACTATTCCTGTTGAATATTTGGGTACACTTTCTCCAGGGGAGCATTGTTTGATAATGTCAAAAGGGGGAGTAGTAATTTATATTGCAAAATGATTGGTTATCACTCATATCTGTTGATTTTACATATTGGTTATTCTATGACTGTTTGTCATCATAAAAAAGGGAGAGATTGATGTTTTCCAAACCTTATTTTGATGATGACATAAGAACTAAACTCTGAAAACAAGCTTTGCAGTCTGTTACTTGTTCTGCTAGAAACTGGGTGTTCGGAAGCAGTACACCATCCGAACTATGTCAAGCCTTTTGGATGCATTTCAGATCCAAACCTACAGGCAGAAAGCAAGGTTCTTAATGCTTCTCTACGGACGCACACAACTGTCCGAACAAAGTCTCTCTCGGACGAACATGACCGTCCGAATCTCCGTTCGGCAACGATGGAACGGATGCATGCTCGACTGTCCGAACGAAGTTCTTCACCAACTGCATGGAGATCGGACGCTGTGTCGGACACATCATACTTATCTTGGATGTCCAAAACCTCAACGGCTACTTTTTTTGCATTTATTATTTAACCATTAGGAAGTAGTTGCAACCACCATTTATTGCTCCTATAAATAACTGCTCTACTATTATGTAAAGATCAACTAATACATTGAATACAAGCCTTAGAAAAGAGCAATTTTAGTACAAATTGGCTATAGTGATATATTGTATTAGTGTGCAGCTTAGAGTGCAATTCAATTTTGAGTGGAGTGATAATCTTGTACGAAAGTGAGGTTGTGAGTAAAATTTTTGGCTCAACTAAAAGAGTTTTAGTGTGAGCAAGAATTTCACTACTTTGTAAAGATTATTGGCTCACCAAGTGGGTGAAGCATTCTAGTGAATTAATACTTCAAGCTTGTTAGCTTGGAAGTATTGGTTGTTTAATTTCCTCTCTTTCTTACATCACAGTTTCATTGATTCTACTATATTAATTATTAGTTGAAAAATCTCAATAAGTTTAATATTTCTAAAGTAATTTTTAGAAACCTAATTCACCCTCCTCTTAGGTTGCTTTGGGACCAACAATGCTGTGAGTGTGCATCCGAACGAACTAGCCGTTGGACCTTTCGGACGTCCGATGCATGGTCGGTCTCTGAGGGTATTCGTTCAGACGTCAGAGGATACGGCCGAACCTGTATAATCCAGTATCTTTATGAACAGTGGTTCGGACGATTGTATGCGCCTTACAGCTTTGACAGAAACTTCTTGATTTTGAGCTCATCTCTTCGGACGGTCATCTGCTTCCGTTCTCCTGGTCGTGTTTTCGGAGGCTCTCCTGTGTCCATTTTATCCTGCTTTGCTGCACACTTGATTGCAAACCATTAGTATGATTTGGTCATCATCAAAACATAATTATCATAACCGGAGTTTAACAATCTCCCCATTTTTTATGATGCCAATTAATCATTTGGACAATTCTAAAAATAATCATAAAACATGAAGCATAAGTCAAGAAGTTTTGTTCATTATTTTCTCCCCCTTTTGGCATCATGAAAACAAAAGCAAGATAATGCAGTTATTTAATCTAGATTTAGTTTATTCTCCCCCTTGAAAGGTGAATATAATTCAATATGAGTACAAAGAGAATGCTCCCCCCTTACTTTTGCAAATAGTGACTTATTACAAAAAAAATTGGGGATACTTGTACCCAAGCACATCTAAGCAAATTTAAACACATAGTTGAGAATCATTTAAGAGAACATAGTTCAAATTAGCAAGTGAAAGCACAATTTTGATAATTTTTTTTTAAATGTTACCGATTTCAATGTCATCTTAGCTCATATGTTTTGAACACCCTCCATTGATAATCTATCTTGAATTCCTTGGTGCTCTCCAAGCAAACCTACAGGCAAAGTTAGGCAACAACTTTTGGTACCCAAACTTTCTTGGGTCCAATTGGATTAGTAACATGCTTAATCTAATCACCCAAGTAGAATTTATTCCCAATTTTTCATTTCTTTTAACATAACAATTTTTCTTTACATGGCCATGTTGATGACAATAATTACAAATAATATTCTTATTTCCATAAAAAGAAGGTTTAGATTTAACATAGCACAAATCATTTTTTCTAAAGGTGATAAAATTTTTGTTCAAAAACATATTTCTAATTCTTTTCTTTTCAAAATATTTTCTTTCTTCTTTCTCAAAATATTATCAAGATCATCTAAAATCTTCTTCAATGTAGCTTGTTCTAACATGATCTTGGTTTTTCCATCAAATTGATTCTTCAAAACATCATTTTCTTTTGTCAAAGAGTTATTTTCATGCACAAGTTTTGAGTTGGCACTCAATAAAGCATTAACTTTAATTTTTAGCTCTTCGTTCTTAGCATATGAGTCTTTCAAACATTCATGAATTTTAAAAATAAATGATTCAACATCATCATCATCATTATCACATGAATCATAACTAGAGTCCACAACTAGAGGATACCTCACCATTGCGAAGTGCCATAAAAGCCATTTGAGCCTTCTCATATTCTTCTTCAACTTCTCCATCCGAATTGCAATCATCCCAAGTGATTTGGAAGTTGTTGTCTCTTGACACATCTAGAGTGTATTCTCTTTTTTGATGAAGCTTTAAATGCTATGCTTCTTTTCCCCTTTGCCTCCTCATCTTGTACCTTGTATTTCAACTTCAATTCAAAGGAGGTTAGAGAATTGATCAATGAATCAATAGGCATAGAATTTAAATTTTTAGACATACCTATGGCAATGGATTTAAATTCCCATTCCTTAGGTAGAGCATTCAAAATATTTCTATTCTTTTCACCCAATAAATATTCTTTACCCAAACCTTCCAAATCCTTTACAATATCATTGAACCTACAATACATTTTGTCAATGTTCTCATGAGGTTCCATTTTGAAGGATTTATATTTAGCCACAAGAAGTGACTTCTTTTGCTCCCTAATATATTCATATTTCCTTCATATATTTCTTTCAATTTGTCTCATATCTCCTTGGCTGATTTGCAAGCTTTTACTTTTGAAAATTCATTTGCATCCAAAGTATTATACAAAATATTATAGCATTTAAAGATAAATTTACTTTATCTCGAGCATTTAATTCAAATTTAGTCTTAGGCCTTAATCTATGAGTATTTTCATAAAAAATATTGGCCTCAAAAGGACCTTCATAAATAATATACCATAAATCAATGTCAATAGATTGAACAAAAATTTTCATTCTATCCCTCTAGTAAACAAAATTAATTTCATTAAACATGGGAGGTCTAGAAATAGAATGCCCCTCTGAAAATAAAGAATTATTGGTTGCCATGATCTGTACTGTAATGCAATTTAAGTAAAATAAAGAGACCAATGCTCTGATACCAATTGTTGGCCCCAAAAGCAACCTAAGAGGGGGGATGAATTAGGTTGTTTCAAAAAACAAACCTTTTAATGTGCTTAATGAGAAATGCAAACTCTAAGTATTATGCAATAAATAAACACTTAAGCACAAATGAATACAAAAGATATTCAATCAATTGAAGCTCAAAGAACAAATAAGATGATTGAGATAGAGAGTATCAAACCAAACTCCCAAACTTCTCAAGCTTGGAGTATATCCACTAGTAGTGCCTCTTCAAAGAAGGTGAGGCAATAACTTTCTTGTACACAAAGCAGGCTTACCCTTACACCAACTAAGTCCCTCTAGTTGAGTCAAAGGGTTTTACAATACAACCTCACTTTTGTACACTTGTTATTCCTCTACTCTTACACTTGAAGATCACTCACTAGTCTACTCTAGCTCACACTAATTCCCTCTAGTTGTGCCAAGAAAACTACACTACCCAAACCAATACAACACACAATATTTTAGCCTCTTTTTTCCCAAATTGCTCTTACTAGTGTTTGTATTGAATGCAGTAGTTCTACTCTCATTTTTTTTTACTTTTACAGACTTGGGGGTATTTATAGAAGCCCAAGAATTGCTATTCCAACAGCTCTCCAACGGCTATTTTCTATTTCCTGAGAAACTAGCCATTTGGTCTTTCGGACGGCCGATGCTATGAGTGTGCGTTAGAACTAACTAGGCGTTCGACCTTTCGGACGTCCAATGCATGGCCTTTACGTCCGGTCTTTGAGGGTATTAGTTCGGACGTTTGAGAATGCGTCCGAACCTACGTCCGGTATATTTATGAACAGTGCTTCGGAAGGTTGTATGCGCCCTACCGCTTTGACAAAAATTCTCGATTTTGAGCTCTTATCTTCAAACGGTCATCTGCGTCCGTTCTCTTGGTAGTGTTTTTGGACGCTCTCTTGCGTTTGAAAACCTTTCTTTTCGAAGGCTCTCCTGTGTCCATTTTATCCTACTTGTTTGCACACTTAATTGTAAACCATTAGTATGATTTGGTTATCATCAAAATATGATTATCATAACCGGAGTTCAACAAGCCGAGCAACTGATCAGCTTGTTTGTTTAAGTAGCTTGGTAGCTGAGCTGTTGTTTAATCTTGTCGATCGACTCATAGTACAAGTTATTGTTGTGGACAGAAGCTGATCATCCAAGCTGTCTAATAATCTTCTTGATATGATCGAGAAATTTCACATGGAGGAGGTCAGTGAGGCTTTGACACGTGTATTCTAGTCGTACTCGATTAATTTTAGTATCATCATTAACCTGTTCAAATTTATCTTAGTGTTTGGTTTTTCATTTCAATAAGAAAATTGGGTTTGAAATGACAGCACGGGTTATGGTGATTGAAATGTTGGTGGCGAGGTGGTGGCAGAGGCGGGAAGTTGCCAGAAGAGGTGAATGATGCCTATGAGGGCTAAAACTATTGACAGCATGATGGTGGTCTGGAGTGTTGCACGAAATCTACTGAGTGACGAATTTTTCTTCTATTTTTTTGGTTTGAAAAAATAAAAAGAAAAAAAAGAAATAAACTGGTGTTTGTTAACAAAGCTATGTTGAGTGTTGTGGTCCTGTATGTTTCGATTGAGGGTATTTAGGAAAGGTGGTGCTAGATTTGGGGCTACTGCTGGAACGGAGGAAATGGGAAAGGGAAGGGCTGGTTTTTCCCTTATTGATTTGAGGGAAATTTGGTATTTCTACCTATTCTATTTGATAAATTTAACAAATTTGATTTTTAAGGGGATTTTTGTAATTTTGCAAACCTCAGGGTTTATTTATTAGTTTGGTCAAATCACAAAGGAGGTAAATGTAATCAACCCAAAAAAAAACTGTCAGGTAATATTTGGATGTCTTGTATCTGGGAAATTCTTAGATGGACTCAGTTTATTGTAGGTGGCATGGACCCCTTGGTCCAAATTCAATAACATCATCCATGAAGATGATTATTTTAATATAGTAGAGTAATGTGGATGAATTTGAACTAAAGGATCCATGCCACCTATCATGGATCGGATCTATCAAAGAATTTCCCTTTTATATCGAACAAGTAGGGGACAACACTGTTGTTGCCATAGTCAAGAAAGACTTTCTTCACCTTATCCGATCTCATAAAAGGATTTTCACATGTTGAAGCCAAAAGTTTTTTCATCATCGAAGTTTTCAACCGATAAATAGGAAAACAAACCTATAAATAAGAGGCCTTTTAGAGAGTTTTGAAATGCTCCATTGCTTACAACCAACAATAAATATTAGTTTTAATTATATAACCTTCTTTGTAAGCCCTCTCATGTCTTAGGATATCTCAATTTTTGAGAGATTTGGATGTTTTGTTTGGGGCTCATTGGGATTTGTGAAAGTTAATCCAATTTGTATTCCTTTTGTCCAACTAATCGGATTCTCCTCTTTCACCCGTGGACACAGGCCTAATTGGTCAAACTACGTAATTTGTTGCCTCCCTTTCTCTCTCCCATTTGTAGTTTTTTACTATTTATTATTTTTCTTTGTTGGTTGTCAAACAACTTTGTTAAGTACCTAGGTCAATTTCCTAACTTATTGGTATCTTAGCTGGGTGAGTTTATTTTTTAACAATCTATTATGACAATAACAAAGGTCCATTTTTTGAAAATTTAATCAAAGTGTTAATTTTGGTTTGTGAAAACTCAACATGAAAACAATCTTGACTTAGCACGGAGTACAAAAGGCTCTGTTATGTAAGAAGAAATACAAGATTGGAAAGAAACTGATGAAAATTTTGATGAACTGATGAGAAAGCACATTCATGAATTATTTTGAATCACTCTTATGAGATCTTGCATGAAGTTGTTGGCGAAAAAATAGTGGGGAAACTAAGTGTACACCCTAAAGCCAATTTGTTTTAGTGACAAATTACACTTTTATATTTAGGTATATTTTTGTATCATGGCATTCTTTATTTATTTGATATGATAAAGATTTTGGAATGAAATATATATGAGGAAAAATCATAAGTAGTTATGATGATGTGATTCTCTATGTTGTTATATTTTATTCGTAAATATTTCTAATCTTAGTGTTTGACACGGGTAGATTAGCACATAAATATATATATGGATGCTTATTGAGAATACCTGCATTATTAGTTTGACTCACTAAGAGTATTCCACACAAATTATTATTTGAATGCCAGTAGACTAATTTCTTTGTGATAGTAGTGTAATGATCCTTTGACTTGATGTCATGATCTTGACTGTGGATTACTATACTTTTCCTCTATTAGTTGTTACTCCTAATGAGTAACATATACTGTAGAATTCGGGTATTGTGTGAATCATGAAAAGCTAAGATATGACCAATATATGATTCACCACTCCTTATAATGGGAGAGTATATCCTAGTATAGCTACTTCTTGAAATACGATTCGAAAATCTTTGCGCAAAGTGGAAATAGAATTAAGAGTGCTTTAAATTTTATTTCAAGTGAGTTGTATTTTAGAAAGAAAGAAATTCATTAGTTCAATAAGAGTTGGCATTATATCTATACTATTGAATTAATCGGGATATAGTGTGATGAAAGGATAGTAATTACATGGAAACTAAATCACTAATATGTGAAATCAAATCACTTGACATATCCCAACACTCTTAGGTGGTCATGATACTTTACTAGAAGCCAATGTTGATCTATATGTGTAAATTAAATAATTAGTGAATTAATGATAAATTAAAGGAATTTAATTTATCTAATCCAAATTATAATAGGAATGTAATTTGTCTAATCCTAATTAATTTAGGATTATAATTTATACTTATTACCAACATGATTGAGAGCCTAAAGGGTCACACACTTTAAGATGATTAATTTTGGATTAAATTAATATTTGATAAGTATGAGATACTTATGAGCTAATTTATGAGATAAATTAATTTTTTAGAATTAATTATAATAATTTATAAATCTTAGGGGTTAGGTCCTAGCCTCCAAAGCCGTGAATAGTTCATAGGAAAAGAATTAAAACTTTTAAAATGTTTGAGAAATGTTTTCAAATGTTTGAAAATAGTTAAGGAGCCAGCACTCCGTATTTTAGGTCAATCAATCTTGTGAAAATTCTTGAATTAATTATATGTATGGACACTAATAGAGACAAATCTCGGATGTTTGTGCGGCTTGTAGATCGATATCCTAAACAGATTGGAGATTTTACTGAGATTCTAAGGTATAATCTCTATACTTTTCTTGTACTATGCATAAATTAATCAAGCTGATCCGTGATAGGAAAAGTAAAAGTTTAAATTTTGCTACGTTATCTGTTTATTTACTTTCTTACAATAGTATCAGAACCACCCTTAATTAATTTATTGTGTAATTGTGTTTAGTTATCATGAATATTAAAGATGTTCAAATTATATGAATTTTCTACATTATTTCAAAAATATTGAAAAAACATTTTGGATTGCCGTGAATATGATTGAAGGCATGCATGATTTAGATGATGTCATCTTAGAGTGATAAGTTATATTTGTGTCACTAAAAGTGTTTGATACGTTAAACAACTTTTAGTGACACTTAATTTTATATTTCAAGTTAAATGTTTTTTCTAAATTTGGTTTTTGAAACCACCAATTGATTTTGAAAATTGTTGTTTAAAATTAAATTTTTTTGATATTTAGAGACCTTCTTTATTTTAATTTGATTAAAATTTAGAAAGTATAAAATCTTAAAAATATTTATTTAATTCTAATGAGATTAGAATTAAACAATTTGTTTATGTTCTAGAAATTTATTTTTTTCAATGAGATTGGAATTTAATAAATGTTCAAAAATTTATGAAAATTGTTTCTAATATAATTTTTGAAATTCCATTATTTAAAGGATTATTTTCTAATTACATTAGAAAATAATTTTTCTCCATAAAATATTTTCATAAATAATTGAAGAATGATAATTTCAATGAGATTAGAATTAATGATGTATAGTGATTCATGATTAGGTACTAAATGTGGATTTTATGCTTTTCACTATTGAATTATATATAGTATGATGGATGATGAATTAAGACCAATGTGATTGTGTGAGGCTTACTTTATTCAAATTCAGTGGTTGTAAATTTTTAAATAAGGCCTAAGTGTCCTGTCTTTTTCTATTATTCTGGATATAATCTGTCTTTTCTCATCTCATTCTCTTCGAATGTAACAATCATGTAATGTACATAGAGATAAGTTAGAGATAATATTGAATATCTAAAATATTTAGATAAAATTATATTTTTAATGTACAAGATAATGGAGATAGGGAAAAGATGAAACCACCGAGAAATTTTTTAAGTGTTAAAGATTACCCTTAGGATTTGACTGCCTATTTTCCTTTGTAACTCAAGGAAACTAATTTAATAAAAGTCCAAAATCATGCATGTTTTTATGCATATTTTATTTATTATATGTTGATATGATAATATTGCATGCAGTTTGATGAGACCTAATAAATAATTGATATCTAAGAATCCCTCAAATCAATATTAAGTAATATCATAACTTGCCTTTTATTATTATAATAACAAACAAGAATTTTTCTTAGATATAACTTGTGTGCGCTGATCCAAGATTACTCACATCAAGATGCTCAAGTTCAGAGATGATCATCTCTGAATAATGGGTATGACTTAATGAAAGGCATATAATTTGTTGGGCACACTCAAGGTTGTATGTCTTTGAGGCAAATGTTAGGAGTTATATAAGATGTGCTATCAAGAGTTGATAATTAACTATCTAGGAATTACAAAATATTGTAATTGGTTAGATTTACCTACCTTTCGAAATTGTTTTAATTTGTTGGGTATACCAAGATCACAGTAATTAGATGGGATTCTAACCAGCTAGGGGTTCTATGAGAATTCTCGAATAAATATTTGAGGGTTATTGATTTGAATTAAAATAGTGGGAGTAAAACTAAATTAAATGAAATCCATATTATATTTTGATTTTTTTATGCATAAATAGCAAATTTTTATTCTGTCTTTATTTATATGCTGTACAATATGAGTAGCAACATCAATTTCTGTCCTATTTTAATTGATAACTAACTCACTAGGCCAAATTTTGTGAACTGGCAACGTAACTTGAGAATTGTTCTCAAGCACGAGAAAATTGGTTATGTCCTTGATCAGCCTATTCTGCTGATGTCCCAACAGAAGATTTTGATAAAATTGTTTAAAATGCATATCATAAGCACATAGAGGACAATGATATTGCCTCCTAAATCATGTTGGCTTCTATGAATATTGAATTGCAGAAACAACATGAAGACATGGATGCCCATTCTATGATTCTTCATCTCAACAAAAGTTGTTTTAACAAATCTCAAGGAATAAGAGGTATGAGACCTCTAAAGAGTTATTCCGTTGTAAAATGAATTTTTGTACTTCAGTAGATGTTCATGTATTAAAGACGATCGGATTGATTGAAATATTGGAACAATTGGGATTTAAGCAAAAATCACGAGTAAAATGTTGACTTGATTTTACAATCTTTGCCTAATAGCTTTTCACAGTTTGTGATGAACTATAATATGATAAGTTGTCAACAACTCTTTTTGAACTATTGAATATGCTTAATACTGCTGAGAAACCATGAAAAAGGAAATTAAACAAGTGTTGGTTGTTGATTCTTCTAATGAGAAGATTTAAAAAAAGAAATCCAATGTTAGTTTTAAGAAAGCCAACTCTAGGTTGAAACCAACACCTGTGATACAAAAGACAAGGCTAAGGTTACTTGCTATCATTTTGGAAAGGATGGGCAATGAAAAATGAATTGCAAGGAATACATGGATACCTTGAAGTAGAAGAAGGTTAATGAAACTTCTATTTTAGTACGTTTATGATTGAGAAATATTTCTACTTCTAAATCAGATTCTTAGGTATTATATACCTGATCTGCATATCATATTTGTAAAATATGCAGAGTCTAAAGAGAAGTACAATGTTGGCTAAAGAAGAAGTGGACCTGTACGTTGAAAATAGAGCAAGTGTTGTTATATTAGCCATAGGGACTTGTTATCTTTCTTTGCATAGTGGTCTTGTTTTAGAACTTAAAGACTGCTATTATATTCCATCTCTTATCAGAAATATTGTCTCAATTTTGTGTTTAGACACTAATAACTTTGTCATTATGCAAAAGAATATGTGTTGTTCTTTACTTCACGCGATGGCACTGTGTGTGGAATTGCTACTTTGATTAATGGTGTTTATATTTGTTGGCCCAAAAGCAACCTAAGAGGGGGGTGAATTAGGTTATCTCAAAAAACAATCATTTTTAAGTGCTTAATGAAAATGCAAACTTTGTGCAACAAATGAATATTAAAGCACAAATGGTGAAACATAAATATTTAATAATTTAAGCTTAACAAACAAAAAACGAGATTGAGATAAAGAATATCAAACCAAACTCCCAAGCTACTCAAGCTTGGGCTACATTCAGTAGTAGTGCCTCTTCAAAGAAGGTGAGGCAATAACCTTCTTGTACACAAAGACAGGCTCACCAACTAAAACCCTCTAGATGAGCCAAAGAGTTTTACAATACAACCTCACTTTTGTACACTTGTTATCCCTCAACTCTTACACTTGAAAATCATTCACTAGTCTACTCTTGCTCACACTAATTCCCTCTAGGTGAGCAAAGAGAACTATACTACCCAAACCAAGATACAACCCACAATATTTTAGCCTATTTCTCCCCAAATAGCTCTTAAAAGTGTTTGTATTGAATGTAGTAGTTCCTCTCATCATTTGGATGACCTTGGGTTATTTGAAGATGTGCTGAAATTTGAGCTCCAACGGTAAAAAAACTAGCTGCTAAAAAACTAGTCTTTAGGGGTTCGGATGGTCATATGCGTCCTACAGCTTAATGAACAGTGTATCAGAGGGTCATATACGTCCTACAGCTTGATGAATAGCTTTGACAAAAAATTTCGTCATTTCACAGCTAATTTCTTCGGACGGTCTTCAACGTCCGATTCTTTGGTCTTTCGGATTCCTTGTCTCGGATAGTTTTTTGCATCCAAAGCACTTTCTTCGGACAGTTATTTGCGTCCAAAAGATTTGTTCTGCTTTGGTGTTGTCTGGTCATGTTTCGGATGCTCCCTTGCATCCGAACTCCTTCTTTTTGGAAGCTCTTCATCGTCTGTAAGGTATTGTTCAACTTTTGGTTGTTTTTACTTGATTGTGTTCGGATGATCATTTTCGTCAGAACCTTCTTGTTTTTCTGCACACTTGTTTTCAAGCCTTTAGTACGATTTGGTCATCATCAAAACATGATTATCATAATTGGGGTCCAACAATCTCCTCCTTTTTGATGATGACAAATCAATTGGACAATTCTAAAAAAAACAACCAAAACATACGAAGCACAAGATAAGAGGTTTTGTCCATTATTTTCTCCCTTTTTTGGCATCATCAAAACATTAGAGTAAAAGTAATTTATACACACAATCTCTCCCTTAAACTGTGCATGCAATTCAAGTAAGTGTATAGAGGATAAGTCTAGTTCAAAACATTTTTTTCTTTCAAAAATATAAAATCAAGTAGAAATGAGGAAATCTATGCAAAGGATTAACATCAAGGCATTTATCACTCATTCCTTACCAAAATGCATATCAAAATAATAAAGCATATGTGATAAGATTTCTTGTGATACAAATTAATTTCTTTTGCAAGTAATGCACTTAATATAGATAAAATTTGGGGATACTCATACCCAAGCATTCTAAACAAATTTAAACACATAGTTGACAAATATTCAAGAGATCATATTTCACATTAACACATTTTCAAAGAATTTAAATGTTACCCAGTTTAATGTCATCTTAGCTTATATGCATTAAACACCCTCCATGATAATCCATCTTGAATTCCTTGGAGCTCTCCAAGCATACCTACATACAAAATTAGACAACAACTTTTGGTACCCAAACTTTCTTGGGTCCAATTGGGTTAGTAGCATGTTTGATCACCAATAGAAATTATTCCCAACTTTTCATTTCTTTTGACATAACAATCCCTTTTTATATGTCCATGTTGACAACAATAATTGCACACAATATTTTTATTGCTATAAAAAGAAGATTTAGATTTTATAAAGAACAAATAATCCTTTCTACCTCTTATGACAAAATTTTTGTTGATAAGCATATTTCTAATCCATTCTTTTCAAAAACATTTTCCTCTTACTCAACAAATTATTTTCATGCATAAGTTTTGAGTTAGCACTCAATAAAGCATTAGTCTTGATTTTTAGCTCCTTGTTCGTAGCATATGATTCTTTCAAACATTCATGCATTTTAAAAATAAATGATTCAACATCATCATCATCATCACAAGAATCATAACTAGGGGATACCTCATTATTTCCAAGAGCCATAAAAGCCATTTGATCCGCCTCATGCTCTTCTTCAACTTCTCCATCCGAATTACAATCATCCCATGTAATTTGGAAGTTGTTCAAGCGAGGCTTCCTTGAGTCTTTCTTCTTCTTGGATGGACACTCATTTGCAAGATGTCCCGATTTGCCATATTCATAGCATTTTTCACTTGGCTTCTTGCTTGTATCTTTTTGTGGAGCCTTCAATTGTATGCCTCTTTTTGCCCTTGCCTCCTCATCATCTTATACCTTATATTTTAACTTCAATTCAAAGGAGGTTAGTGAATTAATCAAAGATTCAATGGATATAGACTGAAATTTAAATTTTTAGACTCTTCTATGGCAATGGATTTAGGTTCCCAAAGTTTAGGTAAAGCATTCAAAATCACTTTATTCCTTTCACCCAAGGAATATTCTTTACCTAAACCTTCCAAATCCTTTACAATAACATATGAACAACAATACATCTTGTCAATGTTCTCATGAGGTTTCATTTTGAAGGATTCATAATTTGCCACAAGAAGTGACTTCTTTTGCTCTCTAATATCTTCATTTCCTTCATGGATTTCTTTCAATTTGTCCCATATCTCCTTGGCCGATTTGCAACCTTTCACTTTAGAAGACTGAGCTGCATCCAAAACATTATACAAAATATTCATGGCTTTAGCATTTAAAGATAAATTTATTCTATCTTGTGCATTTAACTCAAATCTAGTCTCAGGCCTTAATCTATGAGTATTTTCATCAAGAATATTGGCCTCAAAAGGACCTTCATCAACAATGTACCACAAATCAATATTAATGGATTGTATGAAAATGGTTATTTCATTCTTTCCCTCCAAATAATAAAATTAATGCCATTAAACATGGGAGGTCTAGTAATGGAATGCCCATCTAAAAACAAAGCATTATTGGTTGCCATAATGATCTTTACTCTAAGGTGATTAAACCAAAACAAGAAGAGACCAAGCTCTGATACCAACTGTTGGTCCAAAAGTAACCTAAGAGGGGGGTGAATTAGGTTGTCTCAAAAAATAATCATTTTGAAGTGCTTAATGAAAACGCAAACTTTGTGCAACAAATGAATATTTAAGCACAAATGATGAAACATAAATATTTAATAATTTAAGCTTAACAAACAAATAACGAGATTGAGATAAAGAATATCAAACCAAACTCCCAAGCTACTCAAGCTTGGGCTACATTCAGTAGTAGTGCCTCTTCAAAAAAGGTGAGGCAATAACCTTCTTGTACACAAAGTAGGCTCACCAACTAAGTCCCTCTAGATGAGCCAAAGAGTTTTACAATACAACCTCACTTTTGTACACTTCAGATGTTATCCCTCAACTCTTACACTTGAAAATCACTCACTAGTCTACTCTTGCTCACACTAATTCCCTCTAGTTGAGCAAAGAGAACTATACTACCCAAACCAATACAACCCACAATATTTTAGTCTATTTCTCCCCAAATAGCTCTTAAAAGTGTTTGTATTGAATGTAGTAGTTCCTCTCATCATTTGGATGACCTTGGGTTATTTAAAGATGTGCTAAAATTTGAGCTCCAACAGTCAAAAAGCTAGCTGTTAAAAAATTAGCCGTTTGGGGTTCAGACGGTCATATGCGTCCTACAGCTTGATGAACAGTGTCTTGGACGTTCATATGCGTCCTATAGCTTCGACAGAAAATTTCTTCATTTCGAGCTCATTTCTTCGGACAGTCTTCAACGTCCGATTCTTTTGTCTTTCGAATTCCTTGTCTCGGACGGTCTTTTAGATCCAAAGCACTTTCTTCGGATGGTTATTTGCATCCAAAAGATCTGTTCTTCTTCGGTGTTGCTCTAGCTATGTTTCGGATGCTCCCTTGCGTCCGAACTCCTTCTTTTTGGACGCTCTTCATCGTCTGTAAGGTATTGTTCCATTTTTGGTTGTTTTTCTTGATTGTGTTCGGATGATCATTTTGTCCGAACCTTCATGTTTTTCTACACACTTGTTTTCAAGCCGTTAGTACGATTTGGTCATCATCAAAACATGATTGTCATAACTGGGGTCCAACAATATTCCAGACATGAAAATTCTAATTCTGAACATAAATCCTAAAAGTTTAAAATTGATAATATGAAACAATCTTTGGTTTTGTAGACCTGGTCATATAAATGAGAATCGCAGTACCAAATTACACAATAATGGTTGTTTGGAATCATTATATTATGAATCATATGATAAATGAGAATCTTGTTTATTTGGTAAAATGAACAAACTACTTTTTACTGGAAAATGTGATATCTAATGATTTGTTAGGGCTAAAACATACTAATGTTTGTGGTCTTGTGTCAATCCATACTATGTGCGAAGACGTTTCTCATACTTTATTTCCTTTACGAATGACCATTCGAGATATGGTTATGTATAATTGATGAAATATAAGTCCGAAGCCTTTGAAAAGTTCAAGGAATTCAGGATTGAAGTTGAAAAACAACTTGATAAATGTATTAAAATACTTTGATCTAATCGAGGTAGGAAATATTTAAACCAAGAGTTTCAAGATTATCTTCAGGAGAATGGGATTCTACCTCAATGGACTCCTACTTATACACTAGAATTAAATGGTGTATCTGAGAGATGTAATCAAACTCTATTAAATATGGTTCGATCAATTATGAGTCTTGCAAACCTCCCCAAATTGTTTTGGGGCTATGCTCTTAATACTGCCTCCTACTTACTGAACTGTGTTCCATCAAAAGTTATTGATTCCACTCTGTATAAGGTATGGTTCGGAAAGAAACATAATTTTTCATATTTGAAAACTTGGGACTGCCCTGCTTATGTGGAGAGAGTAGAGTATGACAAAATTGAAGAAGTTAAATCAGACAAATTCCTTTTCATGGGTATCCAAAGGATACATGTGGATACTATTTCTATAATCCCTTTGAGCAAAAAGTGTTTGTTACTGTCTTTCTAGAAAAGGAATTTATTCTTGAAAAGGCAGGTGGAAGCAAAATAGATTTTAAAGAAGTTGAAAAAATACAATTTGGCATTGATCAACAAGTGGAACAAGAGCTTTAATCATATGATGATGTGATAGAAAATAAAATTAACGATACACAAGCACTTCATAAGACTACTAGGATATGTCATACCCCAAAAAGATATGAGTTTCTTATAAGTGAGTATAATAATTTATTAATCATTATAAATGATGAACCTACATCTTACGAAAAAATATTATTTGATAACAACTCTCAGAAGTATTTACAAACCGTGAAGTATGAGATAAATTTCGTGTATGACAATAAGGTTTGGACCTTAGTCGAATTACCTAAAGGGATTAAACTCATTGGATGCAAGTGGGTCTTTAAGAGAAAGACTGACATAGATTATAATGTGATTACCTATAAAACAAGATTGGTGGCAAAGGATTATAGAGAAAGACAAGGAGTTGACTTTAATGAAACTTTCTATCCAGTTGCAATGCTAAAATTGATTCACATTTTACTTGCTATAGTTGCATATTATGATTATAAGATTTGGTAAATGGATGTAAAAACTGCATTTTTTAATCCAAATTTGCAGGAAGATGTGTACTGATGGAACCCGAAGGATTTATATCCACAGATCCTACTAAAGTATGCTTGATTATGGACTAACTTCTATTTAGTCCATTTATGGACTAAAGCAAACTTCTAGAAGTTAGAATATTAGTGTCGATGAGACAATTAAACAGTTTGATTTTATAAAAAATGAGGATGAACCTTGTGTATACAAGAAAATTAGTAGGGGCGCCATTGTTTTCTTGATACTTTATGTAGATGACATATTGTTGATGGAAAACGACTTACCTATGCTTCAAAGTGTAAATGTATAGGTTGTCCAGGAATTTTTCTATGAAAGATTTAAGAGGGGTAACCTACAATCTGGGAATGAGGATTTATACAGATAGATTTAAGAGATTGTTTGGTCTTACTCAATCAACGTACATAGACAGGATGTTGAAGAGGTTTTGCATGGATCAATCAAAAAAGGGTTACTTACCAATGTCTCATGGTGTGTCCTTCTAAAGACATGTGTCCTAAGACAGATATTGAAAGGGATAGAATGAAAAAAAAAACCCATATACTTTGACTATAAGATCTATAATGTATGCTATGTTATGCACGAGACCCGATGTCTCCTATACTTTGACTATTATGAGCAAGTTTCAATCTTACCTAGGGACTGGTTATTGGACAGCAATCAAGATTATTCTTAGGCACTTAAGAAGGATTAAAGATTTATTCTTGATTTATAGTGGACAATAGTTGACAATTCATAGATACATAAATGGTAGCTTTCAATCTAATAAGGATCATAGCAAATCGTAATCTCGATACAATATTTACACCTAATGGTGGTGCAATAGTTGGAAGAGTTCCAAGCAAGGTACCACAGACTGATTCTACAACAGCAATCGAATACATTGCAGCTTCAAAAGCACCAAAGAAGCAATTTGGATCAAGATAATCTGTTGAATTTAGAGTGATTCCCTCAATTAATGATCCTATGCTTTTATATTGTGATAATAATGGAACTATTGTACAAGTAAAGGAACTCAGGTCTCATCAGTGATCCAAACATATGTTACAGCGCTATCATTTGATTAGAGAAATATTGATAGAAATGAAGTAAAGATTAAAAAAGATCCCTACTAATGATAACATTGTTGATCCGTTAACTAATGCCTTGTCCCAAAAGAAACATGAGAGTCATATTATCTCATTCAGTCTTAAGTACATGAATGATTGGCTTTAATGCAAGTGGGAGTTTGTTAGTGCATACCCTAAAGCCAATTTGTTTTAGAGACAAATTATACTTTTATATTTATGTATATTTTTGAAAAAATATGGCACTCTTTAACTATTTGATCTGATGAAAATTTTCAAATAAAATATATATGAGGAAAAATCATAAGTAGTTATGATGATGTGATTCTCTATGTAGTTATATTTTATTCATAAATATCTCTAATCGTAGTGTTTGACATGGGTAGATTAGCACATAATTGCATGTGGATGCTTATTGTGAATAAGTGTATCAGATTGACCTGTTAAGAGTATTCCACATGGATTATTATTCGAATACCAGTGGATTAATCTCTTTGTAATAGTAATGCAATGATCCTTGGACTTGAGGTAATGAGTTTATCTTGACTGTGGATTATTATACTTTGCCTCTCTTAGTTGTTACTCTTAATGAGTCATACATACTTTGGAGTTCGGGTATAGTGTAAATCTTGAAAAGATAAGATATGACCAATATAGGATTCATCAATTCTTATAATGGGAGAGTATAACCCAATATAGCCACTTCTTAAAATACAATTCAAAAATCTTTGCACAAACTATCAGTAGAAATAGAATTAAGAATGTTTTAAATTCTATTTAAGGTGAGTTGTATTTTGGAAAGAAATAAATTGATTAGTTCAATAGGAGTTGACATTATATATGTACTCTTGAATTAATTGGGATATAGTATGGTGAAAAGATAATAATTACACAGGAACAAAGTCACTGATAGGTGAAGTCAAACCACTTGACATATCTCAACACTTGGGCCGTTATGATGTTTTCTTAGAAGCCATTCTTGATTTATAAGTGTAAATTAATTAATTAGTAAATTAACTATAAATTAAAGTTGTTTAATTTATCTAATCCTAATTATTTTAACATTATCATTGTCTAATCCTAATTAATTTAATATTATAATTTATACTTATTACCAACGTGATTGAGAATCTAAAGGGTCACACACTCTAAGATTATTAATTCAAGATTAAATTGATATTTGATTAGCATGAGATACTTATAGACTAATTTATGAGATAAATTAATTTTTTTTCCCTCAATTTAGGATATATATATATATATTTATATATATATACACTCTAGTACTAGTACTCGTATGAGATGTAGGCACTAGTACAGCCAAAAAGGAAAAAAAAGGTCCTAGCCTCCAAAGCCATGAATAGTCAAGGGAAAGGAATTAAAACATTTAAAATGTTTTGAAATGTTTGAAAATAATTAAGGACCTAGCATTTCATGATTTGGGTCAATCAATTTTGTAAAAATTCTTGAATTAATTATCTGTGTGGATAACATTAGAGACCGGACGCTTGTACGGCTTCGTCCGGTCTATCCCCAATAGATTAGGGATTTTACTTATAATTCTAAGATATAATCTCTATACTTTTCTTGTACTACGCATAAATTAATCAAGGTGATCCGTGATAGAAAAATAAAATTTTAAATTCTGCTGCATTATCTGTTTATTTACTTTTTTACAAAAACTAGAGACATAGAAGAAGAAAATAATAGAAAATCAACGCTATCTAAAATATAGTCTCTATCGCTTCGAATGGGTAAAATTATATCTATAACTTCTCATCTTGATAAATTTGATTCCATTTTTATAGATTTATAGAATACAAATGTTAAGATTTCATACGAAAATCAGCAGGATCTACTATTGTTATATCTCTTTCTCCCATAATTTAAACATTTTATGTTATACTATGTATTATAAAAAAGGCACAATTTCTTCCAAAGAAACTAAATCTATTTTGAAATAAAAGGAATTGGTTGATAAAGATATCACTAAAGAAACTAGTGATAATCAAGCAAATAATTTGTTTATTAGGGAAGGTAAAAAAAAAAAAACATAAAGATTTGGAATGTAATTATTATCGCGAAAAGGGACACATTAAATTTGAATGTTTTAAATTGAAAAATAAGAAGAACAAAAAGATTGATCTATGAACGATAAACATCTGTCTCCTATAAATCTAGATGTGTATAAGAGACATTTTAGGTAATATTATGTAAATGTTTCCTCTTTAAGTGATTATAACTGTCTCTTATACAGATTATTGCCTTTAAATTCCAGTTGTTTTATCACATTAAGAATAATATTTGGTTTTCTATTTCTGAACATATGATGATGAAAATATTTTTGTGTCCAATAATGTTACTTGTTAAGCTGCTGGTAAAGGCACAATTCAAATTAAGATGCATGACAGGTGTTTTAGGATTACTCAATAATGTTAGATATGTTCATGACTTGGAGATATGTTTTATATCCTTAACCACCCTTGATGCTTTTGGGTTCAAATATACAACTAAAATTGGAGTCATGGAACTTCAAAAAAACTATTCTTGGTGTTATGAAAGTTTAAAGGTTTGATAGTTTGTATATTTTGTAGGGTTATCATTATAGATGTCGATCTAGTAAATAAGTTCAAGAGTTCTTTAGACTTAGTTTATCCAATTACTAATTTGGCCTATTAACAATAATTTTATGGAGAAAGTAAAACAAATTTACTATTTCATTTATTGAATACAAGTCATAGTCGAGATTTGTCAGGTAGTAATTAGATGTCTTGCCTCCAACAAGTAGTGGCCAAGACTTTTGATGCCATTTCATTTAGAAAGAATTCAACTTGTTCAATCATAGAAGGAATTGCACGTCTTAAATCCTCTAATTCTTTTTATCATTAGAGTTTCAGATGATGGATAGGGAATAAAAAGGCCTATAAATTTCGGTCTTTCAGAGAGTATTGAAATGTACTAAAAATATACAACCAACATCATAGAGTAGTGTTGGTTACATAACCTTCTTTGTAAACTCTATGATTTAACATATCTCTGTTTGGGTTAAGATATTTTATGTTTGGATATTATTTGACTTTGTGTAGATCTCTTTAATTTGTATTTCTTTTGTCCAACAAATAAAATTTTCTTTTTTTTCTTGTGGACGTATGTCTCCTTGGCCAAACCACATAATGTATTGGCTCTTTCTTTTTTGTAGTTTATATTCTTTGTTATTTTTTAGTGGGTTGTCAAACTGCTTTGTTAATTACTTGGGCAATTTCCTATCACAATGACCTTAACCACTGAGATATATTCAATTATTAGAATTTCAATTACTCAAACTCGTGAATATTACACTGATTCCATCATGTGTTTAATCCACATTGCTACATAAAAGCATCCCCTCCAGTAAAGCAAATTGAAATGGATTAAAAAATTTATTGTACTACAAGGATTTTATTGATATAGTATTCTAAAATAGAAACTCATCTCACAATAAAAATCAGGTTTTAGTCTATATTTTATGTCTCAACATATATTCAATTTCTGCTTTGCATCTGCAATTTTAAAGAGTCTAGATATTTTCACCCTTAACTCTTAAATATGTTCAACTTCAATCCAATTTTGAAGATCGTCAATATAACAAATAGGATCTTTATTCATGGATTCAAAATATTAAAATCAGAGGAGAGGTTTTGATAATAATGCAAAATCTCAGGAAACAATTTGAGAATTAGCCCAACTTTTATTATGTAAAGTAGGGGCTTGCAGCAATATAAAAGTGAGGATATCACGCAAATTGGAATTAAATCGGATTCGGAATCACTACGGAAAAATGTTACATGACCTCAGTCACATTCTTTGGAAACTTGAAGCTATTCTTCGGCAAGTGTTTTCTCTACTTCAGGGTTTCACCTTTCAGATCACGTATATTTTCGGGAGGTCAATCGGTAGCGGATACATCAGCTAAATTTTCTGGTTCAGATCCTTTGTAACATTTATTTTTTGACTCATTCAATGTTCCTAGAATTATTGTTGGTGCGATTAGGCTATATATTATAGGCTTACCTACGAATTCGTATGGGTAAATCCTACTTTGGGTAGGGTTTTTCCTATTACTTCTTGTCTCTTAGGAGATTTCGGCTTTATGTCCGCCTCTTTATATCTTTTTTTCATTAATAAAATGTGTACTTATCTCACTGTCAGTGAATAGGTGGATTTCGCACCAAAAAAAAAGTGGGGGCCAACAGTAGTTTAAAAGCTAATTGGTTTAGAGATATCAAGCGATGATCCTATAAGAGATTCAACTACGAGATACAAATTTCAAAGCAAGGCAATAGATTTATTGACACACAGTGGCGAAGATAGGGTGGGGGCAATGCGGGCAGCTGCCCCCACTGCCCCTAACTAAAATTACAAAAGTACACTAAAATTTTAAAAATTTAAACTTTGTTGCTCCAATTGCCCCCAACTAAAATTACAAAAATAGATTAGAATTTTAAAAAATTCAAATTTTGCCCCCACTAATTTGAATAAATTACAACATGCAATGTTTTTTTTTTTTTTTTGTCATTGAAGTTTAAGTTACTACCTTGTAACTATCAAATGTAATTAATTTCTAATATTTATTTTAGTAATTGAGATTTGAAATTAAATACAACTATCAATAACACCAAATACAAGTATAAAAGAATTACGATCTAAGAGTTATTTGTAATCTTACTTTTACCCATTTACTATTATTCTGTACTTTTCTATCTTTGATCTTATCTTTGATTCTAATACACAATATTCAAGTAATCTAATTTTCATTTATTTATAAGTTAGTGGGATAAGAAGTTTTTTAAGCTGTGTTCGATTAGATTGAAAATATTTTAGAAATTTATTTAGTGTCAAACACCAAAAATATTTTTTGATATAAAATATTTTTAAAATTTTTCTTTCTTTACCTGAAAATAATTTGCGAATTTTTTAGCATTATTTATTTTATAATTCAAAAGTGACATTAAACTCAACTACTTACTTTTATAATTTCATTTTCTAAACTTATTTTCATTTTTAATTCTTGTCTACTCGTTTTTCTCTTAATCATTAGCTCACATAGTAATATAATTATCATTATGCATATTTTATTACTACATTATACTATCATTTAATTTTTTATTATTCACCATTACTTGTAAGGTATTTATCACCATTGTTATAAATTTTTTTAAACTTGTATTTATAAAATTGTGTATAAAACTATTAAAATTTTTTATTTCAAAATATTTTTATTTTCTAGATTTGTAATATTTGAAAAATTATATAGAAAACAAATTTTTTTCATGTAAAATATTTTTCAAAGGAAATATTTTGTCTAAAAAAATATTTTCAATCCAATCGAACACTAATTATTTTCATTGTGATATTGCTTGTTGTTCAGTATACATTTTTTTTCTTTGTTGCGAGCAAAAAAAAAAAAAAATTTTGGGAGTGCTTGCTTGCTCTAAGTTAACGTTGATTAGATTGCTTTTTATAGTGCCATTGAAACAATAATAATTTCCATCTCAAATGGATGGATTCTAGAAATACGTTCCTTGTTTGGTTAGCATACATCAAACTCTATTAATACAAGTGAAATAAAGCCAATAAGAATGAAAAAGATAGATTAGTAATTAGACATGGTGAGCAGAGGATGTGGGGAAAGCAAACAACTTCGAAAACTTAGCAGGGGAAGAAATCTTTTAGGACTAATATGAATTCTTGAGGATAAGATTGTAATTTAAGCTAATATTGATGTCACGCTCCTGACCCGCACTTGTAAGACACGTGTTATTCACTATATCCATGAGACCGTACTCCTACGAATACAAGGAATGATTCATATATAGTAATCCCAAATATACATTACGCAGCAAAAATATCTACTCACAAATGATATCCAATTTAATGCGGTACTTATTCAAATAATAAATCCCAAAATAACAAAGTTACTAAATAAAAATCTGGTGTCACGACACACATGCTTACTGATGCCTCTTTTAACACATCTAGTTATAATTCAATGAACACCTAAATCCTACTACTAACTAGATGGCATCCCGCAAGTATACGGTTGTCAACTAGTAGCTTTAAAGGGAAGTAGGGATCGTTCCCACAAGGATTGTCGGATGCAATTACGAAGGTTTAAAGGTATTTGTGTAGTTAAGCTAAATCAATTGGTAAATGATAGAACTATTCTAATGAAAACTATAATTTAAATTCTAACCTAATTTAATCTAATTAAGACTAAAACTTAGAACAAGTGAGTCAATCAACTAAAAAGACTAAAGAAGAAAGAAAAATTGAATACTAAAAGCATTCATTTCTAAAGTAAAAAATTGATAAAGATAAACTAAGAAATTAAATATTTTTGGATTTTTTTATTAGGATTAAAGAAACCCACTAAGAATTGACTAAAAATTAAAGCTAGAAATTAAAAATTCTTAAATAGAAAGCAAGAAATTGATAAGAACCCTAATTTTCCTAAAAACCCTAATTTAAAAGCAAAGAAATTTTTACTAAATTAAATAAGAAAGCAATTAAAAATTATATCTACTTGAAGCTTACGAAAAACCCACTACCATTATCTAATCGAAAAATGTAAACTTGACAATAAATTTAAAGAAGATCGAAGATGAAGATAAAGAGAAATTTCTATTAGAAAAAAGTAACTTGTAGTTTAACCTATCCTAATCTATCTAGAATTAGCTAAAACTCTTTACTCTAAACTATCTACTCTTCCTCCTCTCTCAAAAACTAATTTCTACTTAGCTTAAATAGTGCAGCAGTATACAAGGCAAAATCAGGGTTTTTGGGCTGGAAGTTTATGAAATTGCCCTTACAACTTAGCATTTAGCGAGTCGAGATCGCGGTCTGAAAGTTTTGAGACCGCGATCTCGACTCTAAAATAGTAACACTAATTCCCGAGTCGAGATCGCGGTCTGGAACAGTTAAGACCGCGATCTCGACTCTCTTTCCAGCAATCTTCATTTCCTCCATTTTGTAATTTGGTCCCTTCAGCTTTGTTCCTATCCAGCTTCTAACCTTTAATTAATAACCTGCATAATATTTACACCATTAAGCACTTAATTAAACTAAAACTCTCTTTAACACAAAATTATCATAATTAATTCAAAAACGAAAATACAAATACATATGAAAGAAATTAACTAAAATCTTCAATTACTTATCTAATTTCAGAATTTAAACTATCAAAATGCTATAATTTAGAGGAAAATAACTCTAGTTTACTAGAGTTATCACTTACTTATTCCAACAGATGGACTATTCAAAATCAAATAACTATAGTATAATCCTATTACTAAGTAAAAATCTTCTTTGTCTGAATGTGTCCATGCTTAGTCCTCTAGGATAACATACTCGTACTCGTCGTCTGTACAAAAATATAAGGAATAGGCCCAATAGATAACACTTACACCCTACTGGATTATGCAGTTACATACATATATATTTCACAGGGAGAAGTCATACTATCACACGCATATGCTTTTATCAAAATCAACTTTCCAAATCGTATGTCATTTTCATTCACGTAATTCAACTTGCATTTCGAAATTCATGTATTTTTATCTATATCAAATCATATAGAACATATACTTTTCAAATAATCTATGACATATAAAAATTTATTTTTCAAATCATGTACAACTTTTAGAGGCTCAAACAATATATCCCTTTATCGGTTCTGAGTACTCATCCTAGTGATGGAGCTCACTAGAAAAGATTGTCAAGAACTTTCCATGGAATCACTTGACTTATCATATATCGTTTATCATTTATCAAGATATCAGTATACCAGTATATCAGTATAAGTCAGGACTAAAATCCCTACTGACTATTTCATGTCTGTTAGAGCCTTTGTCCATTAATGTTTACCCATTCGTCACATGTATTTCATACATATAAAAAGTCATACACATATCACACTTCTATAGCTTGAAAATCAATTAAGTCAAATAGCCATACATGAGCTAGATTTTCATAATCAAATAATCATTTCGTAAAACATATTTCATCGAACAATTTAGAAAACATGCAAGTTCATAAAATCATTTAAGAAAATATACGGGTTCACAAAACAATTTACCAATACCAGAGGGTAAGCACCACCTATCTCGATATGCCAAAGAATCACGTTACTCTTGTACTTGCTCCTTTTCAGTATTTCTTATCAAAATTCACATTTCTATCATTTAGTACATGCTTCGCATTTACTTAAATATCATATAAAAATTCCTTAAATACTCAACCTTTTCATACATCTATAACTATCCTAATATTTGCAAATAATAATATTTACTATAATATCATACAGTTTTCTTGTAGTAAAAAAAAAAGTACTTTGAACTCGCTATTATAAACTTATAAGACTTACTATGATTAAGAAAATTCATTTATAATATTTGAAAAACTTTTTGGACTCCATTTGGGCTAAACAAAACATTTTAGAATAGTTCACAAACTTAGAAATTCATCTGTGGTCTTTTCGTAATTTTAGAAAACTAATTCGGGCTTTTATGGAACTTTTAAAACACTTGAGGGTATTTTTGTCATTTCACAAAGTCATTAGACACCTCTATATATTCTATAAAATCTTTTGGGGTTAAATACACTTCATTAGAAGTTATAAGATGAATTTGGAATTTATAGAAACTTTCAAGGAATTATGAGAAATTTTGTCTCTTGTGTAAGGATCTTTCTATAATTACTGAAGACTCCTATGGATTGATGGGGTCATTTGAAAAATCAACCGGGCTTATCTATAATTTCAAAACCTCTAAAGGACTCGATTTATCACAATAAATTGGGCCTTTGTAAAAGTTTTATAAAACCTCAGGGGTTTAATCTGTAATTTCAGAAACTTTTTGCTAACTTTCTTCTTCTTCTTCCTTCCTACATCCTGTCTCTGCAACTAAATTTTTTTTCTTTTTTTTATTCTAATCTAAATCAAATCCTTGTCACTCAAATTCGTCTCTCTCTCTCTCTTTGATTCTCTCTATGTTCAGATCATTCGTTCTTCATTTTTTTTTAAAAAAAAAATTCAGCAATACTAAAACACTATTATAATGTGTATAAAAAAAGAAGTATAATTTAAATTTATAAGTTATCCGATTTAATCTCAAGAATTTAATTTTATAAATTAACTAGTTATAGTAACTTTTACATTAATTGAACTAACTTCTAAACAAATAATCCGGTAAAGTGAATAACTAATATTCAAAATAATTAAGCATATAATTTTCCTAAAATTAAAAATGAAAATAATTAATTAAGACTAAATAAGCAAAAGACTAACCCCTAATATGGCTGAAATTCTTTCCAACGTTTGTGTTACAATAAAAAAAAAAAGAACCAGATACTCTACCCTATAGTATATATATAGCCCAATTGTTACTTGTAGATGTGTATCATTATTCGTAAATATGTACTATCGAAGTAATTGTACTAGAAGTAGGATAGTATTATTCTAATTATTTCATCCCTTAGAACTCTTACACGGTTTTATCTTCTAGTATGTTAAGGTATTTAATTTAAAAAAATCGTGGGTATTACATTCTACCCATCTTATAAAATGTTTCGTGCTCGAAACTTACACACTTAATATCATGTGGCAAACTCTAACCTTATTAACCACTTCAGTCAATTGATCCAAAAGTGAATTATCTCTCCACTCACTAATCATGCCACATAATTACACGCTTGCTAATCCGAATGGTGATATTCTATTGTTCATAATTTGCATATGTGCACTCCTTTTATATTCACTACCTTCAACCTTTATTATAAAACTACCGAGTAAGCACTTGATAAAGTTTTTTTGGCTATTCGGTCACGATATAAAATGTATTCTCAAACTTCTTGGCAATATTTATCCAAATGATTTATGGCAAAGTCCAAAGAGTATTAAAACAATATCCAAGTGACAAGAATATATATGCAGACATAAAGTTTATGATTAGCGTACATATTGTATCATCCTTCAAGCCTGCACTTTCAAATTCATTCATAACATATACTCTAGCATTGGCTGCCACCAGTTCAACTACCTTTCCTCCTCAGTTTCACACATTTCTTGGACAATCCTTCATTCGATGTGCCACTTCAGCACAAATGTCATAAAACAAGCTCCCAACTTTAGTCCGCATTCACCAAAGTGGCATCTATGACAAGGACACTCTTAACTATATTTTTTTCACGTTATTCGTAGGTAGTTGTGGCGGTGATGGTCCTCGATTCAACTTAAGTACTCTAACCAATTGGCATGTTGTGTTTGTCCCTCTTACTATTGGTTCCGTAATACGTTGGGGCTTCTTTTCCTTGTTCTCCTCCTCGACTCATTTTATATCCGCTTCAATGTGTACACATACATTAAATAATCATCAAAAGTAAGTGTAGTAGCACTCAAAATCCTAGTTTGCATTTCACTTGTGAGTTCTTGAGTGAATTTAACCATTTTGAGTTCCTCGTTTGCCATGGTTTCAGGTAGAATCGCCCTAACGTAGTGAATTTATTGGTATACTCTACGATTAACATTCCAAGGGTTTGTTTAAGGGATTCAAACTGCTCAATTCTTTTTAGACGGATAGCTGTAGGAAATAAATATTTCAAAAAGGCTCCTCCTTAAACTTTTCCCAAGTAAGTAGTAGTGGAATGATTGTTTGGATAGTCGTCCACCACTTATCCGCATATCCAATTAAGAATGGTTTAATAATTTCATGTTTCATTTCTTCTGGTACTTGAAGCAACATGAAATTATTCTCCGCTTCATCTAACCATTTCTCAGCCTTCTCTATATTTGCACCTTCTTCATCCATTCATAGTAAATGTGTATACTATTTTGCATATGACCTGGTGGTACTTGGGTTCGACCTTGATTTTGTCCTTGGACAGCTTGTGCTATTGTAGTTATAGCAGTAATAAATTCGGCAGGGACAATCATAGGAGTTTGGTTATTTTATATTCCCAACCCACAGTTAGCACTTCCAGATCCACTCCCTTCAAAGGTATTTTCAATGTTGGTTGTGTTGTCATTTGTATTATTTGTGTAAATTTCTGGACCTAGTTTGTGGTGCCATTTTCCTATACGAAAGATCAAGTGTTAATTTTCCAACTTATCAAAACCCTACAACAAGAAAAATGTACTCACATATATAGCAATGTAAATTCCTAGTCCAATAGGTTCAACAATATGTATAATTTGCAGGCATAGTTATCCTTGGTCATTTTCGAAACACAAAATATTAGACCAAATCCAAAAATTCACTCATGATATAACCATGTTCTTTGACTAAGAAAGTCCAAAATACTCGTACTAAATAAAGACATAATATTAATATTACTTGGATTATCCATAACTTCATCTCTATACTCTTTTTCTTTGTCCACATCTTATTTAGTAGTTGTCCATGTCCAAATCTAGTTCTTATAAATATGATCTAATAGGTTTAGTACTTCAATACATTTGTAACTCTAGTTGCTCAACTTCATTTTTGTCTAATATTATAATTCTAAATCCCAATCTCTTTGGCTATATATATCTAGAGTTCCTTTATTTCCTTTTTTTTTTTTTTTTTTACTCTTGTTTTGTTCCTTCGTCAACTCATTTACTTAATTCAAAATCTATAGGTAAATGAATCCACCACACTTCCATTGCGCTAAAATCACTTAGTATTCTAAGTATGATGCTTCTTATACATCTAATTTGTGTCTAAACCTCACAATCTGATATCTTAAGTATCCAACCTAAGACATACTATAAAGATCGTAACCTAAGCTTTGACACCATCTAAAAATGTCATGCCCCTGAACCACTCTTGTCAGGCACATATTATTCGCCGTGTCCATGAGACTGTACTCCCACGAATACAAGGTATCATTCATATGTAGTAATCCAAAATATAAATTACGCAACAAAAAATGATATCCAATTTAATGCGGCACTTATTCAAATAATAAATCCCAAAATAACAAAGTTACTAAATAAAAACCTGGTGTCACGAGCACACATGCTCTACTTATTCCAACAGATGGACTATTCAAAGTCAAATAACTATAGTACAAACCTATTACTAAATAACAATCTTCTTTGTCTGAGTGCATCTAAGTCATCTAGATGACGTACTATATGTGTGCTCACTTCGTCTGTACAAAAATATAAGGAATGGGGTGAGCAACAAGTCGCCCAGTAGATAGCACTTACACCCTGCTGGATCATGCAGTTACATACATATATATTTCACAGAGACAAGTCATACTATCACATGCATATGCTTTTATCAAAATCAACTTTCCAAATTGTATGTCATTTTCATTACACGTAGCCACGTAATTCAACTTTCATTTTGAAATACATGTATCATTTATCTCTATCAAATCATTTAACATACACTTTTCAAATAATCTACGACATATCACAAATTTATTTTTCAAATCATGTACAATCTTTTAAAGGGTCAAACAATACATGCCTTCATCGGATCTGAGTATTTAGCCTAGTGATATAGCTCACTAGAAAAGGTTGTCAAGAAGTTTCCATAGAGACACTTGACCTATCGTATATCGTTTATCAAGATATCAGTGTACCAGTATATCAGTATAATTCTGGAAATAAAAACCTGGTGTCACGAGAACACATGCTTTTGTCTTGATGTTTTCCAAACCTTATTTTGATGATGACATAAGCACTAAATTCTGAAAACAAGCTTTGCAGGTTTGTTACTTTTTCTGCTGGAAACAAAGCGTTCGGACGTAGTACACCATCCGAACTATGTCAAGTTTCTAGGACGCATTTAACAGTCGAACTAACAGGCAGAAAGCAAGTTTCTTAATGCTTCTCTACGGACGCATACAACTGTCCGAACGAAGTTTTTTTCGGACGAACACGACCGTCTGAAGCTCTGTTCGGACGATGGAATGGACGCATGCACGGTCGTCTGAACGATGTCCTTCACCAACTGCACGGAGATTGAACGCTGTGTCGGACGCATCATACTTATCTCAGACGTCCGAAACCTCAACGGCTAGTTTTTGTCATTTATTATTTAGCCGTAAGGAAGTAGTTACAACCACCATTTATTGCTCCTATAAATACCTACTCTATTATTCTGTAAATATCATCTAATACATCATATACAAGCCTTATAAAAGAGCAATTTGTGCGTAAATTGGCTATAGTGCTATATTGTATTAGTGTATGGCTTAGAGTGCAGTTCCTTTTTGAGTGGAGTGATAATCTTGTACAAAAGTGAGATTGGGAGTAAAATTTTTGGCTCAACTAAAAGAGTTTTAGTGTGAGCAAGAATTCATTTACTTTTTAAAGATTATTGGCTCACCAAGTGTGTGAAGCATTCTAGTAGATTAATACTTCAAGCTTGTTAGCTTGGGAATATTGGCTGTTTAATTTCCTCTCTTTCTTTCTTTACAATTTCATCGATTCTATCTTCATTATATTAATTGTTAGTTGTAAAATTTCATTAAGTTTAATCTTTCCAAAAGTATTTTTAGAAACCTAATTCACCCCCCCTCTTAGGTTGCTTTTGGACCAACAATTGGTATCAGAGCTCAGTCTCATTTTATTGCTTAAATTGCTTTTGAGAAAAGAACTATTATGGCAACCAACAATGCTCTATTTTTTGAGGGTCAATCCTTTACTAGGCCCCCTATGGATTCAATGGGGAAAATTTTATTCGTTGAAGAGATAGAATGAAAATATTTTTGCAATCTATTGATATTGACTTGTGGTATGTTTTAAATGAAAGTGTAAATGAAGGTCCCTTTGAAGCTACTATCATTGATGATCACACAAATAGAAAAAGAGGAAAGACAAGAGATGAGTTCACTCCAAAAGACAAGGCAAACTTGACTTTAAATGCAAAGGCCATGAATGTGCTATATAATGCCTTGGATGCCTAATGAATCAACTCGTGTCAAGGGATGCATTTTCGCTAAAGAAATTTGGGATAAATTGAAGGAAATCCATGAAGGGAGCGACGATGTTCGTGAGCAAAAGAAATCCTTACTTGTTGCCAAGTATGAGTCCTTCAAGATGGAACCACATGAAAATATTGACAAAATATATTGTAGGTTCAACGACATCATTAAGGATCTTGAAGCCTTGGGTAAGGAGTATTCTTTAGGTGAAAATAATAGAAAAATCTTGAATGCTCTATTTATCCAAAGAATGGGAGGCCAAAACAATCGCTATAGAGGAGGCTAAGAATTTAAATTCTATGCCTATTGAATCACTAATCAACTTTCTTACTTCTTATGAATTGAAGTTAAAGGCCAAAGTGGTGGATGATGAGGAAGCAAGACCAAAAAGGAGCATTACATTAAAGACCTCTCAAGAATAGGATGAAAATGGCTCCATCAATTTAGAAGATGAAGATCTTGATGAAGGAGATCTTGCACTCATCACCAAAGGATTTCTTAAACATTACATCAACAAACGGAGAATGAGAACAAGGTGGAGCTACCAATTCAAATAATTTCAAAGAGAAGACTAAGCTAGAAATGAAGAAGCAAAATGAAAAGTGCTTTGAATGCGGTCAACCCAGACACTTTACGAATAAGTGTCCTTCCAAGGAAAAGAAGGAAGGAAGAAAGCCCTGCTTCAACAACTTTCAAATCACATGGGATGATTGTAATTCTGAAGGAGAAGTTGAAGAGGAAATGGCAGGTGTCGGCACAAATGGCCTTTATGGCCATTGGAGATGATGAGGTAAATTCTAACTATGACTCTTATACACTTCTTAATGTGTATAATCTTGAAGCTTTCATTTTAAAATTGCATGATAGTTTAAAGGAATGTATAAGCTAAAAATTGAAAGTCTCTAAAGAAATCAAATGCTTCTTTAAATGTTAACTCTAAACTTGTGAATGAAAATAATAGGTTATCACAAGAAAATAGTGACTTGAAGAAAAAAATGCATGTGAAATCAAAGGTTAAGGAAGAACAAGCCTCCTTAAAGAAAAGATTGGATGATTTGAATGTTCTCTTAACTAGAAAAAGAGAAAATGTTGTTGATTTTTGAAACCTAATTCACCCCCTCTTAGGTTGCTTTGGACCAACAATTGGTATCAGAGCAAGGTCTCATTTTATTGCTTAAATTGCTTTTGAGAAAAGATCTATTATGGCAACCAATAATGCTCTATTTTTTTAGGGTCAATCCATCACTAGGCCATAGCCCTATGTTTAATGGGGCAAATTTTATTAGTTGGAGAGATAGAATGAAAATATTTTTGCAATCTATTGATATTGACTTGTGGAATGTAGTAAATGAAGGTCCATTTGAAGCTACAATCATTGATGATCATACAAATAGAAGAAGAGAAAAGACAAGGGATGAGCTCACTCCACAAGACAAGGCAAACTTGACTTTAAATACAAAAGCTATGAATGTGCTATACAATGCCTTGGATGCTAATGAATCAACTCGTGTCAAGGGATGCATTTCCCCTAAAGAATTTTGGGATAAATTGAAGGAAATCCATGAAGGGAGCGATGATGTTCGAGAGCAAAAGAAATCCTTACTTGTTTCCAAGTATGGGTCTTTCAAGATGGAACCACATGAAAATATTGACAAAATGTATTGTAGGTTCAATGACATCATTAAGGACCTTGAAGCCTTGGGTAAGGAGTATTCTTTGGGTGAAAAGAATAGAAAAATCTTAAATGATCTATCCAAGTAGAAGAATGGGATGCCAAAACAATCGCTATAGAGGAAGCCAAGAATTTAAATTCAATGCCTATTGAATCACTAATCAACTCTCTTACCTCTTATGAATTGAAGTTGTAGGGTAAAGTGGTGGATGATGAAGAAGCATTCTCAAGAAGGAGCATTGCACTAAAGACCTCTCAAGAAGAGGATGAAAATGGCTCCATCAATCTAGAAGACGAAGATCTTGATGAAGGAGATCTTGCACTCATCACCAAAGGATTTCTTAAACATTATATCAACAAACGGAGAATGAGAAGAGGTGGACCTACTACTTCAAATAATTTCAAAGGAAAGACTAAGCTAGAAATGAAGAAGCAAAATGAAAAGTACTTTGAATGCGGTCAACTCGGACACTTTGCAAATGAGTGTTCTTCCAAGAAAAAGAAGGAAGGAAGAAAGCCTCGATTCAATAACTTTCAAATCACATGGGATGATTGCAACTCCGACGGAGAAGTTGAAGAAGAAATGGAGTATTCGGCACAAATGGCCTTTATGGCCATTGGAGATGATGAGATAAATTCTAACTATGACTCCAATGATGAAAATGACGAAAATGATCTTGGAGCTTTCATTTTAAAATTGCATGATAGCTTAAAAGAAATATGCCAGAAATAAGGAGTTGGTGAAGAAATCAAATGCTCTATTGAATGTTAACTCTAAACTTGTGAATGAAAATAATAGGCTATCACAAGAAAATAGTGACTTGAAGAAAATAATGCATGTGAGATCTAAGGTCAAGGAAGAACAAGCCTCCTTGAAGAAAAGATTGGATGATTTGAATGTTCTCTTGACTAGAAAGAGAGAAAATGTTGTTGATTTGAAAAGAAATAGAAATGTATTAATCAACAAAAATTTTATCATGTTTAGAATGGATGATCTATGTTTTGTAAATTCAAAATCCTCTTTATATGGAAATAAAAATATTACTTGTAGATATTGTCAACAACATGGACATGTCAACAATATGTGTTATGGTCAAGAAAAATGAGAAACTTGGAATGAAAACCGTATGGATTAATAGCAATCTCACTAACTCAAATGGACCCAAGAAAATGTGGGTACCAAAAGTTATCAATTGATCTATTCTGTAGGTACTTAACATCAACGACAATGCTAAGTGGTTCATAGATAGTGGATGCTCAAGGCACATGACGGGTGATGCTTCTCTCTTCACAAACCTCAAATCCAAAAACAGTGGAAAAGTAACATTTGGGGATAACAATAAAGCAAAATCAATCGGCATTGGTGATATATGTAAAAATGGTGAAACCTTTATAAAGAATGTGCTTCTTGTTGATAACTTGAACTACAATTTATTTAGTGTAGTCAACTTTGTGATAAAAATTTATGTGTTTTTTACCAAGCATGAATGTCTTATCCTTGATAAAAATCATGTTGTTTTATTTAAGGGTACTAGGCACAATGATGTTTATGTGATTCACCTTGATAAAATTAGCAATAGCAATGTAAAATGTCAATACTTACCGCTTCCATAGATGATCATTGGCTTTGGCATAGAAGACTTTGTCATTTTAATATGGATTTAATTGAAAAACTTGCTAAGAAGGAATTGGTAAGAGGTTTGCCAAAACTAAAGTTTTTGAAAAATAAAATTTGTGATGCATACCAATTCGGTAAACAAGTTCAGGTTTCTTTTAAACCAAAGAATTTTGTGTCTACTCATAAACCTTTAGAACTGTTGCACTTAGACTTTTTGGACCAACTCAACATGCTAGTCTTGGTGGTTGTAAATATGCCTTTGTTATTGTAGATGACTATTCTAGGTATACTTGGGTATTATTTCTTGTTCACAAAAATGAAGCTTTTGAAAAATTTGTAAAACTGTTTTCAAAATTCAAAATTATTGAATTTAAAGATCATTCATTTAAGAAGTGACAATGGCACCGAATTTAAATTTGGAGGTTTTCCGAATTTTGAGATCACAACTGTATTTCGCATGAATTTTCGGTTGTTAGAGTCCCTGCCAACAAAATGGTGTTGTTGTTCCTGAAAAATAGAACTCTTCAAGAAACCGCTAGAACATGATTAGTGAATACAACTTACCACAATATTTTTGGGCTGAAGCCATTAACACGGCTTAATTTGTGATGAATCGACATTATAAGATCAATTTTAAACAAAACTTCTTATGAACTCATTTTTTGTAAAAAACCCGTTATGAGCTTTTTTAAAGTCTTTGGTTGCAAATGTTTTGTTTTAAAAATCAAAGAAAATCTTGGTAAATTTGACAAAAAATCAGATGAAGTAATCTTTCTAGGATATTCTAGTGACAAGAAAGCATACCGAGTTTACAATAGAAGAATGCTTTTGATTGAAGAAGTTGTACATGTTACATTTGATGAAGCTAATGATGTTATCTCAAAGAATATATGCGAAAATGAAGATGTAGGTATTCAAAAGGCGCTTGAGAAGCTCACTATCCATGAAGATCATCAAGAGATCACATCAAGCAATGAAGTCAACAACCATCAAGTAGATGATGAAGAAGAAAAGAACGAGGATATTCCAAAAGATCTTCCAAAAGCTTGGAGATTCGTCTCTAGTGACCCTCAAGATTTGATCATAGGTGATCTATCCGATGGGGTCACTACTCATTCTCATAAACCTTTGAATAGTAATTGTGCATTACTTTCTCATATTGAACCTAAACATGTAGATGTTGCTTTAAATGATGAATCTTGGGTCATTGCCATGCAAGATGAACTTAGTCAATTTGAGAAAAATAACGTATAAACCTTAGTTGAAAGACCATCTTCTCATCCCGTAATTGGAACAAAATGGGTTTTCATCCTCAAATTAAATGATAAGAGGTGAAATCATAAGGATCAAAGCTAGACTAGTTGCAAAAGTTTATGCTCAAGAAGAAGGTGTTGACTTTGATGAAACCTTGCACCCGTTGCTAGATTAGAATCCATTAGCATGTTTCTCGCATTTGCTTGTTTCAATGACTTCAAATTATTTCAAATGGATGATGTCAAAAGTGCATTTTTAAATAGTTTTATTGATCAAGAAGTTTTCGTTGAACAACCTCTGGGTTTTGAAAATAAAGATTTTCCAAATCATGTCTTCAAACTCTCTAAAGCTTTATATGGTTTGAAACAAGCTCGAAGAGCTTGGTATGAAAGACTAAGAGGTTTCTTGATTGAAAATGGAATTAAAAGAGGTGTAGTTGACACCACTCTTTTCATCAAAACAAATTCCATTGGTTTGTTAATTGTTCAAATTTATGTTGATGATATTATTTTTGGAGCAACTAATGAAAGCTTGTGCAAGGATTTTTCACATTTAATGTAAAAAGAGTTTGAGATGAGTATGATGGGAAAGTTACAATTTTCCTTGGACTACACAAATCAAGTACACAAAGGAGCTACTCAAACGATTCGGAATGGAAGATTGCAAACAAGTTGGTACGCCTATCTGCACTTCAATCAAACTTGATAAAGATGAAGGAGGTAATAGTGTTGATGAAAAACACGCTATAGAGGTATGATCGGAAGCTTACTTTACTTAACAGCTAGCAGACCAGATATTATGTTTGCTGTTTGTTTATGTGCTAGATTTTAATCTTGCCCTAAAGAATCGCACTTGATAGCTGTAAAAAGGATTTTTAGATACTTAAAGGGTATAATGAATTTTGGTATGTGGTATCCAAAGTCCTCTACATTTGATTTAATTAGTTATTCTGACGGTAACTTTGTTGGGTATAAAATTGATAGAAAAAGTACCAGTGGTATGTGTAATTTCTTGGGTAATTGTCTTGTCTCTTGGTTTAGCAAAAAACAAAATTCTATTTCTCTTTCTACGGCTGAAGCCGAATACATTGCTGCTAGAAATTGTTGCGCTCAACTTCTGTGGATGAAACATACTCTAAAAGATTTTGGTGTTATTTTTTATTGTGTGCCTATAAGGTATGACAACACTAGTGCAATTAATCTCACAAAAAATCCTTTAATGCACTCTAGGACCAAACACATTGATGTTAAGCCACCATTTTATTAGAGATCTTGTTTGTAAAAAGGAAATATGTGTTGATTTTGTGTCTACTTTAGATCAACTGGCTAACATTTTTACAAAACCCTTGGCCCTAGATGGTTTTGAATCTCTTAGAAATCGTTTGGGGATTTTACAGTTCACTTTGGCATAATCTCTTAGTTCGGACGCACCCGATTGTTCGAACAACAATCTCTTTCGGATGCTCTCACTCGTCCGAAAACCTCATCTCTGCCTCGGACGCTTATGATCGTCCGAGTGTTCCTCAATTTCTTCACTTTCCCACTGGAATTCTACCGGACCCTTCCCATTGTCGGAAAGAATATCGGACGCACAAGCTCTTCGATTGGCCGTCCATTCATCAGCTTTCGGACGCATCATCGGATGCACACAAGTCGTTCAGACGTCCGAACGGTCTCTCTGCTCGATAAAAGCCGTCCACTTTCCCCCTTTTCGGACATAGCCTAAGAACCATAACCCTCTCTGGCAAAATTTTTCTCCTAATTGAAAATTCCTCCAACTTCTTCCTTCTCTCGACAAATTGTTTGGAAAATTGTCATTCCCAAAGTATTCATCACCATTATTGCACCTAATTTCACCCATCTACCATCTCATTTCATCAAATTTCCACCAACTTTACAAAAAATCAAATTTTATATATACCTTCCATTCAACATGGTTAAATCCCGTGGGGGATCTTCAACAGCAACTCATGAACGTAAATCAAAAGGGAAAGCTCCGGTGCGTGTGGAATCATCTGTTAATCCTCAAGCTTCATCAAATCCAACCTTACCAAAATTCAACGATGCCAAGGCATCCGAACGATATACATATCTTCTTAGCAAATCTATAATCGTTCAACGCCTCAGAGTCTTTTTGATGAATTTAATCTTTCCATTGTCATAACATGTTTTGAAAAATAAAACAAAAATTGTAGACACCTATTTTTGTCCCTTAAGTTGTCCCCTATTTTTCTTTTAATTTGTCTCTCAACACTTTTAATTTTTTCTTTTTAATGTCTTTTTAACCTGCTCTTTGATTTTCTTTTAATTTACCCTTTAATTCCTTCTTAATTTATGTTATGATGTTTAATTATTCTTATGAGTTTCATGCTTTTGAAAACTAGACATGTGTTATAATCTTATGGAATATTTAGATTTAATAAAAAACACTGTCTCTTATAATTATCTTGATGGTTAATTAAGAGATTGCTTGATGTGAGCTTTTGGAGATCTGTTGGAATGTGTATTTCTGTCTCTTAAAACAGGACAGGTGAATCTTCAGGGACAAAAATAGGTGTCTACAACCCCAATTTTATTTTTCAAAACATGTTTTGAAATGGCCATTTGAAATTCTGTCTCTTATTCACATCTAGCGTTTTCACGCAGAAAAAACAAATGCCCATACTCCCCACATGATAAGGAATGGTCTTTGACCATTTTTACACTCAATCCAATTCATTAAAAGCACAAAAAATCAGTCTAAAGGGAGAGGAAAAATTTTTCTGCAGAGAAAAATTTTTCTCAAGCCTAAAAAACCATGCCAAACAGCCAATTTTAAGCCAAAATTACATACGATCGGAGAGGAATTAGACTAAATTCAAAAAAAAAAAAAATTGTAGAAAGTTCCTGGGGTTACAACTTACCTTTGTAAATCTTAAGCAAAATCGTCCATTTGGAGGGTAAAAAATGTGGTAGAAAAAGGCTGTTGGTCCAATGTGTCTGCAGAAAAATTTCTAAGTCTGGAAAATTTTCCAGACAACCAACTTTGAGCCAATATTTCAAGCGATGGAGGAGGAACTGGAGTAAACTCAAAGAACAAAAGTTGTAGAGGGTTCCTGGAGGTACAACTTCTCTTTTCAAAGATGAAGAAAAATCGTTCATCTAGTGGATCAAAAGCATGCTGGAAGAAGGCCGATAGTACACAAAAATCTGCACAAAAAAAAAAAGAGGAAATGTTAGAAAAATTTTATTTCCATTTTACTCCCCCAGATTTCAGTTTTTTTTTCATTTTAGCCCGAGAATATTTTCTTAAATTACATTTAGGTCCTTCTGATAGGGCCCACTTGATGCCACGTCACGGATGACGTGGCACTCCCCAGATTGGCCACGTCAGCGATGACGTGGCACCACCAGATTGCGCCTAGTCAGCGATAACGTGGCTTTAAAAAAAAAAAAAATTTCCAAAATTTTAGAAAAAAATTTATTTGCGTTTTGGCCCTCCAGATTTCAGATTTCTGCATTTTTAGCCCTCAAATAATTTTTTTAAATTACATTTAGGCCCTTAAGGAATTTTCTTTAATATTATTGTTTTTTCTCTTCAAATTTCTTCCAAATTACATATTTTATGTCAATAACCACCAAGTTTTATTTTTATTTCTGTTTGGCATTTTAATATGTTTTAATTACCCTTTGATTGTGAAATTACTGTTTTGCCCTTAGAAGTATTAAATTGTAAATAAACTTTGATCTTTGCACATATTTTTTGATTAATTGCTTTTGTGATGATTGGTGCTTTATTTTAATGTTTGTTGGTTTCAATATAATATTTATGCCTTATCTTACTGTTGTTCAATTATGTGAATTTACTCTTTTGCCCTCAAATTTTGGATTAGTTGCACAACTAGACGTTAAATATTTGAATCAAATTCAATTTAGCCCAAGACTTAATAATTGTATCAATAACATAAAATTGGGCCAGAAATAAACTCCGGCGTGCATGATAAATGACTATTTTGCCCCTTGGGAGTTAAAGGGCACTACAAGCTCAATGTGTGCGACTTTTAATTGAACCCGGGCAAAATCTACCTGTCAATGTTAATATTTACCATTTATTTTTATTTCCTCATTAACATGTACATATTTTATTACTTTTAAACTATCTCAAAGCACACGTATGCTACAAAGCTGGTAATAATGAATACTAAAATTGAAAAGGGAAACGCGATAAAATCACGCAACCGATCCAACGCCGGGTAAAGTGGGTGCCAAGGGAAATTCAAATCCATCCCAAACCTTCCCATTTTACAACAGGATTCCCGAACTCATTTTCTTGAGTTACGTGGACCAGGAGTCATTGAATGCAAATCTAAACTAGGGTTTATTTTTTTAAAAAATTTTGATGTATTTTTTGTGTCCCGGCGCACCAACACACCGGGTGGCGACTCCAGTCTTGTTTTCCCTAGTTTAGATTATTTTTATACAATTCATAGTCGCATTAAAAGCCCCGTTATGTAATAGTAAATAGGTGATTCATTTAAATTTGTAATAGTAAGTAGGTAATTTATGTTTGTAAATTGTAAGTAGGATTTTTGCATTCAATCACCTATTTCACGAGCACCACACGTATAAGAGACAGTCCCACTGGTGCCGGCTAGACCGCGGGTCGATAAGCGCCCGGTAAGAGGGAGACGCGACAGCGTGGCGACTCCACTGGGGACTTTGAGAATCCGGGCGCACGATTTTAACGCGTTTCTCTCAATTTTACCCCATTCATTATAAACCGGCTAATTTTTACCCATTTTGTGTGCTATGTTACCAGTTCTATACCTCGTTTTGCCTGCCATATGGTATATGTTTGTGGATTAATTTGTTATGTCTACACCTGGTCTGATTTAGATATGCTTTATTGTACATGTTTTAATATATCTTGCTATTATACCTATTTGTGGTTAACATGGGGGAAATTTTTGGCTGTGTTTATACACATCTAAATGTTTAGAGCCAAAGGCACTAAAATGTGTGAATCTTACCGCCTCCAAGTGAACACAGCATAACACATGTCTCATTTATTGCATGTCCTATTTTTGTGGGTGTTGTTCCCACATTCCCTGTAGGAATTAAGATGATCTACTCAGATATGTAGTCGTGACACAATGTGGCACGTAACAGTATCTGTGCCGATCACCCAACCACCGACGATAAGGCCCATGGGAATAAGAGACTCCTCCTATTAAGGCTCAACAATAACTTGCCTGAAACATTTGTAATAGATAGGTCAAAAACCTTGTGTCTTATAACCTATAGAGTGTTTGACTATAGGGGTTACAGTTCTGTGCAGCAAGGGACTAATCGGCGCTTTGAACAGTACATGTTGTAGGGATGGGTCTCCTATTATCTGGCTTGTAATAGTAAATAGCCTTTACAATTTTTGCTATGTAATAGTAATTAGTTTTTCTGATTGGTATGATCTATATTGGCCCTGTAATTTGTATTTACTTCCCGCAAGAAAGAGTAAATTTCAATTTTTGCATTGCATAAGTCTTAGGTAGGGTCAAAGGCATAGGGTTGTCAAGCCTTAATAGGAGACCCATCCCTACAACATGTTTCCAAAGTTTTATTATCCCTTGTGTGCATGTAGGTTAACCCCACCGATGTAGGGCCACCGTAGGCTACTTATTGCATATCAGACACGCCTAATGCACAATGGGGCCGATGAAGATACGAGACCATCTAAAGGAGCTCGCTAAATAAGTTCAAACGGGCTTCGTCCCCTTTAGAGTTTTTTTTTGTTTTCAGGGTTCCTGGGAAAGGAACCACGTTTTATGTTGTAAATTTATGATTATGTTTGTTTATATATATCTGAATTTTCCTTTTTTTTCTTTTTTTATATGTTTTAATATGTAGGTACTAAGTGTCAAAATAACTGCCCAACGCAGCCCTATTTACACACGCTCGCGTGCACGTTACTCTGATTTGAAGACCTTGAGCACCGTATCAAAAGATGGCATTGGGCATTCGGGATCAAAACCCGGAGATAGCCCAAATGCGCAAACAGATGGAATCTATGATGGCTGCTATGGCCAGTATGAACCAAGAAATACAATGGTATAGGCAAACTTATGGGCCTCACCCCGCTAATCAGGAGATGTTGTCTCCTTATATGCCTAATCCAGGCATGGGGATGCCGCTACCCCCACCACCATAAAATCAACCTCCTCCAACCTCTTATTGCCACCACTGACAGATCCAACTGCACCACTGGACCTCCTCTTGAGTTGGAGTATACCCCGGGAGAGGAAGCTGAATTGATTACCACCACCCCCTGTACCGACTGTTAATGATGCCCATTAAAAAAGATGGCAGCGGGTGGTCGTTAGTTTCATTCAGCAGCCTCAGGGGACAGATCATGGCGTGGTCATCTTCGACAAATACAGTTATCAGCTTAAGCTCGTAAATGAATTTAACCCTTTTATACAAAGATCTAGGAATGTCCTTATACAGATCCCCAGTGCCATTGTATCCGGTAGCTCTCTTAAAATGTTCTGCAACTTGTTGGGGAATCTGACGAGCGACCCTCGAATAGCAATAAGGGTATTTGCCAGAAGCCTGGAGGGAGATGCGTTATCATGGTATTTAATGCTTGATCCCAAAAAACTGTAGGATTGGACGGACTTGGAAAATGCTTTTGTGAAACAGTACGAGTTTAACTGCGACCTAGAGCCAGACCGTTTTGCTCTGATGAACTTAAAGAAGAAGCCCTCAGAGGAGTACCGTGAGTATGTGAAAAGATGGAGGGCGTTAGCTGCCAGAGTGAGCCCACCTATGACTGAGACTGAGATGGTCAAACTTTTTATTGATGCACAAGAACCTCCTTACTATGAAAAGTTGACCGGGTCTATTGGTAAATCCTTTTCAGAAATCGTCCAGCAAGCAGAGGCTGTTGAAAGGGGCTTGAAAAGTGAGAAAATTATTGACATGACGGCCTTCAAACTTCAGATAGAATCCGCGAGGAGCACGTCTGTGGCTAAGAAACCCCTGAGCAAGAAGGCTGACAAGAAGGAAGAGGAAGTGACTTTTATTTTTAACCAACCCAACCGCCAACCACCACGCAATTTCCATCAATACCAAAGACCTAACCCACAATCCTTTTATGTACCACCTCCACTACCACCTCAATACTATCCTCAACCCGTATACCAAACACAAGTACAAGTGCCGGTGCCTAATCCACAGCTCCCATATAATAATCCAAGACCACAACCCCCAAACAGTCAAAGACCCAACCTGTCAAATCACTTGTCTACACCATAGATCCCTAACAGGACAGACCACATGGCAGACCACCCCACAATTTCACCAACTTGGGACGGCCCATCGAGCAACTATATGAGCATGTTAGTTGAGATCGGCGGGGAGATTGAATCCTATAGCTCCTCCTCAGTATTCGAGGGGAGTTCCGGATAGGTTTGATGCCAATGCCCGCTGTGCCTATCATTCTGGAGCCCCAGGGCATTCCACGGCTAATTGTTGGACGTTGAAGAACAAGGTGCAAGACATGATCGATGCACGAGAGATTGTCATTAGGAGGCCGGAACAAAGGGCTCCTGAAGTAAACACTAATACACATCCAGACATAACTGTCTCATTATACACATCTAGATGTGAATAAGAGACAATCCTTCTTCCCTGAGCAATCAAAGAAGATGACAATGACTATTTGACTATCAAATCAATTCATTTATGGAAATAGCCATGGTTTTATCATAGACGTGGATCCTGTTCTTAGGTAGAACCCCAGGATCCCGTTGTGATTGAACTGCCAACACAATTGCCAATTGAGAGCACACATGCAGTGCCATGGAATTACCAACCCTCAGCTATGATAGTCGGTGGAAAGCCAGTTTCTGATGAGAAGGAAGTGTCCGCTATCACAAGGTCAGGCCGAATCACAAATAACAACAGTTTTGAGGCCGGACAATCCAACAAAGGTAAAGAGCCCATGCAGGCCTTTAAGGCTATAGCAGACAAAGATGTGGAGGACTTTCTAAGATTGATCAAAAAAAGTGAATATTCAGTAGTTGAGCAGCTGAATAAGATGCCCTCACAAATTTCTATGCTCAACTTATTGTTAACATCTGAGCTAGACAGGGAGGCAGTATTGAAGATTTTGAGTGAGGCCCATGTGTCTCGTGACATTCCCACTGACAAACTTGCTGGGTTAGTGGGCAGTGTGCTGGCATCAAACCAAATTTGTTTTTCTGATGATGACTTAACTTCTGAAGGGAGCGACCACAACAAGGCTCTATTCATCTCGGTTAGATGTGAGGGGCGGCATTTGCCTAGGGTCATGGTTGATAATGGGTCTACTTTAAATATTTGTCCTTTGAAGACATTGGACAAGCTGGGAATCTCTCATGACCTGGGTCAAGAATTCATCCATAGTGATCCGAGGTTTTGACGGGGCTCGAAGACAAGCCACTGGAGAGATAAACCTTGTTTTGGAAGTTGGTCCATCTGTTCATCAGGTCACTTGCCAGGTTCTTCCAGTTGTTGGGGTATATAATTTGCTGCTGGGACGTCCCTAGATCCATTCTGCTGGGGCTATTCCGTCATCTTTGCATCAAAGGGTTAAATTCATTTACGAGCTTAAGCTGATAACTGTATTTGTCGAAGATGACCACGCCAGATGGTCAAGGAGGAAGTTGGAGAAAGCAACGACACTCCGGTGCCTTTCCTAGCTTATGATGTGGTCTCTGTCAGCCGAGGGCCTGGAGAGCAGTCATCAATGAAAGTTGTCTAGGATAAGGCGAGTGTAATGATTGCAAAGGAAATGCTGCGTGGAGGATATCGCATCGGCCAAGGTTTGGGGATGAATTTTCAAGGCATAATACACCCTATTGATCTACCAACGCAGATGAATACATTTGTGGGGCTTTGTTTTTGCCCGAATGCCAGGCAGTTGAGGGAGATTAAGGAGCTGAAGAGAGCTAAACAGGAAGGTCGAGCATTGCCTATTGTCATTCCACCTCTTAAGATTACTTTCTCATGTTCTGCCGCCATTATGGCTCCTGATGCAGATGAGGCTGAAAAGGAGGACCTTATCCAAGGGATAGCCGAATTATTTGCGGGGGTAATTATTCAAGAGCAGGCGGAGGAGTATGACACTGAGCTGCCATTTGCTGAGATCGACCAACTGCACAATTGGACATCTGATGATCTCCCTAGTCATAGGGAGTTTCGGTAAATTTGAAAGGATATTATTTTTAGTTTTGCTCCTTTTAATTTCATCTTTGCATGTATGTTTCGTATTTTTTAAGTCATTTTGTTTATGCCATCTAGTCAAGAACTAGGTGCATTCACAGCATTGTATTCATGGCAGAATCTCATTCATCTGTTTTGGAGATGAATTTTGAAAACAATTTGATTAGTAAAGCAAGCAATATAATCATGATATTGCCTTCATGATTCATCTTATTCATCTGTTTTGGAGGTGAATTCTGAAGACAATTGATTTTATAGGATGGCTAATGAATGTTATGTTTTAGCTCATTTTGTTTTCTTTCAATTCATGCTTTATTTTTTCCTAGATGGCCCAAAATCAATGCTTTTGATCCTTCGGATACTACCATTTATGAGGCCGATGAGTGCAATTTCGATATCACACCTGACCTTATTTCTACACAATCTGAGAGTGATGAGGACGAGTGTGATATTGAAAATGAATTCGGGCGACATGAGGAAAAACCAAAGCCTAACTTGGAAGAAACAGAAACGGTAAACATTGGGACAGACACGAACGTAAGAGAGGTTAAAATCATGCATCATTTGACTAGCTGGCTCAAGGAAAGATGATTGATCAGAATTTTTGATTTTGACCAAGACATCTTTGCCTGCCTCTTATGATGATATACCTGGCATTTCAACAGATGTAGTGGTTCACAAACTTCCCCCATCTATAGGATTCAATCTCCCAGGCCTCAACTGGGACAGTCGAAGCAGCCAACAAGTCTCTTATACACAAATATGTGTATAAGAGACAGGACAGTCACACAGCTGTTCTGAAATCTGTCATCAATATGCACTGCTGGATTATCGGACTTCCATCAGGACATCTACTGGGGCAACGCCTTACTCCCTCATGTACGGAATGGAAGCTGTTTTGCCAGCGGAAGTAAAAATCCCTTCTCTATGCATTCTTATGGAGGCTGAGTTAGAAGATGCATAATGGGTAAGGCCCAGATATGAACAGCTTGCACTTATTGATGAAAGACGGCTAACAGCTGTGTGTCATGGCCAATGTTATCAACGGAGGATGGCCCGAGCTTACAACAGGAAAGTCAAGCCTTAGACACATTCAAGCTGGCGATCTAGTCTTGAAACGCAAATTGCCAATGCAGGACGAAACGAAGGGCAAGTTTGCTCCTAACTGGCAGGGTCCATTCATTGTACACAAAGTATTATCAGGAGGAGCTCTTATCCTTACGGAGATGGATGGACAGGTTTTCCCTCAACCGATAAATGCAGACATGGTCAAAAAGTTTTTCATCTGATTTGGCAGACTATAAACCTTTAAGTCATTGCAGAACGTAGGATAGAATTCTACCTGTTATTTTCTTTCCCTTTTTACCCACATCCGGACTAAACCCTTTCATATCTTTTCTCTTTATTTACCTATCTTTCGTTTTAATTACGCTTTGTCCCTAGCCTTTTCTGTAAAAACAAATTGCGAACTGAGCTCATTTACGATGTTGGGGCAACATTGTTGTTTTGGGTGGCCAAAAAAAAAAAATAATAATATTTGCAAGATACTGACCAAAACAAATTCCCAACGAAACTCAGTTTGTTATATTAAAAATGGAGCAAATTTTTTTTAAAGGGGATACAAGCCCAACCATATTTCAAATCTATTTCCTCAGTTCAGTCAATTGCCTTCAAGTAAGGCTCTCAGCCCAAAATTGGGGCAAATTTTTTAGATAAGGGACATAACCGGATGTGGGTTCGTTGGATCAGAAAATAACTCCTAGAATTCCATCCTAGCGTGTTCTCTTATACAAATCTAGATGTGTATAAGAGACAGCAACTGTGCTGCAGAATTAAATGTCCGCAGCACACGTGCTGCGGAATTAACCCTAACTATCGTAAGTTCGCATAGGTGAAAGGGAGCAGATTGTTCGGTCTCGGAGTTGATGTCAACATGTCTATCCCAATTACAGGGAAGACACCTTCATGCTTGAAAAATTTTGAAAACTAAACTTCGCATGCATTGGGAAAGGCGATTACTTAGCCAGACGTCTTCCGTTTCTACTCCCACACCTTGCCGTTTACTTGGACCTTCTAGGTGAAAACCCGGAAAGGGCACCTTCTGTTTATAAGAGAAAAAAAAAAAAAAAAAAAAAAGAAAATCAAAAGCAAAAGAGAGGCTAGGTTGAAAACCCTACGGGGCGGCCTAGGCAAAAGGAGAATGTGCGGAAAAATGCAAAAATAAAAATAAAAATAAAAGGGAGGGGAACCTTAGTGAAAACCAGAAAAGGCGTTGAGGAAGGGGCAAATTGAGCAAACGGTCAAAGTCTGGTTGATGACTTCTCTGGGTCCACGTCTGGGAAAGTGTTCAATCGAAATTTGTTGACTGAAGTTAGGCTTATTGGTTGCCTCTATGTCGTTCTCTCAACACAGTCATTGGCCTTTAAGAGGCACGTATTCGATGGATCCAAAGCATGCCTGAGGAAGGCCAAATAACTTAGAATGAAAGGCAAATCTCATGTTAATTTGTTGATGTCACTTATACACAGGATTGCTCTTATGTGACTGTATTTATTTATTAACTAGATGTCTATAAACTCACATATCGGGCCAAAATGGAAACCTGTAGTTTTTCTTATGTTGTTGATGTAAAACTGAAAATAGAACCCGAAACACATCATTTAATCGAACTACGTTCGACCTGATTCTCGTGATGTGATACGTAGGCAGCTCTTACCTAGCTCGGTCACCTTGCTTATAGTAATGTTCACTAAGATTGACATTTTGTATGTTATGACACTGTCCCAATGTGTAGAAATAAGGTTGCTGTCTCTTATACACATCTAGATTGTATAAGTACCTGCAGGTACACGAAAATAAAGTGGATGCTAAAATCAACGACACTGGGGCAAATTTTTGTTGATTGGATATCCTTCATAAACAACAAGGGATACACTAATCCTGAGAACTGTCTTGATACCCAACGGTTTTTTTTCACATTTTAAAAAGGGTGATTCACGCCAACCCCTAATGAAGCAATCAACCTCACAGGTGATCGCCACTTGGGAGAGGGTGCACTAAATTCCCAGATCAAACTCAAACCTCTCAGTTTAAATGATACTGTCATTTACCGTTTAGGGCTTCATGTTCTAATTTACAATCCAGTCATGTTAGGGTTAACTACTAATTGTCTTTTACACTTCATTTAATGGGTAAGCCCCATGACATGGCTCTGTAATATGTATCATACTTATTACAGAGCCATGATAAATGAATTTCGGGTATCTCAAATAAAAATTTTCATGAGAACCCGAAATTCGTTTATCGGTTTAAAATGTAATAGTAGATAAACGTTTATCAGGTCTGTAGATTATAAACATCAAAATGTGTATAAAGAACCCGAAATTCGTTTATCGGGGATAACAAATGATCGTGAGTTTTCTTTAGTAGCTGTCTCTTATACACATCTAGATGTGTATAAGAGACAGGAACCCGAAATTCATTTAATTCGTTTATTAATTTAATGAATGGATAAAAATTTTTATTCAACCTGATAAACGAATTTCAAGTTTGCATTTTCATCCCCGATAAACTGAATTTCGGGTTCTCATTTTCCATTTTTATTCAACCTGATAAACGAATTTCAGGTTTGCATTTTCTACCCGATAAACAAATTTCGGGTTCTCTTTTCCATTTTCATTAACCTGATAAACGAATTTCATGTTTGTATTTTCACCCGATAAACGAATTTTGGGTTCTTATTTCCATTTTTATTAACCTGATAATGAAAACCCGAAATTCGTTTATCGGGGATGAAAATGCAAACCTGAAATTCATTTATCAGGTTATAAAAATGAAAAACCCGAAATTCGTTTATCGGGTGAAAAGGCAAACCTGAAATTCGTTTATCAGGTTAAAGCCTATGCAGAACTTAGGATCTGTCTCTTATCTATATAGATGTGTATAATAGACAGCCTGAAATTCGTTTATCAGGTTGAAAATGCAAACCTGAAATTCGTTTATCAGGGGATTAAATGAAAACCTGAAATTCAGGTTTGCATTTAGATGGTTAATAAGCGAAACCCGGGTTTTTATCTGGGATCAAACAGATAAACGAATTTCAGGTTTGCATTTTTATCCCCGATAAACGAATTTGGGGTTCTCATTTTCATTTTTAGATGTGTATAATAAACGAATTTCAGGTTTGCATTGGAATCCCCGATAAACGAATTTCGGGTTCTCATTTTTCATTTTCTGTCTCTTATACACATCTAGATGTGTATAAGAGACAGAAGATGCACAGTGAATTGAACCATAAAAGACATAACTGAAACTTGGAAACAAAAACGAAATCCCGATCTGCATTTTCATTGGGAGCACAGAGACTTAGAGTTGAAATGTTCATCAACCTGATAAACGAATTTCAGGTTTGCATTTTCATCCCCGATAAACGAATTTCGGGTTCTCATTTTTATTTTATCAACCTGATAAACGAATTTGGTTTGCATTTTCCTCCCGATAAACAAATTTGGGTTCTCATTTTCATTTTCATCAACCTGATAAACGAATTTCAGGTTTGCATTTTCATACCCGATAAACGAATTTCGGGTTCTCATTTCCATTTTTACTAACCTGATAAAAAAAATTCAGGTTTGCATTTGCACTCCCGATAAACGAATTTCGGGTTCTCATTTCATTTTTATAACCTGATAAACGAATTTCAGGAGTGTCGTTGATTTTCAGGTTTGCATTTTTATCCCAGATAAATGAATTTCGGGTTCTCATTTTCCATTTTCATTAATCTGATAAACGAATTTCAGGTTTGCATTTTCACCCGATAAACGAATTTCGGGTTCTTATTTCTATTTTTACTAACCTGATAAACAAATTTCAGGTTTGTATTTTCACCCGATAAACGAATTTCAGGTTCTTATTTCCATTTTTACTAACCTGATAAACGAATTTCAGGTTTCCATTTTCACCCGATAAACGAATTTCGGGTTCTTTTTTCCATTTTTACTAACCTCATAAATGAATTTCAGGTTTACATTTGCACTCCCGATAAACGAATTTCAGGTTCTTATTTTCATTTTTATTCAACCTGATAAACGAATTTCATCCAGCATTTTCATCCCCGATAAACGAATTTCGGGAAAAGATGCACAGTGAATTGAACCATAAAAGACATAACTGAAACTTGGAATGAGAACCCGAAGATGCTAAATTGAATTTGATTCAAATATTTATCGGTTAGAAAAATGCAAACCCGAAAAACGAATTAAAAGAGTTATTTCCATTTTTACTAACCTGATAAACGAATTTCAGGTTTACATTTGCACTCCCGATAAACAAATTTCAGGTTCTCATTTTGATTTTTATTCAACCTGATAAACGAATTTCAGGTTTGCATTTTCATCCCCGATAATCGCTGAATCACCCTTTTTAAAATGTGAAAAAAAGACCGTTGGGTATCAAGACATTTTCTCAGGATAAGTGCGTCCCTGTCTCTTTCATTTCTAGATGTGTAACCTGATAAACGAAAATGAGGTTTGCATTTTCATCGTTTATCGGGAATTTGGGTTCTCATTTTCATTTTCATCAACTCGATAAGCGAATTTCAGGTTTGCATTTTCATCCCGATAAACGAATTTGGGTTCTCATTTTCCATTTTCTTTAACTCGATAAACGAATTTCAGGGTTTGCATTTTCACCCGATAAACGAATTTGGGTTCTTATTTCCATTTTGACTAACCTGATAAACGAATTTCAGGTTTACATTTGCATCCTCGATAAACGAATTTCGGGTTCTCATTTTCCATTTTTATCAACCTGATAAACGAATTTGAGGTTTGTATTTTTCATCCCCGATAAACGAATTTTGGGTTCTCATTTTCGTTTTTATTTAACCTGATAAACGAATTTCAGGTTTGCATTTTTACCCGATAAACAAATTTCGGGTTCTCATTTGCATTTTCATTAACTTGATAAACGAATTTCAGGTTTGGATTTTCACCCGATAAACGAATTTCGGGTTCTCTATTTTCATTTTTATTTAACCTGATAAACGAATTTCAGGTTTGCATTTTTTCCCCGATAAACGAATTTCGGGTTCATTAATTTGCATTTTTATTAACTTGATAAACGAATTTCAGGTTTGCATTTTCACCCGATAAACGAATTTTGGGTTCTCATTTTCATTTTTAATTAACCTAATAAACGAATTTCAGGTTTGCATTTTTTACCCGATAAACAAATTTCGGGTTCTCATTTCCATTTTCATTAACCTGATGAACGAATGTCAGGTTCGCTTTTCATCCCTAATAAACGAATTTCTCTTATTCACATCTATTAACCTGATAAACGAATTTCAGGTTTGTATTTTAACCTGATATTCGAATTTGAGGTTAAATTTTCATTTTTATAACTTGAGAAACGAATTTCAGGTTTGCATTTTTTTCCCGATAAACAAATTTCGGGTGCTCATTTCCATTTTCATTAACCTGATGAACGAATGTCAGGTTCGAAATTTTCATCCCCGATAAACAAATTTCGGGTTTCCATGCTATTAACCTGATAAACGAATTTCAGGTTTGCATTTTCAAATCAGGTTGAAATTTCGGGTTCTCATTTTCATTTTTATTTAACCTGATAAACGAATTTCAGGTTTGTATTTTTACCCAATAAACAAATTTTGGGTTCTCATTTCCATTTTCATTAACCTAATGAACGAATGTCAGGTTCGTATTTTCATCCCCGATAAACGAATTTCGAGTTTCCATGCTATTAACCTGATAAACGAATTTGAAAGTTTCATTTCTCCATTGGCCGATAAATGAAAATGAGAACCCGAAATTTCAAGTTTGCATTACCCGACAAACTCCGAAATTCGGGTTATCATTTTAACTTACATGTCTTTACCCGAAATTCGTTTATCAGGTTGATAAACTAAAAATTATACCGAAATTCTTGATGATATAAAGTCGGGCTTTTAATTCACATTGCTTGTATAAGTTTCATTACCAGTGACATTTACATGTTATGTCAAGTTAGTTTTCTTTGTCATTCACAGCTACATTTCATTCTAAGTCTCTGTGGTCTCCCAATGAACACCAGATCGGGATTTGTTTTTGTTTCCAAGTTTCAGTTATGTCTTTTATGGTTCAATTCACTGTGCATCTTTTCGTTCATTTCTTTCCCCCAATAAGGACTTTTCCGCTCTGGATGAATAGATAGATCTAATCTCCCCAGTGTGTTTGTCAAGATGGTGAATTTCCCCTTCCATGACCTCATGAGCTTAAGGTTGACATGTGGCAAATTTTGTTGCACGATTGGAATCATCCAGTCATGCGGTGTCTACAATCTTTGCCTAGAGTTTCTTCGATCCTCTTTGACACTCCGGCAAAGAGGGGCAAGCTGTAGACAGAGCGAGTCCCTTAAGTTGTCCCTATTTTCCTTTTAATTTGTCTCTCAATTTTCTTTTAATTTTTTCTTTTTAATGTCTTTTTAACCTGCTCTTTGATTTTCTTTTAATTTACCCTTTAATTCCTTCTTAATTTATGTTATGATGTTTAATTATTCTTATGCATTTTATGCTTTTGTGAAATACTAGGAATGACAGAGCTGTTTTGGCCATGTTTTCTCTGGGTTTTTCACCCATTTTTCACCAAAAATTTCAGATGCCCATACTCCCCACATGACAAGGAATGGTCTTTGACCATTTTTACACTCAATCCAATTCATTAAAAGCACAAAAAATCAGTCTAAAGGGAGAGGAAAAATTTTTCTGCAGAGAAAAAATTTTCTTGTGTATAAAAAACCTGCCAAACAGCCAACTTTGAGCCAAAATTACATACGATCGGAGAGGAATTAGACTAAACTCAAAGAAGAAAAATTGTAGAGGGTTCCTGGGGCTACAACTTCCCTTTGTAAATCTTAAGCAAAATCATCCATTTGGAGGGTCAAAAACGTGGTAGAAAAAGGCTGTTGGTCCAGAGGATCTGCAGAAAAATTTCAAAGTTTGGAAAATTTTCCAGACAACCAAATTTGAGCGAAGATTACAAGCGATGGAGGAGGAACTAGAGTAAACTCAAAGAACAAAAGTTGTAAGAGAAGAGGGTTCCTGAAGCTACAATTTCCCTTCTCAAATTCAAAGCAAAATCGTTCATCTAGTAGGTCACGTTTTGCTTTGGAAGAAGGCTGGTAGCCCACAAAAATCTGCACAAAAAAAAAAAAGGAAAGGTTAGAAAAATTTTATTTCCATTTTACTCCTCCAGATTTCAGTTTTTTTCATTTTAACCCGAGAATATTTTCTTAAATTACATTTAGGCCCTTCTGATAGGGCCCACTTGATGCCACGTCACGGATGAGTTGGCACGGTGAAATGGCCAATCAGCGATGCTGTCTCATTTCAAAAAAAAAAAAAATTTTCCAAAATTTCAGACTGAAATTTATTTAAAACTTGGCCCTAAAATTTCGGATTTCTGCATTTTTAGCCCTCAAATAATTTTTTTAAATTACATTTAGGCCCTTAAGGAATTTTCTTTAATATTACTATTTTTTCTCTTCAAATTTCTTCCAAATTGCATGTTTTATGTCAATAACCACCAAGTTTTACTTTGATTTCTGTTTGGCATTTTAATACGTTTTAATTACCCTTTGATTGTGAAATTACTGTTTTGCCCTTATGAGTATTAAATTGTAAATAGACTTTGATCTTTGCATATATTTTTTGATTAATTGCTTTTGTGATGATTGGAGCTTTATTTTAATTTGTTGGTTTCAATATAATATTTATGCCTTATCTTACTTGTTAAATTATGTGAATTTACTCTTTTGAGATCAAATTTTGGATTAGTTGCACAACTAGACGTTAAATATTTGAATCAAATTCAATTTAGCCCAGGACTTAATAATTGTATCAATAATATAAAATTGGGCTAGAAATAAACTCCGGCGTGCATGATAAATGACTATTTTGCCCCTTGGGAGTTAAAGGGCACTACAAGCTCAATGTGTAATACTTTTAATTGGACCCAGGCTAAATCTACCTGTCTCTTATAATATCTAGATGTTATTTTCGTTTCCTCATTAACATGTACATATTTTATTACTTTTAAACTATGCTCAAAGCACATGTATGCTACAAAGCCGGTAATAATGAATACTAAAATTGAAAAGGGAAACGCGAAAAAATCACGCAACCGGTCCAACGCCGAGTAAAGTGGGTGCCAAGGGAAATTCAAATCCATCCCAAACCTTCCAATTTTACAACAGGATTCCCGAACTCATTTTCTTATACAGTTAGATGGACCAGGAGTCAATCTAAACTACATCTTAGTTCTTTTAAATTTTGATGTATTTTTTGTGTCCCGCGCACCAACACACCTGGTGGCAACTCAGTCTTGTTTTCCCTAGTTTAGATTTTATATCATCAAGGCCCTGTCTCTTATACACATCTAGATATGTAATAGTAAATAGGGCCGAATTCATGTTAAATTTGTAATAGTAAGTAGGTAATTTATGTTTGTAAATTGTAAATACTGTCTCTTATACACATCTAGATTTCACGAGCACCACACGTGGCGATGGTGCCGGTCCCACTGGTGCCGGCCAGACCTCAGGTCGGTAAGCGCACGGTAAGGGGGGGCGCGACAGGGGTCACTTAGTTCATACTGACTTACCCGTTTATCATGACATGGTGCTCCAATTCACAGCCAATCTTAGGAAAGGCCCTACTGTTCGCACATTAGTTTCTCGTGTAATCAGCACAAATCATGAAATTTCCTCCAACATCATCATACTATTTTTGAATGTGAAGTCTCAAATCCGAATGAATTTTCTTATTTCTTCTCTTTAGATAAATGGCCTGCTCTTGATACTCGATTTGACATTGATTAGGTCAGAGCAATTTTTAAAATCAATTTCAAACAGGTCTCGAAAGCCAAAACTACATTGCTCACTCCTGAACTGAATATTCTGTACACTCTTGTCACAAATTTGTTGTTACCAACAGATGGGCATTGCACTGAGCCCGAAAAGATGCAGCTTTACCTATTTTATTGTGTTTTCAAAGGAATTTCTCTTGACTTTGGGTATCTCTTCTACTCCCTGTGGGAACTCTTTCTTACTGATACCCGACGAAACATTCCGCAGCATTTTGAAAAATTTCTTACCAAAGTATTTGATCTCCTTGATGTACCTTTCAGCGGAAACAAACAATTTCCTCCTTATTTCAACAAATCTTATATTGAACGAAAAGGCCTCTGTTATTTTAATGATCAATGGTTCACGAAGGCAGCATTTGATATTGAACGTTCAAAATCCCAGGCCTCTACCTCTGGTTTGGCACCTCCCCATTCTCTTCCACCTCAAACACCTCCACCAGTCCATGATCCACATCCATCTTCCTCCAAACCTTCACTTTCACAAATCTGTGGCCTTCTCAATTCTTTGAGCACTCAAGTAAACTCCTTTCAACGTCGCACTAATCGTAAGTTAAAGCGACTTGAAACTCGTCAGTTGATCCTCCAAGAGGCACTTAGCTTGGGCATGTCTGCTTTGGCTCAGGTTCAATATGCCAATATGCAATCACAATATCCACTCGACTCCTCTACCGAAAGGGATGACAATGCCGAAAGAGAGGATGATCTTGAGGATGACGACAAGAGGACATAGATAATCAAGGTGCTGCCAATGAAGATGAAGGCGATGATGAGGACGTTGACGACACATTCAATTTCATCATGCAACGACGTAATGAAGAGATGAAGACAGTGAGGCTACTGATGATGACGCCCCTTCCAAACGCTCTAAGAAGAAATATGACTCGCCTTAGATTCTATGATAATATGTATTTTAGTTTTAGCATTTCTTTGAATTTTTCCTTTGACTGGTTGGATTTGCTCTCATTATCATTTTATGGATTACTTTGACTTTTTGTACTATTGGTGTTGAAGATGATCCAAGCTTAACCTTGTTGTTAATTCATATTGGATAATTGAGTACACTTTCTCAGGAGGTCGATTTTACATGTTGATTATTCTATGACTGTTTGTCATCATCAAAAAGGGAGAGATTGATGTTTTCCAAACCTTATTTTGATGTTGACATAAGCACTAAACTCTGAAAATAAGCTTTGCAGGTCTGTTACTTTTTCTGCTGGAAACAGGGTAGTTCGGACGCAGTACACCGTCCGAACTATGTCAAGTTTCTCGGATGCATTTCACCGTCCGAACTAGCAGGCAGAAAGCAAGTTTCTTAATGCTTCTCTACAGACACATACAACTGTCTGAATGAAGTTTCTTTCGGACGAACACGACCGTCCGAATCTCTGTTCGGACGATGGAACGGATGCATGCATCATACTTATCTCGGACGTCCGAAACCTCAACGGCTAGTTTTTGTGCATTTATTATTTAGCCGTTAGGAAGTAGTTACAACCACCATTTATTGCTCCTATAAATACCTGCTCTATTATTCTGTAAAGATCATCTAATACATCATATAAAAGCCTTATAAAAGAGCAATTTGAGTGTAAATTGGCTATAGTGCTATATTGTATTAGTGTGTGGCTTAGAGTGCAGTTCCCTTTTTAGTGGAATGATAATCTTGTACAAAAGTGAGATTGTGAGTAAAATTCTTGGCTCAACTAAAAGAGTTTTAGTGTGAGCAAGAATTCAGCATCTACTTTGTAAAGATTATTGGCTCACCAAGTGTGTGAAGCATTCTAGTAGATTAATACTTCAAGCTTGTTTCTTTGGAGTATTAGGCTGTATAAGAGACAGGTCTTTCATACAAATCGATTCTATCTTCATTATATTAATTGTTAGTTGTAAAATTTCATTAAGTTTAATCTTTCCAATAGTATTTTTAGAAACCTAATTCACCCCCCCCCCTCTTAGGTTGCTTTGGGACCAACACTACTTATTCCAGCAAATGATCTATTCAAAGTCAAATAACTATAGTAGAAACCTATTACTAAATAACAATATTCTTTGTTTGAGTGCATCTATGTTTCGTCCTCTATGATGACGTACCCGTACTTGTCGTTTGTACAAAAATATAAGGAATGGGGTGAGCGACAAGTCGCCTAGTAGATAGCACTTACACCCTGCTGGATCATGCAGTTACATACATATATATTTCACAGAGACAAGTCATACTATCACACGCATATGCTTGGGTGTTATCAAAATCATCTTTCCAATTCGTATGTCTTTTTCATTACACGTAGTCACGTAATTCAACTTTCATTTCAAAATTCATGTATCATTTATCTATATCAAATCGTATAACATATACTTTTCAAATAATCTACGACATATCACAAATTCATTTGTCAAATCAAGTACAATCTTTTAGAGGGTCAAACAATACATGCCTTCATTGGCTCTAATTACTCAACTTAGTGATGGACCTCACTCGAAAAGGTTGTCAAGAAGTTTCCAGAGAACCACTTGACCTATCGTATATCATTTATTGTTTATCAGAATATTAGTATACCAGTATATCAGTATAAGTCTGGACTATAATCCCTACTGACTATTTCATGTCTGTTTAGAGTCTTTGTCCATTAATGTTTACCCATTCGTGACATGCATTTCATACATATCAAAAATCATGCATATTCACATTTCTATAACTTGAAAATAAAGCAAGTCAAATAGCCATATATGATCCAGATTTTCTTATAACCAAATAGTCATTTCGTAAAACATATTTCACAAACACAATTTGGAAAAACATGCAAGTTCATAAAATCATTTAAGAAATATACTAGTTCGTAAAACAATTTGCAAATCAGAGAGTAGGCACCACCTACCTCGATATGCCAAAGAATCACATTACTCTTGTACTTACTCATTTTCTGTATTTCCTATCAAAATTCACGTTTCAATCACTTAGTACATGTTTGGCATTTACTTAAATGTCCTATAACAATTCCCTAAATACTCAATATTTTCATACATCTATAATTGTCCTAACTTTTGCAAAAAAATAATATTTACTCTTATCATAGCAGTTTAGATGTAGTTAAAAGTACTCTTATAGTAGACTATTATAACACATATAAGACTTACTACAATTCAGAAAATTCATTTATAATATTTGAAAAAAAATTTGGACTCCATTTGGGTTAAACAAAATAATTTAGAATAGTTTACAAACTTAGAAATCCATCCGGGGTCTTTTCGGGTAATTTTAGAAAACTAATTCGGGCTTTTATGTATCTTTTAAAACACTTGAGGGTATTTTTGTCATTTCACAAAGTCATTAGAGGTCTCTATATATTCTATAAAATGTTTTGGGGTTAAATATTAACTTCAGTTAAACTTTTATGGGTCAATTTATCATTTATCGAAACTTTCAAGGACTTATGTGAAATTTTAACAAAGTATAAGGATCTTTCTATAATTATAGAAGACTCCTATGGACTGATGGGGTCATTTGAAAAATTATCCGGGCTCATCTATAATTTCAAAACCTCTAAAAGACTTAATTTATCACAATAAAAGTCTCTTTGGGCCTTTGTAAAAGTCTTATAAAACCTTGGGTGTTAATCTACAATTTCAGAATCTTTTTGTTAACTTTCTTCTTCTTTTTCCTCCCGACATCCTGTCTCTACAACTGATTTTTTTTTTCTTTTTTTTTATTCTAATCTAATTCAAATCCTTGTCACTCTAATTCCTCTCTCTCTCTCTTCAGGAATTCTCTCTTTGTTCAGATCATTTTTCCTTCTTTTTTTAAAAAAAAAAAAATTCAGCAATAATAAAACACTGTTATAATTCCAGAAAAAAAAAAGAAATATAATTTCCACATACACAACGGATTGTAATCTCAAGAAATTAATTTTATAAATTAACTAGTAATAGTAAATTTTACATTAATTGAACTAACTTCCTAAACAAATAATCAAATAAAGCGAATAACTAATATTCAAAATAATTAGGCATCTAATTTTCCTAAAATTAAAAATGAAAGTAATTAATTAAGACTAAATAAAATGAAGACTAACCTTTAATATGGTTGAAATTCTCCCCAACATTTGTGTTACATAAAAAAAAAAAGAATTAGATATGTGTATCGTTATTTGCAAATATGTACTATCGAAGTAATTGTATCAGAAGTAGGATAGTACTATTATAGTTATTTTATTCCTTAGAACTCTTACACAGTTTTATCTTCTAGTAGGTTCAGGTATTTTATTTAAAAAAATATTATGTGGGTATTCCAATTGATCTAATAGGAACATAATTGGTCTGGCAATTCTGCCAGCCTATTGTGGCTGGTGGTTTGGCAAACTTTTCTATATCATATGTGCTTTCCCGTGGTTTGGCATAGTGCGGCATGGTGCGTTTCGGGGGAATGATATTTCCACAGCATAAATCTTATTGGCACAACACTTTTTACAATAATGTCAAGACTATCCTCAAAAAATTCATGCCAATTCTTGTGGGCCCTATCCACTTTATTCCTCAATCATTTTTTGAACATTTGTAGTTGACTCCTCGTAACTCTTGTTCTTCACCTAGGCTGGTAGGTGGTACTCCATCCCAATTCTCCTTCATGATCTATGGGCCTTCTTTTTCTTTAAATCTTTCCATTATTTTTCATAATCCATCAAACCCAAAATTTAGTCTTTCAATTCTTAACATCCCTCTTTTTTGCCAGAAAAATTAAATTAATTTTTCCCAAATTTTTTTAATCCCCTCGCTAAATCTTTTTTAATCCCCTCGCCGTGAATCTCTTTATGTTTTATTTTTTATAACTAGTTTGCTTTTTTTATTTCCAACAAAAACGTTTAGCAATAAAAAATGAACAGTTTGAGCAAATTTCTTTTAGTTTTGATCAAATTTACTCCTTTTTTTTTAGGAGTTAAGGAAGCTTCTTGGACTATTTGTTTTTTTTGTTAGGAATTAAAGAAGCTTATTCTTGGTTCATTTTGTTAATAAAATATTGGGTATTTAGGCTATAAAGGTTGATAGAAATTTGTTTCCTTTTGTTTGTAGGGGAAAGTGGTAATGGTGGTACTGATAGTGGTGGTGGAGGGGAGGGATAGGGGTTAATTTTGGTGGTGGTGGTGGTGGTTTTGGGGATGCTGGCTTAAGCTGAAGGTGTTATATGGTTGCTGGGCCTGGAGAGTTGGTTATGGTGAATTGCTGATTGCCAAAGGAGGTGGGGACCCAGAGAAAATAAAGGTAGCATACAAATTCATTAGTTTTGACTTCTTATGGGCATTATTGTCATTTAGGAGCAAAAAATTGCTATGGTGGTAAGACTTTTGTTGAGGCTATATCATTGCCCTTTTACTACACATGTTAATCTTTTATTTTAATCTAAATTGTAATGAACTCCCTTGCGATTTGGCTAATGTTCGCGTTGTACTCATATAGTTTTTAAATTTACTATCCATTCCCTTATAGTTTATTTTTTTATTTTTTTATAGAATAGATAGAAAGTTAAAAAATTAACGGATTTGTGAAAAATGTCTTAAATATCCTTAAATCTAATACCCCTCTATAACTCGGAAAACCCTTCCACTGGAAGGAAAGGATTGTGTTTTATCCAAAAATACATAACTAGAATTGATTAGAGGGTTTAAATAGCTAAAATAACCTTTTGAATAAAATAGAGCAAAATGCCTATTTGATCACTAAACTATTTTCTGGCTGCTATTTTAGTTACTAAACTTTTATGGTGGCTAAAAAAGTCACCCAACTTCTAAAACAGGGTAGAAGAGGTTACTCCGTCATTTAAGGCGATAAGTTTTCGTCAGTCAGTTCATGTGCATGTCACATGAATTTCAGCGGGATAAAATTGTCCAATCACCCTTTTTCCATACTTTAACATCTTCCTTCCCCACCATAGCCACCCTTCTCCTCCCTTAACAATCATAACCACCTCCCTGCACCAACCCCATCCCCAAATTCTTTACCCTAACCCTTCCATCCCCAAATTCTTTGCCCCAACCCTACCAAATCCTATCTTGCCACCACGACCCCTTCTCCGTCACCCCAAAACTCTCTCTAACTCAGATCCAATCCCCCAGTACCTCTCCCACCCCATCCAAGACTGGATCTCGAATTTCTGTCACACCTTGTGGCACAAAATTTTATTGTCTTGTTGATCCTTTTGCAAGGTGGCCCCTTGGGATGCGAAGTTTTGGACAGGTCAATATGTTGATCCCTTTGTATGGAGGTCTTAGGCTAGGATAGATGGACTTTAGTGAATGTTTAGGCCATCACGCACTAGTTTAATTAAGTGTGTTGTTTACATGTCCATCACGCACCAGTTTGATTAATGTGTTGTTTACATGTCCAATTCCTCATAACTGACTAAGTTACATGAGGATGAAGGTTCATGAAGGTAATTTCTGCCGATGATATAATAGTTGCTCTTTCTTGAAGCAGTTTGTTATCATCTCTCTTGCAAATCCTTCTTTTCAGTTCTTCTGCTAATTTTGACGAGATAGGATGAATGAGGGGTTGGGGAGTGACAGAGGAGGGTTGGAATGGTAGGATAGGGTTTGAAGGCATTGGGATTGTGTGGATCTGGGAATGGTGGGGTTATGGAGGGGATGGGGGTGGTGGCAAGTGGTTATGGTTGTTAGGGGAAGAGCGTGGCTGTGATTGATGGGGAAAGAAGATATTGAGGGTAAAGTGTGGTAAAACAAGTTTAATGACTAAAATGACAAACAAAGTATAGTTTACTGACCAAATATGCACTTTGCTCAATAAAAAATGTTTAGCATTCTAATGGTCAATTACAAATAGAATATTAATGATTTCACTATAATACAAACCACAAGAGGGTAGATTATAGATTTGAAAACTATAAGGGGTCAACTAACAGAAAATTTAACAATTTTACTATAATCCAAACTGCAAGAAGGTAGATTGTATATTTAAAAATCATAAAAATGTGACGTGATTATCAGACAAACTACAAGGGTTCCTTGTAATTTAACCTTTCTTCTATTATTTTCTTAGTTAGTTGAATAGTGTCCCAATTATACAATTCTAACAAATTTTATCTCCATTTCTTATAGAAATTGATTTGTTTCTTTTTTTTTCTTTAATTAAACCACTTGTAATCAAACTGTCTTAGGGTCATCAATCCATCTATGCCTATTTAAGGGTTCTGTTTACAACTATCAAATTATTTCTCTCTTTCTTTTTCATTTCTCTATCTTTTGGTACTGAATAATCTTATAGAAGTAGGTTCAAAACTTTCAAATCTTGTTTGTGAGTGTACGCAATTGAGATAAGCCTTCGTGTTAATCCTTGCTCGTGAATACACACATAACTAAGCCTCTCATTGTACCTTAGAGAGTGACCAACTGATAATTTCTTTTGCACAAAGGGATAAGATCCTGTGAGAGGCAAAATTAATTTCAAGAATAGTAATTATACACCTCAAATTTATCCCGAGTTCATTTATATCAATCATTTATACATCTTTCTCCAACATATTGTACTACTATTCGTATTCTTTGCATGCACCAACGTGGGCAAAAATTTTAACGGAGTGATGGCTTAGGAAATATTGTGTCACAAAGGACTCTTCTTACTGTCTCACAATCTCAGTGAAATGAATTGAAAAACTACTTGGAATGGTTAATGATAATATGTAATCACATTTCATAAATTTTTTTTCTGTGGTTCAAATTAGTAACATAGATTAATGGCCTGTATGCATGGAATTATTTGCCATTATTTTTACTGTTGGCATTATTTGCATAGTAATTTAAATAGCTGTTTAATCCGTCAAAGATATGAAACTTATTATATTATGGTATGTAAATATTTTATTGATGTAATTACCCTAATTGCTCCCCTAAATTAGGTGATTACTTTATTGGTCTGATTGTCTTGATTAGCAAGACTTACTATATATTTGATTGTCTAGAGTAACAATACTTACTATACTTGTGTGATCTAGAATATTCTCTTGTAAATCTATATAAAGGCACCCTATGTACCAATTGTATTGAGACTTGATTTATATATTGTAATATACTTTCTTTCATTTTTAACATCGTATCAGATCCTCCACCTATAAATATATTTTGAACTTCTGGCTATTTGAGTACTTGTAAATATATTTTGTTCTGATTCTTAGTTTTTTAACCTTCAAGTTCTCTTGGTTTCAACTTTCGAATTTCTGATTTTCAATGTTAAAAATTTTCTTGGTTTCAACTTTCGAATCTCCTGAAATCAGGTTTCGGGTTTCTCTTGGTTTTCGACCTTCGGGTTTATTCGGTTTTGAACCGTCAAATTCTCTCTCTGTGGTTTTCAACTTTTGGGTTCTCTCAATTTTTAACCTTCGGATTCTCTTGTTTTTCAACAAACAAGTTCTCTTGATTCCAGTTTTTGAATTTTCAGTCAATTTTAATGTGATTTAGAATATTCTTTGGTAAGCCTATATAAAGGTACCCTATGTATCAATTATATTGAGACCTGATTATACATATTGTAATATACTCTATAGTTTCTAACATGGTATCAAAGCCTCCGGCGGTAAATATATTTTGAACTTGCACTTATTTGAGTACTTGTAAATATATTTTATTTCGATTCTTAATTTTTTAACTTTCAATTTCTCCTATTTTCAACTTTCGAGTTTCTTGATTTTCAATCTTCGATCTCCTGGTTTCAACTTTCAGATCTCCTGATTTCAGGTTTCAGGTTTTTCTTGGTTTTCGACTTTCGGGTTTATTCGGTTTTGAACCTTCAGGTTCTCTCTCTTAGTTTTCAACATTCGGATTCTGTTAGTTTTGAATCTTCGAGTTTTCCTCTGTTTTCAACCTTCGTGTTCTCTTGATTTTGAGGCTTTGGATTCATTCGATTTTCAACTTTCTGGTTCTCCCAATTTTTAACCTTTGGGTTTGCTTGATTTTCAACCATCAGGTTCTCTTAGTTTCAATTTTCGGGTTTTCGGTCATTTTTTTTTTCGTTTCAGTTTTGGTTTTTGGTTTTCTTGTCTACACAGTTTCGGTTTTCTACTCTTAAATTTTGTTTCAAATTCAATTTTGTTTTCCCTAATCATATTGAGTTTGAGAGGGGATGTCAAAGATATGGAATTATTATATTATGGTATGTAAATCTTTGACTGATGTAATTACTCTAATTGCTTACCTAAATTAGGTGATTACCTTATTAATCTGATTGTTTTGATTAGCAAGACTTACTATATATTTGATTGTCTTGATAAGCAAGACTAACCATATTTGTATGATTCAGAATATTTTCTTGTAAGCCTATATAAAGTCACCATATATACCAATTGTATTGAAACATGATTTATAGGTACATATTGTAATATATTCTATCGTTTCTAACACGATCAGTCATGTTTATATTTTTTGGTTAATTTTTTCATTTGTCACTATTTGTTATTTTAACTATTCATACAATCATTTCAATTACTCACTATTATTTATACTATTCATCTATTCACTTATTTTACTATTCACATGAATTTGTATTATTTACTAATTTATTTCAGTACTATTTATCACTATTCACTAGTTTGAATTTTTCCTGTCATGAGAAAAATGAAATGTAGATTCAGACTTTCGAACTTTTATCTGGGAATCTAAATTATGGACAGAAAAGTGGAATTGAAACAGTTATAGATTCGGACTTCTAAACTTCATGAATCATCTTATGTCATGACTCCGAACTATGAATAAGAAAGTAAATTTTAAAACGTTTATGACGTTTGGACGTCTAAAATTTGATCATTCGTCCGATTACGTGCACCCAAACTATATCCAAAGCTTTGGCCTAAGTCAGACCAATATGCACATGTCATATAGGATCGGAAATCTAAACTTATCTGTAACAGCTAAAAATGACGAAATACCTCTAGTACTTAGTAAATTGTAAGATTTTGACGCGTCTTTATATCCAACTAATTTACGGAAATTTTCTTTTATAATTTTTAATTGTTAATTTTAAATTAATGAATTAAAAGCATTTTACCCTATTAAAGTTATACCAATATTGACTTGGGATCTGTAGAATATTTAATGACTTTATTACATAAATTTTGTTTGATTTATATATATTTAGAGTCAAATTTCACACTGAAACTTCATTAATAGACCCTCAATGTTTTGTGTCCATATGATATCACACAACTCATGAGATTTCTTGAATAATCATAAGTTCTACAAATTGACTTATAAACTAAACCTGCTTAAGAATATTCTCTTTCACTTATATTTTAAAATGGTGAATTCATTTTTTTCATTGAATTAATTTAAGTTAAATAATATTATATTTCTTATGTTCTTTTAGAACTTTTAAAGGGTTACGTTACAGTAAACAACCTTGTGGTTTATTTTAAGTATCAGTGTGCTCTCCTCAACTTTATTTTTCAACACTTTTATCCTCTCTGGCTTAATAAAAATAATTTCATATTTTCACATCTTATTTTTTTAGATTATTCTCTCATCTTTATTCATTTTAATATTTTTCCAAATTTATGATGTCGTGAATGTGTTGTTGTCTACATAATTGAGCAATTAAAGTTAAATGTGTTACCACGAAATCCTAAACAAGAAATTTATTTTTAGTCTAAATACTTTTTAATTTTTACAAAAATTTAAAACTGCATAAAGTTTAAAGATGGGATTTGTATTGCTTTCCCACAATCCTGTTTTCACGGTTCATCTGATTTATTCATTTTATTTTAATGTTCTGTGAATGCATTAGAAATTTTTTTTTTATTTGTTAACTCAACGATTGGATTGTCTCGTCTAATCTCTTTGTTAAATTTATTTTCATTCTAATTGTATCTATGCAAATACTTATTTACATTATTTTAATATACTAAAATTCTTTTGTTTTGCTTTTTTTCCCTTTCAAATTGAACTCAACGGTAGAATTCTCGACTTTTAAGTATGGTTAGGATCTTTTACACATTTAAATGAAGCAACTCTTGGACGTGTATATCGATTGCTTTTTGAACCTTATATATATGAGCTTGATTATTTTGCTCAAGTATTTCTTAGTGAATGCTCTATCTCATCGACAAACAAAATAACTATTTGAATTAGTAATCAATGTTTACATTGTAAACATAGAAGATATCTCTTTTTTCAATATTAAACTTTGAAAGTCAGAGCAGGTAATGCTTGATTTGATTGTGTAAAAGTTTGTTTGACTTTCGCGTACTTATTATGATTTTTAGTGCAAATAATATCTAAACACTTATTTATATTATTATTTATTCAAATGCTTATTTCAAATTTTGTTATTTGTCAAATAACTTAAATAATAATTGAAATAGTGTGTCAAATAAAATTTTAAATAATACATGTGTCCATTTGGATTAATATTTTCATTCGAGGATTTACCTTGTTGTAATTATAAAATTGATCTCAATCATTCAAAATTATATGTCGAAATATAACTGCATCTCTAGTTCTCCTCACCCAGTGTAGTAATTATGAGGATAACATTTACCTAAAAAAACATGGAACTATTATAATATTTCTCCACATTTTATATTTATATTTTTTTAATCACTCGCACTTTATATTTGTATTTTTTTTTAAATCCTCAAATTCAAAATTATGCATTTTCATACGTTTTAGACATATCATTTTATTTTCTTAATATAATTCCAGTACTAAATTAGTTTAAAATAATTACAGACACACTATAAATTATAATATTAAAAAATAAATTATCAATACATAAACTCTAAATTCTAAATAATTAACTCATCACCCAAAGACCTCATTTACCTCGCCATCATCCAAAACCATAACCCAACCACCACAAGCCCAGAATCGTAGTCAAAATCCACAACCCCAAAACCATTATTGACACCACCAGCTCAGCATGATACAGATATTTATCTTTTACATTCAACATGAGATGAATGAATTCTATACTTTCGCATTTGCTCCTTTTTGCATCTTCCTAATTTTCTTTCATTTAGACAACTTATTTGTGGTGAAGAAAAAATTTATGTCTTTTCCTTCTGCTGATTAATAATAAAGAACATCAAACTATAATTAACCATTACCACAATTCAAACAACTAAATTAAAATCAATCATCACCAACCGTCACCACCACCATCATTCAAAATCATATAAATCCACTACTACCTAAAACCCAAATCAATATCAACCATCCAAAACCATCACCACCAGCACATTCCAAAAATGGTAATATTGATGGGTTAAGGTAGTACAGATGTCTCTTTACGGAATCTAGATGTGTATAAGAGACACCACTGCTACCATTCCAAAACCATCACATCCACCACAACTCAAATTGCAAATCAAAATCAACCACCCAAAACCGTCACCACCACCACCACCAGGGGTAGAGCCATAACCACCGCCACAACGTGAACTTGAAATCAAAATTTACTTGCCCCTTTGAGGTAGGGTGGAGTGGCAAGAGCAGGTTGGTGATGGTTGTGTCTAGATTTTTTTTTTTTTTTTTTTTTAATTTGGTATTTAAAATTTTTATATTATTAATTTTGCCTTTAAAAATTTGACATGTAATTCGAACATGATTATTTTAGATAAAAATATGATGCAAATTACCCAAAATGATACATCTTGAATTCATAAATAATAAAAATAAATCATTTAAATACAATAAATATAAAATATGACAGACGATTATTATCGTTTGCCAAAAAAAAATTGAGAGGTTTAACTATGAAAGCCCAACTAAATAAATCCCTAAAAATACAAATCATTATGTGCATTTAATATACACATTAGATTTTTTATAAGAGAGATTAATGCATATTATACATGGTCTAATTTTTTTTTTTTTTTCAAAAAAAAGGAAAAGAGAATGCAAATTGCATGACTGAGAGCACTATTGAGAAACGTCTATTTTCTCGTGAAAGCTCTTAATTATTACTTTATTTCAAAATAATTTTGACATTAAACAAATTATTTTATGTTAAATTATTTGTTGTTTTAGAAAATTAAAAAAGTATTAAGTTATATTTTTCTAACTTTTACTATAAATGTCATATTAATGGAGAGATGACTATATAGTTGGTATATTAATATAAAAGAATAATTTAATCACTTTAAATTATTTTCTTTTATAAAATTAATAGAATTTAGTAACTTATTTAATTGAAATACATTAATAAAATGTGACATTATTTAAAAAAGAAGAGACTATCAATTTTGAAAGTGTTAAAAGACACAATTAGTGTTGAACATACGTTATTAGGTCGACCATTAAATTATGTCTACCTGATGAAGAAAAGTCTTTGTAACGTACGTTAATGTTTAATTGATGTACACTTGAACATAAAATATTTAGCATTACTTATTACAACCAACTAGATGGTATGGAGAGCAAATGGTGAATCCTCTTGAAGATGATCCGGAAACCTGACCATACTAGATCTGAAAAACTTGTACTACTCTTCTTAGTAAAGGACAGTTAATGCTGGAACCATGTATTAAATACACTCGATTAAAGAGCACCAAATTAGTTGACCATTTCAGCAATAGATACATTCTGTTGTACCAACAAATTTCAATGATATCAATCAAGTTTCAATTGTCTTGAATTCTGAGGAGTAAAAAAAAAAGAAAAAAAGGAGCTCTATAATGGGGAGGAGCATCAGGATAAGGGAAGTGATGATCACTGTTTTTGTGGCAATGATGTTAGCCCAGAATGCCACAGGACAGAACTTATATGCCTGTTTGGGAGGATGTTACAATGTGTGTTTTCTGCTTGGTAGTAAACCTCTGGCCGAGAGGTATCCATGCTATTTGAATTGCCTGGCCGGCTGCTTTCCTCAGTCTGCATTAGAAAAGCAGCTTAATTATTGCTATGTTGGTTGCTCAGCAGAGCGGTGCCTCGAAGTGAAAAACGGTACAATGCACGAAGCAACTCTCCCTCTCTCTGTCTGTGCGCTTACGTGTTTGACTTTGTGTTCATCTTCGAACTTTTAACAAAGTCCTTTGTGTGAGTTTTTGTTTGTATACGGGGTGTATGGATTCCATTCAAGACAATAACGTCTTCAAGCCATTTTATGTGAGTGATGTATTTGAACTTAAATTTACGAACCCAAAACATATTGTCCTGGGCATAGTATTCACACCGTTCCTTTTTCAGTGCAGTTTAAGATTTTAGTATAGAGATTAAAATTGTTATTTAATAATCTAATTTTTAAATAATATTGATCTTGTATGTTAATAATAAATTAAATGAATATTAACATTAATTCTCTTTCACACTATTTCTTTTCTCTTCAATCTTATGTCTCTTTATCTTTAGTAATTAGTAGAGTTGGAAGGAGATAAAAGCAAAATTGGTAAAAAAATTAATATTTTATTAGATTTTTAAAGTGACACTTAAAATAAATTTAAAAAAAAAAATGACACTTAAAAGGGATAAAAGAGAGTATCTTTGGATCAGGTCCATTTTATAATTTTCAATGTGCATGCGTTCAGGTATTTGGCAAATAAGGCTTTAAGGCTACTTACTTTTTTGTGGCCAATTCATACAAGTGTAATGCAAGCAAGTAATAAATTTAAAGTAAGTTTTGATTACTCAGTAATATAGTGTGGGTATGATAATTATTAAAACGAATGAGAGCAAAACATTTTAATAATTATCAATCATTACAGCGGTCAAGAATATTCATTTCATATTCTAGATGTGATAAGAGAAAGAATTTTCATAGATTTTAAGTGTTTATATACCCAAACTAGATTTCCCAAAGTAGAGACTTATCTTTTATTCTAACACATTTCTTTTCCTGTATGTTTTCTTATAACTTGGCAGCTTCTGAAAGGGAGAAATGCTTTGGCAGCTGTGGAGCTGTATGCAAAACTTAAAATTGGCTTGGAATGGTGCATCCCAATTGGAAGTTTAACGATACTGCTCTTGTTTCAATACAATAACGAAAAGATAGTACCATGTTATTTATTGTTTACATTCAGCATGAGAGAAATAAATACTATACTTTCATATTTGTACCTCTTTTTGTCTTCCTTATTTTCTTTCATTTAAACAACTTAATTGTACTGAAGAAACAAAGTTCTATCTTTTTCTTCTGCTGATTAAAACTAAGGAACATCAAACAAGGCCATAAATATTATTGACAGACGACAGTATACTGAAAGTTATGTAACAAGATCAGACCATGTAATTAATGCACTGTCAGGCAAAAGTTAGCCATATTTTGCTTTTAGAAAAAACAATTAATTATGGATAGCCATGAAACCAAAATGCAGATAAAGACTGACCATCATCCACATCTTAGCCTGAGAAGACAATAAACAACAATTCCACAAAGAAACCAAGTGCTGCACTAGATCCTACAAGAGAAACAGCAGTGCAAATCAGCATCACAAATGAATCTTCCTTTGAGTTCATGTCCCTTGGAACAAATAGCTAGCTCAATACCAGCAAACAATAACAGAACTCCCAAGACACCAACTGGAAATTGGTCCAAAATTCTCACCAAAGGGCTACCCAAAACTATCCCGAAAACCAACTCAGCTAAGCAAAGAAGGGCCGCACATCCACCACTCCTCCCCCTAAATTTATATTGCCCAGCGAGTCCTCCTGCACCATAGCAGCATGGAATGGCTCCAAACCAACAACCTAATAGATTCATCAATCCAACAGTAATAGAAACAGATGTGGTTGAAACATCTTTTTCTTGAAAAAGATCGGTCGACAACTTACACACCGCAATGACTGAATTCAAGATTGACAAGGGAAGTTGAGGAATTGTTCCCTTAATTAATCCTTCTATGCATGCTTAGATATCTTCACAACCTCAATAGGAGATGGTCCAAATTTAAACCTTTTGACAGCTTTAGGCCCTCCTATAACTGCCAAAATTACACCTAACAAAAAGATAATAACAGCAGAAGGAACGAGAATGTATAAATTTTCTTGACCTTTTACCTCTGTTTCCTGCTCCCCTGTCATTTTCATCAGTATAATTAGTATCATTATTACTATCATCGCCAGCACCATTGACGACGATAATGAAACAAGCACAAATGATAGCCAAGAGGAGTCCATCTAAGCCTAACCAATGGCTTTCTCCACCAGACTTTGACTTAGAAAAGTTTTGTACATTTCTTATATACTTCACCGCAGTCATTGCAAATGAAAGGCCTTGTGCTAGCTGAATTCCCCTCACAATTGAAATTGGAATAAGTTTATAAACAAGCTTCATCAAACCTGTCAAACCAAGTACAAGTAAAATCCCTGCAGTGCATATTCCAGAAGCCATGACTTCTGGGACATTGAAATCTGCATCTGATATGGCAACTGCAGCAATTGACTTCATAGGCTGGACTGGCATTGGCACACCATAAATTGCTCCTGTGACAAAGTTGTAAATACCAGTAAAAATCAGCGTTGTTCCAACGCTTGATCAAGGTTCTTGGCTAATGTCAAAGCCAATACTATAGGACTATAAGTGCTCAAATCCCCCATTGCACCTTTTAACTCAGACCACTTTGATCTAAAAGTTAAATTGTTCTTCACTTTTTCTAAAACATTGATCCCAGGGCCTGATGTGCTGATTAGATGAGTGTTTTTCTGAAGGGTTTTCCATGGCCACTTTGAAACAGTGCTGAAAATATGTGAAGAATTAATCAGGATTTATTTGTTTTTGGTTGGAAAGAGGTGCACGTATTTATGCATGCAAGACAACTGAAGTAAACAGACTGGGTGACTGAGTTTAACGTAGTCCTTAAATTGATGAGAGGCCGTTATCCAAAGAGAAATGCCTGCCGCTGAATTTAGCATAAGGTATCAAGAAAGCAAGAAGGTTTGCTGATGATGAAATGATACCCTCAAGAGAGATGATACGACTCTGGGGAGAATGTGAACATCCTATTTGGGAATCATATTTATTAGTAGTACTATTCTGTTGTCCAGCCTTAGACCATTAATTTCCATTTTCTTGATTCCTTTTTTGTTTTGCATCATGACTGACTAGAAAAATTTCTGAAACTATGCTCGTTTTCAAAATTGTTCTTTTTTTATGCCGATTGAAAAAACGAATTCCGGGAGAGGGGAACTCGCATTCGGCGAATGCGAGCTCAAATATAAAAAAAAAAATTGACCTCACATTCACCGGGTAAATATTTTGGCAAATGATAATTTAATTTCATAGACCTTATATAGCGTCGCAGAATATAATCTTCTTCATAAATTTTTTGCAAAAACCCCCCCTCCTGCTCCTGCTCCTGCTCCTGCTCCTGCTCCTTCTCCTGCTCCTCATGCTCCTCCTCCTCCTCTATTCCACCACCATCTCTTTTTCCTCTCCCTCTACAACAACCATCACCTCCATTCCACCACCACCACCACCACCACCGCCACCGCCACCCACCACCAATGTATTTCAGGTAAATTAAATTTTTTTATTTTGTCCAATAATTTTAATTAATTTTTTTTAAATAATTAATTTTGTTAATGTAAATGTTTTAGAAAAATATTTTGTGATGGTAGCTTATATTTTTTCTGCTTTTGTGTTTTAGTGTAATAATATGCTACTTTGATTATCTTCTTTTCTGTCTGAATATTTAGAGAGAATGGTCTTTGGCTCGGGATATATGTTGTATGTTTGGTTTCTCTTGATTGCGGTGAAATTTGTGATTATGTTGTTTGTTATACTGAAATTGTGGGCTATTCTTGGTTTTGTACCTAAACAATTTTGTCTGATATTGAATGATCAAGAATAACCATGTTTGGATAATTTTGGCCAACAAATTTGCTTGCTTGAAATGACATAAATCCAAATATTAGCATTATTTAGGTACTTGAATTTTCCAAACATCATAAAGCATCTTGCTTAAAGATTTATAAATAAACTCCATTTTGGACAAGAAAAGTATATGTGATAAAGATGCTTCCCCATGATGTATTGGCCAAAATTCTAGTCACTACTGTGAATGTAAAAAACTGACTGTCTCTTATACACATAAAAAAAACATATTCCGTATCCAAAATTGGGGTCTAAACATGTTACATCCTTACAGGAAAATGACATTTGATAGACCCCGTCACATTCTCCTTTATTGGGGAGGAGAAATAACCTATGAAGGCGGTACTATGTCCTACCGGCCAATGGTGTGCAAGAAACTATTCCGAATAAAGCAACGGATTAGGTTTGTTGAGTTAGTTGACAAGATATACGAATTCATGGAGGTTGATAGGGAACAGTTGAAATTGAATATTTTGTACAGGCATATAGTTAGTCGTGGAATGTTTACTCTAACATTCCATTGACAGATGATGATGGTATGGATGGTATTTTTGATTTGTTTGATGCCGATCCTACTTTTTGTGCTGAGTTGTTTATCGACATAGAGGAAATTCCCCACGTACCTATAACCAACAATCTAGGGGTGTATGGTATGGGGCCAATGATGTCTCTCATGCATTCGACCATGGACGATCAGCCGCTACAGTCCAATGCGCGGAGTCTCTTTGAACATTCTTGGTCGTTTGAGTTTTACAACCCAACTTGTTCATTTTCAATGTCAAACTCAATGCAATCTGATAAATCTATTGGCACGTAGTGTAATAGAGACACCACAGCAGGTGAAGGCCCAAGTACCATGCAATATCAACATATGGAGAAAGGTCTCGTAGATGAGGGTTTGACAGATGATAATGCTAATAGTGACTCGTCGTGGCATGCATTAGACGAGGATTACGAGTCAGGGTCAGACTCTGAAGATATATCGGATGATGATTCTGACGAGGATTTGGAGGACAAATAACGATGAATGTCAGACACAAAAGGATGTTCCTGCTTATCAACCCAGGGGAATGGCTTTTTTCAATGATATTGGTAACTACGGTGATTACGATCCCATGACCGCAGTGATAAAGAAAGGTTGGTTTATTGGAATGAAGAAAAAAATGATATTCGGTTGCACATGTAATTTGAAAGCAAGGAGCAAGTTAGTAAGGAAGTTAGAATGTGGTCTATAGCTCAAAAATGAGATTTCCAAGTCATAGAGAGCCGAAAGAGGACATGGGCGGCTAAATGCAAGACTGCGTCCTCCGGTAGATTAGCTCCCGGAGATTGTGATTGGAGTATTCGGGTACGTGAAAATGAATCTCTTACTGTGTGGAAGGTCACGAAATGGGTAAAAGATCACGTATGTCTCGGTGAAATATCCGATAACAATAACAGAAACCTTACATCCACAGTCATTGCTAACCAAATTATGCACTTAATTGAAAATGATCCTGGGCACAAGGTAAACAAATATAAGAGACATATGTTCAACGATTGTACTTAAAGGTTGACATTCATTACAAGAAAGCTTGGTATGCTCGCAGGAAAGCGATTGTGCCTGCATATAGAAGTTGAGCATCTAATTTTCAACAATTACACCAATACGTTGAATAAGTACTACGCTCCAATCCCCAAACTGTGGTGCAATGGCTACATCATCCCAACAGTAGCGAGGTTGTGAAAATTTTCAAATACATCTTCTGGGCATTTCGGCCATCGATTGATGCATTCCACATGTGTAGACCTATCCTATCTGTTGATGGCACGCATCTACGAGGAGAGTATCGGGGTAAATTACTTATTATCGTCGCTTTGGATGCTAACAATCAAATTTTACTTGTTGCGTATGCAATTGTTGATGAGGAAACAATACAAAGTTGGGGTTGGTTCATGAAGCAGTTGAGACACCATGTTGTACGTGACTTGGAGACTGTTTGTATAATATCTGATCGGCATCGTGGCTATTCTGCATGCTATGAGTGAGTCCCCTTTATGGCAGGAACCATTTGCCTATCATAGATTCTATCTATGTCACATTCGGAGTAATTTGATGACCAAATACAAGAATGTAGAAGTGAAGAAGTTGTGTTGGTCTCTTGGTGTCAAGATACAGATGCGGAAATGGAATAAGCACCAACAAACGATACAACTTCAACATCCTGTGGCTTGGAGATATCTGGTAGATATTGGCCTTGACCGTTGGTGCCTTGCTCACGATGGAAATCGTAGGTGGGGAATACACGGTACAAATTCTTCTGAGAGCTATAATAACGTCTTGCGCGAAGTTAGACTACTTTCGATAAAGGCTATAATTGATAGGACATTCCATCGTTCCATCAAATTATTTGTTGATAATATTGCACGAGGTGAACATTGTCGCACATCAATTACACCAAAGAATTAGAAAAGGTTGTTGACAGCAGACAAAAAAGGTGGAGGACACACAGTCATGGTTTTTGATCATTCTATTGGTGTCTATAGAATTAAACAACACCTCATCGTGTGACTGGTCGTGATGACAATGTACAAACTGTCAATTATGTACAGAAGACATGTTGCTGTGGTAAGTGGCAAATGTACAGGTTCCCATGTTCGCATGCGTTGGCAGTTTGCAGGCATAAGGGTGATGAACCAATGCGACTACTTGCGGACCATTACGCCACTCTCATATATCGAGACCAGTACACCGTTAGTAGATTTGTTTCGCAATCTAATACAGGTGAGTTGCCTCCTATTCAGTGGCAGTTACGTGGTGATGATAGTATATTCGTAGCACGCCGGGCAGGCCGTGTTCGTGCGAGGCGCATCCGAAACGAGATGGATATTAGGGATCCCCATGAACCCAGAAGATGTACGAATTGTCATCAACCGGGACATAATCGCAGGAGTTGTCCTTCGCAACAACAATAATTTGTCTTTTGTATTGTATTGTTTTGTTTACGTACTTATTGTATTCTATGAATGTAGTTTATTTTTAATGTATTCGTTTATCAAAAAATATTGCATTATCAAAAAATGTTTGTCTGATCATTGATTACTATCAAAAAATATTGTATTATCATTCATTCTTTTCATATTACTTTGTTTAGGTATGGATGATCAGTCGCGAGAGCTTGTTCATCCTGGACCATATATAGATGATGTTATATCACCTACGACGCCGCATAGGGCTAGATCTATTTTTGACGGTCTTATCGATGATTCCACACTACAGGTTAAGCATTGTGATGGGACTTTTTGGGATCACATGCCCATACCGACGCGGGTATGGCATTATATTTTTTTGGCAAGTTTCGAGGGCATCGCATCTTTAGGACGTATTTCAGTGGACCATGCTTTGATCACCAGTCTTGTCGAGCGATGGCGACCTGAGACACATTCTCTTCATCTGCCCATTGGAGAGGCCACCATCACATTACAGGATGTAGAGGTACTGTGGGGTTTACACATTAACGGACCGTCTGTGACGGGTAGAGACACTACTCATTCTGTAGATGCTTGGAGCTCATTAGTTATGCATGGAGTTATTAGGTTTCATGCCTACCAGATCAGACATTGACGGTGGTCATTTGAAAGTTGGATGTTTGTCTCCTGAATTAGATCGTCCACTTCCGGATGATGCGACTGATGACATGTGTCGACAGATGGCACGTACATATTTACTTGTACTTATTGGAGGCATTTTATTTCTAGATAATTCAGGCAATAAAGTGCCATTAACTGTATCTACATTGTAGGGACTTAGAGACTGTGGGCCGTTATCATCGAGACATACAGTGATCCATTTTCGGCAATGCGTATCAAGGAGCTTGTGTGATGCTACTTCACCCACAGCTAGAAATATCTGCGGACCAGTACTATTAGTACAGGTATATTTGAGTACTTCATATATATTTATTGTATACTTCCGTCAAAATTAGTAGAATGCGTACTAATTAAGAATTACAGTTATGGGCTTGGGAGCGCATGCTGACACTGTGTCCTACTCGTGTTAGAGCCCGCACAGGAGCATCACGGAGCATATGGATCTCGGTATATATGTTTTGTTAAACTGTTTAATTAAACATGTTTACATTGAATTTGATATTTATTAATTTGTATTGCAGGTGGGATGTTGGTTTTGATGTGCGCAATGCTCCTCGTCATGTTTTATCTATTTTTCGAGATCAGTTACATACTTTGCGACCCAATGAGGTACATCCATCGATTACATTTCTTTTGCACTTTGTCGTCCTCGTATTTCGTTTATTTACTAACTTTTTGTCGACTTCTTTGGTATTAGTTTATATGGCAGCCATTCTCTGATGAGCTACTTGATATGCTTCCCCATTACTGCACTGCTGGTCGTGACATATGGCGTGCAGTTACTTATTTGATATGTTGGGAGATCGTGGAATGTTACCTCCCTCATCGGGTTATGAGACAGTTTGGTTTGCACCAACCCATACCAGATCAGAGATTGATTGATAATCAAGGTGCACTTCATTTGATAGACCGTCGTGGTCGGGCGAACAATGATTGGGAGTTGACCATTCACCGACAATATATAGATATTTGGGGCACAAGAACGGATACAGTTGAGGTTGGTCTCCCATGTGTTGATACTACACATGCATCGGGTGATTACATGCAATGGTATCGACCAAGAACGGTGATGTACATATCCAATCATAGTCAACGCCCTACTTTTCCAGAAGGGTAACATCTTTATGGTGCTATTGCAGATTATCTAGTAAGTAATTGTTCATTTTTTCTTATTATTTTTCTTTTTCAAATGACTTTAGTAAAACTAATTTTAACTTTTGTGGTAGATGGATTCCATGGCTAGATTGTACTACATGTCGTTAGACAACCTGACCGAAGATGATACTCCGGATACTAGTACTTGGGCACATATCAGACATTTCGCTTCTCAGTCACTACATGCAGTAGGCGAATCTACTCGTCTTGATATTCGGCCTCCAGCAGTTCCTGTTTACGTTCGACATCCACACCAGGCACATGATCCACATAGAATAGAGCGGGCTCCGCGGTGAGACGGCTGCAACACGGAGGTGGTCGTCGACGTCGTCGAGTTCTATCTCCTCGGCCCCATGTAGATGCTGGATCCCCTCATGTTAATATACCATTCGAGGGTAACACTTCACACATACTTTCGCCAATGCGTACTCCGGTGGGACCATCATCTTTCGGACAGTCGTCCACTGGGCCTGATCCAAAGCATACTGGTCCAACCGTTTTAGATGAAGAACATGAACACGAACAAAACATAGCTTCGCAGGAGCAAATTGCTCACCATACTCAACAGCAAGACACTCCTTTATTTTATGTCCGTCGATCGAAAAGGGTGCCTAAACCTAGAGAGTGTGGTACGGGCGGGAGATTTGGAGATCATGGACATTGACGTTTGTTATTACTTCTCGCAATTATGTGTGATTGATGTCCTTTATTTGTATATCATTGTTCGCCCTTGTCGGGTATTTTTTTATTATTATTAGGTTTTTATTTATGTTTTTTAGTCCTTGTCGGGCTTTTATGGATGTTTGTTGTCCCTTGTTGGATTTGGTTGTTGGCAGGGAGAATATTCGTAAAATTGGGGAGGTTATGTCAAAATTTTATAAAAAAATATGATAAATTAATAAATTTGCGGGTTTACACATTTCATTCGTGTACTATTTTGTTAATGTTATAGTTTATGGTTTGAAGAAAATGGTTTAGTATTCCTAGATATCATTTTAAATAAATGTTTACGATTTAGTATTTAAGTGATTTTATCTTACAGCCAAATCCTTCTTTAATTAACAAAAATATCAAACATTTTTCTATTTTTGTAATAGTGCAAAATTTCCCTTCGCAAAATACAAAGTCAAAGATTTTGTATAAAGAAAAAAATTTTTGACCTCGCATTTAACAAATGCGAGGTCTAATTTTTTTTTTAAAAAAATAGTTGTATGACCTTGCATTCACGAAATGCGAGGTCAGAAATTATTATTATTTTTTTAATTTTTTAGCCCAAAAAATAATGACTGAACTCGCATTATAACATCTGCGAGCTCATATGACACTCGTATTCCCAGAATGTATAAGAGAGAGTAAATTGTATTTTGTACTTGACATTTAAAAAAGAGAAATTTTTAAACAAGCACAGTTTTAAAACAATCTCTGACTTACTAACATAAGTACAACTGTACATGTAAATATATCCTCTAAAAATTGTAGAATACCATGTGAATGCAATGTCAAGAGCACAATGGGGAATATGTTAATGGGAAAATAATTTATAAAGTCACAATTTTATGATCACTTATTAAAATTACTCTATTTGGTAAAATCATATTAATGAGGAAGTTCATGTTCTTGTCAGGGATACTTTACCGTTGTGATTTAATGCTTGTATTGTACAAGTATTCAAAACAAATGGTGTTGTATTATACAATTATCAAAGTAAAATGTGTATATGGTATCCTAACCATAGAATTTTCCTTAAAAATAGTTACTCCTATTCCATAATTTTTGACATTTTCGGGAATCAAACTTTTTAAAGATAATAGGTTGATATTGATAGTTGATTAAATCTTAGTTTATCTGTATCTTATACACATCTAGATGTGTATAAGAGATACAAATAGTTAAAAGATAAAAGTGTCATAAATAATTAGTATACAATCACCCTGTTGAACATGACAAACATTTTGGTATATAAAAAATTATTTTACACTTTTGCCCTTTCAATAGAATAATGAGTGTAAACTATAATAATTGTGCCTTTGTGGATGAAAATGAAGTCAAAGACTAAGGATTTTTAGAAGCCTATTTGTTTGGGCTAAAAGTATTTTAAGAATTTTCTAATAACATCAAATATCGAAAATATTTTACTATTTTCTAGTTTTTCCCTCTGGCAGAAAACAACTTACAAAGTTAGTTAATGTCACTTTTACTAATAGTTTAAAAGTGATATTAAAGTTCAAATACCTAATTGTGTAACTTCAGTTACTAAAGCTATTTATGTAATTATTTCTTATCCATTCAGTTTTCTTCACTATGAGTTTCACAGTAATATAACTATCATTACACACTTTATACAATTACATTTTCTTAAAATTTTATTTTAAATAAAATCAATCCCATATTGACCACAATTACTCATGAAGTATTTATGACAATTGGTAAATGTCTTTTTTAGCTCATACTGATAAAATCTAGGATGAAAAAAGTAAAAAAAAATGTGTTTCATATTTTATTTTTCATCCAAATACAAGAGAACTGTATATAAAATAAACCTTTACATGTAAAATGTTTTCAAAACAAAATATTTTCATAAAGAAAACATTTTAAATCCCACGAAACGCACCTTGAAAGACAAATAATTTCTAGACAAAGAAATTATTGAGTTACACTTTATCTTCAAATGAAGAAGGTAGAAACATTTGAAACATTTAATTTTTTCTATTGAATTTAACCAATCTAGGAGCAGCAATGGCCAGAGACGCTATTTGATTGTTGGTGTACCAAAATAACAAAGTAAATCGTTAGAGTCGGGAGTGGGGGGGCAATTATGGATACCTTGTTTCAAATTACAATATTTTGTGCACATTTAATGTGAAAAATATGTAAAATTGTTATATAAGTAACAATAAAGTGGCAAGATTTTTTATACTCTACTAACCTACGTTGATGTCATATTTTTTGGGTTCTAACAAGTCCAGAATTGAGTTAAATCCCGAGTCTTTCTTCCTTGAGGGATTTTTCTCTCTCTTCTAAGAACTTCTTTCTTCTCCTGGTAGCAGGCAGGTTCTTTCGAAAACTCTTAAAATTCAAATCATAATTTTGTTGGTATTTTTGCAAATCATTAATATTCATATGGATCGCTTTTACACTTGCATTGATCTCTCCTTTACTAATACACATTTGTTATGATATCTTCTTGAAAGTTAATGTGTGTGTTTTAAGGCTTTAACTACACAACATTTATTAAACTTTTCTAATTTGGTAATCATTTCTTTTTATCAAAATTCCTCCATTTTAGTGTAGTTTTTTCTTATCTATTTATTCCCTTGTATCCTGATAGGAATGAGGGGGTAGGGTTTGATCCCCAATCTAAATCTATTAAGTTTTTTGGTCATAGTTTACCTTTTCGTCTATTTGCTCAAATTTGGAAGGATTTCAGAAGCACTTTCTCCATTCTTGTGTATAATTTCTTTTATCTCCTTTCTTTGGTTAACTTCAGTAGATTTTTGCTTCTTGGCTTTTAGATCTTACAGGTTTTAGGGAGAACTAATTCCCAAAGCTATAGGAGTGTGGAATCTCTCAAAATTGCAAAGCCCTGATGGAGGAAAAGCTAGCTAAAATTTTGAGTAAATTCACCTTGTCTGACAGAGAGCTGGATGGCATTTTCTTAGATGATGGGGAACTCAGAATTGGAATTCAAGAATGTCAGCTTAGCCTCATAGGTAAGATTCTAGGAGATAAACTTGTGAAATATGTTAGTGTCAAAAAGAAAGTCAACCATGTGTAGGGATCTCCTAAGAATTTACAAGTTGAGGCTTCAAATAATAGACCTTGGATGATTGATAATCAGCTGCTAAATCTTAGACAATGGTATAAAGGAATAGAGAATAATAAATTTTCTTTGCTTACACCCACCTCTAGATACAAATTGGAATTTGCCTGCTCACTAGTGTATTCAGGAAGTAGGTAAGAAAATTTAGAAAGTGGCTAGAGAAATTCAGAGGGTTACAATTCCCCTAACTGGAAGCAAAGAATGGGAACATCTTAAAAACCTAGTTAGTTTGCATATATCACAGCCTTTGCTAAGGGGACAATAGTCAAGGACAATGGAAAGCCTTGATAGGTTAGCCTAAATATGAGAGATATCTAGACTTTTGTTATAGATGTGGTGTAATTACACATGTTGAAAGAGAAGGTGAGACTCATATTAGAAGGGAGTAGGATAGTAAATGAATCAATATGGGCAATGGATGAGAGCCAATAATAGGATAAACATCAGTACTCAAAGGAACAAGTCTTTAGCCATCTAGCCTCCTGAGAACATTCACCGTAACAATTAGCTGAAAGAGCCACCGTTGAGAGTACAGAACCAGAAGGAAAACTGACTCATATGTAACAAGAATTGATCAATGATGCATTACACACCTAATTATAAATTTATAAAATACCTAAATCCTACTACTAACTAGGTGGCATCCCGCAAGTATACGGTTGTCAACTAATAGGAAAGGGAAGTAGGGATCGTTCCCACAAGGATTGGTCGATAATTACCGGTTATTTGGTTAGATTTCAAGTTGAACCGATTGATTAAGTAAAGAGATTTAACTAAAACTAGAACCAATGGAACTATAAAAAACAATTTAAAGTAAAGATTAATCACTAAGAAAGCAATTAAAAAGGAAGTATCTTTAGAAATCAAATAAAGGGAACAAATAAAAGGAAAAGCATATTAAGCAAGCAATTAGTTAACCTAAACTATTCATTATCCCTAAGCAAGCACAATTGGAGAAAGCCTCTAATCTATTCTAAGAAAGCATGTAAAAAGAAAGTATTAATTAACTAACCTAAACTACAAATTAACACTAAGAAAGCACAATTAAGGAAAATCCATTAACTAATCTACCCATTAAACTACGAAAGCCAGTAAAGAAAGCAATTCAATGATCGACCCTTCTCATACACTAATTGATCCTCATAAACCAATCTAAACTACAAATTATCACTAAAAAAGCATTTTTAAAGAAATTCCATAAACTAATCTAACAATTACTCTAAGAAAACAAGTAAAGGAAGCCATTTGATTAAAGTAATTAAATTAATCAACAGAAGGAACATGAAATTAAAGCTTAAGTAAAGGAGTTTTAACATAAACAAAGCACTTACAACTAAAAAGGTTCAATCTTTAGCTTTGATTTGAAATCTACAAGAAAGAGAAGTCATAATCTACTCTAATCTAAGAAAACCCTCCCCAAATGGGGAGGAAAAAGAAAGAAAATTACTTTCTAATCTAGCCTACTTTTACTAGCTAAGTTGTCCCTCAGCTACAATTTTAAAAGGGTATATATAGTGCTAGGGTAGTGGGATAATTGTGCAGCAAAAATCAGCCCCGAACAAAGTCATTTTTTGCTCCAGCCTATATGCTTGCGCCACCAAATCGCGATCTCAAAATTGAGACCGCGATATGGACTGAAACTTCTGAAATGCAGCACTTCACAGTTTTGCTTCCAAAATCTTCATCCGACGTCTGATTAATGCACCATTTTTTCTAATGCGACTCTAACACATAGGAGAACATTTATCTATAATAAACACTTAAAATGTACACCTAAACATATAAATAAAATTCTCACAAAATAGGCCAAAAAATGAAGGACACACAAAGACGAACGAAAACTTAACTCCCAACGAAGTTAAGTCAAAGACACGACATATTGTCTAAATGGAAAAACCTAATAAAATATGATAATTATCACCTAAATAAGTACTCAAACACTTAATGAATATATAGTAACACATTCTAACACATAAAAGAAAAATAGATGAAAACACACACGAAAACACTAAAAATACTCGAAACTAGGAGCAAAATCATAAAGTTTAGGGTATATAACTCTTGTTTCCTAGAGTTATCAATCAACATGAAAGAAAACTTATAGGCACCGAATACCCAAAAGGGTAAGCAGCTAAACAAGAGAGAACATGCCACTATTGAGAACCCAATTGACATATATGGAACAGATGCTGGCCAGATAGGAAAATAAATTCTCAATAAAGTGCAAGAAGAGAACAATGAGATGGTCATTGACACAATTATTAAGTACTCCGGATCAAAGGCAGAGGAGGATGGGACTAGCAAGATCAGAAGATTCGAAAGACGAATTTCTACTGGTAGAAAACCTCTTTTAGATATGTCCAACAAAATAGATGAGAAAGGAAATAAAAGCAAAAGGAAGGTAACAAATTGTGTGAAGATGAAGAAGGCTTGAGCAAAAGGCGAAGAAACCATTGTGATTTGCTGTTGAACTGTGGGGAAAAGTCAGGGACCAATCCTTTATGGTCCCCATAATCTTAATAAGAGCTATGGTATGGAATTGTCGAGGAATTGGGAGGCCTTTGACAATGCTGCAACATAAGGAGACTACAAGACACTGTGACATAACCATGCTGGTAAGCAGATCCAAGAACTAGATTTTTAGAATCCTTAGAGGAGGGGTGCATAATAAAATTCAAAGTTTGAAAGGGAAGCTTTTGAGCTTATCAGGAAAAAAGGTCTTAGTTAAAGAAGTAGCACTATCATGCTCACCTACACAATGTCATGTTTCAAATTATCTTAGAAATTGTGTAAGGAACTATGTTCTATGATGCCAAGATTTTGGTGGGGAGATGATTAACAAAACAAGAAGACACATAGGGTGAATTGGAAAAAGCTGTGTAATAATAAAAATAAAGGAGGAATGGGTTATAGAGATATACAAATATTCAACTCTGCATTATTGAGAAAGCAAGTTTGGAGATTGATCACCAAACCTAACTGCTTGTCAGCAAAGTTCTCAAAGTTAAGTACTTCATTTTCAGCTTCAATCTTGGAAGTTGAGATCCCCAAAAATGCATCTTAGTACTGGCAAAGTATTATGAGCACTAGAAACCTTTTTAAAAGAGCTTGTATGATAAAAAGAGTGGGAGATGGCAAGTCCATTGATGTTTGGCTAGACAACTGGAATCCTGAATACTGTGATGGTAGAGTCAAAAGTGAAAAACCTTCCAATTGTGAGGTAAAACTGGCTTCCAACTATTGATATAAGGTCAATGGAATGTGCCCTTACTTCAACAGATTTTCAATCTTATACACAAGCAAATACAATTGCCACGATCCCAATAGTAGCAAGCAAGCCAAGGACAAGCTAGTTTGGAAACACTATAAGGATGGAGACTAGTGGCAAGTTCAAGCTATGAAGAGGAAAGGAAAAGAAGAAGATAGCAGATCAAAAATAGAAGAGGATAAGGCTGAATTCAATAGGAAAAATTAGAGTTCGAAGGTTTGGGATTTTGTTTGGAAGATGAAAGTAGAAGGCAAATTGAAACACTTTCTATGGAAGTGTTTGGGCAACATTCTTCCAATAGATTCAGCAGTAAATAAAAGGGTAAAGATTGGTGAAGATACTTGTAAGACACTTCCATTTGTGGGAAGGAAGCTGAGTCATTAGAACACACTCTATTTTTTCTTTGTCTAAATGCAATTCAAGTTCAGAGAAGAGATCCTGTTCAATGGGAAGGACTAGAAGATCTAAAAAGGGATTTCAAGAAATGGTTCAACAAATTGAGAGAGGCTTATAAATGTCAAGGGGGGAAACAAAAAGTGGAGCTAATAATTAATATCCTCTGGAAAATCTGGAAAGCTCAATACAAAAGTATATTCAATTCTAAAGAAAGAGACTACATGAATATCATTCATTAAGCTCAGCAAGAATGGTTAGAATTCCATAATGCTCAGAGAGAACATCAACAAAGGAACATAGGTAAAAACAAGATGGACAGTAATCAGTTGAAATGGTTTCTCTCGAACATTGGTACTATAAAGTTGAATATAGAATTGATTCTACAGAAGGTTAGAAGGAAAGAGAGCATGAAAATTGTAGCTAGGGACTATAACGGAGACTTGATAGTATCTTGGGAAAACCTGAACCAGAAACATCAATTGAGCTAAGATTATGGAGGCAAAAGCAGTAAAGCAGATCCTACTACTTGCAAAGAAGGAAGGGTGGAACCGAATTGAGGTGCAGACCAACTACAAGGCTCTGATGAATCAAATATCTAGTGGATCTTGCAAAGATGTTGATATAGAAAACACACTATTAGACATTGCTGAGTTTAGAACTTTCGTTTTATAAGTGTTCCTTTACTTTTTTTTTTTCTTTTCCAAAACAACATTTTTATTAGCCATTATAAAGCATCCTTTGTCATTGACAGGGGTTTAGATAAAATTTTGAAGAATGTCTTCCCCTTGTGGCTATTGAATAGCGTAAGAAATGATCTTGGATAGTTGTCAAGTTAAGTTGTAAATCTTTCAAGAAATATAAATATTTATGCTTTCATTTTTGGAAAAGAAACCTAGTCCACAACTAAACTGATCGTAGCCAAAAGAATCGAGACTGGATTTGAGGAAGTTTTTTTCACAAAAGAGTTTAGAATTTTTACTTGCCCTTCTTTGCCCATGATTTTAGCTCATTTAAGTTATAGGGTGTTTATAATTCTTTGGACATTCTTTAACCAATCATTTTTTTAGTAAAGTGAAACACGCCCTAGATTTATTTCAGATCGACATGGATAAATAATCTAGTAGAATTTTAACTTCACTTGTCTAATACTAGGCATTCCAATTCAATCCAATTTGGCAATACCCTCTATAGGTTTAGGAAAACAAGTGAAATCAAAGAATAGCATTGCAATTTATAGATCTACTTTACAGCAAGTGAATTTGCTAAGCTATTTGCCCCACTATAAATATGCTGGATATGAAAGTCTATATTAACATTTTAGATTACATAATCTAGATCTATATCTATACTACAATAAATGAGTGAGTTTGATTTAGTAATATAAATTTTCTTTCCAAAGTTATCCTTAATATAAAATTTAATGATTTTGTTATGTCCCTAACTTGAATACCTTTTTTCATAATCAATTAGGCCATTTATATAAATACATGTATTCCTCAAAGAATAAAAAAAGAAATACAACTTACTTTTTAGGCTTTATAATAGGGAATAAATTTGATTGAAGTAAATTTTCTTATACAATAGAATATTAGGAATGAGTTTGAGAAATTAAAAAAGAGTAGGAAATAATTTTATTGGGATAGATTTTAGAAATCAAGCACTAATAAAGAAATGAAATTTACTTGAAATACATATAAACATATACATATATGTATGTATATATATATATATATGTATATATATATATATGTATATATATATATATATATATATATATTAGTTACAGTTTTGGACTCTTAAAGAGAAAAAGACCTAAAAGGTAAAAGAGAAAATAAAACTAACTTTTTGAGACTCAATTAAATCAAGTTATTAAAAATAGAATTTAAATTAATAAAATTTGTCTTTAAATGGAATTACGAATATAACGATTATCAACATATCGGTTATGTATACATTAATAGACTAGACAACATTTATGAACAATTAAAGAAACTATACAGTTTATTAACAAGTCTATAAAAAATTAGGGAAAACAAAAATGAAGGAAAACAAGGCTATTTTAAATGGTTAATTATCATTTTGGCTCTAAAACTAAGAAAAAGTCTCAATATAACATTTTATTTTAAAAAGGTTTTAGTTTGACCTTCTAAATTGACAAAATATTTCAATATAGTTCTCCAAATTGAAAGAGTCTCAATTTGTCCTTTAATAAAAAATAAATATTCTAATGTGGCCCTCTAAAATTGAAAGATTCTCAACTTGGCTCTCCAAACTAAAAATTTGTTGAAAGTGTATTCAGATACAACAAAATACTATTAACCCTTTAAAAGCACACAAGTTTAAAATCTTATTATCAATCTTAATGATTACTTCATAGTTAGAACAAAATTCTTTTAAAGTAATTTTTTATGTAGAATAGAGAGATTTCATCTGGCATTGTTTTTTTTTTACAAATATGAATTTTAGAAATTATACAAGTTTAGAAACAAAAGTGTAAATCTTTTCCAAACCTTCGAACTCTAAAGACTCTTAGAATAATTCTAAAATATTTTCTATTTTGGGTACAAAAAAATGATATAAAAGAGTAAAGGAGACATAAGCCTCAAGGTCATCTAAATTTGAAATAATAATGACGTTATTTTTCATTGTTATTATCAAAATTTTCTATCGCCTAATGCCATTTGTTTTGCCTCTATTGTAGTTGTTTAGAATTTATAATGACGAAAGAGATTTATTATCCAGAATATGATAAAAAAATTTGGCTTCTTTGTGGCATACTAAAAACAACTATAATGTAGAGCTTATCTTTTTTATTATTGTCAAACCGATTATTTGAGTAGGCAAGAGGTGAAAAATGTGATCTAGATATTTTTTATTTCTTAAAAATATACTCTTTTTTTTTTTTTAAAAAAAAGAAAAACATACTTGTACCTCTTAGTAATTGAAATTCATGTCTAATAGGTTATAAAAAAAATGTCGTACTATTTAGTTCCACTTCATTGTCAAAAAGACCTTACGCCGTATCTTGTAATTCTTACTTTGCTTTTTGTTTCCTTTTCATACATTGAATAATTAACACCTATTTAATCCAAATTACATTTTGCATGTAGTCAAAATTAGTTCCTAAAGTATATTACTCTATAATTATTGATAGATAATTACTGTCTACCTACAAAAAATGATTATCATTATCTTTGGACCTATAAACATATAATGTTGAGTATTAGTAACTGTATAAATTACATACTAAAAAATAAGGTTATTAAATCAGTTAATAATTACATTTTAATTAAAGTGTACCTTAATAAAACGTAAGTACTGAATGCCTATTGTTACTTTTAAATTAGGCAGGGGATATTGCCATGACTATAATTTCCAACCAGAACAACTTTCTCAAAAATGTTAAGAATATTATCTTCTTTCTCTCTTCTTGTAATATTTTCGCTACACTTTCTATGCTTCCTCATTCTTTGTGTCATTCTCCCTATAACTTCTTGAACACTATTTTACTCTTGTTCAATTTTTCCTAATCAATTTGTAGGGAATCTTAATTTTGTTTTTGGTTATTTTGATACAAACCAAAAAGATAAAAACCACAATCAAGTCAAAGGAAATTTTTTCTTAAATTCTTTTCTTCTGGTTATTTTGACACAACAAAGAACAAAAATAATAGAACCCTTAATCAATCAAAAGAATAACTAAAGATGATGAAAAAGAATGTCAAAAGACGATGCAACCAAGTCAATTTGGTAGAGAAACAGAAGGCTTCTTCACCGTGGTGAACCAGCCAAAGTAGAATCTACCAAATATTCTTTTAACTTTTAAACATAATTTCAATTTCCTAGTTGTTTTGGAACTCTTTCAGTGTTAAATGGTTTCAAAATACTATACTTTTTAGGAATTGAGTGGGGAATAAATATTTATGCTTGGAGAGAGAGAAAAAAAATGATTATCACTCTAGTTTTTCATCAAATTTTATTCTGTTGTTAGGGTTTTATTTTATTTCTATTGCTCTGCTCTCAAAAGTTATTGTTTTAGAGACGAAACAGTTTCAGTTCAATTCAAGATTTCTTAGTTCAAAACAATTGTCGGTAATTTCTTTTAATAGAAATAATTGGTTTCAATTATTTCTATGGTTAATTACTTTTATGCAAATCATAGTATGAAACTCTAGGCTAGTGGTTTATTCACTTTCTTCTTTTCTTCTTAATTCTTATGCTTTTATTTATTCAACTATGAACTAAAATCAACTCGGATTAGGTACAGATGATGCAATTTTCTTATGAATTAATTCAAATAACCATTAAAAGAACCAATTGCATTTTTGAGTGATAATCATCACTATTTGACAATCTAGAAAGATAGATTGTGTATAGTTTTGGTTAGATTAGCCGAGATGATACGTAAGTCGATCCTTCATCATAGACCAGTGTTGATTGGTAGATTAGATTAATTTTTGATCGTGGTTGACATGAATTTCTACTTGGTTAATTTTAATTCCATATAGCAAAATTACTCAATTTAAATACAATTAGGTCTAAGTGGAACCTAGGTACCTTAAACCATTAGATTGATAGGACTCAGCATCATGAGGAATCGGAGTTGGGTTGATAATTAGGAGTTGAACCTCCACTGTGTGTAATTAAGTCTATTGGTTGGCGACTTGAATGATTTTTGAAAAATTGCTAGTCTAGTATTTGACCCGTTTCCTTATCATTTGATAATTATTTTCTTTTGATTTGGTCTTATTTACTTCATGCTTTAAATTCTCTGTAATTTTTAGTTTTATTTAAGTTGAAAAAAATTTCAAATTTTCTATTAGATCGTCTAAATAGAAATTGTTGACCACTTTTGGTACTTATCTACACATTCTCTGAGAGAACAATTCCTATTTACCCTGCTACACTAATATCGTAAACTTGCCAAATGTAGTAGAAAGTTGTGGGTAGGTTAATTTAAACTTTCATCCGCCATATACATCAAGTTTTTGGTACCGTTTCCTGGGAGTATAGTTTAGGCAATACCAGACATCAAGATGATTCCTACTTTAGATTTTGCTTTTTATTTTATTATTTTCTTTTTCTTAATTATTAGTAGCGTTGTGTTCCAATCCTTCCAATTTCTCCTTATATCATTACAAACATTGGTGCACGTAATTCTATTCTTTGAGTCATTTTGCAATTCATGCAATCTACCTGATCTCTACTTGTCTTCAATTCAGAATCTGAGCAAACTTTTATACAGCGGAGGAGGGTGTTACAAGAACAAAGGTAAGAAGATTGAATGCAAATGGCTCATGATAGGAATCCTAGGCAACCAATGATACTAGAGAAAATAGAAAGGGTAGGGACAACATGAATGATGGCTAGTATGTTAAAATGCCCAAAACATTCTTGTTCAAGAATAATTGACCTCTTGGTGGATCATACCTTACATCTTTTGGAGCAGCCCACTCGAGTATTATACCATCTCCTTTCAAATTAATAATTTTGAGATCAAATCTACATCATATCCATATTGCTGCAGCATGCAATTTTCAAGAAATTGCCTAGTAAGGATCTGAGAACTGTAAATCACCATCTCATGAACTTTAGGGGGGCATGTCATACCTTTAAGTAGAATGATATGAGTGATGAAGCATTTAAGTTTGAGGTTATTCTCTTTTTCACTAAGGGATAAAGCAAAGCTTTGGCTACAAGGGTATAAGCAAGTGTCATTCACCATATGGGAAGACTATCCCATGCTTTTATGACCAAATACTTTCCACCCTCCAAAACAGCCAAGCTACAAAATGATAACACTTTATTTAGCCAACAGTATGGGAGGAATCTCAGTGAAGCTTGGGAGAGATATAATGACCTCCTGAGCAAATATCCATATCATAGCTTACAGTTGTGATTGCAGATTCAAACCTTTTACAACGGTTTATCTCAAGATATGTGTGAATCGTTTGATTGCTCAGTTAATGGAACATTATCTCTAAGTAAGATGTTAGAAGAAGCTCAAAGATTCTAGAAATGTCAAACAACTACTATAAATCATCAGCTTCTGAAGCACATGACCAAAGGAAAGTGGGACTTCAATAAACACCACTGATCAATTTAAGCAACTGAAAAAGAGGATGCTTGGAACGGCAACAAATGTCATGGCCACTCTGCCACCACTCATTTGTGATTTTTGTACAGGTAATCATCTTAATGGTCAATGTAGTGCACTAAACTATTATTCTTCTTCTTTTCCAGGTCATGAGCAGGTCAATTACATATGTAATAAGATTCATAACCAATTTAGGCCCAGAACAATTAGTTGGGTAATTGTTCATTGTGTTTCCCAAGGTAGAGTACAATTCAAATCGAACAAGTTATAGATTACTGAAAAAAATCACAATACTCTACTTATACTTCTGCAAGTTTACGGAGTAGGCAGTAATATAGGATGAGTGGGTATCGTTCTCATGAAGATTGTTGGTTAGCAAGTACCGAGATTTATGAATCTTTGTATATTTAGGCAAATCAATTAGGAAGGAAGTAATCTACTCAACTCATGGCCATGATCCAAATATGCAATTAAAAGCTAGATTTAAACTAATCTATCTACTAAAACAAGTAATGAAAGCAAGTAGATTACCAGATTAAGAGACTAATTAACCTAACCTAATGAAAGCGAGTGAATGAAAAGAAGTAATATTACTTCTGTTGGCCAAAAGCAACCTAAGAGGGGGGTGAATTAGGCTGTCTCAAAAAACAAACCTTTTGAAGGTGCTTAATAAAATTGCAAACTTTGTGCAACAAATGAATACTTAAGCACAAATTATCAAAGATAAATATTTAATAATCAAAGCTTAAAGAACAAATAAAAGATTGAGATAAAGAATATCAAACCAAACTCCCAAACTTCTCAAGCTTGGAGTACATCTATTAGTAGTGCCTCTTCAAAGAAGGTGAGGCAATAACCTTCTTGTACACAAAGTAGGCTCACCCTTTCACCAACTAAATTCCTCTAATTGAGCCAAAGGATTTTACACTACAACCTCACTTTTGTACACTTGCTATCCCTGCACTCTTACACTTGAAGATCACTCACTAGTCTGCTGTCTCTTCTTGCTCACACTAATTGACTCTAGTTGAGCCAAGAGAGCTATACTACCCAAACCAATACAACCCACAACATTTTGGCCTATTTCTCCAAAAATAGCTCTTACAAGTGTCTGTGTTGTATGTAGTAGTTCCTTCTCATCATTTGGATATCCTTGGGCTATTTATAGATAAAAGATGTGCTAAAATTTGAGTTCCAAACGTAAAAAAAACTAGCTGTTAGGGGTTCAGACGGTGGTTCAGACTTCCGTTTATGCATCCTACAGCTTCATGAGCAGTGTCTGGGACGGTCATATGCGCCCTTCTGACATAAAATTACTTCATTTCGAGCTCCTTTCTTCGGACGGCCTTCAACGTCTGATCTTTTTTAAGGCTTCGGACGGTCTTAAATGTTCGAGACATCATACTTTCGAATTCCTTGTCTCGGACAGTCTTTTGCGTCCGAAGCACTATCCTTTGAACAGCTATCTACGTCCGAAAGATGTGTTCTTTCTCGGTGTTGTCTGAACATGTGTTCGGATGCTCCCTTGCGTCCGAGCTCCTTTCTTTCGGACGCTCTTCATCGTCTGTAAGGTGTTGTTCAACTTTTGGTTGTTTTTCTTGATTGTGTTCGGATAATCATTTTCGTCCGAGCCTCCCTATTTTTCTGCACACTTGTTTTCAAGCCCGTTAGTACGATTTGATCATCATCAAAATTCGGGTCCAACAACTTCTAAATTTACCAAACTTTCTGAGACTAAACTAGAATTGAAAGACAAGTAGTTCTAAATTGACCAAGGAAAGCCATTGAAAAGCAGGAAAATCAAATAAACTCCATTTTCTATTGATTTGGACTTAATGGAAATTGCAAGTAAGGCTAAGTTTAAAATAAATATTTTTAGATTTTTGGATTGGTAAAAGAAACCCATTACAAATTGACTAGAAATTAACGCGAATAAATGAAAATTTTAATTAGAAAACTCTAAATTATCAAGAACCCTAATTACTCTAAGAAAACTTGAAATAAAACAACTAGTACTTGTATGTAGAAATTTAACTAGAAAACAAGTAAAAATTATGTCTACTTGTAGCTAAAGATTAACCCACTAAGACTATCTAATCAAAATTTAAACTTGCAATGAATTAAAAACAAAATCTAAAGAGAAATTAAAAGAGGACTTGTATTAAAACTAAAGGAAACTTGAAAGTCAAGGTACTCTAATTTAATCTACTCTAATGTAAAATTACACACTGCCTACTATATATGTTAAGTGCTTTACAAGTCAAGAAATAAAAGTCTGAAAGCCAAAAATTACAAAAATGTTGTACAACATAGGCCAAATGCGCCTCGATATCTCAACATGGATATTTGGTGTCTATAAGACACAGTTGAAAATGACTAATTGAATTTTTGCCACGATGTCGTGATGTCAAAATCCCATGTCGTGACATCGAGCTTGTTTTAGCTCAAGTCGTCAATGTTTCATTAATTTCACTTTGGTCCTCAAACTTTTGTAATCTTGAATTCGATCTTTCGTTTCCTAACCTTATTGCAAACACACTTAACTAAATAAGTAACCAGATTAACAAAAATTGATTAACAATTTATGATATTCACAAGAATATAAATGCAACAAGGAAATGCAACTAATTAGATTAAAACACTTAATTTGACACAAAAAATCGAGATTAAACTAATAAAATGTCAAAATTTAAAAGTAAAATAGCTCTGATTTATTGGAGTTATCATACCCCCAAACTTAGCATTTTGCTAGTCCCGAGCAAAACAAGAAATCAAAAAGGAGTTTACTAAACACGAAAACATTCACACCACCAAAATGACAACATAAAAGATGAACAATGGTTGTACTTATGATCAATAAGGAATTCTCTCAAGGGACCTCAAATACCATATGACAATTGAACTATTTTAATTAGTTACTCCAAGTTTTCTCATTTTTCCTCAAAATCATAAGTTTAATTACTACACAAAATTTCAAATTACTATGTATTAACCATTTTCAAAATGGTTCCTAAAAATTTAACTTCTATTCATTACAATTCAAAACTTTATATTTTCTCAAATTACAAGTATTACAAAATTGTTCAATCATCCCGATAAGGTTGCATAGAAATAGAAGTTCATTAGGAATCTACCTATATGCACATGTCACACAAGTTGGGAACATTAATATATCAAGGAATGAGTAGTGTGATATCAATGCTAAGTATTACAAACATTATCCCCTCGACTTGTTGGTATTTTAAAACATAATCCCTAATGGCTTAATTCGGACAAATAATATGGGTATATATCGGAATCCTATACTCGCCTTATTACTACTCTAATGGCTTATTTCGAAGAAATAACATGGGTACATGCTGGAATTCGATACTCGTCTTATTCCTAATTGCAAATTTTTTTTGCACAGCCCAAAACCAAGAAAGAGAAGTTCACATATGTAAGATTAATATCTAATATACCTAAGATTAATATCTAATACCAATCAGTCACAAATTAGAATAATATTCCCTATGAAAATACACAAAATGTCCTAAATCTCCTTCCATTCCATTTAAACCAATTTTTCCAAAAGATTAATCGACCAACAAAGTAACATTTATGATTTGATCTAGAACAATATTTCAAGTGAATTTCCCTCAAAATATTAGTCCCTCTTTTTGAAAATGCTAATACCAAAATTTTGAAATTCTTGCGTTGCAAAAGGACTGCTCACAAAGACTTAAGTTCATAAAATGTCCAATTCAAATAGTTCAATCATATAGTATTGTAAGTCAAGTATCATCATCGAATAGCAAATTGATCAATTTTCCATCCAAGGCCATCAAACACACCTACAAACATAAAAGTACCATTCCCAACACAAGAAACGGACACCCTCAAACTTGACTCTTTTATTCATTTGATGAGTAAAACTCATCCAACTGCACACCCAAAATTTAAACAACATAACATATAGTAATTTCCTTAAAAATGAGAACAACTTGATTATAATAAAATCTTAACAAAATAATCACTATTAAGTGATACCACTAAGAACTTTGTCAAGCAATGCCATGTAATCATTCAAATAAGTTCATAGACATCAATGCGATCTTTCAAGCGTCAACGAAAATCTACGTGGCGTCAGTTTAAGGCCCTTAGCCACTATCATGACTCAAACTAGTAAATCAATTGAGAACACAGTAACTCAAACCAAGCATTTAAAGTATACAAAGTCCAAGATGATGAAATTCAAATTAAGCATCAACAAATGTCACTTGGCGTCAGCCTATGGCCCTTAGCCAATCTACTCAAGAGTAAAATATCCAAACCAAAATATTTAAAAAGCCTAAAATAAACATAATAAAATATTAAAGTACTAAAGAAATGAAAATGAAATTGTCTCCAAGTATCTCAACTACCCTCCAATGAAACTCTCTCTAAATGTGTCCAAAGCTATCATTTGCCACCAATGGCTGCATCAAATGTCTTGCTCCATCTATTTGCGACCATCCTCTGTATCACTATGATGGCTTTTCTTGAACTCCTTATCGTGTGCGCTACACATCAATACCATCTGCTTGTTGTGCTTCACCTTGTTGTGTCGGTACTGCTGGTGGTGTGTAACACTGTCCACGAGGTAGGCCATAATGCCAAATTGGAGGCTGCTGTGGATGAACCCAAGCGCTGAGTGAGGTAGTCTCAAGGGCTTCTCCTATCATAGCCAAATTGTTGTGCATTAGCAGTTGACTGTATGTCCAATATCCTTGCAATTTATTATGCTCATCTTTTATAACTAGTGCATTGCAAACATAGCCAGGTGATAAAGGAATGAATGATGTTCTTGGCGAGAGTGGTGGAGGCAAGTGGCCTTTTTCGGGGTGATATCTCTCATATTCCCAGACCATATTGTAAACATACTCCCACTTGATTCTGCCTCTCTGATGTGTCATATGTTCGTTGGTAGAATATGGGCATCCTGCAGCAATATATAGTTGAGTGATTAGACTAGGTGCATAAAAAATAGGTCTCTTGAGCCTCCCACCATCAAGGAATCCTTGTCTAATCAAACCACCTAAAATTTCACATCCAATGGCATCTCTGTCAATATGGCATATTCCAATAACACTTCATCCCTTTGAGTATAACTCAAAGAATTTGAAATCCAAATTCAAAATTAATGAAATAAAACCACATTTTTACCACAAAGGATAAACCATGACGAGAGAATTTCAACTCCAACGTTGTTGAAGTATTTAACACACAATCAACATCAACATCACACAACATTATTTTAACTTCATTCATATCTTTTTCCTTATTATGCACAAGAGTATGGTATTCATTAGACGGAACAGAGTGTATATTAAAATAAGCACTAATCGCATAAGCATTGAAATCAACTAGTACACCCCTGACTCCTACTTTTCCATCCTCCAAATTACACAAAGTGCAATAGAACTCCTTGAGTAGCTGTGCATACCTCAGCTCAACTGCTCTATCAAATTGTTCCTAATGCCTTGACTTTATTTGTGCTTCTATTTCCTTTCTCGCCTCCTCATAAACCCCTAATGCATGGACAAATCAACAACCCCTCTCTCTAATGACCTCATATTTTTCATTGTCTCTAAAATAAGGCTTGAGCACACTTACTTGTAAACTGGGGTTCCAAGACTAGTTCACTAGCTTTACTTGGCTCTTTACTTGGAACTTTCTCACTCAGTATTTTCTGTACTTTTTTTTCTCTTGGGTTCTCTCCTCTATCCCTACTTCTTCCTTTCGTACCACCACTACCATGAACTCCCCTCATTACTTTTCCCAAACAAATTCCAATAAAAATATGATCAAATTCTCAAATAATTCAAAAACAATTATCTCTTATAAATGATATTTGTGAAATATCTGTCAATTGAACACATTTTTTTCCACTTATAAGAGACAATTGAGACACACATAATTATATTGTAGAAATTCACAACCATATTGATGTAAAAATATCCACAACAACTCATACTAAGATATTACCAAAAATGTGTATAAAAGTATTACAAATTCCAAGTAATCAATGGCAAAATATCACCAACAATCCAACCAAATAATCCACAAATAACATTTCTACAGGCCTAAGCACTTGAGAGTTGGAGAATATTACCTATTTAATTTGAAGAAAACTGCATTTGAATTGTTGAAGGGTACTTCTTTGAAGCTGAAATTCCCCATGAAAAGCCCCAAATTTATGGATGATTGATGATCAAAATGATTTGTGGGGATGGATTATGTGTGTTTGTAGAGAAATTAGTGGAAAAAACTTGTGAAATTGAAGGATTGAAATGGAGGGTGTACGGAACTTGTTTGTGATTTGGGGAAGAAATGAAGAAGAAGAAGAGAAAGAATTGATTTTACTCAATTCAGCCAGGTTTTAATGTCGGGACATCAGGATGAATGTTGATTAGATACATAGTTGATTTGCTCACTTGTACCAAAAGGAGCTTCGTATTGTCTATTTGAATGCCCGTCACCACAAAAGTCACACACAAGGTTTGATTGAAATAAAGAGCTAACAACATTTACGGTATTTGGTCTCTCAAAATTCTTCAAAGCCCTTGTGAAATTATTCATGACATTCATACGCATGTCTTGTTGAGCAAGAAGCAACATTAGCTAAATTAAAATTCAATGCACCACCTTGTTGCGCATTGGCTTGATTGACTTGTTGTTGAATCCTTGGATGAGTCATAGGACATGGTAGTAATAATTTGAGGTCATTCTATTAAGCAACTCTTAAATTTCTTCCAGTGTTTTGAAAGAAATGGAGCCATTGGCAGATGCATCAACAATAGACTTAGTTTCTTTTGCTAACCTATTATAGAAAGTTTGGATTTGTAACTAAAGCAGGATGGCATGATGGGGGCATTTTCTTAACAACTCGTTGAATCATTCCCAAGCCTCACTCAAACTTTTACCAGCATATTGTTCCAAAGAAGTGATCTCATTATGAAGTTTGGCGGTCCTCGAAGGAGGAAAATGTTTCGCCAAGAACTATTGTGCCAATATATTCCAAGTAGTGAAAGTTCCTTGAGCATGTGATTATAGCCATGCATTTGCTGATCTATCTCTCATTGAAAAAGGGAAGACACACATATGTACACAATCCGGATGGACTCCATTAAATTTTAGTGTGTCCAAACTTCTTAAAGTTCATTAAATATGTATATGGGTCTTTATTAGTACTACCACCAAACATGGTATGCGTTTACAACATTTGTATCAAGGCAGGCTTTATCTCAAAATTATTTGCTTGCATGGGCATGGATGCAATACTTGAATTGACCCCGTCAAAATTAGGCAACACATATTCTCTCAAAGGATGCCCATTCATATTCAAACCATTCCATTGCCAAAGCCACCAATTCTATTATTTGCCATGACTTCTTCTTGTTCTTCATTCTCATTGTCCACAGTCCTTTGATTTTGATTAAGATAAGTCATTTCCATTCTCTCTAACTCTTGTTAAACCCATTTGTGCTTCTGGATTTCCCTTAATTTCTTCTATTTTTCGTAGTCCAAGCAAATCAAAGGTCCCTTTATCTCTTCTTATCCTGCACTACATCTGTCAAGACAATTAAAACAATTAATCACAAGTGCCCATTCACTTAACCAACCAAAACATCAACATAAACAAGTAACACTACTAAGTAATAACTAAAAGAATAAAAAGTGCCTAATCTATACGACTTGTAAAGTACTCAATATTGCCAAAAATCAAGAACAATCCCTGGCAATAGCGTCAAAAACTTGTTCATTGAGTTTCCCAAGGTAGAGATCAATTCAAATCAAATAAGTAATAAATAGCCACACAAAACCACGATACTCTGTCTCTTTTACACAGTCTACGGAGTTGGTAGTAATATAGAGTGAGTTAGTATTGCTCCCACGAAGATTGCCGGTTAGCAAGTACCAAGATTTATGAATTTTTGTATAGTTAGGAGAATCATTAGGAAGGAATTAATCTACTCTACTCATAACCATGATCCAAATATGCAATTAAAATGTAGATTTAAATTGATCTATCTACTAGAACAAGTAATGAAAATAAGTAGACTAATAGATTAAGTTAAGAGACTAATTAACCTAACCTAATGAAAGTAAGTGAATGAAAGAAATAAAATTACTTCTAAAATAACTAGACTAAGACTAAACTGAAATTGAAAGACAAGCAGTCCTAAATTGACCAAGGAAAGCAATTAAGAAGCATGAAAACCAAATAAACTCTATTTTCTACAAATTTAGACTTAATGAAAATTGCAAGGCTAAGTTTAAACTAAATATTTTTAGATTTTTGAAATGATAAAGGAAAACCCACTTAAAATTGACAAGAAACTAAAGTAAAGAAATGAAAATTTTAATTAGAAGACACTAAATTATCAAAAAGTCTAATTACTCTAAAAAAAAATTTGAAATGAAAGCAACTAGTTACTTGTAGAAATTTAACTAGAAAGCACATAAAAATTATGTGTACTTGTAGCCAAAGATTAATCCACTAAGACCATCTGATCAAAATTTAAACTTGCAATGAACTAAAAACAAGATCTAAAGAGAAATTAAAAGAGAACTTGTATTAAAGATTATTTGGACAAAAGGAAAATTGAAATTCAAGTTACTCTAATCTAATCTACTCTAATCTAAAATTACACATTACACTACCTACTGTGTGTACTTTTCTAACTATTACTGACTATATATGTTTAGTGCGTTACAAGTCTTGAAGTAAAATCTAGAAGCCAAAAATTACAAAAATGCCATACAACATAGGCCGAACGCGCCTCGATGTCGTGACATGGATATTTGGTTTCGCGACATCGAGCTAAAAATTATAATTAAATTTATGCCTTGACGTCGTGGCCTAGATGTGTATTAGAGACAAGCCTTCTATCCTTAATAATTTACAGTGTTTTCCTCTAACTTTTGTAATCATGAATCCATCCTGTCTCTTATACACATCTAGAACTGTATAAGTAGCCAAATTAATGAAAATTGATTAACAATTCATAATATTTAGAAGAAATGCAAATCTCAACAAGGTGCTCTTACAACTAACTAGATTGCAACACTTAATTTGAGACCAGAAATTGGGATTAAACTAACAAAATGCCATATTGATTAACAATTCATGATATATAGAAGAAATGCAAATGCAACTAGGAAATGCAACTAATTAGATTAAAACACTTAATTTGACACCAAAAATTGGGATTAAACTAACAAAATGCCATAATTTAGAAGTAAAATAACTCTAGTAATGGAATTTCAAAACGACGCATCGATATCGCGACAGTAATACTTATAATCCGAGTTGGAGAAATCATCTGAATCTCTCATGGGGAAATCAATAGAACTAGACTCCTATGTAGCACAAGACCCAAAGATGTAGAGCACCAATTCAATAACAATACCAGCGTCAACAACAATATTCCACAATATAATCACTATAGTTAGGGGTCGGTAATTAAGGGAGTCAGTTAATCTATTTATGTAGGTTTGGCTGACAAGATGAACAATTATGATGCCTCAATTCGGAACTTGGAAACTAATATGGGGAAAATAGCAATGAGTCAAGTTGAGAGGCCAGTGGGACAATCACTTTTGACACAATTTTTACCTAGTGACACAATTTTTGACTCACAGAATAAGTTAAGGTCATTACATTCTGGAATGGACGAGTAAGAAGGAGGAACAAGGTGGGAGAGATAGAATTGGAGCCAATGAGAATGACCATTAGAATTTGCAAAAGAAGAACGGGAAGGTATAAGAGGCAGAGAAGCACCAAATTCCGATAATAAGAAAGCCTGAAAATCAGCCAATAGAGCCATCAACTAGGTTTCCTTTTCCTAACCGGTTGAAGGTTAATGAGGAAGATAGTAAGTTCACGATATTCCTTGAGATCTTTTAAAAGATATATTCAATATTCCTTTCATAGAGACTCTTGAGAATATGCCCATATGCACAATGAAATTTCAAGTTTGCAAAATTTAAATAGTGCAAGAAAAGAATGAAAAATACAATTTAGTTACGCCAGAAATGAACGAGTTATAATTTCTAAGATCTTTCTGATTCTTCTCTTCAATTGTTGACTCGAGGGCCTCGACGTCTTGATCTTGAAATTTGATACGATCGAAGGCTTGGCAGCTTGTCTTGAACTTTGACTTGATCGAGAGCTTCATAACTTCATCTCTAATTTTGGCTCAGTAACTTAATAGCTTGATCTCAAACTTTGACTTCTTCAAATACTTATAGAAGACTTGAACAACTTGATGGAGAATTTAGGGAGCTCGTGCAACTTGTAGAGATCTTTCAAGAATATGTGTGCACTATATGCCTAGGGGTAACCCCTATTTATACATGCAGGATGGGAGGGATTAGAGTGGTTAGGCATAATCTTACTCTTAACTTTTCTCCTAAGAAACATGAACTGTAAAACAATAGCACTACTTTTGCATCATCTTTATCCCTAAAAGAGATAAAATTACAAGAGAACTAGTCTTCCTAAAATTTTTTTATCTTAGAGTAGCATAAATACATGAGGAATTTAATTACCTATAATAGTATACCTTTATTTATTTATTTATTTATTATTTTTAAGTGAAGAAGATAGATATTAAGATATATATCTCTTTGACATGGTATGATTTAATTACGATACTATTGCAAGATAACAATGTAGGAATTTCAGTTAGACTGAAATTTTTGTTGCCTACAAATGCCCTTTCGAGACTTGTCCACAAAAGAAGAACTTGAACATGAAAGTTAATGAGTCTCGAAACACGAACGTGTCCGTCCATTTGTAGAGGTATTTTTCCAAAGGAATCGGACGAGAGAATTTGTTTATTTTTATATGCTATGATTCAACTTGGAGTTAGCTTTCAAGCTACCTATGCACCTTGTTAGGGATGAACTCAAATGTAGGTCAGTTTAATATATGAGATAGTTTAAACTTGTATCAAGAAGTATCGGATTTGATATATGCAAACAATTTATTTTTGTGTCGAGAAGCATATGACATGGATATGTAGATAGTTTGTTCTTGTGTCAAGGAGTATATTTAGATAGATTAGACTTATGTCAAGGAGTATACTCATTAATCCTTATGGGAGTGTCTCTTTCTTGGGTGGATGGATAAATCTAGTGTTTGAGAAAATTTTCATGGTTGACGGTAGAGGCGTTCATTTGACTTTAAAATCTCAAAATAAAAGTCAAGTTATATAAACCCAAATTCAATTAAAGTCAAGTCATTTAAATTCGACTTATTCAATCGGTAAGTCAAATAAGTCAAAGATAAATTTCATATTCTAATTCCAAACTTTAGTCATCATTTTACAAATTCCATATCATTCCACAAATTTAAAATTTGACATAATAGAAATTAAAGATAATACAAAAAAATACATAACCAAATTACAATCACAACATTCTTCAAAAGGAAAAGTAAGCTTTAATATTGATGAGTGATATCCTTTAAGTATATAGGAATATATCTGTACTAAGAATAAGTTAGTAATGCATTTATTTACTTGTTGATATTAAAAGTTTTACACTAATAAGTTAGGTAGTATAAGTATATAATTAGATGTTATGTAAAACATGTTTTTTATGTACAAGTGTAAGTTATATGAATATTAGTATTTGACTTATCATTAAACAAGTATGTATAGATATATTATATAGAGATATTTCAATAAATATTAATGTATATAATTACTTGACTCTTGTATCTATATGTATTAAAAGGAAATTAATAATCCATTTAATTAATTATTGAAACAAAAGTGTTTCATTAATAAGTTGTACACTTTTGTTAATGCATAAGTACATAAATTGTACATAACGGGTAGTGTTACATTAATAACTCCAAGAATTATATGAAGAAAAGATATTTAAGTATTAAGAACAAAGAATATTGTTAGTTGTTAACAAATTTAATTATTAAAAATTAGGAATATTATAGCTAAAATATTATGGACACAAATGCATTAGTATATTATTAAAACATGTGAAAAATGATAAAAGAAAAAAAAAATTAACTTGTGTGTTCGATATTTGACCTGCAAATTCAAACAACTTGTTCGATTGGTAAGTGATAACTCTAGTAAACTAGAGATTTTTATTTCATTCTAAATTATAGCATTTTGATAGTTTAAATCCCAAACTTTGGGTAAGTAATTGAAGATTTTAGTTAATTTCTTTCCTATGAGTTTGAATTTCCATTCTTGATTAAGTATGACAAGTTTTTATTAAATTTCTAGCTTAATTAATTGCTTAATGGTGTTAATATTATGCGGGTCAAAATTAAAGGTTGGAAGCTGGAATGAACAAAGCTCAAAGGACCAAATTGCAATAATGGAAGAAATAAAGAATGCTGGGATCTTGACTTTCCAACATTATTCAATTTGTCTCTTATACACATCTCAAATTTTCCATATCGCGATCTCGACTCGCTGAGGGTTAAGTTGTAAGGGAAATTTTGTAAACATTCAGCCAACAACTCCTGAATTTTGCCTCGTGTAACACTACACTATTTAAGCTGCTTAAAAATAGAAGTAGAAGTAAGTAGGAATAGTAGTAGATAGTTAGTAGATTTTAGGATAGTTTAGGATATCTTGTCTAGAACCCCAAGTTTTCTTCTTTCATAGATTTTTCTCTTTAATTGTCTCTGATATCTTCTTTTAATTTCTTGTCAAGTTCGAATTTTGATTAGATAATTGTAGTAGGTTAATGCAATCTTCGTGTAGATATAATTTTTACTAGCTTTCTAGTCTAATTTAGTAAGAATTTCTTAGCTTGCAATCTGAGGTTTCTTCGGAAAATTAGGGTTCTTGATAATTTCTTGCTTTTTATTTAAGAATTTTCAATTTCTTGCATTAATTTCTAGTTAAAACTAGTGGGCTTTCTTTTTTTCTATCAAAAATCCAAAAACACTTAGATTTGTAGCTTAACTCTTTTCAATTCATCCTTAGAAATGATTGCTTTTAGTCTTCAAGGTTTCTTATTTGTAGTCCTTTTAATTGGGTAATGTGCTTGGTTTCAATTTTAGTTTTAATTTGCTTAATTTAGGTTAGAATTAAGTGCCTTCCTTTACTTGCTTTTTCTAGAGTAGATTAATTAGTTTCTTTGATTAATATCGTAATTGGTAAATTTCATTTGCTTGCTTTTTAGTTAATCTAGCATAAAATTAAGTTTTTATTGTTTTCATTTAATCATGGTTTTTACTAGAGTAGTTCTATCATCCACTATTTGATTTTGCTTAACTACACAAATATCCGTAAATCTTGGTAATTGCCTTCCAACAATCCTTGTGGGACGATACCCACTCATCCTATACTTGACTATCAACTTCATATACTTGCAAAAGTTAGGTAGAGTGTAGTGAATTAGAGTGATTAATTATTGCTTGTTTGTTCTTTCAAAGTTAAATTCTACCTAACGAAGCAATCAAATTTTTGGCGTTGTTGCCGGGGATTGTTTTCGGTTTTTGGCAATATCAAGCGCTATACGGGTTGTGTAGATGAAGCACTTTAGTTTAGTTTAGTTTAGTTGATAATTTTGGGAATTTTTATGTTTGTTGGATATCTTGTGGAATTGACTTGGAATTTCAATTGATTATTTGCCTTGGTTGTGTTTTAGTGCATGGTACGAGGTGATCAAGGGCCATTCATTTGCTTAGACAAGGAACGGGAGAAAGAGCTAAGAGAAATTCGAAGGTTGAGAAGGGTACAACAACAGCAAGAAAGGATAGAAATGGCAAATGCTAATGCTCATCAAAGGAATGTGAACATGGAAAACGAAGAAGAAGAGGTTGTTGGAAATAATGGGATACGTGGCTACGGGAATGGAAATGGCATAAATGGGAATGGAATGCCATTGAGGGAGTATGCTTTACCCAATTTTGATGGGACGAACTCGAGTATTGCACGGATGCCCGTGCAAGCTAACAATTTTGAAATCAAGCCCGCCCTAATCTAAATGCTCCAAGCCCTTGCCATGTTCGGAGGTGGACCTAATGAAGACCCCTACACACACCTCATGAATTTTGAAGAAGTCTTGGACACATTCAAATTTAATGAAGTACACCCGGATTGTATGCGGATGAGGATGTTTCCTTTTTCTCTTCGTGATAGGGCGCAAAGTCATTGTTGCAATCCCACGCCCAAGGAACATTCACCACTTGGAATCAATTTGCTCAAGTGTTCTTGGCGAAGTACTTTCCACCAGCAAGAACCGCTAAATTAAGGAATGAAATTACATCGTTCAAACAAGATGTTGGTGAAAGCCTAGGAGAAGCTTGGGAAAGATTCAAAGAGTTGCTAAGAAAATGTCCTCATCATGCCATTCCTTTGTGGCTTCAAATCCAAACCTTTTATAATAGTTTACTTCAAGAGACAAAATCCATCGTAGATGCCTCCGCCGATATCTCTATCTCATATAAGACTCTAGAAGAAGCTCAATAGTTGTTAAATAGGATGGCATCCAACCACTACTATCATGGACAGATGACTCCTTCGGTGGTTTAACACCAAGCTAATCAAGCCAATGTAAATAGTGGAGCATTGAATCTAAACATGCAAGATACCCTTTTGGCACAATAAGCATGTTCATGATTATGATAAACAACATGGCAAAGGCAGGATGGAGAATCTAGGGAAACCTAGTAGTGTAAATGCTATGATTTCTTCTCCATCTCAAACAAGCATGACATGTGACTTTTGCGGAGGATGCCGTACTAATGGACAATGTGAGATGCCATATGGATCTAACGAGCAAATCAATTATGTGGACAATCTACCCTCATAATAATGTTAGAACCATGAGTCGTTAGATTATAGAAATTATACAATCCATTGGAGGAATCACCTATATTTCTCATGAGAGTAACACCAATAACCAATCAAATCCTCCTTACCAACCAAATCCTCCACCTCAAAATAGCCAACACACTCAAGCCTCAAGTTCCTCTTCTAGACCCTATCAACCACCACATCACAGAAATTTCCAACCCAACTTGTACCTGTTGGTCCCAAAGGGCAACCTAAGAGGGGGGTGAATTAGGTTGTTGCTAAAACAAACATTTTGATGTGCTTAATAAGAAATGCAAACTTTATGCACCGAATAAAAACATAAGCACAAATGAATACAACTATTAGATATTCAACAATTTCAGCTTAAAGAACAAATATAAAGATAGAGATAGAGAGTATCAAACCAAACTCCCAAGCTTCTCAAAATTGGAGCTTACAACCACAAAGTGCTTCTTACAAGGCAACTACCAAGTTCTCAACTTGAAGTTTAGCCATTAAAAGTCTCTTCAAAGTAGGTGAGACAATAACTTCTTGTACACAAATGAGGATCACTCTTGCTCACACTAATTTCCTTTAGTTGAGCCAAGAGTTTTACACTCACAACCTCCCTTTGTTACAATTGTTATCTCTCCACTCTTACACTTGAAGAACTCTTACACTTCTAAGCTCTTTTCACAAAACTACCTACACTATTACAACACTTGTACCCACTATTTCTCCCAAATAGCTCAAGTATTACTTGTAATCAATGTAGAAGTCTTTTCTATTTAATTCAGGCTTAGGGGTATTTATACTTGCCCAAAATCTGCTTCCAACAACTTTCCAACGACAATTTTCTGTTTGCAACTGGAAAACTAGCCATTGGACCTTTCGGACGACCTATGTAACAAGTGTGCGTCTGAAACGAACTAGCCGTTGGACCGTTTGGACGGCCGCTGCTAAACCCTGCATCCGACGTTGCGTCCGTTCTCTGAGGATATTCGTTCAGACGTCCAAGGATGCGTCCGAACCTGTGTCCGATCGAAGCAATGTCTTCTGGGAATATGATCGGATGCTATTCTTCATCCGAGACTGCTTCAGGTTCTTTGTGTCGAACGATTACCATCATCCGAAGCTCTATCTTTCGGACAGTCATTTGTGTCCGTGGAGTCTTCTGGTTGTTTAGTTCGGACAAACATTTGCGTCCGAACCTTCCTGTTTTTCTGCACACTTGTTTTCAAACCATTAGTGCGATTTGGTCATCATCAAAACATGAATTACATAACTGGGGTTCAACAATCTCCCCCTTTTTGATGATGACAAATCAATTGGACAATTTTAAAAAACAACCATAAAATATGAAGTACAACACATGGTAGAGAATTTGTCCATTATTTCTCCCCCTTTTGGCATTATCAAAACATAAGAAAAATAACGCAATTTAAGGTCCCCCTAAGTTTATTCTCCCCCTCGAAAGATGAATATAATGAGTACAGGAGAATGAGTCAAGTTATGCAAAACAATTCTTCCCTTCAAGAATATGTGTTTCAAAAGAAATGAGAGAATTCATGCAAAGAAATAGGATCAAAACAATTTTCGCTCATTCCTTACCACAAAATTTTTAGATGTTACCCATTTTAATGTCATCTTAGCTCATATGCCTTGAACACCCTTCATACTGTCTATATTGAATTCCTTGGTGCTCTCCAAGCATAGCTGTCTCTTATACACAGTTAGCAACAACTATTGGTAGACAAACTTTCTTGGGTCTAGTTTGAATTAGTAACATGCTTAATCACCCAAATAGAATTTATTCGCAATAAATTCATTCCTTTTAACATAACTATTTCTCTTTATATGGCCATTTGATGACAATAATTACAAATGAGAATATCCTTATTGCCATAAAAAGAAGATTTAGATTTAACAAAGCACAAATCATTTTTTCTAAAGGTGATAAAATTTTGTTCAATAACATATATCTAGTTCTTTTCTTTTCAAAAACATTTTCTTTCTTCTTTTTCAAAATATCATCAAGATCATCTAATCTCTTCTTCAAAGAAGCTTGTTCTTCCATGATCTTGGTTTTTCCAACAAATTTTTCTTTCAAAACATCATTTTCTTTTGTCAAGAAATTATTTTCATTCACAAGTTTTGAGTTGGTACTTAATAAAGCATTAACTTTAATTTTTAACTCTTTGTTCTTAGCATATGATTCTTCAAACATTCATGGATTTTAAAAATAAATGATTCAACATCATCATCATCTTTATCACATGAATCATCACAAGAATCACAACTAGAGGATACCTCATTATTGCCAAGGGCCATAAAAGCCATCTGAGCTTCATCATATTCTTCTTCAACCTCTCCATCCCAATTGCAATCAGTATATCCCAAGTGATTTGAAAGTCCTTGAAGTGAGGCTTCACATCAATGTGTTTGTGAAATTTTTGAAGAAGCTTTCCTTTATGCTTGTACAATGCACATCCTTTTGCCTCCTCATCTTGTACCTTGTATTTTATCTTCAATTCAAATGAGGTTAGAGAATTAATCAAAGACTCGATAGGCATAGAATTTAAATTTTTAGACTCCTCTATGGCAATGGATTTAGGTTCCCATTCCTTAGGTAAAGCATTCAAAAAATTTCTATTCTTCTCACCCAAGGAATATGGAAGATACCCAAACCTTCCAAATCCTTTACCATATCATTGAACCTACAATACATCTTGTCAATGTTCTCATGAGGTTCCATTTAGATGTGGATTCATATTTACCCACAAGAAGTGACTTCTTTTGCTCTTTTATATCTGCACTTCCTTCATGGATTTCTTTCAATTTGTCCCATATCTCGTTGGCCGATTTGCAACCTTTTACTTTAGAAAAGTCATCTGCATCCAAGGCATTATACAAAATATTAATGGCTTTAGCATTTAAAGATAAATTTATTTTATCTTGTGTATTTAACTCATATCTAGTCTTAGGCCTTAATCTATGAGTATTTTCATCAAGAATATTAGCTTCTAAAGGACCTTCACAGATAATATACCATAAATTAATATCAATAGATTGAACAAAAATTTTCATTCTATCCCTCCAAAAAATAAAATTAATGCAATTAAACATGGAAGGTCTAGTGATAGAATGCCCCTCTAAAAACAAAGCATTATTGGTTGCCATGATCTTTACTCTAATGCAATTTAAGCAAAATAAAGAGACCAATGCTCTGATACCAATTGTTGGTCCCAAAGGGCAACCTAAGAGGGGGTGAATTAGGTTGTTGCTAAAACAAACCTTTTGATGTGCTTAATAAGAAATGCAAACTTTATGCACCGAATAAAAACTTAAGCACAAATGAATACAACAGATATTCAACAATTTAAGCTTAAAGAACAAATATAAAGATAGAGATAGTAGAGTATCAAACCAAACTCCCAAGCTTCTCAAGCTTGGAGCTTACAACCACAAAGAGCTTCTTACAAGGCAACTAACAAGTTCTCAACAAGAAGTTTAGCCACAAAAAGTCTCTTCAAAGTAGGTGAGACAATAACCTCTTGTACACAAATGAGGATCACTCTTGCTCACACTAATTTCCTTTAGTTGAGCCAAGAGTTTTACACTCACAACCTCACTTTGTTACAATTGTTATCTCTCCACTCCTACACTTGAAGAACTCTTACACTTCTAAGCTCTTTTCACAAAACTACCTACACTATTACAACACTTGTACCCACTATTTCTCCCAAATAGCTAAGAATTACTTGTAATCAATGTACAAGTCTCTATTTTAATTTAATTCAGGCTTAGGGGTATTTATAGTTGCCCAAAATCTACTTCCAACAACTTTCCAATGGCTATTTTCTATTTACTGGAAAACTAGCCGTTGGACCTTTTGGACGGCCGATGCAGCTAGTGTGCCGTTAGAACGAACTAGCCGTTGGACCGTTCGGATGGCCGCTGCTAAATACTGCGTCCGACAATGAGTCTGTTCTCTGAGGATATTCGTTCGGACGTTCGAGGATGCGTCCGAACCTGTGTCCGATCAAAGCAATGTCTTCTGGAAATATGATCGGACGCTGTTCTTCGTCTAAGACTGCTTTAGGTTCTTTGTGTTGGACAATTACCATCGTCCGAAGCTCCGTCTTTCGGACAGTCATTTGTGTCTGTGGAGTTTTCTGGTTATTTTGTTCTGACGAATATTTACGTCCGAACCTTCCAATTTTTCTGTACACTTGTTTTCAAACCATTAGTGCGATTTGGTCATCATCAAATCATGATTAACATAACGGGGTTCAATAGTACCAACATTTTCCCAACCCTTCATTTCAAAACCAACAACAAAGACCTTCTTTTCATTGTGGAAATTCTTCCCCACCCATGTATCAAGATCAATATTCTCCAAGAGAGAATTTGGGTGAAGAAGGGTGAAAAAAAGAGGCCGAGTAATTGAGAAGAGAGTTGGATAGGAAAACGGAAGACCAAAAAAGAGATTATAAGAATTTGAAGGCTTCGACAAGAAATTTAGAGATTCAATTAGAGCAATTGGCAAGGTTGAATAGTCAATCAAGGCCCTCAGGAATGCTCCCTAGTGACACCATTCCAAACCCTAAGGAGTGGAAAATAATTGGTTGAATCTAAGGAGAAGAGAAATGTGGAGGAAGGAAGCAAGGAACAAAAGTCCAAGGTAGTTGAGAATGAAAGGGACATGGTTGATGATGAAGCCAAGAAGGAACAAAAGAATGAGATCAAGGTATCCAAGAAGAAGCATGTGGAGGAACCTTTCAAGATAGATCCATCAATAAAAGTGCCATACCCTCACAGACTCATTGATCCAAGAAAGGAGGAAAAAGAGAAGCAATTCACCCATTTCTTGGATATGTTGAAAAAGATTGTTGTCAACATTCTTTTGATTGATGTACTCACCAAGATGCAAGACCAATTATGCTCGTTTCATGAAGGATCTCGTGGCAAGGAAGCGAAAGTGGGATGATGATGAGAAAGTATGCCTTGATGCCCAATGTAGTGCCATTGTTCAAAGGCGGTTGCCCCTTAAACTCAAGGATCCTGGTAGTTTCACGATACCGGTGAATGTTGGAGGAAAAACATGGCATCGATCACTTTTTGATTTGGGGAGAAGCATAAATATCATGCCAAAGGCCATCTATGACAAATTAGGGATCAACAATGTCAAGCCAACTAATATCACACTCCAATTGGAGGATTTATCCGAGAGGAAACCATATGGCTTGTTGGAGGATGTGCTTGTACAAGTTGAAAAGTCGGTATTTCCCGTTGATTTCTTTGGGCTAGATACGGGTGAAGAGAGTGAGATTGTATTGATTCTAGGGAGGCCTTTCTTGTCGACCGCTCGTGCATTAATTGATGTGAACAAAGGGAAGTTGGTCTTACGAGTTGAAAATGAATCAATTGAATTTGACTGTGTTTGAATATAATGACAATATTCCCTTTGTTGAAGAGCAATGTGCTAACCAATCTCTTAATTCTTTCCTGACTAGGTCAAATGAAGAGAAACATGAAGTTAACCAAGGCAATTCGCTCGGCAAGTGTTAGAAATAAATGAAGATCCGAGAAATGAATTGAAGGAAAAACCACCCGATAAGGGAAATGTGTTGCCGAAGGATGAAGAGAGATTTGCAAAGAATAAGCAAAATGGTGATGTCAAGAAATTTAGAAGGCACAAAAAGAAAAGAAAATGGTTTGAGAAACAATTGGAGATGTTAATTGGGGCACTAGCGATGGCTAAGGATAGAAAGAAAGGACTTGTGCATGGAAAACCCGAAAATAAAGCTTTAATCATTGAAGGTAAAGGGGATCAAAGATGTCTATTAAACATCCAAAAGGAAAAAGACATCTAGATTCATCCTCAATTACTTGGAATGAAGTCCATGCCATAGTCAAGCTAGTGACTATAAAAGAGCGATTTACAATTGGGAGGCAACCCTAGTCTTTAATTTAGTTGTTATTGATTTCTTTTGGTGTGATTTTAATTGACTTGCTTTTGAGTAAATTGGTTTCAATTAGGTTAGAAATTTTGTCTAAAAAGTTAAGTTTTTGAGTTGAATAAATAGTGCTAATGAATGAGTATAATTGTCATCCTAACTAGTGAATTTTGTGTTTGTAGGTTGTCGTTGTAAATGGAGAGAAGTGATGAAGAATTGAGCAATCTTGACTAAGTGTAAAAATTACACTTTGTAGAAATTGAGTCGAGATCGCGATCTGAAATTTGAGATCGCGATCTCAAAATAACTCCAAACTTCTGCAAAGGCTATTTTTGCACCGAGTCGAGACTGCGATCTCAAATCTGAGATCGCGATCTCGAAACTGAGATCGCAATCTTGAAGGACAGATTCATTTTTTTTAAAAGCCACTTCTTCTTCTCTTTTCATAAACTTCTCTATTCTTCTTCTTCTATCAAGAGAAAACCATAACCCAAGCAATCCCTCAAAAATGCTTCCCTCATCTTCTTAAAAATCACTTTAAACTTGTTACTCAGTCACAGAAAAATTCTGTTCCATTTTTCTCTAAGAATTTCAAACAAAGCATTTTTTTGGGAGGATTCTTGGAGAAATTTGAACTTGAATTGATTGATATACAAGCATTTTTGGGGTAATTTCAACCCAAAAAAAAAAAAAAACGGGTAATATCTTTCCTTGGGTTCTTAGTTTTAATTGATTATTTGTTAAAGATAATTGCGGGATTGTGTGGATTACATTGTGGAGAAATTAGTGGTACTCAATTGTTGAATTTTGGACAATAATTGGTGCGAATTTTTTTTAGGAGAATTGTGATATTGATATTTCCAATTGTTTGAATTATTGACTTGACACTTGATTTGAGTTGATTTGGAATTGAAGTACTTGGAAAATTGTTGGAAATTGTTGATTGTGATTTTGTAGTTGTGGTTCTTGATTGGGGGTTGAATTCTTAAATTGTTGATTGAATTGTTGTTGATAAAAAATGACTAGAAGGGTTTATGGCAATGCTGAAAGAAGAGTTAGAATAAGAGGAAGAGGAACCGGGTCTAGGAAAAGGAAGTCCGGAAAGGGTATTAGTGGAGAAAGGGGTTCGGAATAGCCGTTTGAGGGACGTGAGCAAATTGAACCTCAATTCTCGAGTTATAGGGCTCAACAATTGTACAAGAATAACAAGAAACATGAGGTGATTAGGGAATGAAACTTTGACCTATCAATGCATTAGGGAATTTATGAAGATGCTAGACGAGCTATAGAGGAACAAATTAGGTCACGACATTAGGAGGGTTAAAATACTCAAGTTGACCCCGGTGCTACCCAACTAGTCAAGGAGTTTCATTGCAATTTATGTGAATTAGAGGACGGCAAGGTGCGCATACGGGGGGTTTTAGTAGATTTTAGTGATGATGTGATCAATGCATAGTTAAACATACCCCCCCGTACCTTCTAATCAATACTTGGCATTTTTGAATAATAAAGGTACATAAGGATATGAATGCAATCAAAGATGCCATTTGTGATAGAAGGGTTCATTGGATTAAGAGTACTTCTTCTGCCACCGAGTTGAAATTTGTCCCTCAAGGACTCTCATTAGTGGCTAAGCTATGGTTTTATTTTATCAGTAACCGCATTTGGGGGTCCAATGCTGTGAGCTTTATCCAATGGGACAAAGTATTCTTAGTTTATGCCATCATGACTGGGGTTCCGATGAATATTGGTCACCTTATTAGACAGGGATTTTTGGAGAGTGGAAGGTCTGGACAACCTATATTTTATGCCGCTAGTCTAATTCACCATCTTTGCACCATAGCAAGTTGCCCGATTGGTCAGTTGGAACCATTGACACATCCAAGAGGAAAGATTAATCGGGAATATGTCTATAGGATGCTGAGAGAATATGAAAACCACCACCAGGAAGAGCACCCTACCCAGTCCCAGCCACAGCCACCACTACCTCAGAGTGTTTCAATGATTCCGGTACCCCTAGGTTTTGTGATTTATTTAATGCTCCGATAAATGAAGAAGAAATGAATGATCTACACGGGTATTGGTCGTATAGTCAAATGGTGATGTACAACAACTTGACCATCATTGGAGAAGCTTTAAAGACTACCTCATTAGGCACATGGGTTCAGCCACCATCACCACCAGCATGGCACTTTGGTCCACCTCGTGGACAGTACTACAAACCACCGGCGGCTACATCACATCATGAGGGATCTAGCTACGTGGGTGTGACCAGAGGGGACATGGATGATGATGATGAAGAGGCCCAACCTAGTGATGCTGAGGAGGGTCAAGAAGAGATAGAATGAGGAGATGAAGCCACCATTTGCTTGAGCATGGATGAAGACCAAGCCTGATCACTGGAATGATTTGATGAGTAATGACAATTATCGTTGTTTTTATTGATTGAACACCATAACTTTTGATTACTTTGGATTACTTTGTTTTACTTGTTTTTTAGTCTTTGGAATTGAAGTATTTTAGTTTTCCTTTTTACGTAGTTTGGCTAATGGCATTAAGTTGATGCCAAGTTGATATATATTTTGATGTTCGTGATTGAATCTCTTTGGGAATCTCATGTTTGACACTTGGTGAAGTTTGGTCATTGCTTCATAAAAGTAGAATGGCTAAGGGCCTTCAACTGATCAATTCAACTCATTACTAATTAAAGATGGCATCAGCTTTTTTTGAAGCTTGAATGGTGAGATGCATGGCACAGTTTATTACTCTTAGCATTTCTACCCAATTTTAGTTCTTAGTTTATAGTTATATCATGATTTGAGTAGTTTTTGTTATTTTTTGGTATGTCTTTATGTTTAATTTTGGGTGAATGGAAGGATGATTTCTTCATCAATTAGAATAAAAGAGACAAGTTTGGGAGTGTCTATTTCTTTGTGTTGGGAATGGTTATTTTATACATATTATTGCCACTTGATGTTTAATGGATGGAAAATTGATCAATTAAGTACTCAATGATGACAAATTTTGATGTTCAACTTCTTTGTGATTGAAGTATATGATTGATTCATTTCAAGAATTTTTCTGTGACTGAGTAGTTCGTTTGCAACATAAAGAATTCATAAACTTGGCATTACTATTTTTCAAAAAGTAGTGCTGAAATTTTAGGAAAAATTATTTGAAATGTTGTTTCTAATCAAATCACTTATATTACTTGGTTGATGAACTATCTTTTGGAAAGAAATGAGTTAAATGAAGTAGAATGAATTTTGGGACATTTGGTGTGTTTGCGTAGGGAATGTTCTTCTAACTTGTGAATAATTGATATTTGAGATTAATTTTAGTTACATTTCACTCCTTTTCCTTGGTTTAGGATCAAAAAATAAATAAATTTAGGAATAAGGCAGTACGGAATTCCTTGTTTCTCTGAATTAATACATTTGGAATTGCATTTAAGTATACCAATAAGTTAACAGTAAATGTTTGTAATACTTATCATTAATCTCATATTACTTATTCTTTGTTAGAGGTCTATTCTCGAAATGTAAAACATTTGCATTTAAATTGATTCCTAATTCAACTTCTATTTTCTTGATGCCTATTCAGATACTTGACTAACTTCATAATAATTGTGATTTGAGAAGTAATGATGTTTTAAATGGAAAGAACTAAAATTTTTGGGAACAAGATTTCGAGAGGAAGTAATGCTTGGTGATGTGAAATCTTGTGCAGTGAATGAATGTATACTAAGACATTAAAATGAAATTTCAATTTTGTATTGATTTACTCATATTCTTCACATATCATGTAGTGTTGAACATTTCTTGTGAGATCTCTTAATTGTTCTAAGTACATCCATGATTCATCAAGTGACACGTCAACTTTGGAGGTGTTTATATATTTGAATGTTAGTAGGCTTCTTTTCACTTTAATCTTTGTTTTGCTCGGGACTTGCAAAATGCTAAGTTTAAGGGTGTGATAACTCTAGTAAATTGGAGTTATTTCACTATAAATTATAGCATTTTGATAGTTTAAATCCCGAACTGAATTTGGGTAAGTAATTGAAGATTTTAGTTAATTTCTTTCATATGAGTTTGAATTTCCGTTCTTGATTAAATATGATAAGTTTTTATTAAATTTCAAGCTTAATTAATTGCTTGTTAATATTATGCAGGTAAAGAATTAGAGGTTGGAAGCTGGAATGAACAAAACTCAAAGGACCAAATTGCAATAATGGAAGAAATGAAGAATGTTGGGAAGAAAGTCGAGATCGCGATATGGAAAGTTGGGAAGAGAGTCGAGATCACGATCTCAAACTTTCCATATCGCGATCTCGACTCACTGAGGGTTAAGTTGTATGGACAATTTTGTAAACTTTTAGCCAACAACTCTTGATTTTTGCCTTGTGTAACACTACACTATTTAAGCTACTTAAAAATTGGAAGTAGAAGTAAGTAGGAATAGTAGTAGACAGTTAGTAGATTTTAGGATAGTTTAGAATATCTTAAACCCCAAGTTTTCTTCTTTAATAGAATTTTCTCTTTAATTAGGTCTCTTAGATTATCTTCTTATTTCTTGTCAAGTTCGAATTTTGATAAGATAATCGTAGTGGGTTAATTGCAATCTTCGCACAGATATAATTTTTACTAGCTTTCTAGTCTAATTTAGTAAGAATTTCTTTGCTTGGAATCTAGGGTTTCATAGGAAAATTAGGGTTCTTGATAATTTCTTGCTTTTTATTTAAGAATTTTCAGTTTCTTGAATTAATATCTAGTTAATTACTAGTGGCCTTTCTTTATTTCTATAAAAAATCCAAAAATACTTAGCTTTCTAGTTTAACTCTTTTCAATTTCTAGTTTAGAAATGATTGCTTTTAATCTTCAAGGTTTCTTATTTGTAGTCCTTTTAATTGGGTAATTTGCTTGCTTTCAATTTTAGTTTTAATTTGGTTAATTTAGGTTAGAATTAAGTGCCTTCCTTTACTTGCTTTTTCTAGAGTAGCTTAATTAGTTTCTTAATATCGTAATTGGTAATTTTCACTTACTTGCTTTTGGATTAGTTAATCTAGCATAAAATTAAGTTTTTATCATTTTCATTTAATCATGGTTTTTACTAGATTAGTTCTATCATCCATTGTTTGATTTCGCTTAACTACACAAATATCCGTAAATCTTGGTAGTTGCCTTCCAACAATCCTTGTGGGACGATACCCACTCATCCTATACCACTATCAACTCCGTATACTTGCGGAAGTTAGGTAGAGTACAGTGAATTAGTATGGTTAATTATTGCTTGTTTGTTCTTTCAAAGTTAAATTCTACCTAACGAAGCAATCAGTAATCCAGTCAAACCAATCAATCTGTAAATCAGTATTCTATTGGTAATTTTACTTGAAAGTTCAAATCAAAGTCTAATCGAGAGGTCACTTTGTTAATTAACTATGAGTAAAAGTTGAAAAAGTCAAGTTAATTTTTTTCAACTTGACTTGACTCAATATTTCAACTTGATTGACTATTGAATACCTCTAGTTAATGATGGTTGCTTGATTAACACTTTCCTTTCTCTTTTCGAGCAAAACTTTTCCTCTTGAGATTAACACTTGCTTTCTCTTCTTCGAGCAAAACTTTTACTTCTTGGGCTAATTTTATCATTTTATCCTTGAAGACAAAACAATTTGGATAGGAGATTCAATGAAACAATGATACTTCTCAATAATTCGGATTATCAACATGCCCAACTTTTTCAAGTCGCTTCATCTTAGGCAAGTCGATAAGATTTGCTTCTAGAATATCATTGAACATGTACAACCCATCGGAGTCGAGAAATGAAGAAACCCTTTCTTGAATCTCCTTAAAAGTTTCTCGTTTTCTTGCATCTGTCTTGTATCTAGTTGTTATAAGAGACATTCATAGAGTTATATGTACCTTAAATTTGAGTGTTTTGAATTTAGTTTTAAACATTTTTGGGGCTTATGTTATTTTGTACCACTTTTACTTTTGTGTGTTACAATGTATTAGTTTGTGTTAATTTAGTTTTTTTAATGTTTTTTTAGTGTATTTATCAGTGTATATAATTAAATAAAGTGTGTTTATATGTAGGGTTTGATCAAATAAAATGCATTGCAATCGGATAGTACAGACCAAATCAAGCCATATTTGAATAATAGATCCAAACCAAAGTTTTGGGAGGAACCAAGTGTTTAGGACATGGTCCTGAAATTAAATAAGAGAAAAATGGGACCATGGTGTCAAATCGTTAGGATGCTACTCGAATGAAACCGCAGTCCCAACACCTAGTACAAATGCAATCTAAAAACCACATCAAGATAATCAACCCTTATTTCGGATCGTGGTGTCGAAGACCGCGGCTTGAAATACAATAGGGGTAAAAACATCTAGTTCCGGGCAGATTGTTGCTGCACAAATTTTCGGCAATCCTAGAACCATATAAACACTCTTTACATCTTATTTAGTCTAGCTTTAGATAAGCTATTGTTAGTTCTTCTTTTTCCTCCCTATTTGGGGAAGGTTTTCTTCGATTAGATATAGTTTAGTTGTAATTTCTTAAAGAGGAGACTTTTGTTTGATTAAGATGTTTTAGTTTATGTTTAATTTATTGCTTTGTGTTAATTTAGTGTAGTTTATTTTAATTTCTTTTCTTTAAATGCATTCATTTAATTAGTTCCTTTAATTATTTTCTTAATATAATGATTAGTTTTGTTTATATGCTTTCTTTTCAAATTTTGCCTTTAATTATGCACTAGTTAATTTGGGTTAAGATTTTATGATGCCAATTTCTCATGGGTATTAATTGATAAAATCTTGGATCGGATGGTAAAAATAGTGGATAACTAGGTAGGAGTAAATTCTTTGGCAGCTTAGTGAGAGAATTGTTTGGTGAGAGAATGGGCCTTTCTTAATCAAATTTAGTGAGTTTTAGCACAACATATGAGTGTTGCCTGTTAATTCCTATACTAGGTTATTACTTGATTAGGAAGGTTAGTAGTTGAGCCAAGATGCTAGCCATTTTAGGGGTATTTAATAATCCTATTAAGTGCTTAAAATTAATTCATTAAGTGCTCAACATGAGTTTTGTATTAAGTATGTTCGATAATGAAATTTTCCTACCTCTGAATACATTAAGTGCTACTTAATTTCTATACAAAATTTTATGTGAAAAATCTATCGCTTAATTTGCTGAATTCTTTACTAGTATAGAAAAACGCACTTAATTTTTTTTATTTCACATTCACACATTCTTTTGCATATATAAACATACTCAAAAACTCGCACACACACTATATTCCTTCTCTCACGCATAAAAGTACACTTGCACACAATATTTTCATTCTCTCTCATATATAAACAAATACTAGAACACACTATATTTCTTCTATCACACACATAAACACACACTTTCACGTACTATATTCACTTTCTCACACATAAACACACACTTTCACACACTATATTCCTTTTTTGTTACACATAAACACACATTTGCACACTCTATATTCAATCCCTCTCACAAACACACACTATATTCATTCTCTCTCACACATACTACACACTTGAATACACTATATTCATTTCTTCTATCCTGACACAAACACACACTGGCACGCATTGTATTCATTTTCTGTCGCACATAACACACTTGCACACACTATATTCCTTTTTTGTCACACAAAATAACATACCTGCACACATTATATTCCTTTCCTCTACAACATAAACATATACTTGTATACACTATATTCCTTTTCCTATACAAAAACACACACTTACACACATATTCCTTCTCTCTCACATATAAGCACACACTTGTACATAGAATATTTCACTCACGCACCTTTCTCTCTCACACACACTATAGTAATAAATTATTTATTTGTATTAAAATATAATAAATAAAAAATTAACCCACTGTAAAAAATATAATAGTATTATCAATTATATAATATACACATGATAAAATATATATCCAATTCAATGCTCAAATTCAACTGATTATCAAACCGATACAATTTTATGAAATCAGGAAATTTAAACTTCAACACTTAATTTTTAGTTTTCAGATTTTAGATTTTAGTTTTATCAAATGCACCCTTAGTTGGTTCCTTGAACTCCATATGGATAATTAGACTAGAATCATGAGCTGAGTCAAGGGATTCATTCATAGTTGGGAGATAATTCTTAGTTAGACCCGTTGAGCTATTTGACCCAATCAATTGATTAAACCCTGAGAATTGGCTAATTGAATCCTACCTGTTTTAAATCACTTTTTTAGTTTCTTAGTTTTAAGTTAATTAAATATTTTCTTAAATCAAAAACTTAAATAAAAATTCAACCAAATAATCGGTAATTAACGACCAATCCTTGTAGTTTTAATCCCTACTTTTCCTTGCTACAATTTGACCCAATATACTTGCGTTGCGTCATCTACTTTGTAGTAAGATTTTGAAGTTTTATAAATGATATAATTAGATACATGTATTTCAACCACTTCAAATTGTTGCCGCCATTGTAAGGGATTGGTTTTCAATAATATCAATATAATTTGGTTGGAATACTAGACTGAAATCCTTTATTTTCTTAAGACTAGGACGTGTGTTTCATCTAAATTTGTAAAACAACAAAATAAAATTATTTTGTGTTGTATTTCTTATTTTGATAAATACAAAAAGATTTTTGTTTTGATGGATAGTTTAGACTAGCTAGTAGCCTAAACTTTCTAAATTTTCTTGGTTGTGTTACTTTAGTTATTTTTCTTGCCTTCATTTGTTGTGTTTGTTACTGCAAGAACATCTAATGGCCTAATTGGAATGATTCATGATAAGAAAATTATCATTCTTATGGCAACGGAGGTATGACCAATGAGCATGTTTCTTGTCATGATTATTCTCCCTACCCCTTAGACTATCATATGAGATGATATAGCCATCCATATCCTTTAATACAAGATAAACCAAGATAACATTTTCTTCATTCCCAATACTTCAAGAGCCTTTATGCCAATAAATGGAGCCAATTTCCTTCATAACCCTGAAGGAATATGCAAAAACTAATAATTCACATAGAAAAAAAAAAGATTTAATTCCTTTAGCGACGATCAACACTAATGATTCCGTGATATATACAAAATCATACATTCACTTCAAGATAGTCAGAATATCGTTACCCTTGTAGCCAGTTTTCAAAATCATCAAATGAAAAAAAAATCGCACAAGTGTCCGGCCTTTAAGGCATATACACATGAGGTAATCTTGAAACTTTAATTTCTCTTAAATTTTAACTCTTAAAAACAATGGAGAAAAGGAAACAAGAAGAAAATTGGGTATTTGCTGGTAACCTTAATCTCTTTATGTATCTTATACACATCCCATTTTCGTAATAGGGATTATCTATCTTGCTCCATATGAAATAGTACTAATAATTAGTAAGTTCTCCTTATTAATGGTTTTTTATTCTAAATAAGAAATAGTCACTAATAATTAGTAAGCTCCCCGTATTAATAATTTTCTATTCCAAATAGGAAATATTTATTAATAACAATCAAATCCTCCTTTTATTCAAATTACACATGAGCCCCATATGTGTTTGACTCCTTAGCCTTAAACTAATTTGGCAAACAAGATATGAATTAGAATTCTTTTAATTAATAATTAATTAACTAATTAATTATTTATTTCTTAATTCCAATTTGTCACAAGTGACACCCAGAAGTATATTGTGACAACTAAATAGCACTTACTTGTGAACCTTTCCGTTAGCAGTTACCGTATAATTCAATTCTTCTATTATATAATATCCCGATTAGTCTAATAGGGTATGGAATTACTATCAAACATCTAGGCATAAGCATATGCACCCAATCTAAAAGATAAACTCAAATAAATTAGAAACTTCTTTCTAATTTTCACATTGCCGCAACCAAGAACTTTTGAGTTATATCTTGGAAGATTACATAGGCTATTCTCCCTTTTTACCATGGGTGATAGATTCCATATTGACCATTCACATACCTCTATATATAATTCACTAAACTCTAATACACACATATATTTCTTGATTAGAATATAAGTATATTGTAACATTAAAGTATAGTAAATTATATAAGACAACCATGATGTCTATAAACGTCTAAGGATCACATGCACAATAGTAACTAAGAACTGTTGGCCCAAAAAGTAACCTAAGAGGGGGGTGAATTAGGTTGTATGTAAAACAAACCTTTTTATGTGTTTAATAAAAATGCAAACTTTATGCACCACATAAAAACTTAAGCACAAATGAATACAATAGATATTCAACAATTTAAGCCTAAAGAACAAATAAGAATATTGAGATTAAGAGAATCAAACCAAACTCCCAAGCTTCTCAAGCTTGGAGCTTATAACTGCAAAGAGCTTCTTACAAGGCAACTACCAAGTTCACAACTTGAAGTTTAGCCACTAAAAGTCTCTTCAAAGTAGGTGAGATAATAACCTCTTGTACACAAATGAGGATCACTCTTGCTCACACTAATTTCCTTTAGTTGAGCCAAGAGTTTTACACTCACAACCTCCCTTTGTTACAATTGTTATCTCTCCACTCTTACACTTGAAGAACTCTTACACTTCTAAGCTCTTTTCACAAAACTGCTACCTACACTATTACAACACTTGTACCCACTATTTCTCCCAAATAGCTCAAGTATTACTTGTAATCAATGTAGAAGTCTTTTTCTATTTAATTCAGGCTTAGGGGTATTTATACTTGCCCAAAATCTGCTTCCAACAACTTTCCAACGACTATTTTCTGTTTACTGGAAAACTAGCCATTGGACCTTTCGGACGACCTATGTAACAAGTGTGCGTCTGAAACGAACTAGCCGTTGGACCGTTTGGACGGCCGCTGCTAAACCCTGCATCCGACGTTGCGTCCTTTCTCTGAGAATATTCGTTCGGACGTCCGAGGATGTGTTCGAACATGCGTCTAATCAAAGTAAAGTCTTCTGAAAATATGATCAGACGCTGTTCTTCGTCCGAGACTTGCTTCAAATTCTTTGTGTCGGACCATTGAATTTTCCAAAACTCTGTCTTTCAGACAGTCATTTGCGTCCGTGGAGTCTTCTGGTTGTTTAGTTCGGATGATCATTTGCGTCCGAACCTACCTATTTTTCTGCACACTTGTTTTCAAACCATTAGTACGATTTGATCATCATCAAAACTTGATTATCATAACTGGGGTTTAACAAGAACAACCAATTAATAGATTGGTAAAATTCTATTTTGGTTTTCTTATTCGAGTCACATTTAGTGAACTTATACTCCAATAAATATCCACATATTTATCTTAGCGTCTCGAAAGAAATAACTTGAGATTAGTCATCCTTGCAAATAAGCTGATATAACATGTCCTAGTCTTACCGCATTATTAATTTCCAATTAAAAATCCTATGACTAGAAATGTTTTGGAATAAAGTATCGACAAATATATCTCTCTTACTCTCAACTTTTGAGAACATATATTCTCAACTTTATTTTTATGGACATATAAACAAATAAATGTTTATACAACATTAAAATCTTGTCCAATTAATAAATATAATTAAATTATATCCCAAAACATCATCCTATTATTGGTTTTAGGGCAAACATCTATTAATCTCTCACTTGAACTAAAGCCAATCGCTTTTGTTTCTCATACTCATCTTCTCACCATTACAATTTATTGCTAAGTAAGTGCTTTAGCAAATGGATATGTAATATCATCTATTAATATAAGTTTCTTAATGCCAACATCTAGTCTCTCATTAATTACTTTAATCAATTGGAATTGCCGCTTAATACATAATCAGAGTCTTGATGAGACCGTAGTTCCTTGGCTTGAGCTATCGCCCTATTATTGCCACAATCAAGTGATTCTAATAGTAGGAACAACAATTTATATTCCAAAATAGCTTCTTTGGCAGTTGATAATGTATCAAATATATATAAAGCCTCTATAGTGAAAACGAGAAAAGTCTCATTTACTATCTTTCCAACTAATAATCCATCTTCAACATGAGTAAAACTGAAATGCTAAACTTTCAATTTACTTTTCTTGCAATACTTACAACAAAATTGATATCTGATATCCATGAATTTTGGAATAAATCAAACATCTCATTATAGATCTACTTCTGTATATTTTAATTATTAAGACGTGATTTTCCTTACAAAATTTCATGCATAATTTTATGATAACCAGATTTGACTAAAGATGACAAATTCTTGTTAAATTTGTTATATGTTATCCCCATAACATATATGGAAAGTTCCTACTGACCTTTTATTCGCATTTGGCTTGTGAAGACATTTGAGAAAAAATAAACAATTTGATTTTCACATCAAATTTAACATATCCAAAAATTTAAGAAATTTTATTAAATTGATGTCATACATCTCTTCTTTGTAATTAGTAATATCACTTAGTTGACCAATATCACTAACAAGGCACAACTCCTTGTTCGGGATAGCATTATTATCATACTTACTTTACATAGAGGTTAGGTATAATACAAATGTCTTTAATGAAGTGTTTTAGTTTGAAAGTAATTTGTTGTACCTATTGACATTTGATTGCTATCCCCTTGTCAATGTAACCATCTTGAATTAACTCTTTTCAAGTTAATAATAACAAGTTTATTCATAAAAACCTAATTTTTATGTTTGAGATAGAATTACATCCCAATCACTATTTCGAATATCCAGCAAACTTACTTTGGAAACTTTGTCTCCAAGTTATTTTCTTCTAGTTTTTTGACCAAAGAAAACTCAAATTTTAACATATTTAAGATTTGATAAACACTGAGTTCAACATCTATACATTATAGTCATGTGTAAATCCTCAAGAGATATTGAAAAACATTTATAGTTCATCATAGGTCGTATAATATCTGATAAAGTAAAAATTTTCTCATAAACAATCCATTTAATTAATGTATTTTAAGAGAAATTCTTCACATAAATATACACTTAATCGATCTAATCAATGACATTGAATATTGTGCTAATTTATGTTCTTAGTGGATCAAACACATCAATATGTTTTAAACCCAATAAGATTATAGCTCATCCTTCATGCCCAAAAAAGGACATCTTGGTCATATTAGATAATATTTACAAGTTAGTCTAAAAACCAACTAATTTATCTTATTGAACAATTTTAAGATACCACACTATATAAGATTAATTTACCATCTCTTAGGCTTTTTGTATTTTAGACATTCCCTTTTAGAATTAATATTTCCATCAAACAATCAAATTATTTCACAAAATAATAAACTAATTTTTATTAAAATTAAGTTCAACAGATATTTCTCCAAACAAGAACATTCTAAATGTTTGTAGCAAAATTGTCATAAATAAATAATCTCATAAGTGTAAAAGTTTCGAAATAGCAATAGAAGACTTTACAACTAATGTAGACACTTGCTCCATTCCTCACTTATAAGATGACTTAACCTTTTACTCAGCCACCTACCCCTTGTAGTTTCTTTTCCAATGCTCTTCTTTTACCAAAATGGAAACACTTTCCTTTATCATTGGTCTTTTCAAATTTGCCCTTCTTGATTTCCCCTTTCATTTTTAGATGAGCGTTTTTCTTTTTCTTGCCCTTAGGCTTAAAGATAGCCCACTAATCGCCAACAAGGAGTCATTTTTCTTCTTTATGGATGACTACGCAATGGTTAACATGTTTACAAGTCCATAATAAATTGCAAGAAGGAATCTAGAAGTGACTTTAGGTTCAAATCTATAGCCAATCCTTATCTAAATTTGAATCCAACTTCGCAAGTTGTTCAATACGGTTGATCCTTTTAAGTGGACCAAAATCTCTACAAACTTTTCATAATTTTCATGTTGCTTTTGAAGTTCATTATTCATAGAAACTAACATGTAGCACTTAGCTTGAGTATCATCCTCCTTTTTCTGCTTGAATCTTTTCGTTTCTTATTCAGACAGCAATTTGAGGAATTGATTCCAAAATAGGTTCATTAAAGACATAAACAATCTTTTTAGAAGTGAGAACACATTCTCTAATTCCTTGGCCAATCAATAAAATTAAGGCTTCTCAAACAGTTGGTATGAAGTATCTTTGAAAGTGGATTAAAAAAACCATAATTATCTATAGAAAAATAGGAATAGCATATATAAGCATTTAAATATAAACCAAAATACTTGGTACTTTAAATTAAAATGGTGCTCACACTATTTTTTACAAGTCCATACCCTCAATGAAATTTAAAAATTCTCATTTGATGAATTTATAGTGAGATCCGGACTCCGTGAATGTCATATAACCTCACATAATAGTTTTTTGGTTGTATAACCTTCAATGGTAAGTAATATTTACTATTTACTGCTCAAGTAACTCCCAAATATTTAGGCCTCTAAGAAAATTAGAACATCACATAATAGTTTCTTAGTTTGAACTCCTTAGTTAAGTTGTACTACCATTTGCACAAGTATAATATTGTCAATAATTTTCTCGCATAATAGTGTCTTGAAAATATTGGTCCTCTTACCTCAGGATATCACAAGTATAAATAGGACGTCAAGAAATTTATAAAATTAAATACATCCCTACATATCTGTAGTCAATATATTTAACCAAAAATTCTATGTAGTTTTACAATAGTGAATAGGCCACAATAAATAATATATCTCATATTATTGATCATGGTCTTATTGTTACAACTTAATATTCTTGAAGAATTTTATTGAACATGGTCTCATCACAATAATTAATATATTATGCATCACATAATATATCGTTATTGGCCAATATAATAAATTTGGTTTTACACTACCACTAATCTGATAAAAATAAAAGACTACATATAAAAGTCAAATTAAAATATCTTATATTTCTATTAATTGACCTATATAGTAATTCAAACATTTAATTATCACATAATTATGCTTAGGATGATTATGAATTTAGCCAAGGCTCCAAACGGGTCCACTATGGCTTTTTTACGTTCCATCTATGTACTTGTAAAATTTATAACTTCAATAGTAACTATTACTAACCCATTCTAATAACAGGGAATGAATAAGCATTACATGGTGAGAAAGAGGCATGCTAACCCCATTTATAATTCCAAAGCCAAAATTAATACAAGAATTATAATTACAACCCATGAGAAAAATAGACGAACCATTTATATCCATTCAATCACATTGAAAATATTAAAGACCAACAGCATAGCTAAATTATTTTGTCTAGTCCATAATTATTTAATGGATTAATAGCACTAAGTCCTCTTGAACTACACCATTAGTTGGACTTTGCCCCCCTCTAACTTATTTTATAGGCACGTAACCCCTTTTTTGTATGATTGGACAAAAATACCCTTGCTAAATAATTATTTTTTCTTTTTCCAACTGTTCATTCCCATTTTTTTCCCATTTCCCTTCCTTCCTTTTGCTTCTTTTATTTTTTTTTTCTTTTTCTTCCTTCTCTCTTGTCATTAGCTACCTTCTTTATTCTGCTATAAATATTTGTACACCTAAAACAAAAATTTTCTATTTTCTTAAACTAATTGTTATTTTACTATTTTTATTTTTTTATTTCTTGTTATAAGAGAATATATATTTGTTATATTGATAAAGTATTTTTTATCTAAATTAAATTATAAATTATAAAAGCATTATATAAACAAGTGGGATTTATAATTAGTCAACTATATTGAAAAATAATAAGCAAATTAATCACCTAGTAATATTTTTATTTGTTAATTTACATTCATAAAATATAATGTTAATATACACATCTGATAATGTCTATTATACACATCTAAATTAATTTATGATTTATTGAGACACAAATTTTAGATTTGTTGAATAATCTAATTTAGTTATATGTATTTAAATAATAATTAGTGTTTAAATACACTTTGATGTAATTAACGTTTATTATCTTATAAAGGAAATTGTAATGAATTTACAGTGATGAAATTTAGTTGAAACAAAAGAGTTATAAAAAAATTACTTAAATCAAATTAAAAAATTTATATGTCCTAATCATCTAAATAATAACAGCATAGGAAACGAACTAGCTATTGGTATGAGAAAAAGGGGAGAATATTCAACTAATTCTTTTTTTTCAACTCATTTGTTTCTTAAATTTGATTGTTGTAAATTCATTACAATTTCCTTTATTAATAGAATATATGTTAGTTACATCAAAGTGTATTTAAAATGTTAATTAAAATATTTAAATACATATAAATAAATTAGAGTTTTCATAATTCAAAATTTTGAGTCTATATAAATCAAATGTTAGTTTAAAAATTCAAATAAATAGACAAAAATAAAAATAAAGGTTAATAATTTATAAATTTAAAAAACAACAAATAAAAATATGACTAGTTGATTAATTTGCTTATTTGTTTTTACTATAGTTGCTATAATTATAAATCTAACTTTTTTATATACGTTTTCATAATTTAATTTTAGATTTTTTTTACTTTATTTTTATGAAAAATATATATTGTTATAATAAGAAATAAAAATAAACAAAGATAACAAACTAAATATTTAGTCGACGAAAATTAAAAATTTTATTTTAAGTATACAAATATTTATAGCAGAATGAAGGAAGTAGCGAATGGAAAGCGAGAAGGGAGAAAATGAAAAATAAAAGAGGGAAAAGGAAGAAGGGAAAGGATCGAAAAAAAAGTGGGAAAGAATAGTTGGAAAAAGATAAAGAAAAACAATTACTTAATGAGCATATTCGTGATAAGATTGGAGTAGCACCTGAGAAGATGATAGAAACACACTTAAGGTGGTTAGTTCATGTGTTAAGACGGCTAGTAGAAGCACCTGTCAGGTGAGTAGATTTTAGAGAGAATAGTCAACATAAGAGGGGTAGGAGGAGACCGATAAAGATTTATTGGATAACTTGTAAGAAAGATACAACCCATCTAAGAATGGAGGAGGATATGGTCCATGACAGAGCGCAATGGCGTAATAGAATTCATGTAGTCAACCCTACTTTGTGGGAATAAGTCTTGATTTCTTTGTTTTTTTATATAAAAATGAGGTATTAAGTGTCTATAATATAAGTTGGAGGTCGGCAAAGTGTAACTAAAGGTGTAATTCAGGGGGTTTAGTGCTATTAACCATTATTTAATCACATCACCATGTAATTTACCCGACAAGTAATTATTCTAGTTATTGATTCAATTAATTTAGGATTACACTATCTTTATTCTTAAAGATATCTTATTCCTAATCTGATTAGGAATAACAAATTTCTTAAGATTATTCACAATAATCCAATTTGTAAAACTGACTAGATTTTTGAAACCCTTTCAATACGAACTAAAGGTTTCAGTTTCAAACCCTTACACATATTTCCAATTGAATTTCCATGAACTAAGTAGCACAACAAATTTTCTGGTCCACAAAGTAAAGACTTGATTGAAGCCCGAGAGATAAACATTTGTTTTTGGCTTTCCAAAAGCCTGGACATGAATCGATTTAAAGTTACTACTACTTGTGTATAAGATTGTAAATTCGGTTTGAGTTTTGCCATCTGATGGCTTACTGGAAAACAAGCAAATCTATTAGTTTTGGTGTTGTAATCCCAAGGTTTATAGAAGTCAAACTTCTAGTAGCCTTTTTTGAGTCAATTGAAATAGTTATGCACATTAACTGGTTGTCATGACAAAGTACAATAAACGTAAGACCCAAAGGGCATGCGGGAATTTATCGAATTTTACAAGCCAACTTTCTTTACTCCCACCATATTGAATACAATATTGATTGGAAATAAGAACAATTACGATTGATTTTGTGTTAATAGCAAACATGGTTCTAATACCACAGAAAGGAATTGATAAAAATAAATAAATATATGTGCAGTGGAAAAATAAAAAAATTAATTCCATTAATGAGGATCAATTCTATGATATCCGCAAATCATATATTAACTACAAGATAGTTAGAATATCCGTTACTCCTATAGTGCACTTTTTGAAATCTTTAAATGGATCACAAAAGTTGCACATGTGCCCGACTTCTAAGTCATATCCACACGAGGTAATCTTGCAACTTGAATTTCTCTTATTTTTAACTCCTAAAAAAAAATAGATAAAAGGAGACAAGAAGAAGACTAAGGTATTTGTTGGTAACTTTAATCCCTTTATTTATAGAATACATATTTCCTATTCTCTTAATAGGAAATACTACTACTTTATTAGTGTTTTCATATTCCAAATAAGAAAATAGTCACTAATAATTAGTATGTTCTCCTTATTAATCATTTCTTATTCAAAATAGGAAATATTTATTAATAACAATCAAGTCCTTCTTTTATTCAAATTACACGTAGTCCATATGTGTGTGATCCCTTTGGTTCAAACTAATTCGACTGTAAAATTTAAATGAGAACTCTTCTAATTAATAATTGATTGACTAACTAATTAATTAGTTCTTAATTACTATTTGACAGTATATGTGAAAACCAAATAGCATAAATTGCCTGTGAACCTTTCCGCTAAAAATTACCATACAATTCAATCCTTCTATCATACATTAGCTTGATTAGTCTATTAAGATATGGAATTATTGTCAAACCATTAGACATAATCATATGTACACAATCTAAAAGAGAAACTCTAATAAATTAGAAACTCCTCTCTAATTTTCACATTGTCTCGGCCATGGACTTCTTAGTAATATCTTGATAAGATTAGATGGCTGTTCTTCCTCTTTGCTAAGGGTGATAGATTCCACATTAACCATTCACATGCCTCCATATATAATTCACTAAATCCAATAATACGCACCTATATTTTTAATTAGAGTATAAATGCATTGTAATATTAAAATATATTAAATTATACACAAGACAACCATGATGTATCAGATCTCTTTTATCACATCTACAATTATAACTAAGAACAACTAATTATTTCCATAAAATTCTATTTTAATTTTCTTATTCGAGTCACGTTCAGTAAACTTATTCTTCAATAAGCACCCACATGTTTATCTCAATATCTCGACACAAATGACTTGAGACTAGTCATCTTGGCAAATGAATGGATATAACATGTTCTAATCTTACTAGATTATTAATCCTACAATTTGGAACCTTTTAGAATAAAGTACCGAGAAATATATATATATCTCTCATTCTCAATTTTATTTTTGTGGACATATAAACAAATAAATGTCTATATAATATAATAACTAATGTTGCCCAATTAATAGATGTAATTAAATAATATTCCAAAACTTCATCTTATGATTGGTTTTAGGGCATACATCTATTAAACCAACTAAATAAATTCAAGAGGCAAGAATGGTGGAGATGTTAAGTGTGAGTTTATCCTAGTTACAACAAAGGAGGTGCAATTTAAGGTGTTTTTAAAAAGAGATAGCTCAAGGAGGAGTGGAAGAAGAAGAGGGTTACATCCTAGGGAAACCAAGGAGGTGCCAACTACCAATGCTGAAGTTCAAATCCTTGGGGATTTTGATGGAGCTAAGCACTGGCGCATGTTTACCAAGAATTACGATACCCTTGGAAGGCCTTCTTCATGTTGTTGATGGAGTATTTGTTATCTCTTTCTTTATTTATGCTTTATTTTACTTTACTTTCTTAGGTTAATAACTCGGTAGATAATAAAGGTTTGTGATTGATGCCTCTTTAACACATCTAGTTATAATTCAATTAAACACCTAAACTCCTACTACTAACTAGATGGCATCCCGCAAGTATACGGTTGTCAACTTATAGCAAAGGGAAGTAAGGATCGTTCCCACAAGGATTATCGATTGCAATTACCAAGGTTTAAGGATACTTGTGTAGTTAAGATAAATCAATTGGTAGAAGATAGAACTATTCTAATGAAAACTATAATTTAAATTCTAACCTAATTTAATCAAATTAACACTAAAATTTTAAAACAAGTGAATCACTCAACTAAAAAGACTACAAAAGAGAAACTTTGAAAATTAAACACATTCATTTCTAAATTAGAAATTAGAAAGATTTAAATTACTTAATTTAAATTTTTATTTATTTTCAATTGGAATTAAGAAAGCCCACTAAGAATTAACTAGAAATTAAAGCCATAAATTGAAAATTCTTAAATAGAAAGCAAGAAATTGATAAGAACCCTAATTTTCCTAAAAACCCTAATTTGAAAGTAAAGAAATTTTTACTAAATTGGACAAGAAAGCAATTAAAATCTTATATCTACGCCAATACTTTAAAAAAAACCCACTACGATTATCTATTAAAAATTTAAACTTGACAAGAATTTTAAAGAAGATCTAAGATGAAAGTTAAGAGAAATTTATATTAGAAAAAGTAACTTGTAGTTTAAGCTATCCTAATCTAGCTAGAACTATCTAAAACTCTCTACTCTAAAACTATCTAAACTCTCACTCTACTCTACTCTACTCTACTCTTTCTAAAACTAATTCTACTTAGCTTAAATAGTACAGCATTACACAAGGCAAAATTAGGGATTTTCTGACTAGAAGTTTACAAAATTGCCCTTACAATTTAGCATTCAGCGAGTTGAGATCGCGGTTTGAAACATTTGAGACCGTAATCTCAACTCTAAAACAGTAAAACTAATTCTCGAGTCAAGATCGCGGTCTGGAATAGTAGAGACTGCGATCTCGACTCTCCTTCCAGCAATATTCATTTCATCCATTTTGCAATTTGGTCCCTTGAGCTTTGTTCCTTCCAGCTTCTAACCTTTAATTTTTAACCTGCATAATATTAACAACATTAAGCAATTAATTAACTAAAATTTAACACAAAATTATCATAATTAATTCAAGAACGAAAGTACAAATACATATGAAAGAAATTAACTAAAATCTTCAATTACTTATCTAATTTTGGAATTTAAACTATCAAAATGCTATAATTTAGAGGAAAATAACTCTAGTTTACTAGAGTTATCTCTGATTAGTACAGTTTGTGTTGTTGGTAAATGATTTTGATATTCCTGGAAAATTTGGTTGATGATAATGTAGGACTTGTTATGAATTGTGATTGGTACGTGCTTTATAGATTGAATTTGGATTTAGTTTTTATCTTTTACTTATGGTATTTCTATTTGTTGTTGTGCTTTATTTGCTAAGTGTTTGAGATAAATTTTGAGTAATTTATGTGAATGATTGATATAGATTGGGAGTAATATTTGTTGTCGAATATTTCCTTGATGCGAATTATGTGTACCAAATAAAGTTAGGGGGGATGTGTTGGGCATTTAGATAAACTTTTTGTTGTGTTAAACCCTGCTACCCTTATGTGTGGCTTTCCTTTTCTTTTTTTTTTTAAATCATTTGAACCCTGCGAAGAACGATCTTTTTTTTTAGTGTAGCCATGATTGGTTGGAGAAAGATTAGACAACTAATAAGATTCTTGTTTTTAAATATAATTTGCATGTTGCACATAGAATTTCTCTTTGCTTAGTAAGATATTGTGTTGCGTTTAGTTTTTATGAAGTCCATAATAAAGAGTAGAACTGTTGTTTCTAAATTCAATTGGTGCTCGATTGGTTTCTTTCACATTCACTTAGTTTATATGTTGTCCATCTTCTTTATGTGTTTTTTCATTGTCCAAGTATTATTCAAAGTTATTGCCTAGTATTATGTTTAGCTAATTATGTGTTTTTAATACTTTTCTAGTAGATTTTTTTTTTTATGTGGTTGAGTGGTAAGATTTGTGACACTCATCATTGAACCTTAATATAAAAAGCGTGGTGGTGTATTTTCAAGTGTTATTTTGTTTTTGTGAATAAAAGTTTTATTTTAAGGATAGAAGAAGGTGATTTTGGTGCTCAATGATTTTATGGACCTAATATAATTGCCAATCTTGCACCTCGTTTTCAATTCTATTTGAAAAAAGAAAACCCTAGTCTAATCTTCCAGCCTCTAAGGGGACACTGAATAACAACGTGTTTTTGAGGTCCTAGAGAACCCTATTTATAGGTTTTAAGAGTTACATAGTTAGGGTTCTAAATAAGTTTCGAAATGCACCAAAACGGGCCCAAAACGTGTACCTAGAACCCTAAAAATGCTCAAAATTGTGAGACTGCGCAAAGTGGGTGCAGCTGAGGCCTCCGAGACGCAGCCATACTTGGCCAACTGTGGTATGGCATGGTTGAAGGGCCTCTAGGTGCAGCCGTGCCCAGTTCCTGGCCTTGCTTTGCTATTTAACTCCGTTTTCACTTTATTTTCATCTCGTTTGATCCCCACAAGCACTCCAAACCTACAAAACATCATTAAAACACATAAATATGTTTATTTAAACACATAAATAACATTTTAGAATAAAAACCTAAAATTAATAAAGTACCCCTACTTTCTAAACACAATTACGAAACCGATTCAAACCCAAACTAAAAAACATGTAAATAACACTCTTTTAGAAAGTTAACATACCTCCAACTTTAATCATCTTGAGTAAAGCAGCACAAAACAAAAACATTTATAGCGCATTAACTTTCTTCAACATGTCAAAAGACTACACAAGTAGAGTAATGAACTCAACACGTATGCGAAAGGACCTTTCTAATCAACCCCAAATCATCATGAATGAAAATGCTAATCTCTCTACTCATAAAGGAGAATATCGCTCACTAACTGATAACTCTAGGAAACTAGAGTCATATATATCCTAAACTTGGACGATTTTGTTTATAATTTTGAGCATTCTTAGTGTTTTAATGTGTATTTCTGGTCTATTGTTGCAGTTTTATGTATTAGAATGCATTAGTAATATATTTATTAAGTGTTTTAGCACCTGTTCAGGTGTTAATTATTCTATTTTATTAGGTTTTGTATTTAGAATTTGTATCGTAACTTTAACCTTCTTTGTTGGGACCTCAACAACCATACCACTCATCATGGCAGTTGCATGGTCTAGGTATTTCGACGGAATCAAACTAAATGTTGTAAAGATCTTTCTTGGGCAATTTGGGTAGAAATGGTGGTAGTGGAATCACCAGGGATCCCTTTGGCAATGTCACTTTTGGCATTGCAATTTTTTTTGGTAATGGTACCAGCTTCCAAGCCGAGGCTAATGCTTTACTGCAAGGCTTTAGACTTTGCTACTAACATCAATCGACTGTGCAATTATTGAAATGGACTCAAAGGCTCTTCTTGACATTGTTAACCAGAAATCATCAACTTCTTGGTAGCCAGATGGAGTTATCTGACAAATTCAGGATCTTTTGTCCCAAGGCCATTTTGTAGCACACCTTACGTGCATATCGTGAAGCAAATTCTGTGGTTAATCTCCTATCAAAAGAAGGCAGTAGTAATAGGGAACTTTTATTCCATTCATCTGATATTCCTTCTTTTATAAAAGCATGTATTTTTCTTGACTCTTTAGGTACACCTTCTATTCAAATAGGCGGAACCTAAAGTATTTTTGTCTTTTTCTTTCTTAATAAAATGGCCTAAGGGGCTTTTGAAGAGTCAAGAAAAATACATGCTTTTATAAAAGAAGGAATATCAGATGAATGTCTCTGATTGTTTTTACTTTTTGTCTCTTTTGTAAGAATTTTATTTTAATGTTTAGAAGTTAGTTTAAGTGTTTGTTATAACTACTAATATTCTCCTGTGTTATGGTTCAGTAGGAGAAAACAACGCATCAATCGGATCCTGGATGATGGATGAAGATTTTCGAAGCAAAAACCAAACTTCTAGAGAGTTGTTTTCCATATTTCAGTCGGTATCGTGACACCAAACGCAATGCAAATTTTCAGTGTTGAGATAACATCTCAAATGCAGAAAGGGCTAAACAGCCTTTGTTTGGGGCTGATTTTTACTGCACCATTCTCCCACTACTCTAGTACTATATATACCCCTTTTAAACCTCATTTGATGAAGGGGAAGTGTTCTCTAGCTTGGGTAGATTAAAATTTTCATTTCAACAAGAAATAAAAACCACACTAACTCCTAACTTCTACCCTCATGCTTGCAAGTATAAGGTACTAGACAGTAGGGTAGGGTAAGTAGGATCGTTCCCACGAAGTTTGTCGGACTAGCAAGTACTTGAATTTCGGGGCCCTTGTATAGTTAGGCAAATCAATAACAAAGGGAAAGCTAAATCTAATCAAATTCACCATTTTAAACATGTAATTAAAGAAAACTATAAAGCAAACCATCTACTAAAGCAAGTAAATTGAACAAGTTAACAACTAGCTAGAAGATCCACTACAATTAATCTACAAAAGACAAGTAAAGAAAAGCACTTAAAATTACTCTAATTTAACTAAATTGTAAAGAAAACTAGAATTAGAAAGTAATTAATCTAAATTAACTGAAGAAAACAATAAGAAAACATTTAAAGGAAGAAATTGCCATTTCTAAACTAGAATTTGCAAAGAAAAATACTTGAAACAAAATATTTTCGAATTTTTGATGAGAATAAAGAAAGCTCACTAAAATTTACTAGAATTTAAATCAAGGAAATTGATATTTTAGCTAACTAAAAATCACACAATTACCATTAACCCTAAAAACTTATAAAAAAAACTTAAAATGGAAGTAACTGTTTTTGCATGAAAAAATAAATTAAAGCAAGTAAAAATTATATCTAATTGAAGTTAAAGATTAACACACTAAGACTAACTACTCAAAATTAAAACTTACAAGGAATTGAAAACAAGATCTACAAAAGTTGAAAGAGAACTTTGTATTAAACTAGAAACTTGGAATTTAAGCTAACACTAATCTATCTACCACTCGAATTAACTAACTGCACTACCACTATGAGTACCATCACTAACACATCTTTCCTATTATTTATGTTGGAGTATTTTAGAAGTCAAGAATAAATATATGTTGGCCAAATAATACAAAAATACCATAATTACTTAAGTTGCCCGTGCCTTGATGTCGCGACTCCAAATATCATGTAGCGACATCGAGTTAAAATTTACTAAATGAATCTCCGCCTCAATGTCGTGACATCGGAATGCCATGTGGCAACATCGAGCCTATATCAGGTCAAGTCTTCAGTTCTTCATTAATAACACTTTGGCCCTTAAACTTTTGTAATCTTGGCTTCCATCTTTCGATTCCTAACCTGCAAACACAATTACCTAAATAAGTAACCAAATTGACTAAAATTGATTAAAAATTCATGATATTTACAAGAAATGCAAATGAAACTACGAAATACAACTAATTATGTTAACTCACTTAATTCTACACCAAAAATTGTGGTTAAACTAACAAAATTCCATAATTTTGAAGCGAAATAACTCTAGTTTACTAGAGTTGTTATAGCCCCATTAATTTAGCGTTTTGCTAGTTTCGAGCAAAACAAGAAATAAAAAGGACTATACAAAACACTAGAACACTCACACCACCAAATTGACAAAACAAAAGATGAACAATGGATGTACTTATGAACAATAAACAATTCTCTCAAGGGACCTAAAATACCATATGACAATTAAACTATTTCAATTAGTCACTACAAATTTTCTAATTTCTCAAAAATCATAACTTCAATTTCTACACAAAACTTCAAATTTCCAAGAATTAACTAATCTAAAAAAGGTACCCAAACAGTAAGTTCTATTCATTCAAAACATCATGTTTTCTCAAATCAGAAGTATTACAAAGCTGTTCAACTATCCTGGCGACGTCACATGGAAATAGAAGTTTATTAGGAATCTACCAATATGCACATGTCATACATGTTGGGAACATTAATCTATCAAGAAATGAGTAGTATGATATCAATGGTAAGTATTACAATCCTTCCCCTTGGACTTTTTGGTATTCTAAACATGGAATTCCTAATGGTTTAATTTGGAGAAACAACATCGGTATATGCCAGAATCCCATACTTACCTTATTCCTAAATGCAAATTTTCTTTATCGTACTACCTTAAACCAAGGAAGATGAGTAAAACATACCTAAAATTAATATTTAATACCAATCATTCACAAACTAGAATAACATTCCCTGTGCAAACACACAAAATGTTCTAAATTCTTTCGATTCCATTTAAACCAATTTTTCCAAAAAATAAATCGATCAATAAAGTAATATTTTTTATTTGATCAAAAACAATATTTCAAATGAAAAAGACCCAAAAATATTAGCCCCTCTTTTCGAAAATGGTAATACCAAACTTTTGAAATTCTTGTGTTGCAAAAGAACTACTAATACACACTTTAGTTCATGAAATATCCAATTCAAATAGTTCAAAAATGCAGTATTCCAAGTCAAGTATCATCATCAAGTATTTTTTCTTCAATTTTCCATAAAAGAGCCATCAAACACACATATACTAAACAAAAAATGACAATTCTCGACACAAGAAATGGACATCCCCAAACTTGACTCTTTTATTAATTTAATGAGTAAAACTCATCCATCCACTCACCCAAAATTCGAACATCATAACGCATAAAAACTACTTCTAAAAGCAAGAACAACAGAAATATATCATTATTCTAGCAAGATAAACACCATCAAGTAATTCACTAAGAGCAACATTAAACCATGCCATGTAATGAATCAAATAAGCTCACAATAGTCAATTCTATTGTTAAAGCATCAACAATAAAGTTGGCATCAGTTTAAGACCCTTAGCCACTATCTGAACTCAAACAAGTAAATCAATAAAGAACATAATAAGCTCAAACCAAGCATTTATCCAGGAACTTCAAAATGATCAATTCAAGTCAACCATAAATAAATAGTCACCTAGCATCAGCCCTTAGACAACGTACTCCAAAGTAAAGTATCTAAACCAAAATATCTAAAAGTATAAAATAAACACGATAAAGTATCTAAAATACTAAGGTAATGAAAATAAAAACAATTTTCAAATGTCTCTAAATCCCTCAAGTGAATAAATCATGAAGGATTGTTGTAGAATGGAGTCTTCTCTAGATGTTCCCAAAATCTGTCATTCTTTCTGTCCTGGTCTATCTCTTCATGATCATCCTCTACTCCGTTGTGCTAGCTTTTCTTGAACTCATCATCTTGTGCTACACTGGTGCTACATTGGTATTATTAGCTTGTTGTGTATTGCCTCAGTGCATAGGTATCTCCAGTGGTGTGTAGTAGGACTGTCTAAGAGGTAGGCCATAATGCCAAAGTGGAGGCTCTGGTAATTGTACCCAAGGATTGAGTGATGTGGTCCTCAGAGCTTCTTCTGTCACAGCCAAATTGCTGTGCATCTCCAGCTGACTATATGTCCAACATCATTGCAATTCATTCCGCTCCTCTTCTGTGACTGGTGCATTACAAACATAGCCTGGTGGTAAAAAGATTATGATGTTCTTGGGAGGAGATGGATGGAGGCATGTGAGCTTCTTCGAGATGATTCTTTTCATACTCTCGAACCATCTTATAGATATATTCCCTATTGATTTTGCCTCTTTGATGTGTCATAGATTTGTTTGGAGTAATGGGGCATCCTGTGATAATACATAAATGTGTGATTAGACTAGGGCATAAAAAATAGGTCTCTTTGACCTCCCACTATCGAAGAATCTTTGTCTAATAAAACTGCCAACATCTAATGGCATCCTCTCAATATAGCATAGACTAATAACACTTTATCCCTCTGAATATAACTCAAAGAATTTGACTCCCAATTTCAACAATAGATGAAATAAAACCATAATTTTTCCACAAGAGATAAGCCATGACAAAGAAATTTCAACTCCACTGTCTTTGAAGTATTTAACACCCAATCAACATCAACATTACACAAATTTTTTTTTAAATTTCATTCATACCTTTGTCCTTACTATGCACAAGAGTTTGGTATTCAACAAACAGCACAAAAGGGACATATGGTAATAAAATAGGCATTAATTATATCGACACTGAAATCAACCAATATTTCCCAGACTCTCACTTTACCATCGTCTAGATCACAGAAACTACAATGAAACTCCTTGACTAACTTGGTATACCTTGACTTGACTCCACTATCAAACCATCCCCAATGCCTTAACTTAATTTGTGCCTCTATTTCCTTTCCCGCATCCTCATAATCTACCTAACACATAGATAAATTAAAACCCCTATCCTTAATGACCTCTTACTTCTCATTGTTTTGAAATAATAGTTTTGCTCGCTCACTCGAGAATTGAGGTTGTACAACCTGTTTATTGGCCCCACTCGACTCACTAATCGCTTCCTCACTACTTGTACCTTCTCTTATCTTTCTTTTTATTGGATTTTCTACCCAACCTCTACTTCTTCCTTTACTACATCAATCACCATAAACTCTCCTTGTCATATTTCTGAACAAAATCAATACAAACAATTAAAATTCTCTGTACAAGGAATTCAAATTGGCAAGAATTGTGAGCTCAATTCACAAACAATTCAAGTACAATTGACCGTGATAACAGCCATCGAAATTCCACAAATTAAGAAAATTTCCCAAATCAATTAATAATAATCCACAACAAAATTATTCCCAAGTAATTCACAATCAAATTGGCAAAAAATATCCACAAAAATCTGCACCAATAGAATACCCAAAATCACCAACAATTCTTGACAATTCCAAATGTTCAACAATTATAAAATTACCACAATCTAACCAATTTATTCAAAAATGATGATCATATAGGCCTAAGTACATGAGAATTGGAGGATATTAATCGTGTAAATGAAGAAAATTTCATTTTGATTGGTTTAAGATCACTTCTCTTATACACTTCTAGCCCCAAATAAGAGACATTGTTATTGAAATTGAATTGTCAGGATGGATTATGTGTGTTTGTGGATGAATTATGGAAGAAATTTGAAGAATTGAAGAATTGAAAGGGATGGTGTACAAACTAGGGTTAAAGGAATTGGGAAAAAATTTGAAGAAGAAGAAGAAAGAATCGTTTATAATTTTGATTCCGCCAGTTTTGAAGTTGCAACATCAAAATTCAATGTTGTGACATCGAATTAAAATTGGATTTTAAAAAGTGCTTCGATGTCGCGACATCAAATTTGATGTCGCGACATGTGCCCTGCATGTGCTTCGATGGCGTAACATCGAATCCCATGTTGCTATATCAATCCTAGCTAAAATTTTCCTGTGTCCCAAAAGTTCGGTTTTGATGTCTCGACATGGACCCTGTTCTAGCAACATTTGATTTTCGACACTTAGAAAATTTTTCCTTCTTCTACAATCACTTCTCTTCAAGTCCGTGCACCACTACAAACAATAGAAACACAAGTTTAGAAGACCATTTCCACGAATTCCTTAGCACAAATTATTCAAATTGAAAGAAAAAAATTTATTAACTAAACATCTAAAGTAAAAATAAACAAAATCAAACCAAATCAAAATTAAACATAAAATTCTTAACACCAAAATAAAAAAAAAATATGGAATTTAAAGGCTTGGCTCACCACCCAAGAATCGCTATTTTATCGTCACTGGCATAACTATGGCATGACCTAATCATTTCAAGCCTTTAAAAGTGGTCGAGCTATCCTTTGCCTTTTCGTTTCTATGGGAAAAGCTTGACACCATTTTTTTCAACTGTTAATGCTTGGTTCTCGTCTCTCACTTGAACATGTCCTTGTTTCCATGCTTTTGCCAACGCTAGTGCAACAATTATCACGTCCAATTGCTTTTTCAACCATTTTCTCTTGTTTTTACAACTTTTCAAGTTTTTGCCATAAAAATTTTTTGATCCCCTGCACAAGTCTTTTGATCATTCATCATACTACACCCATCATTGGGTAGTTTTCCTTCAATTCAATTTTTGAATCTTCCTCTGCTTCAACCACCACATTGAGTTATTTCCATCAGAGGCCTTGAGAGATTCTTCAATTGGCTTACCAACAAAATAATCAAGAGAATGATTAGCACAATTTTCCTCAAACATTGGGACATTATCATTATAATCAAAAACATCAATTTCAATAAGAATTCAAATTATAAGGTCAACTTTCCTTTGTTAACATCGATCAATGCATGCGTGGTTGACAAGAAAGGCCTCCCCAATATCAGTGGAATTTCACTTTCGTCTTCGGTTCTAATACCAAGAAATCAACCGAGAAAACCAATTTGTCTGCTTGAACAAGTACGTCCTCCAAAAAGCAATATGGTTTTATTTGGGACAAATCTGCCAATTGGAGAGTGATTTTGGCCAACTTTGCATTGGTAATTCCCAACTTCTTGTAAATAGCTTTTGGCATAATATTAATGTTCGCACCAAAGTCACATAGTGAACGATGCAATGCTTGACTTCCTATATTGACCAACATAGAGATACTATCGAGATCCTTAAGTTTAGAGGGTAATCTTGGTTAAAAAATGGCACTACGTTTATCATCAAGGAATACTTTCTCATCATCGTTCCATTTCCTTCTTTCTTGCCAAAAGATCCTTCATAAATTGAGCATAATTGGGCGTTTTAGTGAGAACATCAATAAAAGAATGCTAACTTTAAGCTTTGTAAACATATGGAGGAATTGGTTGAATTGTTTCTCTTTTTCCTCCTTTCTTGGATCAATTAGCCTTTGAGGAAAAGGCACTTTAACCGAAGAGTGTGGCTTCCATGATTTTCATTATGCCTATCCTTGCATTCTTTCTTCTTTTGAACTTTGCTTTCATCCACTTCACTTTTCTCCTCAACCACCTTAGATTTATGTTTCTCATCTTCTCTATTAACCTCACACTTTTTATTTTGCTCAACTAACACTTTCCCACTACTCAGATATGCCATTACATTATTTCCTTCCATTTTGGTCTCTTAGATTGGGAATTTTATCACTTGGTAAGGTACCCAAAGGTCTTTCATTCTGTTGTCTTACTAATTGTCCCAATTGAACCTCCAAATTCCTTGTCATAGCTCTCAAAATTTCATATTCATTCTTTTGGTTTTCAATCTCCCTCTTTTGGTTATCATTTTCTCTCATCAAATTCTCAAATTGTGCTTGGCGATCATCACACCTTCTATGGAAATTTTGATTCTAATTTGTGGGTGGTGGTGGGTTGTATTATTGAAATTGAGGTTTTGGTTGATTGTTATGATAGGGAGGATTTGCTTGAGGTAGATAGGAAATGGGTTGGAAATTTCTTTGGTGATGGGTTGATAAGTCTGGAAGATGAAGAAGTCGATTTGGTTTTGAAAATTTTGAGGTAGAGGATTGTGTAGGTATGGAGGATTTTACTTGTTCGATAGAATTTCTCCAAGAAAAGTTTGGATGGTTCCTCCATGAAGATATGTAAGTATTTCCAAAGCTCCTTGAGGATTCCTTGAGAATGAAGGTTGATTAGATACATAGTTGATTTGCCCACTTGCACTAAAAGAAACCTCACATTATCCATTTGAGTGCCCACTACCACAAAAGCCACACACAAAGATTGATTGAAATGAATTGCCAATCTTATTCACAAATATTTGATCTCCAAAACATTCTCCAAAGCCCATGTGAAGTTATTTATAACATTCATAAACATGCCATGTTGATCAAGGAAGGCATCATTTAAATTCAAATTCAACACACCACCTTGTTGGTCATTGGCTTGATTGACTTGTTGAACCACTATTTGAGTCATAAGACCATGATAACAATAATTTGAGGCCATTCTATTAAGCAAATTTTAAGATTCTTCCAGTGTTTTGAAAGAAATGGAGCCATCAGTGGATGCATCAACAATAGACTTAGTTTTTCGTGCCAACCCATTATAGAAAGTTTTGATTTGTAACCAAAGCGGGATGGCATGATGGGGGCATTTTCATAACAACTTTTTGAAGCATTCCCAAGCCTCGCTCAAACTTTCACCAATATCTTTCTTAAATGAAGTGAACTCATTACGGAGTTTGGCAATCCTAGAGAGAGGAAAATGTTTGGCCAAGAACTCTTGGGTCAATTGATTCCATATCGTAAATATCCCTTAAGCATGTGATTGAAGCCACGCCTTTGCTCTATCTCTAAATGAGAAAGGGAAAACTCTCATATGCACACAATCCGGATGGACTCCATTGAATTTAAATTTGTCTGACACTTCTTCAAAGTTCATTAAATGCGTATATGGATCTTTACTAGGACTGCCTTCAAATACAGCAAAGCCATATTTGTATTAAGGAGGGCTGGATTTCAAAATTGTTCACTTGAACAAGCATCTTTGTGATACTAGAATTTGCTCCATCGAAACTCGGCATTGCTTGATCTCTAAGAGGTCTACCATGTCCATGAATTCCATTACCATTATTTCCAATTCGTCCATTAAAATTGGCTCCTATTCCATGATTTCCAATCTCCTCAACTTGTTCATCATCACCATTATTACTCCAATTCTCATTCCCAAGTCTTGAATTTTGTTGATGATGAGCCATTTCAAGTCTCTCCAACTCTTGTTGCACTCTTTTTGCTTTTCGAATTTCCGTTAACTCTCTCTTTCTCGTTGTCTAAGCAAATCAAAATTCCCTTGTCTTTTTGTACCATGCACTACAAAGAGCAAATTCAATCAATTAGTCTCAAGTGTCACTTCAATTCATAAGCCAAGATCACTAACAGAAACAAGTAAAAGTACTAAGTAAAAACTAAGATTAAATACTAAAAATGATTAAAAATGCCTAATCTACACCACTTGTAAAGCGCCTAATATTACTAATATACCAAGGACAATCCCCAGCAACGGTGCCCTAATATTGGGTAGAACAAAAATTTCAATTCAAAAAGTAATAAAAGTCGCGTTAACTTCTAACTTCTATCCTTGTGCCTGTAAGCGTACAGTGCTAGATAGTAGTGTAGGGTGAGCAGGATCGTTCACATGAAGATTGCCTGATTAGCAAGTACTAGGATTTAGGGACCTTCATATAGTTCGGAAATTCAATAGTCAAGGGAAAGCTAAATCTAATTATCAATTCACCATTTTAAACATATAATTAAAGAAAACTATAAAGCAAACTATCTACTAAAACAAGTAAAATGAACAGTATAACAACTAGCTAGAAGATCAACCACTTTAATCTACCAAAGACAAGGAAAGCACTTAAAATTACTCAAATTTAACTAAATTGAAACTAGAATTAGAAAGCAATTATTATAAACCAACTAAAGAAAGCAATAAGAAAGTTTGTAAAGGAAGAAATTGCCATTTCTAAACTAGAATTTGCAAAGAAAAATACTTGAAACTAAATATTTTTAGATTTTTTATGAGAATAAAGAAATCCCACTAAAATTTACTAGAATTTAAATCTAGGAAATTGAGATTTTTTTAACTAAAACCACTAAATTACCAATAACCCTCAAAACTTATAAAAAACTTTAAATGAAAGTAACTAATTTTGCATGAAAAAGTAAATTAAAGCAAGTAAAAATTATATCTACTTGAAGCAAAAGATTAATCCACTAAGACTAACTATTCAAAATTAAAACTTGAAAGGAACTGAAAACAAGATATAAAGAAAGTTGAAAGAGAACTTTGTATTAAACTAGAAACTTGGAGTTTAAGCTAACACTAATCTATCTATTACTCTAATTAACTAACTACACTGCCACTATGTGTATCATCACTAACTCTTTATTATTATATATATTGGAGTGTTTTACAAGCCAAGAATAAAAATCTATTTAACAAAAAATTACAAATATGCCATAATTCTCTTATAGCTAGCACCTCGATAATTTATACACCTAGATTTCCATCCTAGACATCAAGCTGACTATTTGGAACTAAATCTCTTAAGCCTCGATGTCACGACATCGCAATCCCATGTCGCGACATTGAACCTGTTTCAGCTCAAGTCTTCAATTCTTTATTAATTTCACTTTGGCCATCGAACTTTTGTAACCTTGACTTCCATCTTTCAATTCGTAACTTGCAAACACACTTAACTAAATAAGTAACCAAATTAACTATAATTGATTAAAAATTCATGATATTTACAAGAAGTGGAAATGCAACTAATTAAATTAAATCACCTAATTTGACACCAAAATTTGGGATTAAACTTACAAAATTCCATAATTTAGAGGAAAAATAACTCTTGTTTACTAGAGTTATCGGGAAGCATATAACCAAGCTAGTAGGAGTAGGCTAGAATAAAGAAGAGTAGTGTTGGTTAATTTTCTTGTTTTTTCCTCCCTATTTGGGGAGGGTTTTCACAGATCAAGATTTACCTTCTTTTAGTTTTAATTCCAAGTTAAAGATTGAAGTTTTTTTAGTTGTAAGTGCTTTATTTATTTTTAAATTCCCATAGTTAAGCTTTAATTCCATGGTCCTTTAGTTAATTAGTTTAATTGCTTTCATCTAATTGCTTTCCTTACTGCATTTCTTAGTTAAATTTGTAGATTAGTTCATGGTCTTTTCATTTAATTACTTTCTTTACTTGATTTCTTAGTGTAATTTTTAAATTAGTTTTTGCTTTCTTTAAAAATGCTTTCATGGTGATAATTTGTAGTACCACTTAGTCAATTAGTGGTGTCTAGTTTAATTGCCTTATTCTAATTGCTTTCTTTACTTGCTTTCTTAGTAGTAACTGGTAGATTAATTAATAATATTTCTTTAATTATGCATCTTTAGTGGTATTTGTAGTTTAGATTAGTTAATTACTTCCTTAAAATGCTTTTCCTTTAACTTTCTTTCTTTAATTGCCTCCTTAAAAATTTTCTTTCTTTAATTGCCTCCTTAAAAATTCTTTCTTTAGTATTGATATTTAATGCATTAGATAGCCCATAAATTTCTTTCTTAGTTTCTTTTATTCTAGCTTTAATTAAAACTCTTCCCAAATCAATCACTTCAACTAGTAATCTAACCAAATAATCGGTAATTTTCAATTAATCCTTGTGAATTCTATCCCTACTTCCCCTTACTATTAGTAAACAATGTATACTTTGAAGGCACTACCTAATTTCCTTATAGGACGCAGGATTGTTAATCAATTTTCTAACTAGGTTTTTTAAGGCATCATTCAATAATTAATGAAAACTAATTTTGAATGAAAACTTATTGAATCTGTCTCTTATACAAGTGACCTTAAGTTAGCAGCAATTAACACGCACATAATACTCACAAATGCAAATGAATTCAAACCAATGATCAAGTAGGTCTTTAAAACTTGTTATGTATGCTAAGGGATAAAGGTGGAATATACTTGGATATAAGTAGCTCATATCATCTTAGATATGCTAAATAACTTGGACCATAACACACTAGAACATTTCCCAACTACCATACATAGAATTTAATGACATAAGAAAGATCTATGAGGGTTCAAGAATGCTTCTCTAATAAATAATTCCAAGTTCTTCGTTTAAGGTTGTCAATCTCGCACCTCTTCTTCAGTTCTTCCTGAGAAATAAAGAAACCCTAATCCAACTTTATAGTCCCTGAAGGGTGACTAAAGAAAAATGTGTTATTGAAGTCCACAAGATCCCTAGCTATTCATATTTTTATGACTTACAAAGTGTAGCACTTTGAATAAGCTGCTGACACCCCTGTCTTAACCCTACTTCTAAAACTCTATTATAACTTGAGGGTATTGTAGGGGTGTTTATAGTTTGATTCAATCAAACAAACTGGCCGAACCAAATTAGTTTGGTTTTTGGTTTTTAGATAATTGGTTTTCGAATAAACCGAATAAAAAATATTGGTTATATGGTTTGAATTTGGTTATTGAAAATAAAATATTGGATTACTGAATTACTGAACTTTTAGTTTTATAAGTTTTAGATTTTAGTTTTTTGGTAACCCAATTCTATGTTCTATTCATTCAACACTTTGATATTGTTTCTCTTTGTTATTTTTTAGTTTCTAGTATTAGTTTTAGTAGTTTTTGGTTTTCGTTTATTAATTTGATTAGTTTAGTATTTAATTTTATACTTAATTTTTAAATTAACTAGTGAATTTTGGTTAATCGAATAAACTAAAAAAAAATTTGGTCTAACTAATCAATCGAAAAAAGTTTGTGGTTAACCAATCCATCGAAAAATGTTTGGTTTGGATTTGGTTTTGATTTTCTTGTACCAAAGTAGTGAAAATTTTTAACCGAATTACTGAAAAATTGGCCAACAAACACCCCTAAGGATGAGTGAACATTAATTTGGACACTTAGATTAATCCCTAGAAACAGTGCCAAAAACTTTATTTGAATCATATCCAGTTCTATATTTATAAAACAGCTAAATCTTACTATTAACTATATGGCGCACCGTTAGTATACGAGGTCAGATAGTAGTAAATGGAAGTAGGGATCAAACCCACAAGGATTGGTTGGTAATTACCAATCATTTGGTTGGATTACTATTTGAAGAGTTTGATTGAAAGAGGATTTAACTCAAACTAGATTTAAAGAGACTAAAAATCAATTTAAAGACTGGAAAAGCAACATAAAATGGCTTAGGGTTCGATTAGCCAATTTTCGGGTTTAATCAATTGATTATCTGTCGAATAGCTTAATAGGTCTAACTAGGGATTCCCTCCCAACTATAAATCAATCACTTGGCCTGACTCATAATTCTGGTCTAATATACTCATAGAGTTCTTGGAACCAACTAGAAAAGTTAGCATCTTGGCCCAACTACTAACCTTCCTAATCAAGTACTAAACCCGTCTAGGAATTAATACTCAATACTCATATGTGAGACTATGCATTGTTGCAATGTGGGCATAGCTGAGGATATGTAGGCCTGCCGCGCCTTGCCAACAATGGCAGAATGTGGCTAAGAGGCCTCAGTTCCTTGATTGGCTAGCCATTTTTGCTTCATTGTCACTCTATTTTCATCCCATTTAACCCCGAAACACTCCAAACTTACAAAAACATAGTTAAACACATAAATAAGTGCATTTAAACACTAAAGACATAAAATAATATTGTAGAATAAAAATCTTAAATTTACTAGATATCCCTACTTTCTAAACACAAAGCTTCGAAAATTGCTTAAAATCCAACCTAAAATGCAAGTAAATCTCTTTCAGAGAGTTAACAACATGGCAGCCAGTGAAAAGAGATTAATGGAACTTTGCAAATTGGATGAATCTTATACACATCTAGATGTGTATAAGAGATAAGGAAAAAACTAAAAAGTCCAAACAGAACATCCTTTACAAAAAATCCATCTGGTAACAAGATGTTATTTATTTCTAGGCTTTGACTATTTTTGGGAAAATTGATTAATTCTATGGAGTGGACCGTACAAAGCAGTTTGTGCATTCCCTTATGGAGTGGTAGACCTTATCGAGCAGAATTCAACATTTCAAGTCAATGGACTTAAGTTAAAGTTGAATCATGGAGGAAAAGTTGATGTTGGATGTGAAAGTGTCCCCCTTGGGTAATTAGTGTGTAACAATTGCAAGTCAAGCTAATGACTCTAAACAAGTGCTATTTGGGAGGCAACCCAAACTTTTTTTTTTTCTTATGTTCTATTGGTTTTTAAGTTTTGTTTCTATTACACTAAACAGGTTTTGGTGTTTCATGTTTTGATCCTTGTGTGTTAATCGCAGGTTAGGGGATGCAAAAATGTGTTGAATATGTCGAAGAAAACAACAAAAATCTGCGGGTGCATTGGAGTTTTGTCGTAGTGAAGCCATCTTGACGTTATTGGTCTGTTGCGACGAACAATTGGGACTGCAAAACAAAAGACTCGGTCACCTTGACAAATGAACCAAGGCACTTTTCATTCACAATGAACTGTCTCTTATACAACATCATGTTTAAAAGTTGTAGCAACCACTTCTTCTTCTTATTTCCTCTCCCATCAAATTTTTCTCCCTTCTCTTCCTAACTTTCTTAATGTCTCTTCTCACTTCGAAAAACCATAAAACCATTTCCAAATCCATCACTGATTAACTAAGTTTAAGTCATTTTTGTATAACCTTTTTTGACAATTTTTAATTTGTTACTTAAATGATCTAGGTTAGTTAAGTAATGATTAGGAAATTGTCGTAGTTATGTCATTTTAAATCGTTGTTATAGTTAAATGTGTGTTTTGTTCATTTTATTGTCTATTTATGTTGTTTTGTCTGATGTGCAAGTGAATTAGGGGCAAAATGGTCAATTGGAAGTGGAAGAAGAAGTTGAAAATACACAACTAGAAATGTCATAAGAACAACCCTTTTACAAAACTACTACAATTTCCTAATCATTACTTAACCTGTCTCTTATACACATCTAGATGTGTATAAGAGACACCTAGGCTAGCCACTGACTATGGCTATTGTTAGTTAGTTACCTGCTGCCAGCGGTTGAGGCACTGTGCGCGTGGCAAGTAGCACTTCATTCAAGAGTCACTACGGAGGTGCTTTTGACAATGGACAACAAGGAGTCCATTTTGTCAAATATATGCCCGCGAAGAGTAATAAAGTTAAGTTAATGACTTTAAACAAGCGCTTCTTAGAAGGCAACCCAAGAAATTTAAATTTAATTATTTACTTTTTATTCTAATTTTTTAATTTAATTTTTGCTTTACTTGAATAAAGCTATGAATTGCTAATTATAGTTTTTTTTATTTTATTTGTTTTATAACATCTAGATGTGTTTAAGAGACAGCCTTTAAATTGGACTAAGAATTGTCAGTGGCTAGTTGGCTGGAAAATATTAGCCGCTTGATAGTGACTAACCAGGCGTTTTACCTGCTGTTAGTGTAATCAACTGCATTTAGCGGTTGATATAGAAGGAACTAGCCACTGACAATGGCTAGTCCAGGCATGCAAAAAGGGGTTTTAAAAACCCTTCATACTAGTTTCGTATCAAAAACAAACCTTTCTTCTCTTTCTTTAGCTTCGTCGTCCAAAGAAAAATAAAAGTAACAAAAAGAAAAACCTATTTTCTTTCTCTTATTCTTCTTCGATTTTAGTTCAATAAATTTTTCTCCTACTCTCTTTCTCATCGAACTTTTGCGTTCTTCTCTATAAATTATTCCACTATAATTGGCTAGAAGTTTTTCCTTATTTAATCATCAAGTTTGCTTCAAAGTTTGGAAAAGACAACCTCTCAATTTGGAAGGGTATTATTTCCACACAAAGGGATACTATACAATCCAGGGATTCAAGTAAGATTGTTCCTGTTCCCTTTTGGGTTAATTCTTGGGTTGTTAGAAGAACTTCTTTGTGCTTATCTATTTTTGTGTTGTGGTTGATTATTAATTTAATTCATTGAAGCAATTGTTGAGATTATTTGTTGATCAAGTTGGGGGGAAATTTTGTTTGATTAATTATTTTGGTGAAGTGTTTAAAGTGTTAAATAGGGAAGAAACGAAGGCAAACCGATGACAGTGCCTTTGATGACAATGTTTTCGTATCCCTTGAGGCAAAGAAATTACATGAAAAATTGCAAAATCGAGTAAGTCCTTTATGTAAGAAGTGGATAGATTTAAGTCATGTAAGAATTGATGATAATTATGATGTCGATGAATTGCATCAAATAATTTTTAACAAGAATCAATCAATGGGGTAGAAAGACTTTTGTGAAACCCTAATGGTTGTGGAAAACAAAAATATGGTCTGTGTATGAATAGGTAATAGTTTGGAAGCAAGGTATTATGTTGTTAAGGTTAGGAATATTTTTGTCAGTTACCGCTTAGAGGTCATTAATGACCTATACCATTTACCCACCAATCCCAACAACTAATTTACTCAATTTTTTTGGGTGACACCGACTATGATGATGTTTGTAGTAGATTAACTAATGGTTGGGGTCATTGTGATATGGAAGAGGATTAATAGAAGTGGAATCGGTTGAAGTATTTGAATGCGGAAGCTAGAGTTTTGATGCAATTGGTTTGTTCTTGCATTTTGCTACTTCCCACACCACCGATGTGAATCTTGACCGTGCTTGCCTTATGTTTGCCATTATGGAAGAGATGACCATTGATGTAGGATGAGAGATTTCATTAGAAATTTTGAGAAATGGGAATAGGAAGCATAAGGAACTTTTCTTTCCAAATTTGATTACCCAATTGTGCTAGATTGTAGGTTTGTGGATCGTGATAACAAAGAAATGGGACATGCCGACACTGATTGATCACATATTAGAGCTCTTCAGTCAATCGTCTTCCAATACAAGTCCACCTTTGTCATTGTGCAGACTAAGGCATGGGGAGATCAAGCAACTGAGGAAGAACAAGGACATCAATAAGAGAAAGCTCAGGGACCGTTGCTTGAACCTCTACATAGGCCTGCTTCTAATTCTATTTTCCATCATCTACTGAATGTTGAGACACAGCGAGAGCTCCTCATGTATCATACCCAGTGATTCGAGGAGGCGAGGCAAAAGATGGATTTCCTACCATGGCAACTTATTAACCTCGGGAATTTTTATATGACTCATTTTGGCCAATGACCACTCTGCCACCAGAGTGGAATTATGGATCCGCAGAAGATGTGGAAAGAGAGGGACTAAGGACAAGAAAAGGAGAAAATGATGTTGAGCCATCTAGGACTGTTGGACATTGACTTTCGAATAATTTGCAAAATTTTTGTCATGAGAATGATTATTTTTGTTTTTGCTCTATTTTTATGTGTTGTTATTTAGTTTTTGTTATTTCCCACTTGGTTAGTTTAGATGTTTATGTTTAGTGTTGTATTGGCAAGTGGTAATTTAGTTGAATTATCTATGTTTGTTTAATTTCATGTTTGGTGTTGTCCTTTGTAATGTGTATTCATTGAATCATATGTTAATGGAATGATCATATTAATAGTAAAATTGAACAAACCTTGTTGTCGATGACATGAAAACCCAGGATTATAAGTTCACATGCTTTCATGTTTCATGATTTTGTTTAAAATGGGTGGAAGTTTGAACTTATGTTAATAGCATTTTCTTGGTTACAAATGTTTGGACTTATTTCTATTACACAGGAATCACGTGATTTATTTGATGGCCATGCTAATTTAAAGTTGTTGGAATTAATTAATTGCAGTTGTTGGGTAGGATAGAGAGGGGTATGATGTGAACCTTTGTATTTTCATTTGCATGTTTTTGCATGGCAAGGTATTAGTTTAATTAATTTGCATTAATATGACGCATTTTTCCTTGGCTAGGGTTTCTTAGTACTCTAAATGCTCCAATGAGCTTATTATAAAAAAACATAAAAAGTTAAAACGGAAAAAAAATGGCTTGATTTACGTAAAATACGTAAGCATAGTAAGAAACGATAATCATAAAACAACTTGTGTGAAATGCGTCTTGCTAAGCCTAAGAAAAACTTAATAAAGAGTCGAATAAATGTGGTCATAAAGGAACTACAAAAGGTTATATTATCATTTTTTCAGTTGAACAAGAATATTGGTTATCTCATGCTTAGCTTTTGTGTAATATTTGTGTACTTGCAAGTTAAGGTCTATTGATCCTTCTTTACCTTCTTGATAGTTATAGAGGTTCGATTTTACACATCTTTGAATTAGTTGTGGGTAGAGAAATTTATTATGTGATGTGGTACATATCGATAAATATAAGTTCTTGCATTTATAATTGAGAAAGTAAACTTGATATTTGTTTGGATAGACTTTTGATGTGAGTAAAAGTGGAACATGACTCTATGTGATGGGAACAGGTCAATGTGGACTAGGTTGGTGAGTCAATTAGATCCTTCTTTACCTTCTTGATAGCTATAGAGGTTCGATTTTATACATATTTGAATTAGTTGTGGGTAGAGAAATTTATTATGTGATGTGGTACATATCGATAAATATAAGTTCTTGCATTTATAATTGAGAAAGTAAACTTGACATTTGTTTGGATAGACTTTTGATGTGAGTAAAAGTGGAACATGACTCTATGTGATGGGTCAGATGTGGACTAGGTTGATGAGTCAATTAGATCAATCCAATTTTGATATTGCTATTCCTATTCATATTCCTACTTTGTATTTTTTGTAGGGTTGTGCCTATTTAATTTTGCTCGAGGTTAGCAAAATGCTATATTTGAGGAGTTGAATACTCTTAGAGTTGAGATTTATTTTTGTGTTCCTTTTGTTGCAATTTTTAATGTGTTTGGTCTCATTTGTTGAGTTTTCTATTCATTAAGTCGTGCCTAGGGAATTGTTGTAGTTATGCTTGACTGCAGCTGATATTAGTTAATTACCCGCTGCTAGGATTGAGCTGCTGATTGCACAAGCGGCAATTCAACCACTAATAATGGTTGAAGCAATGTGGACCTAGGCTTGTCTAATGTTTTTTTTATAAATAGGTTATTTTCGTAACGTTTAGGGAATACAATTCTCAGACTTTCTTTTGCAGCTTTTGTCTAGGGTGTTAAACTACATTTAGGGTTAATAAGGTTTTCAATTCCTTAGATTAATTCTTCAACTTGTGGATCATTCAAGGCATTTAAATCAAGCATTTTCACAATTATTTCGATTTCAGTAACTTGTGCGTTATTTATTTTAATTCCTATTGCAATTTTTAATTTCATTTATCAATTAATATGTTACTAATCAATTCAATCAATTTGTTCTTGTTTACAAACATTATCAAGTGATAAATTAATTAGGGTTCGAGTGTGAGTAATGTAATTAATCATGGCTAAAACCACTTAAGGGTTAAACATTATATTATCTTAGGATAGGCTAATAATTAACATAAATAGACAGCTCTAAGGAGTAGCTAACCTTAGTTTTCGTTACGTTGGTCGAGGGAATAAAACTTTGGAACCTCCATCATATACCATTGTTAAATTATTAAGCTAATTATTCTAGTTCAGATTGATGGAATTAATTTGTGATTTGTTGAGTGTTCCCAGAAAGAAACTTGAACTCCATGAGGTTAATGACTCTAATTAGTTAGGTAGGCAAGAGATGGTTTCTCGGACCCTAGTTAATTAATTGGATAGGATTCAATTACCAATTGCTTTGGAGTTGGGTTGAAATATGAGAATAGATTCTCCATTAATTATAATTTGACCAATTGATTAACCCAAGATTTGATTAACCCAAGAAAATTGCTAGCCTAGTATTTGACCCACTTTTTATCTATAGCTGAAACCTTAATTGAATTTAATTGCTATCTAATTTTTAGTCTTTTAATTATTTTTACATTTTTACTTTTAAAATCCAAAACCTTTACGAATCTCAATCATCTAAATAGAAATTGTACTATAATCTCGGTACTTGTAAGAGTCCTCGTGGGATTGACCTTTTTCACCCTATTACGTTGATAACCATATACTTGCAAATATTAGTGGATATGTGGGAGTATAATTTTAACTTGTCGAGTGTGGATTAAGTATTTGGTACCATTATTGGGGAACAATAAAGAAATTCATGATGTGCGAGATACAAAACTAGATTGATATAATTGATCACAAACATATTAATTGTGGAATTAAAAAGAGAAATGGGAATTAGAATCTTATAAAGAACAAGTTACTGAAATTGAAATAATTGCGAAAGTTCTTGAATTATTAGCCTTGAATGATCCACAAGTTGAAGAATTAATCTAAGGAATTGAAAAGCTAATTAACCCTAAAATTAGTTTAAAACCCTAGACAAAATTTGGAAAATAAAGTATGAGAATCGCTTCCCTAGAGCAATACAAAAATAACCTATTTATATATAAAAAAAAAAAAAAAGGTTAGACAAGGCCTAGGCCCGCATCACTTCAACCACTGTTAACGACTAAATTGATACTTGCCACGTGCAGTCAGCGGTTGTAATTAACTAACATCAGCCACAATCAGCGGCTAGCCGTCTGTTTCAACCGCTGACAGTGGGGCAATAGCCTTGGTCTAGCCACTGGCCCTTTTCTAGGATTGATTCTTCACTTTGTTCTGCCATTTCCAACTCCTTACTCCACTGTCAATTAATCATTTTGTCCCTAATTCACCTGCACATCATACAAAACAACATAAATAGAAAATAATACCTACAAAACAAACATTTAACCACAAAAACGACTTAAAATGACATAACTACAATAAATTCTCCAACATGACTTATCTAACCTAAAACACAACAAATGGGACTAAACACATTAAAAATTTCAACAAAAAGGTACACAAAAATAACTCTAAACTTAGAGTTATCATCCACCACCACCTTAATTCTTCCATAAAATACCACATACAACCACAAATTCTTCCCCTTGAGATTCATCACAATCAATTCTCCTAACCCAAATATCTCTTTAACCGCCGTCAATCAAGGATTTCACCGTCAAGCAAGAAAAATTTCACTTCTTCAAGGGAGTACTATTTACATCTCAAATTTAAATTTTCTATTCTCTTTGAAAACAAGTGAGATCTTTCCTCAACTATTTTCATAATTGTTGGTTGGTTGTTTTTAGTTTAATTTTGGATTTTTAATTGCTTTTCATGTTTAAGTTGTTGAAAACACTGTTGGTGAATAATTGTGAATTGTGGGTTATTTAAATTATTTTATTTTTGTGGCTGAGTAATTGGAATTTTATGTTTATTGGTGATTGTTGTTAATTAGATTGTGAAAATGGTTAAAAAGCGAAAAATTTCAACATCCACCGATACCATAGCCCCAAGTGCGGCTGGAATTTGATTTGATCGTAATCAATTTGTTAGCCCAAAGGCTAAAAAGGTGCATGATGAAAAATTGGCTACAATTAGTAAACCTTGTTTGGCATACAGGGATGTTTTGTTCTTCATTTGGAAGGAGAAAACACCATGGATCCTTTTAGTGAGGCCAGGCGAACCCACATAGTGAATGATGAATTAGGTCATAGGGGTTGGCTACACTTTCAATAGTTAGCATCAACAATTTGAATAGTTATCATCTAATGAAGGGAATGAATGCTTTTAAGAGATTTTATTGCCATTTCTTATAAAATGGCTGGCACAATGGTAATAGTTAGGAAAAGTCGATAGATTTTAGGAGGTAAATGATTAATGCTCATTACCAGCTTCCTACCATTGAAAATAGTTATTTTGCTCAGTTTGTTAGATCCAACATAGATAACGATATGGCACTACAGGAGTTAAGTGATGAGAAAATACCACGGGCATGGCTAAATGGGAATTTAACTTCGATGGAAAGCCTAGGCAATTTAATGGATATTATTGTCATCCACAGTACTCGCATGGTATTGTTTTATTACCTATCAAATTAGCCTATCACTAATTTGACCAAAAGTGACCCATGAGCGTGCTTTATTATTGTATGCTACCGTTAAGGGCATGTCCATTGATGTTGGATTCGAAATCTAGAAAGAAATTACACAAATTGGCAACAAAGACCATATTGGTTTAATTTTTCCCAATTTTATGAGATATTTGTTATCCAATGCAAGTTTCAACATGAGACATGGTAACAGGATTTACCTTATCAAGCCCATTTCTGGGAACACATCAACAAATCATCAAGAAGATTCCATCAATCTGAATAGTGACTTCTACCAGGCAAAGACATGATGTTGCAATACGAGCAAGGTGATGGGGAAGAACAGTATTCTGGATCCACCTCCGTAAGATCACCCTGAATATGTATTCCATTAATCTTGCACTCAAATTGAAGTGCAAAAATTGCTGGTGTACCATAGTCAGACTCTTCATGCTATCCATAGGAAGTTAGATATTCTAGCATTAAGGTTGACTATGGTTCAACTTCATTCAAGGCATTTAATTCAGGTCTAGAGATGTCCATCATTTCACATGTCGATCTCTGTCTCTTATACACATCTAGATGTTCCTCTTGAGTCAGGTTCTGCATACCGCTGACCAAGATCCTGATGATGCTGCTAGTCCATCTGGGAAATGAAGAAGTGGAAAGAAGGTCTATCCACCCTTCTTCATTTAAACCATTGTTTTCTTTATTTTTGTAATTGTTTATTACCATCTTGGCAAGTATTGAGGCAATGCTTTGTTCAGTTGAAGGATTGTTAGTGGTGTTAATTGTTGCTTTGGTGGTATTATTGTGTTATATTTTGGATATTGTTTTATTTTCATTTTTAATTTTTGCAATTAATTTCATTTATTTTTAGTTTTTAGATAGTTTATTGATGTCTAGTCTTTAGATGTATGTTTATGTGTTCATGTGCCTTTGTGATAGAAGTAACTAATTAACTGTATAGATCTCAGATCGTTGATAGTGGGTGATATTATTTGATTAATTTCCATCGATAATCTTTTTGTGTATAGCAGTTTTTGTTGGTTTTAACCCCATTGATTCATGGAAATGCTATAACCCCATATACATATATATGTGTGTGTGAGTATGTGGAGAGCTCTATTATTTTATTTATGAACCTTAATCTATAACTAAGGTTTAATTTTACTTGAGACAATTGGTTGAGGTAGTTCTGTATTCACAAAATATGGGTGAAGTTTGGACCTGGGAAATGAGTTAGGCAATTCTTTGGAGTGTTTGAACCCAGATAGGCTACCATGTTATATGATATGCCTAAAGTCCCCCTTTGAGCTTCATTAGCTTATTCTTATTGCCTTAGCCACATGATTTGCCTATTTAGAGATCAACAATGTTTAACTTCCCTTTTTATCTATCACCTTAGTTGGTATTGATGTTATACTGGTACTACAATGTTGATTGATTGTGATGGCTAGTTGGGAAGATATGTGATGTTATTTGTAAAGAATTCGAGGAAATATGACTACTCTGTATTCAATTTGTTTTTTTAGAAAAAAAGGAAGAAAAAGAACTTAAAAAAACTATTGAAGCTAGAAAATAAGAGAATAATTGCCTCTAGTGTTAATAATGGTGTAGCTGCTGGGATGTAGCTATTGCGTCCTAGTGTTGTGGTTTTGTAATTAGTAATAAATATTTACTTTTGGTGGTTCTTGGTTAAATGTTATGGTCTTAAACATGGATGTGGTGATGTGGTTCCAAGTTGAATTATAATGCGACTAAGGTGATTCTAGCTACTTTATCTATATTTATCTTACCTTGTCCTTTATCTGACATACAAGCCATTAAGTCCCAATTGATCCTTGGTTTGAATTAGTTTGCATTAGTGTATACAGGATGATTACATTTTATGCCCAACTGTGTTGTCATATATCTAAACTACGGTTAACGTAGGTTGTCAAGATTTGTGGGTTGCAGTGAATCTTCTTTCTTCTCTTTCTTGTGAGCGAAGTGTTTAGCATTCTCATGATGACAATGGGATCATTTGTCAAATTCTATTATGCATGAGACTAATGTAGGTTTAACTTTTTGTGATACAAATCTAGATAGGTTAAGGATGTACCAAACTGAGGAGATGAAAGCTGGAGCAAGCTTTAACTCACACTTACCAAGATTGAAGCATATTTGTGGCATTTTGATCATGTTGGATTGGACTATCCTCAATTCATTAATATATGTAATCTAACTCTTCAAAGTGAAGCACAAGTAGCCAAATCCTTTAAGTACAAAAAGGCTGGATTTCGCTTCAAGTTTATTTTAGTTTGGTATTTATTTTGTAAAGCCATATTCTAGTTTAAGTGGAGTGTAAATTAGATTGGTTTAATTTCTAGTTTTACATTTAATTATTTAATCTTTAATAAAGCCCATTTGGCCCAAATTTTGTTGCCTTGGCAGGCCCTATAAGACTAGATATTAGGCATTCTTTTTCTTACATGTTTAGCAAGAAACAATTCTTAAAAGCCCTAGCATTTTGGGGCTGCTTTGGCCGACCCCTTGCTCTATATTTTAGGACATTTAAACTTAGTTTTTAGGACTTATTAAGCCTATAAATAGGCTCCTCATGGACGAACTATTTGATGTTTTCTAAACCTTATTTTGATGATGACATAAACACCTAACTCTATAAGCAAGTTTTTGCAGGTCTGTTATTTGTTTTGCTAGAGACAGGGTTTTCGGACGCTCTGTACCGTCCGAATTGTGTCAAGCTTCTCGGACGTATTCCACCGTCCGAACGAATAGACAGAAAGAAGAATCCTACTGCTTCTCCAAAAGGACGAACATGACCGTCCGAAACCTCTATCGGACGATGGAACGGATGCATGCACGGACGTCCGAACGAAGTTCTTCACCAACTGCATGAAGATCGGACGCTGTGTCAGACGCATCCCATCTATCTCGGACGTCCGAAACCCCAACGGATACTTTCTGTGCATTTATTATTTAGCCGTTAGAAAATAGTTGCAACCACCATTTATTGCTCTTATAAATAACTGCTTTAATATTCTGTAAAGATCATCTAATACATTGAATGCAAGGACAAGCCTTAGAAAAGAGCAATTTTAGTACAAATTGGCTATAGTGCTTTGTTGTATTAGTGTTCAGTTTAGAGTGCAATTCAACTTTGAGTAGAGTAATAATCTTGTACGAAAGTGAGGTTGTGAGTAAAATTCTTGGCTCAACTAAAAGAGTTTTAGTGTGAACAAGAATCTCCCTACTTTGTAAAGATCATTGGCTCACCAAGTGTGTGAAGCATTCTAGTGTTTCAATACTTCAAGCTTGTTAGCTTGAAAGTATTCGCTGTTTTATTCCATCTCCTTTTTACTTTACTGTTTCATTAATTTTATCATATCAGTTATTATTGGAAAAATCTTGATAAGATCAATATTTTTAAATGTATTTTTAGAAACCTAATTCATCCCCCTGATAAATTGATAGTCCGGGCCAACACTATTCAACCAGTATTTTCCAATAAATTTGTGACTTTTCTGTGAGGAAAAATTTCTCTCTTTTTGTCTTCGGTTTAAGACTTTGTTGTGATCATTATAATGATTGTTTTAACCAACTTAAGCTATTGATTCTAATCTTAACTCTTATATCCAATCTAGATGTTGCTTAATTCTTGGATGTTATTTTACCGATGCTTATTTTTGTGCGTTTTGCTGTCCAAACTTCGTGACCGAACTTTGGATTTGATCCTTTGGATTTTGGTATCATTTTGAATTGTTTGGTTTCGTGGCATCAAGTTTTGATTGCGTACGGGGTTTGCATCAGCTGGTATCAGAACTGGTCCAATTCCTGGTCAGCTCTATTTGGCGTCTTTTAATTTTCTAGAATTTTTTTCTAAAAGAATCATATCTTAGTTAAGAAAAAAAAAAATTGCAACCTTGTTCTTGTTTCGTTCTTCTTGTGCCATACCTTTTTTTTTTCAATTCTTCGAGTATTTGTCAATTCTACTTTGGTTGTTACTTCCATGTTCTTAGTGAATACTCAAATCTATCTACATTCAAATAACTATTTGAATTAGTAATCAATGTTTACATCTGTAAACAGGATTTAAAGATATCTCATTTTTCGATATTCGACTTTGAACATCAAGTAGGTAAATATTTTGTATGGTTTTTTGTGCTTGAATTGACGGTGCAAAAATGAAAATGAACGAGATTGCATGTTTTTGATAGTGAGTTTATTTGACTTTTATGTGCCTATTTTGTCTTTTAATACAAAAATTCTATCTAAATACTTATTTGTAAAAATTATTTGCATTATTCCCTATCCAAATGCCTATTCAAATTTTGTTATTTTCCAAATAAGTCAAATAATTATTTGAATAATGTATTAAAATAATATATCAAATAATACTAATTTAGATTAATATTCGTTCGATACACAGGTTATGTGTCTGTTTGCAGGCATAAAATTGATCTCAATGATACAAAAACAAAAAAAAAATGTTGAAATGTAACTGCATCTTCAGTATTCCTATTCTAGGGTAGTTCAACTGAGGATTAACATTTACCTGAAGAAAATGAAACAATTTTAATGATTTCTTACATTTTACGTACTGTCTCATAAATTCTTTTTACTGAATTCACGTTTTATAATTTGTTTTCTTTATAAACGAGCTTTAAAAAAATAATACACTTTCAAATTCTAGACTATTATTTTAGTCTATTAACATAATTCCGGCCATATGTTGGTTAGAAATAGTTACATGTGCACTATAAATTATAGTTCTAAAGGATAAACTATCAATATATAAATTTTAAACATTAAATAATTAACTCATCACTCAAAAACCTCATCTACCTCACCATCACCCAAAACCACATAACCACCACCACCACAAGCCAAGAATCCTAGTAAAAATTTGCAACCCCAAAACCAATAACACAATTACCACTCTAAAACTATAATTAACCACTACCACAATCAGAAAAGCTAAACCAAAATCCACCAATCCAAACTATCACCACCACTGTCATTCCAAAACCATAGCCTCTACCACTACCCAAAACCCAAATCAAAACCAACCACCCAAAACCATCACACCACCACTCCCAAAAACTATAATTAATCATTACCACAATCCGGAAACTTAAATCCAAATCCACCATCACCAACCATTACCACTGCAACTAATCCATAACCATCACCTCCACCACTACCTAAAATGCAATTCAAATTCAACCATCCAATATTGTGATGCCCCGTTATGACCGTTGTGCCCTCACTTTTTTTTGAGGAAACCATGCACAAAATCGCAAACTCTAATCAATATCCTTAATAAAAATTACGAACATATGCAAAATGTTATAATATCGTAGGTGAGCAAAATACGATTTAAGTTAAGCATGTTACAATACACCAATCAATCTAGATTGAGCATGTTACAATACACCAATCAATCTAGAAAACATATTTCACATGCATCAGAGTATGCTAAAAACATACATAATAAGTCATATGTGTGTATATATATTTATATATAAAAGATCGTTCATATATTTACAAGGGTAATTCGACTACCTGATCTAAATCTATCTATTAGGAACCCGATAGACAGGGCTAGAACAAACCAGAGACAGAAAAATATGAAGAAAAATACTCTCTCAAAACATTGTTCTCTTCAAGTTACTCAGGTACCCTATGAGCCAAACATGTAACATTCAATCATATCTTACATGCGGCGCAATCATATCTCATACACTAGTCATATACGTTAACATATATCAAAAGGCACACATATTCTAGACTCAATTCTCATTGTATCATAACATATTTTTGGACTGCAAAAAGATTTCCAAATATATTTATTAAAAAAATTTGAAAGATACATAAACCACCTACCTCAAATTTAAGCGTTGATACTTAAAAATGACAGCCCGGACTATCAATTTATCAGTACCTAAATATATACCAAAATGATTATAATTATATCTTAATACACTAAAATACCTTAAAAATTTTCATAATAAAACAGTAATCAAAATGCGTCAAAAAGATAAAATCGAGTCCGCGCAATACCCGACACCGGAGCCACAGAGCCTGGCCAACTGCCCAAGGCTACTACCCGTCTCATGTTTATAAGCTTTAGCCATGCAATCCATTTTTTCCAAGCCGACAAACTACATAATCATTGCATAATAGTTTCCATGTTTCTTTTTCCATTAAACAAATCAACTACTTCATTACTAATAAAACAATATCAAATTTTTAGATCATCAAATCAATTTCTAATTAAACAACATAAACACCAAATATCGTCATCCGAACCTCCATGCTACTAACTTGTAATTTGGTGTCCCCAAGTCATCAATTCATGAATACCATTTTGTTTTTCCTTCCAACTTAGAAAATTCCCATGACTGAAAAGCCATGCGGATAGCCAGCACCTTTTTAAAAAAAAGAAAAAAAAATTCTTTCTAACAAAAGAATTCAATACCCCAAATAAAATTTTATCTTATTTTGAAACCCACTGAATAACCATAAATTATTAGGAAAAAAATGCAATTTTACCCCTAAAAGTTTGGGCCGTGGTCCATCTTGGTGTTTAAAATTTTAGGCAAAATATATTTAGTCATTAAACAGAGACTTTCAATTACAACCAATTTAGGATAATTTGAACATTCTATCAATTATAAACGGAAAAAGTGTTAAATCTCAAGTTCCAAATGTGTAAAAATATAATTTTAGACCTTAAAGTTTGGATCATGGTCTAATTTGGTTCCCAAAATACCAAACATAAAATCATATAATCCTCAATTTTTTTAATTTTTACCAATTTAGGACAAATTTAAAAATTCTATCAATTGCAGACAAAAAAAGTCACATGCATTGTACGTAACTATTAAATCTATCTTAAGATATAACATTTCCAACCAATTTTAACCCATTTAATCTAGTATTAGAAAAGTTATATCTAAAGAAAGGATAATAAAAACACAATAATAATTCACTAATAAATTAAAATAATAATTTAATTCACGATTTATATTTGACGTATAAGAAAACAATAACAATTCAATTTTTTAGAGTATAATGAAACTCATTTATTGATATTAATCATTGGAATGCTTGCTAAATTTGGTGTAGATTTAAATTAAACCTCAATATTTAGTTGTAAATGTTGAACAAGAATAAATGATTAATATATTAGTTCAAATTTGTACTTTATGTGCTCATAAACAAGCTCGTTTATAATGTTTTTAAATTAGCGACGAATTTCATTTAACACTAATGGCATTTCTAATTAATGGATTTCATCAGCAAATCTGTCGATACATTTTTTAGTGATGGATTTTTGCCAAAACTCCGTTAGTAGATGAATTGAAATCGGTTAGAAAGTATTATAATATAGACACGAATAGTGAATGCCTAGCCATTATTCTTGGAGAGAAAAGTGAAAATATAGTTAAATGAGTTAAATTAGTTGGAAAGTGTTATATGACAAGATAGATTTAACAGTCACGTGCAATGCAAGTGATTTTTTTCGTCTGTATTGACAAAATTTTTAAATTTGTTCTAAATTGATAAAAATTAAAAAGTTCAAGGATTAAATGGATTTTTTTGGTAATTTTGGGAACCAAAATAGACTATGACCAAAACTGTAAGGGATAAAATTGCATTTTCCCATATTTGGAACATGGGATTTAACAGTCTCATGTCAGTTTGAAAATGATATAATTTTCAAATATTATCCTAAATTAGTAAAAAGTGAAAATTTTGAAAACTAAACGTGTTCGGCATGAAACTTTAAAGACCATGATGGATCACAACCCAAAGTTTGAGGGTTAAAATTGCCTTTTTTCCCTAAAATAATTTTAACACAAAAATAAGAATTTTTGCTTACCATCATCGAAATACTCGTAAATTGGTGATTGTCTCTTCTCTTCGTCATGTCTAGCCTTGATTCTCAACAGTTATAGGAGATATCTGAATATTTTGGTTGCTTATAAAGTATTGATAATTGCACCTTAAGCCCTTCCTTTTAAGAAAATTCAACTAAGGCCCTCCAAAATATCGGGGTTTAAAAAAACTATCACCACCACCATGAAGCCATAACCTCCGCCACAGCATGAACTTGAAATCAAAATTTACTTGCCGCTTCCAGGTAGGAGTGGAGTGGTAGGGTGGCTTGGGGGATAGTTGTATTTATGTTTTTCTATAATTTAATATTTAGAATTTTTTATGTTATCTATTTTGCCTCTAAAAATGTAACATGTGATGGATACATGATTATTTTAGATAAAAATAGGGTGAGAATTGTGTTAATGGACCAAAATAGTATATCTTGGATTTGTAAAGAACAAAAATGTATCATTTTAAAAATAATAGACTAAAAAAATATAAATATAAAATAGGAGAGACTATTATAATCATTTTCAAAATAAAACAAAATTAGTGAGGCTTAACTATAAAAAAGCCCAATCCTAACTAAATCCCTAAACTGTATATGAGATGCGGACTTAATAATTATATGATGCTTTAGTGGAGTAATGCATGCTATAGGTGGTCAAAATCTTTTTTTTTGAAAAAAAAATGCAGACTGCATGACTCATGACAACACTACTGATGCATGCATTTTCTTGTTGAAGCTCTTAATTACAACCAATTAGGGAAGTAACGATCTTTTATATATAAATTTCTTTTAAAATTTTAAATTAATTATATCTAGATGTGTATAATTGTGTAGTCAATTTCTAATCACAAAGTACATGCACCTTAATCTGTTTAGAAAATTTTTATCATGTGTACCAGTGATAGACATACTGTCACTTATACGTGCCATTCGCCATGTCTGTGAAATCATACTCCCACGAATACAAGATATCAATCATATATCAATCAGACCTCAAAGATCAATAATAAGAGCGGAAACGTCTAGTCATAAGTAATAACCAAAAGAGTGCAGTACTTATTCCATTTAATAAATTCTATAGTGCAAAACTACTAAATAATGGCACGAGCACGAAGGCTCAACTTATTCCAATAGATGGACTATTCAAAGTCAAATAACAATAGTAGAATCCTATTACTAAATAACAATCCTCTTTGTCCGATTGCGTCTATGCTTCATCCTGTGTATACCAGATGTCTATGATGACGTACTCGTATTCGTCGTCTGTACAAAAATATAAGGAATGGGGTGATCGATAAGTCACCCAATAGATAGTACATACTCCCTGTTAGATCACGCAGTTATATATATATACTTTCACAATCATGTCACACTATCACATGCTCATGTATTCAAGAAAATCATATTTTCAAAACTATTTATAAAATCATTATCTAATACTTTTGAAATATTCAGAAATATACTATAATCATAACTAAATCATTTTCATTTGATAAATTTCATAATCATACATACATCAAATATTCATTTGCATAATCATAAAATCATGTTCGATCATGCATTCACTTATCAGAAGAGGCTCAAAACTATCCATGCATTTATCGGCTACTGAATACTCAGCCTAGTGCTTGACCTCACTAGAAAAGGTTGTCAAGAGGTTTCCATGGAACCACCTGACAGTTTCTCTAATCATTATCATTATCATTATTATAATCATGATCATTTTTATAATCATAATCATAACTTTAATGGGAGAGTTCAGGACTATAATCCCTACCGACTATCTCAGTTCGTTTGAGCCCTTATTCATTAATATTTTCCCCATACATCACACACATATCATACATATACAAAATCATGCATGTATCACATTTTTATATACTTTAAAACCAAGTAAGTCAAATAGCCATACATTATCCAAATTTTCATAGCAAAAATAATTCTTTTATAAAACACACTTTTCGTAAAGCGACTTTGAAATTCATGTGAGTTTATAAAGCAATTTTAAGAAATATCAAAGTTCATAAAACAATTTAGAAATTCAGAGGGTAAGCACCACCTACCTCGAATGAGCTCAATAATCGTACTTAATCTTGACCCTGATACTTTCCTATAAGAAATCATGATATTCGATCATTAATGAACACTTAATAAACTCCTAATCCAACTCACTATAACCCTATTACAAATTCTTAGAGACCATGATTGATTTAATACTTTAAATATTTTAAGATTCATTAGTGACGGTGCAATGCAAAAAGGTGGAAAGTACTTTTAGTTTACTTAAATGTAATAATATAACCTTTTAAAATTGTCAAATTAACTCAAGCGAGTCCTTACTAGGTTTAGTCAATTCAATTTCCATCACAAAATAACTTTTACTTTACTATTACAAGCTTTTAGGAACTCTAGAGTCATTTTTGAAACTTTTAGAAAAACTTTTGGCCTTTCATATAGCTATACAAAATAACAAAATTGGCTCTATACAACTAAAAAAAAAAATATTTGAGGGCTTTCTTATACTTTGTAAACCGTTTTTTAGGCTTTAGTATAATTTCTTAAAACTTTTGGGCCATAGTATAATTTTTCAGAAACTTCAATGGTTCAAAAAGTAATTTCAGAGAGTTCTGGACTTTGTTGGTTCATTTAAAAATGATTCTGGTTAAATCTGTATAATTTACAAAGTTACTAAAGACCTAATCTTCGCCACTTAAAACTATCAGGGGCCATTATAAAAAACTAAATAACTACAGGGTCCAAAGTCCTGCAAATTCAGCAAAGCATCATCTCCTTCCTCGGCTTCCTGAAACGCTACTGCTGCTACTCAACTTCTTTATTGTAGATCGCTATGCAACTCTCTCAATTTCTTTTTTTTTTTTTGTAAAATCAAATTTCCCTTTTATTTCTTTGCAGAAAAGTAAATCCAAAATCTAAAATTAATTCCATATAAAAATAATTATTATCCCACAATATTTTCTTAAATTTCATATTATTTAAATATAAAAATATTCCAAAATACATGACAATTAAATTCGTAAATAAGCATAAATTAGTTTATACATGGTAACTAATAATCTATACAATTAATCTATAGAAGATTTCTAATAAATCTATAATATTCAAACTTAAAATAATATAAATAATTAATTACGAAAATTAAAATAAAAAAAGAAAACTTACTAGTTTGTTGGAAAAATAATTCTTCTCTCTTCTACGAATTTTCTGAAAAATATGTCGTAATTTTTCAACCATAAGAGCCAATATTTACAGATAATTTATTCCTAAAATTTCTCAAATAATATAATTAGACTAGTTTCTAAAATTCACAAGAATAATTATTCTAATATTATTTTTCTACTAAAACTCCGTTATTTAATATATCACAAATATTTATTGTAGAAAGTCTTTGTAACGTACACTTGAACGTGACATCATATTTAGCATTGACTAGTTACAACAAACTTCTTGGTATGGATTAGCAAACGGTGAATCCTCTTGTCCAGACCCCTGACCATACTAGAATCTGTTAAAAGAGTTCTAATCTTCTTAGGAAAGGAAAGTTAATGCTCGAACCAGTTATTAAATACATTCGGTTAAAGAGCACTATATTAGCTTACTATTTCAGCTATAGATGCCGTTGTTTGCACCAATAAATTTCGATCACATCAATTAAGTTTCAGTTGTCTTCAATTCCGAGGAGAAAAAAAAAAAGAATAAAAAAGTGCATCAGTATTTCGGGAGTGATGATCAGTTTTTGTGGCAATCATGCATTTAGCCCAGAATGCCACAGGACAGAAGTTATATGCCTGTTTGGGTGGATGTTATAATGTTTGTTTTCTGCTTGGTAGTAAACATCTGGCCGAGAGGTATCCATGCTATTTGAATTGCCAGGCCAGCTGCTTCCCTCAGTCTGCTTTAGAAAACCAGCTTAATTATTGTCATGTTTGGTTGTTCAGCAAAGCGGTGCCTCGAAGTTAAAAATCGTACCAGGAAACGACTCCCTCTCTCTGTTTGACTTTTTGTTTATATTCAAAGTGATGTCTTTAAATAGTGTCATAAATTCTTTTATGGACCGCAATAAATTATTATATGGACCGCAATAAATGTGCAACAGTCTTATAATATTCAAAAGCTCCGCATAACAGTTGGGGCCAACGTACAGCGTAGATGGATTGAGTTTAATTTCTTTGTTTTTATAATCAAGCTTTTAACAAATACAGCAAGTTTTTAAAACTACCTTAAAATTTTCTGGCTATGTTCTGGACTTCTGGCAGCTCTATGTTAATGCAAGCGCAATATGCAAGATATTGAAGAGTTCATACTCTGCTTTTAGTGCTGCTATTTTTCCCTTTTTTCTTATCTTTTACTTTCTAACACATTTCTCTTCCTGTTTGTTCCGTTATAAATTGGCTGCTTCGGAAAGGAAGAAATGCTTTGGCAGCTGCGGAGACGTTTGTAAAACTTAAACTGGCTTACAGTAGCGCATCGAAGTTGGAAGTTTAGCCATACTTCTTTTCCCAATATAATAAAGATAAGATACATAGTTATTTATCTTTTACATTCAACATGAGAGGGATAAATTCTTTTTTTTTTCTTTTGCATTCACATTTTTCTCCTCTTTTTATCTTCCCAATTTTTTTTCATTTAAACAACTTATCCATGGTGAAGAAAAAAGTTGTCTTTTCCTTTGGCTGATTAATAATAAAGAACACCAACAAGGTCATAAATACATTTATTCACAGCACTGAGTCAGGCAAACCATAAAATATTTTCCAGATTTCGCCTTGAGAAAACAATGAATTATGGATTAGCCTGGAAGCAAAATGCAGATAAAGACTGATCATCACCCAGTTTTCTTAGCCTAAGAAGAAAATAAACAATAATTCCACACAAGAAACCAAGTGCTGCACTAGATCCCACAAGAGAAACAGCAGCGCAAATCAGCATCACAAATGAATCTTCCTTTGAGTTCATGTCCCTTGAACAAATAGATAGCTCAATACCAGCAAACAATAACAGAACTCCCAAGACACCAACTGGAAATTGGTCCAAAATTCTCACCAAAGAGCTACCCAAAACTAGACCCAAAATCAACTTAGCTAAGCCAAGAAGGGCCACACATCCACCACTCCTGCCCCCAAATTTATATTGCCCAGCTAGTCCTCCTGCACCATGGCAGCATGGCATGGCTCCAAACCAGCAACCTAATAGATTCATCAATCCAACAGTAATGTCTCTTAGATGTGGCTGAAACATCCTTTTCTGGAAAAAGATGTCGACATCTATACCTGTACTTGCACACCGCAATGACTGAATTCAAGATTGACAGGGGAAGTTGAGGAATTGTTCCCTTAATGAATCCATTCCCTCCATGCATGCTTAGATATCTTCACAACCTCAACAGGAGATGGTCCAAATTTAAACCCTTTGACAGCTTTAGGCCCTCTTATAACTGCCAAAATTACGCCTAACAAAAAGATAATAACAGCAGAAGGAAGAGAATGTATAAATTTTCTTAACCTTTTTCTTCTGTTTCCTGTTCCACTGGCATTTTCATCAGTATAATTAGTATCATTATTACTATCATCGCCAGCACCATTGATGACGATAATGAAACAAGCAGAAATGATAGCCAAGAGGAGTCCATCTAAGCCTAACCAATGCCTTTCTCCTCCAGACTTTGACTTAGAAAAGTTTTGTACATTTCTTATATACTTTACCGCAGTCATTGCAAATGAAAGGCCTTGTGCTAGTTGAATTCCCCTCACAATTGAAATTGGAATAAGTTTATAAACCAAGCTTCATCAAACCTGCCAAACCAAGTACAAGTAAAATCCCTGCAGTGCATATTCCAGAAGCCATGACTTCTGGAATATTGAAATCTGCATCTGATATGGCCACTGCAGCAATTGACTTCATAGGCTGAACTGGCATTGGCACACCATAAATTGCACCTGTGACAAAGTTGTAAATACCAGTAAAAATCAGTGTTGTTCCAAGATCAAGGTTCTTGGCTAATGTCAAAGCCAATACTATAGGAATATAGGTGCCCAAATCCCCCATTGCACCATTTAACTCAGACCACTTTGATCTAAAAGTTAAATTGTTCTTCACTTTTTCTAAAACATTGATCCTAGGGCCTGAAGTGGTGATTTGATGAGTGTTTTCTGAAGGGTTTTCCATGGCCACTTTGAAATAGCGCTGAAAATATGTGAAGAATTAATCAGGCTTTATTTGTTTTTGGTTAGAAAGAGGTGCAAGTATTTATGCATGCAGGACAATTGAAGTCAAAGAATCAGGTGACTGAGTTTAATGTGGCCCTTAAATTGATGAGAGGCCGTTATCAAAAGAGAAATGTCTGCCGCTGAATTTGGCACAAGGCATAAAGAAAGCAAGAAGGTTTGTTGATGCTGAAATGATGCCCTCAAGAGAGATGATACGACTGTTGGGAGAATATGAACATCATATTTGGGAATAATATTTATTAGTAGTACTATTTGTCCAGCCTTGGACCATTAATTTCCATTTTCTTGATTCCATTTTTGTTTTGCATCAAGATTGACTATGTTAGGTACAACTGTACAAGGGATATATCCTCTAAAATTATAGAATACCATGTGAATGGAATGTCAAGAGCGCAATAGGGAATATGTTAATGGGAAAATAATTTATAAAGCCTCAATTTCAAGATTACTCTATTTGGTAAAATTATAGCGAATTACCAACTCTTAATTTTAAATATTTGATTAAATTTTATTGTTTCTTTTTAGTATATAGTGATACATGGATGGCATTTGTCTTATCATTTTGCCACGTATATATATATAGATATTAATGCGGATTTCCATGGTTCTGGGTGCTATACCGTTGTGATTTAATACTTGTATTGTATAAACATTCAAAATATATTGTGTTGTATTACACAAGCTTTCAAAGTAAAACAATATGACATCCTAATAGGACCATAGAATTTTTGTAATACCCGCAAATTTTTGTTGGCAAAAATAACAAATTGGAAAACAAATATTTCAGGTATGTTAAATAATAGAATTTTAGTAGGAAAATAATACTAAAGTAATTACCTTTGTGAATTCTATATTAAAGGAGAAATTTTTGGAATAAATTACCTATATTATCTTTGGCTGAAAAGCTACGAAATATTTTTGAGAAAATTTGTAGGAGAGAGAAAAGAAGATTTTTTGAAACAAACTATTAAGTTTTTTATTTTATTATTTTCATAATTAATTATTTATTTTATTTTAGGCTCAAATATTATAGATTTGAAAGAAATCTTTATAGATTAATTATGGGGACCATGTATAAACTAATTTATGCTTATGTACGAATTTAATTTTTATTTATTTTGAAGTATTTTCGTATTTAAATAATATGAAATTTAAGGATATATTGCGGGTTAATAATTATTTTTTGGATGTATTTTTCTACAAAGAAACAAGAAGAGAAGATTGTTTTGTGTTTTTGAAAAAAATAATAAATAAAAAGAAGAAGAAGAACCAGCAGTAGCAGTACCGTCCCAAAAAGATGACGAAGATGTGATGATTTGTCATCTTTGTTGTTTAGCCCTTTAGATTTCCAGTATTTGTACTAAGGCTCGATAAGTTTTAAATAAGGACAGAATAAGTCCTATGAACTTTTAAAAATGAGATATTTATCTAGAATGGTTTTAAGTGGTCAAACAAAGTCCAGAACTCTCTGAAATTACTTTTTGAACCCCTGAAGTTTTTGGAAAATCGTATATTGTACCAAAATATTTTTGAGAATCATACAAGGCACCTAAAATGTTTTACAACATATAATAAGAAAACCCTCCAATGTTTTTCTAAAGTTATATAGAGCCACTTCTTATTTTATACACTTATATGAATACCCAAAATATTTTTAAGAGTTTCAAAAATAACCCTACAGTTTCTAAAAACTTGTAATAGTAAACTAAAAGTTATTTTGTGATGAAAACTGAATCGACTAAACCTAGTTAGGACTCAATTGAGTTATTTTGATAATTTTAAGAATTATATTATTACATTTAAGCAAACTAAAAGTACTTTTCACATTTATACATCACTAATGAATCTTAAAATATTCAAAGTATTAAATCAGTCGTGGTCCCTAAGAATTTTCAATAGGGTTATAGTTAGTTGGATTAAGAGTTTATTAAGTGTTCATTAATAATAGAATATCATGATTTTGGCAGGAAAATATTAACTCAAGATTAGATGTGTTAAGATAACTTTTAAAGTTAGCAAGAAAAAATAACCTCTAAATTTTCAGATTTTCTACAAACTTAATTATTTCTTGTCTACAAATTGCTTTATAAACTCACATGAATTTCAAAGTCGCTTTACGAAAAGTGTGTTTTATGAAAGAATTATTTTTACTACACAAATCTGGATCATGTATGGTTATTTGACTTGCTTGGTTTTAAAGTTATATAAAAAAGTGATACATGCATTATTTTGAATATGTATGATATGTGTGTGATGTATGGGTAAAACATTAATGAACAAGAGCTCTAAACGAATATGAGATAGTCGGTAGGAATTATAGTCCTGAACTCTTCGATCAATTATGATTATGATTATGAAAATGATCATGATTATAATAATGATAATGATAATGACAATGATGAGAGACTCTGTCTAGTGCTTGACTACTGGAAAAGTTTAACAAACTACTTCCAGTAACGTCAAGCACTAGACTGAGTACTTAGTAGCCGATGAATGCGTGTTTAGCTTTGAACCTCTTCTGATAAGTGAATGCATGATCGAACATGATTTTATGATTATGAAAATGAATATTTGATTCATGTGTCATGATTATGAAATTTGTCAAATGAAAATGATTTACTTATGATTATAGTATATTTATGATTATGAAAATGAATATTTGATTCATGTATGATTATGAAATTTCTCAAATGAAAATGATTTACTTATGATTATAGTATGTTTCTGATTATTTCAAAAGCATTGGATAATGATTTTATAAATGGTTTTAAAAATATGATTTTCTTGAAAGCATAAACCTGTGATTGTGTGACAGTTTGTGAAGTATATATGTACATGTAACTACGTGATCCAACAGGAAGTATGTACTATCTACTGGGTGACTTATCGCTCACCCCATGCCCTATATTTTTGTACAGATGACGAGTGCAAGTACATTATCTTAGAGGATGAAGGTTAGACGCACTCGAACAAGGAATATCTAAGATTGTTTAGTGGTAGATTTTGATAGAGTTAATGGACATTAAAGTAAATTGAGTCTGCGTGCTCATGATATTATTTAGTTGTTTTGCACTTTAAAATTTATTAAAGACACATGGAATAAGTACCGCACTCTTTTGGTTATCATTTATGAATAGACATTTTCGCTCTTATTATTGATGTTTGAGGTTTATTGATATATGATTGATGCTTTGTATTCGTGGGAATATAGTGTCACGGATATGATGAATTGCACGTTCCTAGTAAGTGCGGGTCAGGGCCATGACAATTTTCCTTAAGAAAAAGTTACTCCGTAAAATTCCATAATTTTTGACATTTTCGGGAATTAAACTTTTTAAAGATAATGTGTTGATATTGATAGTTATTTAAATCTTTTTAATTTATCCTCTAAAATTTGAGTTGTGAATGGTGTATGATAGTTCCCTACAAAAGATAAAAGATAAAAGCGCATAAATAATTTGTATACTTTGACCCTTTAAACATGACAAACATTTTGGTACAAGGAAAAATAAATTATGACACATCTAATAGAATAAGATGAGTATAATTTATAATAATTGTGCTTTTGTAGATACGAATGAAGTCAAAGACTAAGAATTTTTCAGAAGCCTATTTATTTGGGTTAAAACTGTTTTCCTAAAATTATTTCAAGAATTTTCTTTTAACACCAAATACCGGAAAATATTTTACTATTTTCTAATTTTTTTTTCATCTGGCAGAAAATAACTTAACAAAGTTATTTGATAAGTTCATAATTGTGCTATATTTTATATGTCATTTACCACGTTTTTATGTGTTGTAAGAAATATTTGTGTTATTATTGAGCTTAATTTGGTTATTCTTAGTTTTTTTAGGGTTAAAGTAAAAAACAGATGAAAAAGATGAAAAAAATGAAAGAAAATGCTAAGGGCGGAACATGCATGAGTATGAAGCCATTTTGGATGTTGTTTCGTATTTCAAGCATAACTTTTGAGTCCAAACTCTGATTGAGATGATTTTGGATGATTTAGAAATCTATTGAAGATTTCTACAACTATTGCGTTTTTATTTTTCCAGGATTCTACACGTATCTTGTTAAAAATTGCAAAGTTGGAAAATGTGCACCGGCGAGGATGCGATTCTGATACAGTTTGGTAGATTGATTATAACTTTCTTATCTGAGCTCCGATTGAGTTTATTCAAGAAGTTTTAGAAATTTAAGACATAGATCTACAGCTTTCATGTTTTGAGTTTTCCCAAATTCTAAAAGTATCAAGGTCATTGAAGCCGAAAGTGAAGCCCAGCACACATACACTGCGTTGGTGCAGCGCATACCAAATAGAGCCAGAAATTCCTCCCTGGCATAGCTAGGCGAACATGCGCCCAAAACAGCAGAGCATGTGTGATCAAAACAACAGTGTTGCGTATTTTTGGAATTTTGGCAAATCTCTTTGCCTGGTTAGACTCTTTTCAGCCAATTTCACATTTTTATCCTTAGACAATTATTATAACCCTAGTACTCATTATAAATACCCCAAGTAGGGTGAGGAAAAGAGAGAACACTTTAATTTTCTCATTATAGCTAGGGTTTTCAGCAGAGAAACACTTTGTTATTCTTTCATGGCATTTAGTAGCCTAAACCCTTTTTCTTGGTAGAGGAATTGAAGCCATGATCAATTCTACTATATTGTGAGACTTTTTGTTCTTGAACATATTCAATTTTATATCAAGTATTGATTATTTTTCTATGATTAATTTTATGATTATTCTTTTTTAACTTATTATTGCTACAAAATAATTAAGTTATTGGAATTAATCTACTGCTAGATTGTTTTAACTGCGTGTGTTTAATTCAATCTGTGAAGCAACTAAATTTAATAATTACTCGATTAGTGTTATTGAATTTAGGAAAAATAATCAACTAATTGGCATAACCACGTGTGTTTATGTTTAATTAGCCTAATTATTCTTGTTGATTTTAATGCTTCTATTAATTAATTTTTGGCGCATGTTTGGATTAAATTAATAGTTAGGATTAATTGGATCGCGTGTTGAAAATTAGCCAACTTTAGAAAGAAATAAAAATCAACTTTGAATTGGTATTCGAGTTAATTCTTCAATTAGTGCTTGATATGATTAGAAAATTGAATTATCTTGTGTGTCAATGATGGACTAGTAAAATTTCCATGGTAGATATGACCAAAATCAAGATTCTTCTTAATTGTGTTCTCTTTAATTTACTTTATTGCTTTTGTTTTTAGTTAAAAGCATTCAAAAACCCCCTTTTTCATTTAGAACAAGAATAAACTGTTAGACTCCAATTATGATAATCATGTTTTGATGATGACCAAATCATACTAACGGCTTGTAAACAAGTGTGCAGAAGAACAAGGAGATTCGGAAGATGAAGACTGTCCAAGAGAAAGGAGCTCGGACGCAAGTGACTGTCCGATACATGCTCAGAGGGCATTGGAAGTGATAAACTTATTGGACACAAATGATTGTCCGAAAGACAGATCATCTGACACAAAGAACCTAAAGCAGTCTCGAACGAAGAATAGCGTCCGATCATATTTACAGAAGACATTGCATCGACCGGACGCATCCTCGGACGTCCAAACGAATACCCTCAGAGAATGGACGCAACGTCGGACACAGAGTTTAGCAGCGGCCGTCCGAAAGGTCCAACGGCTAGTTCGTTCGGACGCACAGCCACTGCATCAGCCGTCCAAAAAATCTAACGGCTAGTTTTCCAGTAAATAGAAAATGTCGTTAGAGAATTGTTGAAAGCAGTTTTTGGGCATCTATAAATACCCCCAAGTCTGTAAATGCAAAGATATAGAGAGTAGAACTACTGTATTCAATACAAATGCTTGTAAGAGCTATTTGGAAAGAAATAGGCTAAAATATTGTGGGTTGTATTGGTTTGAGTAGTGTAGTTCTCTTGGCTGAACTAGAGGGAATTAGTGAGAGCAAAAGTAGACTAGTGAGTGATCTTCAAGTGTAAAAGTAGAGGGATAACAAGTGTACAAAAGTGAGGTCGTATTGTAAAACCCTTTGGCTAAACTAGAGGGACTTAGTTGGTGTAAAGGTGAGGCTACTTTGTGTACAAGAAGGTTATTGCCTCACCTTCTTTGAAAAGGCACTACTAAGAATAGTCGATATACTCCAAACTTGAGAAGCTTGGGAATATGGTTTGATACTCTCTATCTCAATCATCTTTATATTTGTTCTTTGAGTTTCAATTATTGAATATCTTTTGTATTCATTTGTGCTTAAGTGTTTATTTGTTGAATAAAGTTTTCATTTCTCTTTAAGCACATTAAAAGGTTTGTTTTTAGAAACAACCTAATTCACCCCCCTCTCAGGTTGCTTTTGGGACCAACATAAACTCCATTCTCTATGGGACAAACTTGACTCACCACTATTACATTATTCTTGAGAGATTGTTTAATTTACAACATGCCTACGATAACATTTCTCATCACAGCATTATTGAATATATGTTATTTTATTAATAGTTCAAGAGTGACATTAAAGTTCAAATATCTAATTGTGAAATTTCAGTTACTAAAGCTATTTTTGTATTCAGTTCTTATCCATTCAAGTTTCTTCGTTATGAGTCCTACTTTAATGTAACTATCATTACACACACTTAGAGACAGGAATTTTTCTAATACACAGTTACATTGTCTTAAAATTTTATTTTAAATAAAATCAATCCCATATTGACCACAATTACTCATGAAGTATTTCTTACAATTGGTATACGTCTGTTTAGCTCATATTATAAATTCTAGGATGAAATTTTTTTTTTAAAAAATGTGTTTCATAGTTTATTTTGTCATCCAAATACAGGAAAATTGCATATAAAATAGACATTTTTCATGTAAAATGTTTTTAAAACAAAATATTTTCCTAAAGAAAGCATTTTAAATCCTACCAAACGAACCTTGAAAGATAAACAATTTCTAGACCTTTCATGATGCAAGAGATCATTAGGTTGCTAGCCAATCCTAGAAAAAGAAAATCAAGGAGTTACACTTTGTCATAAAATGAAGAAGGTAAAATCAATTGAAACATTTAATTTTTCACCAATTTGGGAGTAGTAATGGCCAGAGATGCTATTTGATTGTTGGTGTACCAAAATAACAAAATTAATCATTAATGTTGGGGGAGATAAGTTGAGCAATTATGGACACTTTGTTTCAAATTACAATATTTTGTGCATTTTAATGTGAAAAATATGTAAAACTATTATACAATAAAGTGGCAAGATTTTTTATGCTCTGATAACCTACCTTGATGTCAGATTTTTTGGGTGTCAACAAGTCGAAAATTGAGTTAAATCATGAGTCTCTCTTCCTTGAGGGATTTTTCTAGATCTTCTAAGAACTTCTTTCTTCTCTTGGTTGCAGGCAGTTTTTTTTGAAAACTCTTAAAATTCAAATAATAATTTTGCTTGTACTTTTGCAAATCATTAATAATCTTATGGATCGCTTTTACACTTGCACTGATCTCACCTTTACGAAAACACATTTATGACAATATCTTCTTGAAAGTTAACGTGTGAATTTTACAGATCTAAATTCATCATTTATTGAACTTTTCTAATTTGGTAGATATTTTATGTTTATCAAAATTCCTCCATTTAAGTGTAGTTTTTTCCGATCTATTTATTCCCTTGTCTCCTGATAGGAATGAAGGGGGTAGAGTTTGATCCCCAATCTAAATCTGAAGTTTTTTGGTCATAGTTTGCCTTTAAATTTATTTGCTCAAATCTGGAAGGATTTCACAAGCACTTTCTCCATTTTCGTGGATAATTTATCTTTATCAAATTTCTTCTGGTTAACTTCAGTTTAGATTTTTGCTTCCAAGATTTTAGATCTTACAAGTTTTAGGGAGAACTAATTCCTAAAGCTGTAGGAGTATGGAATCTCTCAAAATTGGAAAGCCCTGATTGAGAAGGAGCTAGCTAGAATTTTGAATAAATTCACCTTGTCCGACAGAGAGCTAGATAGCATCTTCTTAGATTATAGGAAACTTAGAATTGGAATTCACAAATGTCAGCTCAACCTCATAGGTAAGATTCTGGGAGATAAACTTGTGAAATATGTTGGTGTCAAAAAGTATGTCAACCATGTGTAGGGATCTTCTAAGCATTTGTGAGTTGTTGAGTTAGGACCCAACTTATTTCAGTTCCAATCGTATTTCTTCAACTCCCAATTTGATCTAAATACGGCTTTAAAGGATAGACCATGGATGATTGATAATCAACTGGTAAATCTTAGGCAATGGTATAAAGGAATAGAGGATGATATATCTGCTTTGCTTACACCTCCCTTGGATACAAATTTGGAATTTTCCTGCTCAGTAAAGTATTAAGGAAGTAGGTATGAAAATTGAGAAAGTGGCTGGAGAAGTTTAGAGGGTTATAATTCCCCAAACTAGAAGCAATAAAGGGAAACATCTTAAAATCCTAGTTAGTTTGGACATATCACACCCTTTGCTAAGAGAAACAATAGTCAAGGATAATGGAAAGCCTAGATAGGTTAGCTTAAATATAAGAGATATCTAGACTTTTGTTACAGATGTGGTGTAATTGGACATGTTGAAAGAGGATGTGAGATTTATATTGGAAGGAAGCAAGATAGTAAAAAGATTCAATATGGGCAATGGATGAGGCCAACAATAGGGTAAACATTAGTACTCAACAGGGAACAAATAATGGATGAAGATGTCAACCAAATATGGTGACTTCTTTGAATTTATGCCAGTGTAGGTAAGAAAATAAGAAAACAGTGGCAAGTACTTGCTAAGAGGAAGAGATTATGGGCAGAAAGGTGGATTATTATTGGTGACCTCAATAATATCAGAAGCAATTATGAAAAAATGAAGGTAGAGTGAGGGAAGACTAGTGTTTTACTGATTTCAACACTTTCATTAGAGTTAACTACCTCATAGATATTGGTTTTGTGGGAATTCCCTAGACATGGAGTAACAATTAGATCAATAAAGGGGAAATTAAGTAAAGACTAGATAGACAGTTGTGTAACAGTGGTTGGTTCCAAATCTTTGATAGAGCAAAATGTTTTCCAAATCTTTGATAGAGCAAAATGTTCTATTATACTTCATAGAAGTTTCAAACCAGTGTATGCTTATTCTGGACACCATGCCAGCCGAAAAAAGGAGAAAAAAAGGTTCTTTTTTGACAAAAGATGGGTGAACGAGAAATAGGTAGAAAATATCATTGAGACAACATAGAAAAATGAATATCAAGGGTCTAGGATGTCACAATTATGTCTAAGACAAGAGTTTATAGAGTGGCTATTTTGAAGCGAAAGGATTCCACTTATAGAAATTCCAGCAAATAAATTGAGGAACATAAGAAGGAAATTTCTATAGTGTGGGACTCTGATGAGGACCAAAACACTAGTAAAATTCCTAGGCTTAAACTGGACATTATTGCATCCTATAAAAGAAAGGAGTTATATTGTAGTCAAAAGGCAAGGATCACTTGGCTAGAAGAAGGGAGTAAAAACACTAGTTTCTTCCATGCTAGTTTAGCAAGTACAAGAAAGAGAAATCAGATTAGAAGAATCAGGATGAATAAGGTAATTGGATTGAAAATGAATAGGAAATCAATAAAGAAGTAGCCAAGTACTACATCAAGTTGTTCACTTCTTTAGAGCTTGGCAACTTTAAGGAGATTCTCCATAGGATTCCATACTAATCTCTATTGTAGCTCTGATGAATGCAGATCTTACTATAACCGTGAAGAAATTGTAATCAAAGAAGCTATTTTCTCAATGCAACCTTGTAAGGCACTAGTGCCTGATGGTATGACTTCCGTATTTTTCCAAACTTACTGGCACATTATACACAAAGATGTTGTACATGCTATTCATTGTTTCATTCCCTCTGGCTTATTGCTTAAAACTACTAATCAGACTATTATCTCTCTCATTCCTAAAATTGAACAACCTTTATACTTTCTACATTTTGGACCCATTAGTCTTTGTAATGTACCCTATGTAACATTCACCAAGTTCCTAGCTAAGAGATTAAAACCTCACCTGAATCATTGTATAAGCTACAACCAATCTGTATCATTGTATAAGCTACAACCAATCTGTCTTCGTTCCTAGAAGGCAGATTTTAGATAATGTGGCGATTGCACACGAGTACATGCATCATATTAGAAACAGAAAGAAAGGTAAAATTGGCCAGATGATTTAATAGAGAAATTAGACATGCCCAAAACTTATGATAGGGTAGAATAGTCTTTTTTGAAAGCAATTATAGGAAAGATGGGTTTTTCTGAAAAATGTATCCATTAGACTATAACTCACCTTTCTACTATTTCTTCTGTTTTAAGTATTAATGATGAGAAACAAGGCCATGTTAAGCCTGGTAGAGTAATTAGATGAGAGGATCCACAATCCCTATATCTTTTTTTTTTTTTTTTTTTTCTGTGAAGGGTTCTTGAGTCTGCTTAAAGAAGCAATAATCAATCAAAATACTAATTGTATTAGCATCAGCAAAAATGGTCCTAAATTTTCTCATTCATTCTTTGTTGATAATACAATGATTATTCGTAATATTATTTGGAGTGAAGCTGACGAGATCCTTAAATTACTGAGAAAATATGAAGCCACATCAGGATAATGTATCATCCTGGAGAGTTTAACAGAATTTTTCAACCAAAACACTGATGAGCATTTAGCTAATGAGCTTTACAGAGCAATAGGAATGGGAATCAAGTTTGTTACCCAGGGAAAGTATCTGAGACTACCCATGGTAAGTTCCATCCATGATCTAGATTTTTAGATTCATTAGAGAAAGGGTGCATGATAAAATTCAAAGTTTGAAAGGGAAGCTTTTGAGCTTATCAGGAAAAAAGGTCTCACTTAAAGAAGTAGCACTGGCAATGCTCCCCTACACAATGTCATGTTTCAAATTATCTCAGAAATTGTGTAAGGAGCTATGTTTTACGATGGTCAGATTCTGGTAGGGAGACGATTAACAAAACAAGAAGACACATTGGGTGAATTGGGAAAAGATGTGTAATAGTAAAAGTAAAGGAAGAATGGGCTACTGAGATATACAAATATTCAACTCTGCATTGTTGGAATAGGAAATTTGGCGACTGATCACCAAACCTAACTACTTGTCAGCAAAGTTCTCAAAGTTAAGTACTTCTGATCAGGTTCTATATTGGAAGTTGAGATGCCCAAAAATGCATCTTGGTACTGGCAAAGCATTATGAAAGCACTAGAAACCTTCTTAAACGATCCTGATAAAAGGAGAGGAAGATGGCAAGTCCATTGATATTTGACTTGATAGCTAGATTCCTGAATTCTGTGATGGTAGAGTCAAAAGTAAAAAACCTTCCAATTGTGAGGTGAAACCGGCGAACCGGCTATTGAGATAAGGTCAATGGAATGTTCCCTTACTTCAACAAATTTTCAATAAAGAGGAAGCAAATACAATTGCCACGATCCCAATAGTGGCAGGCAAGCCAAGGACAAGCTAGTTTGGAAACAGAGATCTTTTCTTGGAGACTGTTAGTAAGTTCAAGCTATAAAGAGGAAAGGAAAAGAAGAAGGGAGAAGATCAAAGATAAACAGGATAAGACTGAATGCAATAGGAAAAATTAGACTTTGAGTCTAATTTCAGATTTTGTTTGATGATGAAAGTAAAAGGAAAACTGAAACACTTTCTAAGGAAGTGTTTGGGAAACATTCTTCAAGTAGATGCAGTAGTAAACAAAAGGCTGAAGTAATTGATGAAGGGACTTGCAAGATTTGTGGGACGGAAGCTGAGTCATTAGAACACACTCTATTTTTTCTTTGTCTAAATGTAATTCAAGTTTAGAGAAGAGCTCCTATTCAATGGGAAGGACTAGAAGATCAGAAAAGGGATTTCTAGAAATGGTTCAACAAATTGAGAGAGGCTTATAAATGTATAATAGAGACTTCGTAGCAGCTTGGGAAAACCTGTCCTGTCTCTTATCAACTGAGCTAAGATTATGGAGGTAGAAGTAGTAAAGCAAATCCTACTACTGGAATACAAGGAAAGATGGAACTGAATTGAGGTGCAGACCAACTCTAAGGCTCTGATGAAGCAAATATCCAGTGGCTCTTGCAAAGATGTGGAAATAGAAAACATACTATTAGACATTGCTCAGTTAAGAACTTTTGTTTTATAAGTGTTCCTTTTCTTTTTTTCCAAAACTTGCATTGTTATTAACCATTATAAAACATCACTTGTCATTGACAATGGTTTAGATAAAAATTTTGAAGAATGTCTTCCCCTTGTGGCTATTGAATAGTGCAAAAAATAATCTTGGATAGTTGTCAAGTTAAGTTGTAAATTTTTCAAGTAATATAAATATGTATGCTTCTGTTTCTGTTAAAGAAACCTAGTCCAAAACTAAATTGATTATAGTCAAAAGAACCGAGACTGAATTTGAGGATTCTTTTTACAAAAGAGTTCAGATTTTTTGGCCCCTCCTATGCTCTTGATTTCAACTCATGTAAGTGATAAGGTGTTTATAATTCTTTCGACATTCTTTAACCAATCATTTTTTAGTCGAGGGAAATGTGCCCATGATTTATTTAAGATCAACATGGGTAAACAGTCCAGCAAAATTTTAACTTTACTTGTCTAATAGAAGGCATTCTAATTGAATCCAATTTGGCAATACCTTCTATAGGTTTTGGAACACAAGTAAAATCAAAGAATAATATTGTAATTTGTAGAACACAAGTGAATTTTCTACACTATTTGCCTCTCTCATATAATATGTTGGATATGAAAGTCTATGTAAACAATTTAGATTACATAATCCATATCTATATCAATACTACAATAAATAAGGGAGTTTGATTTAGCGATTTATATTTTCTCTCCAAACTTATCCTTACCATAAAATTTAATGACTTTGTTATGTCCCTAATTTGAATGGAGATTTTATAATCAGTTAGGCTATTTATATAAATACTCTATAAAGAGTGAAAAAGGAATACAACTTACTTTTGAGATTTCATATTAGGAAATAAATTTCCTTATAGAATAGAATATTAAGAATGAGTTTTAGAAATTAAAAAGGAGCAGGAAATAATTTTATTAGGATAGAATTTAGAAATCAATCAATAATAAAGAAATAAAATTTACTTGAACAATAAATTTGTATACATATTAGTTACACTTTTGGACCATTAAAGAGGAAAAAAAAACGTAAAAAGGTCAAAGAGAACATAAAACTAACCATTAAAGAGGAAAAATAAAACCTAAAAAGGTAAAAGAGAACATAAAACTAACTTTTTGATATATAATCAAATCAAGTTATTAAGCAAAGAACTTAAATGAATAAAATTTGTCATTAAATAGAATTTCTCATATAACTATTATCAACATATATAGGTTATGTATACATTAATAGGCTAGAAAATATTTATATACAATTAAAGAAACAAACGATTTATTAACAAGTCTCTGAAAAGAAAAAGGAAAAATTCTTTTGAGAAAAGAAAAAAGAAGGAAAACAATGCTATTTTAAATGGTTAAATACCATTTTGCCTCTAAAACTAAGGAAAAATCTCAGTATAACCTTCTAAATTAAAAAGGTCTCAATTTAACCCTCTACATTGACAAAATATTCCAATATAGTCTTCCAAAGAAAGAATCTTAATTTGGTCCTTTAAATAAAAATAAATATCCCAATGTGACCTCCCAAAATTGAAATATTCTCAACTTGGCCCTCCCAACTAAAAATATGTTGAAAGTGTATTCAAATACAACTGTTTAAAATACCATTAACTCTTTAAAAGCACACAAGTTTAAAATCTTTTTTTCAATCTTAATGATTACTTTATAGTAAGAATAAAATTCTTTAAATTAGATTTCTATGTAGAACAGGTAGAGTCATTTGACATTATTTTTTTACAAAGGAATTTTAAAAATTATACAAGTATGGAAACAAAAGTATAAATCTTTTGATATTTTTCTATTTTGGTACAAAAAATATGAAATAAAAGACTAAAGGAGACATATCTAGAAGGTCATCTAAACAGAAATAGTATAGACATTATTTTTGTGGATATTGTCAAAATCTACACCTTCGGTCGCCCAATGCCATTTGTTTTGCCTCTAATGTTTTTGTTTAGAATTTATAATGATGAAAGAGATTTATTGTCAAGAACATGATAAAACAATTTGGCTTCTATGTGGCATACTAAAAACAACTATAATGTAGAGCCTATCTTTTCGATTATTGTTAAAAGTATTATTTGAGTAGGAGAAGGAGTGTTATCCCAAAATGTGATCCACTAATTTTTTCTTCAAAAAAAATACTTAAAAAAATGAAAAACAAACCTCTCCCTTTACCTCTTAGTGATTGAAACCCTTGACCAATAGGTTATATAGAAAGCATCGTACTATTTTAGTTCCACTTCATTGTCAAAAAGACCTTACTCCGTATCTTGTAATTCTTACTTTACTTTTGGTTCTCTTTTCATACATTGATTAATTAGCACCTATTTAATCCCAATTACATTTTGCATGTAGTCAAAATTAGTTCTTAAAGTATATTACTCTATAATATTGATAGATAATTAGTGTCTTCCTTCAAAAAATAATTATTATTGTCTTTGGACCTATAAACATATAATATTTAGTATCTGTAACTGTATAAATTACATACTAGAAAAAAAGGATATCAAATTAATTACTAATTACATTTTAATTAAAGTGTACCTTGTCAATAAAACGTAAATACTGAATGCTTATTATTACTTTTGAATTAGGCGGAAGATATTGCGCACAACTATAATTTCCAAACAGAGCAACTTTCTCAAAATGTCAAGAATACACATCTAGATGTGTCTTCCTAGACATTTTGCTACCATCTATGCTTCCTCATTCTCAGTGTCATAACATCCTATAACTTCTTGAGCAATGTTTTAATATTCTTCAATTTTTCCTATTCAATTTGTTCATAATTTTCACATTCGTTATTTTGATAGAAACCAAAAAGATAAAAACCTCAATCAAGTCAAAGGAAATTTGTTCTTGAATTCTTATCTTTTAGTTATTTTGACACAACGAAGAAGCAAAATAATAGAACCCTCAATCAATCAAGAGAATAACTAAAGATGATGAAGAAGAATGTCAAAAGACAATGCAACCAAGTCAAATTGATAGAGATACAGAAGGCTTCTTCAATGTGGTGAACTAGCCAAAGCAGAATTTGTTCACCAAAGGCCTATGAAATTTAACTTTTTAGCATAATTTCAGTTTTCCAATTGTTTTGGGATTCTTTCAAGTAGTTAGATGATTTGAAAATACTCCTAATGTCTAGGAATACAATCTGATAAATATTATGCTTGGAGAGAGAGCAAAAAAATTATTATGAGTAACTAGAATTTCATCTCTTTTATTCTATAGTTAGGGTTTTACTTTTCTTTTTTCTATTGCTATGCTCTCAGAAGTTATTGTTAGAGACAAAGTTTCAGTTTAATTCAACATTTCGTGGTTCAAAATAATTGCTGGTCATTTCTTTTATTTTCCAAGTGGATTCAATTCTTTCTATAGTTATTTATTTTTATGCAAGTCATAGTATAAAACCCTAGGATAATGGTTTTGTTCATGTTCTTGTTTTCATCTTAATTCTTATGCTTTTATTTATTCAACTATGAACTAAAATCTACTAGGATTAGGTACAGGCAATGCAATTTTCTTATGAATTAATTTAAATGATCATTACTCGAATCAATTGCATTTTTGAGTAATAGTTATCACAATTTGACAATCTAGAGAGTAGATAGCTCTAGTTTTGGTTAGATTAGCCGAGATGATACAGAAGTTGATCTCCTGTCATAGACCAGTGTTGATTATTAGATTAAATTAATTTGTGATCGTGATTGACATGAATTTCTATAGTTGGTTGGTTCATTGTAATTCTATTATCAAATTACTCAAAATAAATAGAATTAGGTCTGAGTGGAACCTAACCTTAAACCATTAGATTGATAGGACTCAGCATCATGAGGAATCAGGGTTGGGTTGATAATTAGGAGTTGAACATCCATTGTGTGTAATCAAGTCTATTGGTTGGCGACTTAATGAGTTCTGAAAAATTGCTAATCTAGTATTTGACCCGTTTCCTTACCATTTGATAATTATTTTCCTTTGATTTGGTCTTATTTATTGCAATCGTTAAATTCTCTATAATTTTTAGTTTTATTTGAGTTGAAAAAATTCAAAATTTCTATTGGATCATGTATGTAGAAATTGTCAACCACTTTTGGTACTTGTCTACTCCCTGTGGGATGTGCGATCCCTATTTACTTTGCTGTATTGATACTGTATACTTGCCGAATTAAGTAGAAGCTTGTGGGTAGGTTAATTTAAACTTTCATCCTCCATACACATCAAGTTTTTGGCATTGTTTCGTGGGAGCATAGTTTAGGCAATATTAGACTTCAAGGCGATTTGTACTTTGGATTTTATTTTATTTTGTGATTTTCTTTTTGTTAATTATTGGTAGTGTTGTGTTCCACTCCTTCCAATTTCTCCTAATATCATTATAACATTAGTGTGCATAATTCTATTTTCTTTGAGTCATTTTTCAATGCTTGCGATCTACCTGACTCTACTTGTCTTCGATCCAAAACCCAAGATCAAAGGTAAGAAGAAAGAATGCAAATGGCTCACGAAAGGAATCCAAGGCAACCAGTAATACTGAAGAATATAGAAAGGGTAGGAAACAACGTGAATGATGGCTAATATGTTGAAAATGCCCAAAACATGCCGTTCAAGAATAATTGACCATTTGCAAGATACCTTACTTACTTTTGGAGCAGCCCACTTGAGTATTATACCATCTTTTGTTCAAATTATTAATTTGAGATCAGCCTGGTCTCACATCCATACTGCTTCAGCATGTAATTTTCAGGAGATTGCCTAGTAAGGATCCAAATCGCCATCTCATGAACTTTGGGGAGGTATATGATACCTTTAAGTAGAATGATATGATTGATGAAGCATTTAAGTTTGACGTTATTCTCTTTTCACTAAGGGATAAAGCAAAGCTTTGGCTACAAGGGTACAAGCAAGGGTCATTCACCACATGGGAAGACTATCCCAAGATTTTATGACCAAATACGTTCCACCTTCCAAAATAGCCAATCTAAGAAACGACAACACTTCATTTAGCCAACAATACGAGAAGAATCTCAGTGAAGCTCAAGAAAGATGCAGTGACCTCCTGAGAAAATATACATATCATGGCTTACCAATGTGATTGCAGATCCAAACCGTTTACAACGGTTTATCTCAAGCAGATGTGTGAATCAGTTGATTGCTCATATACATATAAAGTGATAGCAATGGAATGTCAATCATCGGGCTATATTTGTAAAGTCTCTATTCCTTGGTAATCAAAGCCCAAAGATCTATAAATTAGCCAATGCTTGACTAGCCAAGCAGACAAACGACAATGAAATTTATGAAGATTGTCCTGCAATTTGTTATTTTGTACAATCAAATATTGTTTAATTCACCAATTCATGGGAAGAGACTGAACTTTTGTAATTGAAAAATGTTCCAGTAGGTATCTTTGAAGTATCAGTATGTATCTCTGAAATAGAAAGATGCTGGTTGATAAAGGAATCCTTGATCATAATTTCTAGTATGAATACTAAGTCCAATATGACACTTGTGATTCGTAGTAAAACACCGATTCGCTAGTGGAGACCTAATTCTATCTTCATAGATTTCTCGAGATATTTTCTTACAATGTTTTGTTATAGCATCTATAACAGCTTCCGGTTTAGGTGGACAGAACCTGGCAAATAGACATCCATAGGAATTAGCTTATCAACTCCTGGAATAGCACTATAAGAATCGGTACTGAACATTCCTCCTGTAATTGTACATGCTCCCATAGCAATAACATATTTTGGTTCAAGTATTTGCTCATACAATCTCACTAAAGAGGGGGCCATTTTCATTGTTAGTGTTCCAGCTGTTAAAATTAGATCTGCTTGTCTAGGACTCGATCTTGGTACTAGCCCAAACGATCAAAGTCAAATCGTACCCTATTAGTGAAGCAAATTCAATGAAGCAACAATTGGTACCGTAGAGAAGCGGCCATAAACTAGAGAGTCTTGACCAATTTGAAAGATCATTTAATGTAGTTGAAATAACTAAAATTTGGGTTGTTCGATCAATGAAAGGAAACTTAATAGAATTCATAACAGTCTCGATTTGTCTTTTTCCCTTTGTCTTTGTATTGTCTGAATATTCAGAAGCTAAGACCATTCCAACGCCCCCTTTCATCGTGCATAAACCTAAACCAACAATTAAGCACAATAATTAAAGCTTCTATAAATAAAGACACACCCAATATATAGAAACTCATTGCCATGGATAAAGAAATATGGTTTCAATATCAAAAACAACAAAAACTAGAGCAAACATATAATAATGGATTCAAAATTCTAACCAAACATCACCCATTGGTTCTATACCCGATTCATAACTAGAAAGTTTCTTCGGCCCTTTGCTAATCGGGGCTAAAACTCCAAAAATTAAAAAGGCCAAAACAGGAATAAGACTTGATATTATTAGAAATGCCCAAAATATATCATATTCGTATAAAGCAGAAACATAGACACACTCCTATGAACGTGGAAAATATATCAGATTGCTCGATTCAAATTGGAATTGTCAAGTCATCCATAACTTTTAGTCAAAATCAAAACAATATTTATTTTGATCGAATTGACTAGTTTACTTTGTTTACTGTGGTGCAAATCTCATTTCAAGGTGGAATCCTATTTCCATTATACTTATTCCTAGCTTTTTTTAGTTACTATAACTCTGTCTCTTATTTTCCTTTTGTACCTCTCTTAGAGACACCTTGCATTTTTTCTAAAGAAAGGGAATTCCAAATAAAATAGAATTCACATTTTTTGTTTAGAATTTTGAGCTTATTTTTTATTTCATTTTATTAACTTATACTTACTTATTAATATCTATAATATATTTTTTATATTTTTTTGAAATTGAATTGAAATTCATTTGAATTTATTAAATAAAAATAGAAATAGAAATTCTAGTTTCTTTCTAATTTAAATTATAGAAATATAAATTATGTAAATTCGAAATGAAATTCTTTATACATTTCAA